>JAWNON010000150.1:1505000-2705000 GCA_035045945.1 Drosophila anceps
AAACATGTCTAAACTCCAAGAGAGAGAACTCCTTTAAATGGCAGCAGTTGCTTTATCGACTCTTCAAAGCCTCCTAACTCGTCCTTCGCTTTATAACTATCTGAACTCAGCTTCCTGTGAAGCTTTTCAGCTCAAACTTGGTACAGTTACTTTATATATCTTCAAAATCACAACAGTTATAAAAGCCAAGTATTTGCTCTCTTCCTGCCATTTATAACTATCTGAACTCAGCTTCCTGTGGAGTTTCTCTGCTGAAACTTGCTACAGCTGCTTGAGAACTTTATAGTAAGCATATAATCTAGATTAAGTCAAATTACTTTACTATATCATATACCTGCCATAGATATGTGTTCTGATTTTCGTACAAAAACTCTAACTGCTAGCTAAAAGTCTTCTCTAATATATGTTAAAGCTAGAAAACAGTTGAACTTTATTCAATTATAACTAAATTGATTATATAAAAGTTTACTTAACTGCAAGAGTATTCCAGCTTCGGCCTGCCGAAACTATCCTCTTCCTTTCTTTTCTTTCTATACTCGACTCATCAGCCAAGCACACAGCTAGCCTGTACATTTAGCCATATGACAGTCTATATCACAGCCCCAACTAGAACCCGCCCGCCGCCCGCCGCCCCTCTAATCTAAATCATTAATTTGGCCAAGAAAACATTTGCAACTACATTTAATACACTGCCAGCAACAACAAACAGCAAAATGCATATTCAAATATTAGAAATATATAAATACATGAATGTATATGCGCATATATATATATATACATATATGTATGTGTATATGTATGTGTATATGTATATATATATATATATGTATGTATATCAGTGCAGTTGAGCAGCAGTGACGATGGTCAAAACAAAAGTAGAATAAAACCGCTTGAACAACTTTCACTTCAAGTCTTCAAAAACTAATAATTAAAAAATAATGAACATCAATTTCTATGAATATATAGTTTATTAATTTATTTATATGATTTGATTCGATTTTATTTGATTTGATTTGATTTTATTTTGTTTTGTTTCGTTTTGTTTGTTGTATACTCGAAATTTATTTAAATGTAGTTTTTTATTACTTGTTTCCTTCATGTATTTCATTTATTTCTAATTAATAGTTTTTAGTTTGCTTGTTTAATGTTTACTGTTTATTGTTTATTGTGCTTCTACTGCGGGCTTAACTCTGGCTTTTATTAAATATATATGTATATTTCTTATGTTGTACTCATTAGTTATTGGTAGCTTGCTGCATGCGCTCTACGCTCTATCTAAATGTATTTGAGATGACAACTTCTCTGATTTAGACTTGACTAATTTGTGCTCATTTCTTTGTTTGTTTGTTTAATATTTCAATAATTAGCTCCACTGTGGCACATCCTTCGGAGCTGCCGCCTTCGCCACATCAATGGGAATGACGGCAAAATGAGGCGATTGCTGCCTAAAATATCAAAAGCAACACTCAGCCAACCACAACAGCGACTACAGCAACAGCAACAGCAACAACAAGAGCAACAACAACAGCAACAACAACTTGAACAACAATAGCTAGCTATATATATATATATATATATGTATATATAGCTATATCAGATATGGACAAGGAGCTTGCGAGTTGCAGCTCCGCTACAACGCCTTCGGGACAGCAAATGGATAACAACGATTAAATTTTAAAGCGCCAACAACAGTTTTTGCTAAGCGCTGTCTGTTTAAAAGTTAAAGCATTCCACCACCGAAACTAAAAAGCAACAAACAAACAAAAAAACAAACAAACAAAGTGTAACGTAACTCAACTGAAACTAGTCTAAAAAAAAAAAAGAAAAAAAGAAACAAAAAACAAGAGTAAAGCGAAGCGAAGCAAACAGCAATTGAAAATGTTTGCGGCACAAACAAAAAACACACAACAAATTCGAGAAGAAGAAACAAACAAACAAACAAACAAACAAACAAAATTATTAAAAACAAATTAAAATACGCAACAACAAAAAACAAAACAAATATGAAAAGCGTAGAATACACAAAAAGTTTAAGCAACAAAATTACAATTTGTTGCGCTTGACAAAATTGGTAGAAGAAAAATTAAATATACAAAAACAAAAAGAAAACAAAACACTTTTGGGTCTAATAAACAAATTGTTTTTTACTTTAAGCGCTTTAAAAAACAAAAACAAAAGCAAAAACAAATCGATGTAAATTAATTAGCAATTAGTGCAAAACACAAACGATATATATGTACTACAAATTAAATATATATATCTATATATATATATATATATCTATATATATACACACACAACAAGAAATTTGTTTGCCAAATTTACCTCACACACACACACACACACACACACACACTTTGTTTGTTTTACTTTTCTGTGTATAAGTATATGAAACTATAGAACTCTCTCTCCCTATATATATATATAAATATATATATAAATATATATATAAATATGTGTAGCAGCTAAAAACAAATACAAACAAAAAGAAAGAAACTTAAGCATTAATATTTTCTAAAAACTAATTAAAAAACACAACACAACAACAACAACAACAACAATTTATTTTCCACATATTCGCGCTTCAATTTTGAAACTGGTTTCTAACTATATGTGTAGATGAACAAAAAATTAAAGGCTCTATAGAGAAAGCTCTTAAAAACTTTATATATATATGTATGAAACTCTGCATATATATGTATATGTATGTGTATATTAAATGTGTGTTTATAACTGTAACTGTGTATGTCAGATATATATATATATATATATATATATATATATATATATATATATATATATATATATATATATATATATATATATATATATATATATATATATATATATATATATATATATGTAGCGAAAATACAACAAGAAAATCTTTTCGACACACATAAAATATGTTTAACCGTGGACTGATTAAATTGCATAGATCCCAAACAATTATGCAATTAAAATTAAAATTAAAATTAAACAAATTTAATTTTTATTAATCTAATACTTAACGCTTAGTTTATGACAATTCATGCATATGTATTCACGTTAGTTTTTAAATTTTAATTTAATTTTTTAACTCTATTATTGAATTTGTTTTGCCTTTTGCCGGCGAACTCGTTTAGTTATGTAGCGCACGCACACACGCACACACACACCTACACACACCTACACACACCTGCACACAGACTAGACGTGTAGCAAAAGCAAAACCAACAAGTGGACGACACACTGCCCCCCAGTGAATGTGCCCAGGCGTTTCGAGCACACGTTGCGCACAGTCAGTACTCGCTAAGGTGAACTCTCTCACTCACTTGCTCTGTCTACTGAACGCCTGGCCATTTCAAAGTTAGTTTTTAAATCTTAATTAGTTTAACTGTAATATAGTTTAATTGACCCCAAAGCCCACCCTAACCCCCTTTTGACCCCTTCAACATGTTTAAGTAGCAACTCAATGCTCATTGCCAACTAAATGCTATAAATAGATCTGTTTAGTATCTCTAGCTCCCATTTATAACTATATTATATATATATATATATATATATATATATATATATATATATATATATATATATATATATATATATATATATATATATATATATTAAACACTGATATCTGTATATGTTTAAGACTGAGTTCTCTCATTTCCTTACAAAAGAGATGGTTGACAAGCGCGCCTATATGCAATATATACAAAAACAAAAACAAAACTTAAACAAAATCAAATGAAATTAAATGAAATGAAATGAAATGTCAGGAAAATTGTTTTTGGAATAACAAAGAAAACGAAAAAGTAGCGAAATCCCCATTTGCAACAAATTTTTAATGCTTGAATTATGTATTTAAATGTAGCAAACGATATATATATATAAAAAAAAGGAAATATATATATATATATATATGTATTCATTATATGTATGTGTAATTGTATTCGTAATTTTTAAAGTCCTTTCGACATAAATCGTAAACTTTCTCGAAAATTGTAGGCGCTCAACTAGAAGCCAATTTCTATATAGGAAAACAAACAAAAAACAAACCAATTTCTTCGACTCTAAACTGTGCTGCTTTCTTATGTATGTAGTTTTTAATTATATATATATATATATACATAGATACGCATATATATATATATATATATATAGATATATATATATATATATATGTATATGTATGTATATGGTGTAACTAATTTAGCGTACGCTTAAAGACGATATAAAATGAAGGAAACGAAATATGAATTCAAACTTTCACGGAGATCTCATAGCAAAAGAAAACTAAACATGAAAATGAAACGAAAAACTTGATGAAAAGCAAAAAGTGGAGAATCGTTAGAGCTATCAAATTATACGATATATATATATATATATATATATATATATATATATATATATATATATATATATATATATATATATACATGTATATGTATATATTGTGCATATGGCTAAAAGAATTTGATTTTTCCAACGATTTTCCATATTTTTGATTTTTTGAACCAAACTTTTGTTTATAAATAAACAGTTTTTTCTTATAAATATATATATACACCAACACACACACACACACAGACATATACATATGTAGACAACAGTCTCTTGGTCACACACACACACACACACACACACATACTCGAATGCTAAGGCACACACACCCACACACACACACATATATATATATATACTTTTAGTTTTCTAATTGTAATTGTAACACAAGTTTAAAGAAAACGAATGCAATGCAAACACAATTTATCAACTACATTAGCAGCTAAGCACATTTTACACACAAGACATACATACATACCCACATTATATTTGCATATTTATGTGTGTAATTCGTTTTGACTCGATGTAAGCACCATGTACATAACATTAACACCCCACCAATACTTATATATAAATATATACATATATGTAATCCAAATTAAATCATAGGCCGTAACTAGTTTTCATTTTGTTTAGTTGAAGAAACCACAAAAAATATATAAATAAATAAACATATATATATATATATATATATATATATATATATATATATATATATATATATGTATAAAACTATATAGTAAACCATATACATGTACATTTTTTTGCACAACTTTCGATAAAATAAAAACAAAACACACACATTACATATATATATATATATATATATATATCAACTTATATATATATACAATACAATAATTATGATAAACTTTGTCTATAACTTCGTGGCGCTTATGTTTCAATAAGTTTCAACAATGTCTTAAATTGTTAGTTAAGCTAAGTAAACAAAAGCAAACTAAAAGCTGAGTATTTGACCTACATAGTTATACAAAATATAAATATAAATACAAATATATATATATATGTGCTAATTATACAGTAGAGCCTACGTATAAACTACCTAATCTAATACGATGAGTTTACGTTGGCTGCAGAGAGTGAAATAAAAATCGTGTAAAACTGTTTGTATAAAAAAAGAAGAAAAAAAAAACAGAAGCTAACTTTTTGTTTTATTTTAACTGACTATAGAATTTCTTAATGTTTTCATTTTCTTCATTTTGTCGTCGTGGCACACCCTGATGCCAGCATTAGGGTGCACTTGTAAAACCGAATGCATTTGCAATTAGAATTTATAGCTATAAAATACGTATATGCATTTCTTTCCAAGAATATATATATATATATATATATATATATATATATATATATATATATATATATATATATATATATATATATACATATATATATATACATACATATATAATATATATATATATATATATATATATATATATATATATATATATATATATATATATATATATATATATATATATATATATATATATATATATATATATATATATATATATATATATAGCACTATAAATACGATATATGATACAGATATATACACATATGTGTATGTATGGACAATATTTGCAAAAATAAACTGAAACTTCATAGCGACAACTCCAACTCTATAGACAACCGATATTCAAATTACAGGTAACAAGTTTTCAGTTTTTGGCAAGCGAACCAACTGAATTGAGTAGCATTTCTGAGGCAGTTCGAAAAGCTGCTCCTAAATTTTATAAAAAAAGAAAATACAAATTATTGGAAGAAATAAAACCACGAAATTAAAAAACTAAATGAAATTTGTGCCAGAAAAGAAAAAAACAAATTTTTTTTGGCAAGACAAAAAAAAACGTTTTCTTAACAGAAAAAAAAAATTGCGCTCAGGTTATAAAAAGAAAGAAAACAAAAAAAAACATAAAAACGTGTAAAAACAAGATTATTAATTCCATAATGAAATGAAATTGAAGTAAAATAAAAAAAATTGAAAATAATTAACATAAATATTGCATACAAAAATACATAAATGTTTAACAAAAGGCTGTTTGTAGAAATTGTGACACAGTTTTTTAACCCCGAAACGAAACCAGAAACAAAATAATAAAAAATTGCAAAACTTTTGATGTAAATGTGAGTAGAGAACACGCTTAATATAACAAATTAAAGAAAGATTATGTAGAGATTGTAAACCCTATTTGAAATTCTGAATGTGAATGTACTCGTAGTTGCTTAGCCCACTAGTAGAGCCTACTTGTAGCGGGTCCTACGTAGGATCGCTTCTATCTATGTGCACTGCTAAAGAGAAACTCAACCAGCGAGAAATCGTGTAAATACAAATACATAATTATTGCATATATAGCATATATCTATCTGAATATATATTCACGTATATATATATAAAGTAAACTTTGTGATTGCTTCTCATTGATGATACCAACTCGAGTAGATGTCAGATGTAAGCCGGCGAGTGCATACTCTTTCCAATGCATAGCCATTCCCTAATAGTAACATGTATAAAGCACTCGAAATACACGCGCGACTCTTCCCCCCCGCCCTCAACCCCTGCGTCTACCCCTAATCCAGTACCCCGCTCCCTAACAAAATTCTCAGATAAATTTGATGTAGAACACAAACCAATGTACGAGTAGTTAACAATGTCATATACAATATATATATATATATAAAAATAAATATATATATATTCATTATTCGATAAATGTTGTAAAAAGAATAAGAAAACCTATATACTCTATGAATGTGTATGTATATGTGAAAATATTTAAAGCAAAAGAAAATCGTAGCACATTTTGAAAAGCTAAACAAATATATATGAAAAATCCATTTCAATTAGAAGCTCTCACTACAATTTGCACGCGATCGATAAACGGATCGATAACTGTATATATGTAATTATAATATGTATACCTATTCACACACACACACACACACACGCACACTAACACACACACACACACACAAACACACCTAATTTAACACTAACTAAATTGATACAACTTGTAAATTATATTCAAAGCGAGCAAAAAAAATACTTTTCAAGAATTACATAAAAACATAAATACTTAACATTGATACCATAATACACACTAATCCCATTGTATTAACTAAAAAAAAAAAACAAAAACAAATACATAATTAGACTTACTAATATTATAACGTAAAACTGAAAAAAAAAAACATAAAACAAAAAACAAAAAAAACAAATCGAAAAAGAAAAACAGTAAAAAAAATGCTTTCAAACTAAATAAAGTTCTTTGGAATTACAATGCAAAACAAAAGATACGAAAACAAAAACAAATTCACATTTTCTTTTTAATGGGAAAACCGAAATCCAACTGAAAAATGTAAATTCCAATAAGAAAAGCTAACGCACAGAGAGCAAATCTGAAAAGGTTTGTGCTACTGTCTGAAATAGTTATGTAGGCCAACATAAATGTGTTATACTAACAATATAGCGTGCAGCAAGAGTTTTCGATCATAGCAAGTTCAATTTTGTTTCAAATTTATAAAATTTGCTGCAAAAGAATTTCACTTATAAAGTTTAAATTTCCAACCAAGTCAGGTCAACTGCTTGGCACTGCTTGCCTGCTAGCTAACATGAAAATGTTATTAACAGCGTTAACAGTGAACAGTGAAACGCCTTCAATTCGTGCAGCTTACAGCATGTTGAATTTAGTATCACTGCTGTCCAATAGCTGGCGCCACATAGCACTGTGGCCAGCTCTGCAAAGAAAATGGAAAACTCACAATTTATGCATTCAGTTCTTGGCTTAAAAGCTCTCATGTATTCAGTGCTTAAACTAGTTTTGTTTTCTCTTCTTTTTAGAATTCAAGTTTATGGCTACAAGTATAAAAGTAAGCCCAACAAGTATCTTGTAATTTGGGCGCTATAAAATTTGCTTAACACTAACTTTAGGGGCTGCACCTGCACTGCAGTACTTACAAAATATATATATATATATATATATATATATATATATATATATATATATGTGTATATATATATAGATGTATATATATGTATATATGTTACGTTTTGCATCAGTCTTAACAACGAATATATAAAAGGAGTTTCTGATAAAATTGTCCCCAATGGAACCCTAAAAGAAATACTAAAATGATAAGCTCTATAACTAGTTGTTGCTACTCCTTCTTGCCGTAGTGGCTGTAGCTCTCCTCGACGAAGATCTGTATGGAGCGCTTGACGTGCTGTTTGTGTGGCTCGGGCAGCTGCTCCAGCTTGGGCAGAATCTTCATGAGAAACCGAAAGTCGGGCGACAGATTGATATTGGTCTCAGTCTCTGGTGAGGGCGGCGGCTCTTTGACCGCGGGCTCCACGGGCATAATGGACACGCTGGCAGGTAAACTAAGACCAGGTGATCCTTCCAGTTTGACAAAGTTGGTGGGATTCTTCTTGGGCGGCAACGTAATGTGCGGCTTCTGTACAATGGGAGCTGGTTTCATGGGCAGCGGCTCCTGCTTGATCGTCGCCTGATGCTTGATCGTCGGCAGCTTGACCTTAGCCTGGGCCTGCTCCTTGCCCTGTATGCAGCTGAGTATCTCTGGCAGAAACTTTTCCAAATGCTGTGTGAGATTTGCCTGTGGCTTGTCAGTGACAATCATCAGCTTCTTGGCAGCCGTATCCTTCTCCTGCTCCACGACCACAAACATTTTGCGCTTCTGGCCATTGGGCAACGTATTGCCATTCTTCTCATCCGACTTTTCAGTTATCAAATACAATTTGCGCTTCTTCGCCAGCCCGTTGCCATTCTGAACATGTCCATCCACCAGAGCGGACAGCGGCATGCTGGCCTCATAGTCAGAGCTGATGGACTGAACATCGCTGGAGACGGACGATGAAGAGCATATCGAGTGGGAGCGTTGCGGCACAGGTGTTATTGTGGTCACCGACTTCTCCTGCATTGGCTGCTTTACGGAGTTCCCACTGGAGCTCTAAAGACCAAAACAAACAACATTATCAATTGGCATTAGACTTGGCATTAAAATTGCAATTGTTCTACTCACATCGACCAGCTCAATTGTTGTGCTGTCTGCCATCGGCTTGGCAGATGTCGCTACTGTAGCTGCTGCTGTTGTTGTTGCTGCTGTTGCTGCTACTGTTGCTGTTGTTGTTGTTATTTTGTTTGGCTTGCTTAAACGCAGCGGCGTCGTCTTGATGCGCGTCTTGGCCATTGCCTTGCGCTGGCTAAAGTGCCTCAAGCAGATGCGCAGCTTTTTCAGACCGCCAAGTTCCTGCACCAGTTGGTCGCTCACTCCGAAATGGCGCAGCCAATAGTTGCAGCTGCAGGAATTACAATTGTCGATTGTTCAGTAAATGGACAAGCTGCACACATACACACATACACACATATATATATATATATATATATATATATATACTATGTGTATGTGTGTATGTAAGTATGTATTGGCTTTGCAGCACGATTCTCTAGTTAGTCGAACTGCAAGCTCAGCTTGGGTCAACAACGCAATTTGTACACCAATTGCGAAAAGTTCTTTGCAGAGAAAGCTCTCGAATCAAACAACAAATATACAAACAAAACAACACAAGTCAAGTCAACAAACGTTATACTAACTCTCTTTTTCTTATGGCAAACTTTTCTTCTATGGAATTTACCCGAATACTACACTCGAGCGCGCCGCTCAGCGTTGCGATCGCCTCGGAAGTTCTTTGTTTACTGTAAAGAACTGCATTGAAGTTTCGTTCTTTTGGCGGTGCTTTTCCTGTGCAGCTTTAAAATTAGATCCCATCTCGCTCTCTCGCACGCACACAACCGTGAAGTTTGCACAAGCTAGTGAAAAGTTCTGCCATGGCCGCCAAAAGTTGTCTCTGAAAAAGCGCTTTTATGCTCATTGCACTATTACTCATTGTATCGTTGTGTGTGTGTGTGTGTGTCTGTGTATGTGCGTGCACGTTTTTGCATGTGTGGTGCTTTCGCCGCTCTCGCTCTCTTCATCGTCGAAGAGCGGAAGTTTGTTGCGCGTCTTTTGCCGGCGTTCGAGTGCTGCTTCCACTTGCCGCCGCCCGCCGCCCGCCACCCGCCACCCGCCTTCCGCAACCATTGCAACAATAACAAGAGTTGTTGCTGCTTATTTGCGTTATGGATAGGCCCAGCCACAGCTGAGCCAATTTGGGGTGGGCCTTGTTTTATTTCAATTATATCAATTAAGAGATTTGCTAGCTTATACTTGGTATTATTGCTGTAAGAATTTGAGATATTTAAGCCCGCCTTATTATAGAAAATTTATGTTCTAGACTTTTCCTGTTTGTTAATTTTCAATTTCATCCCACGATTCATGTCCACTCTAAACGCCATGTTGATGGCAATAACTCCAGTGCACAGAACTGTTTTTGCAGCACAGACTTCACGGCCAACAGAGCGCGTTTTGTACGCATTACAAGAGAGCGAGAGAGCTAAAAATAAACCGATGCGGAATATTTCTATGCGTTTGCCAGCGTCCCACTCCGATTCTGACTCTGACTCTGAGTGCGAGTGCGAGTGTGAGTGTGTGTGGGACGCAGCTTCTTATGCTACTGTCGCTGTTTCCCTCACACACCCACAATGTGCATAATTGCAATACAAATGCATGCATGGCTTGTACTTGTTGTTTTTATTGTATTTTGTTTTTGCCATGGCATTGAAATTTTTTCTATGAAGTTGATGCGGGCGCCGAAAGTTCAACAACCTTTGACTTGGCGGGAGGAGCGATGCCAACGCAAAAGCTCATTCTCAGTTTGGCAAGCTTGCCTGGAATATTATTTGTGCACATGCATGACATACACACACACACACACACACACATACACATACAAATTTACATTTGTATATATGTATGTATGTATGCAGAAGAGAATTTGTGATGCGCATCAAGCTTTGATGCAAGCCACTACAACTCCATAAACTGGTTTTAATGTCGATCAGCAAAAGGCGAAAATAAATAACAAAATATAATACAAATTTCGAGTATTCACTTACCGATCTATGTCGTGCACTGGGAAGCGACGCAGCTCCGCTGGACTGGCCGTGCAGCCTTGCATGAGGCACATCCTAGAGCTGATATTGCTGAACTGCTGCTTCGCCTGAAGAATCGAAAGATTTGCGCTGGGATGCAGCGACATGGCATTGCAAATGCGTAGGTTGCTCATTGCGAAGGCCGAAATCTAAAAGAAATTCACAATTTAATAACTGCGATTACAATGTGTAGACTAATTTACTAAACACACTGGCTTAACTTGAGCATAATACTCAAGCCCAAAGAGCAGAGCGTATTAAAGAAAGACAAAACACAGCACAGCACAGCACAACGCACACAAACACAAGTTAAAAGCTTTTGGCGCTCTCTTGTGCAGCTTTCGGCAATAATAATGTGCCGCTGCAGTTTCATATTTTTTATTGTAATTGAAAAGAGCTTTTTGCGTGCTAGAACAGCGCTTACGCCGCGCCGCTGAAAGTTGCCAGCTGCTGCCTTCGTTCAATTGTTGCTGATGTTGCAGTAGTTGTCGAGTTGTTGTTGTTGTTGTTGTTGTTACATAACTTATGCTCCATAACTGGAGAGTTAGTGATATTTTGGTTATCTATCTACACGTACCTGTTGAGTTGAATAACCTTCATGCACGCCACAGTGCGCGTTGTTATTGTGGAGTGCTTTTGCCTGACACGATTAGAGCTAGAGCTCTTTATGGTTCGTTTTCTTGAATTCTTCTCAAAAGCTTGGCGAATGTAAGGCGTTTTACTTGTGCAGCTATGTAGGTATAGGTACGCCTCTCAGGTAACTCCGCTTGGTTGTGATTACGTTCTGTCCAAGCTACGTCATGGTATCTCAAAGACTGCCAAAAGTTTCGCCTGCGTCACTTCAAGTAAATTGTAAAACGTATTGAAAGCTGTCGGGCTGGCGCTTTTGTTGCTCTTCAAAAGCTCTTGGCTTGTTGTTTTTGTTTCTTCTTTCTTTTCGTAAGCTTGGTTTCCATTGTCGCTCAGTTGAGAGGAAAGCTTTCGCTCAGCGCTGAGAGCGATATATACTTAGAGGGTGGCCTACAAGGTGAAAGCTTTTAAATTGTGGTACGAGATCATAAACGTTTACTTTGTACAAAAGCTTCATCTACAAAGTGTGAATAAGGCTCGCAGAGCTTTGAAAGCTGCGCGTTGAGCATGGCATAAAAGATAATTTGCGTGTTAAATGCAAATTCAATTTTACATTCAAATATTAATTTGTCTTATCATAATTGACGGCCATAAATTGCAGTGAGCATTCGAAAAATGTTAATTAAAAGTGTTAAAAGCTTTTCATAAACAACATTCGTTAATCGACAGGTGTTAGATGCAGCTTTGGCCCAATCAATTTTTGTGCATTAATAATAATTTGCTGGAAGCACGCTTAATACGCTATTCAAAAGCCAATCAATTGGCCATAAATTTCAATAGATGCTCACTGAGCAGTAATTATAAATAAATATATAGAAAAACTCTTGAAAAATGGCAGATAAGCGGCGAATCGACTTGGGCCATCATTCATATTCAGTTTTTTCCTCTCCACAAAAAGTTGTCAATTAAAATTGTGTAAACAATTTTTGCGGCTTGTCAATTGTTCGGCAGCCGCTTTATGACCAGCCTCAATGCTTCACGCCTTGCGACCGTTAAACAACTTGAATAGTTGGCGGGGCTTTTTTTATGGATACCAGATAATATTGTCGTAAATTGTGCCATTAAAAAACATGTTGGAATTTGAACCGACTAATTCCCAGTTCTAAGCGGCTGATTGCATTTTACGATCATAATTACAAATAGGGCTTTAAGTTGTTTTGTTTTCTGTTCAGCCATCCCAATGCCTAAATCATTACATACAAAAAAATAATTGTAAGAAACATTAAAACAAACAGAAAATGGAATAAACTGCATTTCAGTTCAGTCAGCGTTTCTCTAGTTTGATTGAATGAATGATTTGTTGCCGACTTGAAAGTGTTTGCCATTGACGGCGTCTCGCGGCGATGCCAGACAACGATAATAATCATCAGCTAGTTGGCTGGCTGGCTGACTGACTGTGTGTGTGTGTGTGGTCTTTTAACTGTTAGCCAGTACGCAAGGCAGCCAACGAGTGCTGCCCGAAGGCAAAACGTTTGCCACAGCCCGCTGATTATGTGATTAGAATATTGACAATTAAGCGCACATAAATTGATTTACTTGTAATTTTTAATGGCCTCTTACGAGTCCAATTGAAACAAGTGCTGCACATTGTGCACCGAGCACACAGCACTGAGATACAAATGATAAACTACTTTGAAATATGCTCGGAAAAAAAGAATAAAATTTAAAATTAAGAAAAAAGTCTTGTCAGAAGTGGGATTCGAACCCACGCCTACAGAGTAGACTGCGACCTGAACGCAGCGCCTTAGACCACTCGGCCATCCTGACTGTGCTGCTGCTCGTGCTCAAGAACCAATGGCATTCTATGCGACTGGCAGCCATTGCCCGTGGTTCTTGGTTTCACTATTTTTAGTATTTGCTATTACACGTGTGCGTGACTGTGAGTGGGCTTGTGTGTGTATGTGTGTGTGTGTTTGCCGACCAATCACAGTTGGCTCTTTGAACTTGGGCTGCCTACGCAAAGCGAATGAAAAATTGCATGTGGCGCCCGGAGGCAAAGACAAATTGCACTCGTCGCGTCGCGTCGCGTCGCGTCATGGAAAGGTGTGTACACACTGACAACGTGCAACAAAATGAAATAATAATTATATTGTGAGCGTGATAAATGCAGCGATGCAATTGATAACAACCACAATAATAATAATGAAAAGTAACTTCAACCGAAATCAGGTCAAAAGCATTCATCACATTGTATTCATTCGCCGATTGGCAACTGTCACTTTTTATATTTATTTTCATTTGTTATGCAACCAGCCAGACGGACAGCACCACCCACTGCTGCCGTGGAAACTGTTGCAGTTGCCGCTGTTGCAGTTGCAGTTGCAGTTGTAGTTGAAGTCTTGCATTCGCAATGAGTTATGCAAAATAATTAAGTTATAAGCAAATGTCAACGCTGGCTAGTGGCCAATGGCCAATGTTTTTCGCGCGCCCTGGCCAATGCTGTTGACATTTCACACGCAGCTGCGCCGCAACAGCAGCAACTTGTTGTTGCTGCCACTTGTTGCTAGTACCGGTCGCACGCACTTTCAATGCATTTCAATTAGCTTCGACTGTGCTGCTGCTGCTCCACTTTGACTTTGAGCGTCGAGCTGGGGGCCTCGAGTGATATTTTCATTTTTATAGCTTGATTGTAGACATTTGATAGGCATTTATATATGTTAATCAGTTGGCTGACCTGACAGCTAAAGTTAATTAAAGTTTACGCTTTCAGAAACCATAAATTCAATGCTTGCCAAGTAACTACTCTACTCTACTCAACGCAACTCAACTCAACTCAACTCAACTGAACTCAACTCTACTTTACAAGTCATAATATCCATTAATTCGCATGATTACTTTGCAGAGCCATCATGTCATGTCTATAGACATACATATACATATGCCTATGCATGTGTATGTAGGTATGTATGAGCATAAATTCATTGTGATTAATGGTAGACAAAGTTCTTAGACAACTGACCCATTTCCTATGCCTTTGTGGCTCGTCTAATAGAACGCAAAAGCAAAAGCAGTTGAAATAAAATTAGCAAATTGCCCGAATGTCAATCAAAAGTCATCAATCAAAATTTATGCTACTGTCAGCTTGACACAATATGTATATAAAAAAAAAATGCATAAATATATATATAGCGCAACGGGGCGCGGCAGTTGCAGTTGCAGTGGCAGTAACTGCTGCCTGCTCCACTTACGATTGCAGCAGGCAGCAGGCAGCAGCAGCAGTGGCAGTGGGTGCAGCCAAACACGGCGGCTGCTGCTGCTGCTTGTAAATTAGCATTACAATGGCCAGTTAACTGGGTCAACAACCATAACAACAATAACAATTGTACAATATGTTAACGACAAAAGTTCTTAAGCATCAGCAGTCAAAGAACATATTGAAAGGCTGCAAGCACTTTTCACTTTTCCAGCTAAGAAAGTTGTTTAACTCTTTGATAACTTGGCTTAAACCACTATGCCGATAAGCGAGCATATTTGATTCAGTCTTAAAAGGAACATTGGCAAGAGCTATTGGAGTGGGCATAGTCTCGTATATATGTGGATGTTTTAGCCATGTGAGGCGATGAGCCAGATGAAGCTGCCATATTTCCATCTTACCTGTTTGTAAACCCATCTAATGCTGCGTTCGTCGTCTCTTATTGAAGATTTCTGTTCTTAATACTTCAACGAATACTTCTCCAAGTCGAATATCCATCAATTTTTAACTAATCTTAATCATAATTGAATTTGTCTTTATAGCTCTCTAAGCAGCCAGACAAACTATGAGTCAAGTTCTATCAATCATGCTTAGCACTTCACTCTCAGCTCTTAATATTTTTGATTTATTTGTTATACACAAATTAAACATTCAAAAATGACTTAATCGCCTCTAGATACTGAGATCTTCATCTAACCTGATACATTTTTAATTTTCCATATATCTCTCTTAGCCTCTCTTCCAAACCTCTTTCGAAACTCAACCAATAGCCATATTTAATGCCTCTTTTTTTAACTCATAAATTGTAGAAATTTCTTTCTATCTTCAGAGATCTCTTATCTTATCATGACATCGCTTATTTGTTGAATATTTGCCAAGATTTATGAGCTGTTCACTCAGACAGCAGCCGCCTAAGCGCCAAAGAGCAGCAGTCAACAGACTCTTTCAAGTTCAAAGTTTGGCAATAGTATCCAAAAGCAGAGCTGAAGCTGGCAGACAGGCAACTGAAAGCACACTTTAAGCGCTGGAAACATTAATCAATTGTACTTATACACATATACATGCATATACATATATAAATATATACCATATAAATATATTCTTAGTGGTTTTTCTCTTAGCGCAGAGTCGCGACATTTTATGCCAAATTTGAACAAAGTTAATTAACAGGTTTCATTGTTTCAGACGTTTGCCTGTTCTGTGCTCTTTTCATAACACACACACACACACACACACACTCACACACACACACACACACGAAGCGGGCGATTATGGGGGCGTATACGTAATGTTTAAGCGCGAGCTCTCAGGCACAAAGAAAGCGAGCTGAAATCAATTTGAAAACATGTTTAAACGGTTGTTTTTGCTTTTTGCTTTTGTTTTTGCTGCTTGGCTAATAGAAATTTAATTAGCCATGCAATTTGGCATTTTTTCTTCTTCTTCTCCTTCTCCTTTTCTTGACACTTTTTCTTGCTGTTTACTTTGTTTATTTTTATGTAGTTTTGTTTATGGTTTTTGCGCTTTGAGAGTTCGCACTGCACGTGCAGCCAAAGCTTTGACATATGAGCGCCTATTTGTGTGTGTGTGTGTGTGTATGTGTGTGTGAGTGCTGCCCACGCATGCTGGATTGACGCTGCCTTTGTGTCAGTGTATCAGTGCCTTAGTGTGTGAAGTGAAGAAGCCAAGACAAATAAAAAGACACGAAATAAAAACAAAACTTTATGGCGCACCACACAGCAAGCAAATGCTGTTTGCTCACTCTCATGCTTCCCCTCGCTCGCGCTCGCTCTTTCTAGTGTGTACGTATGAGCACTGTGCTCGCTCTCTCTGTGACGATCATTACATGGTGCCGAGTGCTGAGAAGGTGATGCGCAGCGCAGATAGCAACGTCACAGCTGCGTATGTGTTATCTGTAAACGCACTGCACACGCTCAAAGGCTGGCTGCTCTGACGTCACGCGAGCATGCCTGAGAGAGAGCGGGAGAGCGTGTGAGAGAGTGAGTGTGACTGTGGCTCGCTGCTCTGCAGAATCTGCACTCTTCGCGACGCTTTGCCATCGGCTTACTTTGAGGTTGTTTGCTGTTTGCTGTGCTGTGCTGCTGCTGCCGCTGCAGTCAACAGCGCAAAGCGCAACGCGTCGGTTCGAAAATTGTTTTAACGGAAAATTACAGCTGCGTTCAGTCAGTTACGTGCTGTATTGTGTTGCAGCGCTTATCGCCAAACTATAGCAAATTACGAGTGAATCCTCCAGTAACAGTTAAGCCAGCCAAGTGTTTCCGCAGCAGTTACAGTTGTAGTTGTAGTTTTAGTTGTTGTCGCACACAATTGGCAAAGCGCATTTCCTATATTTCTTGGTGCGTGCTTTGCAATTACGAAATCTTACGTCGAAATTTTATGTGTGTTCCATGTGGCTATAAATACAACAACGCCAGCGCCAAAATATATGATTGTACGGAACATTCGGTCGGTCGGTCGGTCGCTTGGTCGGTTGGTCAAAAGAAGCAAAAACAAAAACAACAACAGCAACAAAAATAACACACACTGAAATAACAAAACAACAAGAGAAACTGACGGGTTGATTGACTTGCAGGAATTTGAGACACCAACGGCCGCCGCCGCCACCGCCGACGCCAACCAACAGCCGTCAGCATCCAAGATTCAACATCCCATATCCACATCCACATCCACAGCTACAGCCACATCCACATCCATAGCCTCGCCTTTGGCGGCAGTAAACCGCAGCTTCCGTTGCTTATCTGCCGCACGAGATTCTGACGGAGCGGAACGTCTGCCCGAAACCCCCTGTGATTGGGATGGACAGGCGCATGAGTTGCGTTTTCTGTAAGTTGCACATTGAGTTTATGATTATACTGAGCGTATTCACGAATCCAATTCTCAAATATTTATAACACACACACACACATACACAGATACACATAGACACACACACATAGACACATGATAATATTCATAAATACAAAGCAAAAGTTAATCGTATACAAGTCGGGCGAAGCTGTCTGGCTTTTGTTTAATTGCAAATCAATAGGATGCGCATAAAAATCAACATAAAACTTGCGGCGTGAATAAGGGCAGACAGATCTGAGGCATTGATAAATGATTGAACATAAAAATAAGAAGCGCAATTAAATTGTTAAACACGGCAGTCAAAAGAGCAGCTACTAATTGATTTTGGCACTTTAAATGGCTTTTGAAAACAAAGTTTAGTTAAAATAGAAAACAACTGTGCAGACGACAGGCAATGCGTACTAATGAATGGTTCCAGCGGTGCTGGTGGTGCTGGCTGCTGTTTTCCATCAGCCACACAGATGACACCCACTCACCCATTCGAAATAAAAGCGAAAACAAACCACAGAAAAACATATGCGAACAAATCTGCTTTTACGTAAAATGCTTTGCATATATTTGGAAAATAACATAATTTAAATCTTTTCATGGTTAAAGGTAAACTTAAAAAAAGTGATGTTTTTATAAAAAAAAATTTATTTATTTTAAATTATAAATAAGAAAAAAGTCTTGTCAGAAGTGGGATTCGAACCCACGCCTACAGAGTAGACTGCGACCTGAACGCAGCGCCTTAGACCACTCGGCCATCCTGACTGTTGGCATGAGATGAGCCAAAGCGCATTTCGTATTGCTCGAATGTGCGCTGTTAATGCGCACTGTTAGCTACACAGTGCCATAAATAGCTGTATGGGAACTCTTTCTGTTCAGTTTTCTCTCAGCTGTTAATTTGTTGGCATTTTAAATAGCTAACAAACTGTTAAGTAATTCGCTAGGCTTATTAAATTTATTAAATATATGATTTGAATACATTTTTATGGCAAAATAATTGCAAATTAAACTGATTCGATCTGCTGTTTGTGAGAAAAAATAAGTAAACATAAAAAGCCGACAAAGTATTGACGGCGTTTTATATTTTTGTGTAGATAAATCTTATCGCTGAGTTATATAGTGGGCTGGGCCCGGAGACAAACGCATTAAGGCAATAGCAGCAAAAGCAACAACAAAACAACAAGCTCCAGAGCTGCGATTAGTCATTAAAGAACATAAACCGATTTATTTGTAAAAAAAAAAAAATAAAAACTTTCGCCTGCTAAGCCTGCCAAACTTCGAAATTAGGTTAACCCGCATTCTTGAGCCTAAATCTCGCAGGCGTTTCCACTGCTCTTTACAATCGTCCCTCATTAAAGGCGGCGGCGGCGGCGGCTGCGGCGGCTTTTGTTGTTCGCTTTTCTTTTTGAAATACATAAACAAATAAATATATATGTGTTTATTATTTATGATATATAAGTATGTGTAAGAGGCTTTTGCTCTTCACAGATATATTTAAATGAGTTTCTCGACATATCCATTTGATTTATGTGTGGAAAAGTTCATTCATTCAGTTGTTATTTTTGTCACTTGTGCATAAATTATAATTGGAATGCTTTCAATTTCAGTTCCGACTGGAGCTAAGTACGTATTATATAGATGTATATATACAAACGTGGCAGCTGTAGTTGTAACTGAAGAATAGCAGCGCATTGTTTATAGGATTTGAAAAGAAAAACGCTTTGACTTAATGCCGACAACTATTTTACTTAGCTATTTATAGATGTACATCTACTTACATATATGTATGTATGTCTGTATGTAAGTATGTATGTATGTATGTATGTATGTATGTATGTCTATGCATGCGCATTTCAAGCTAATTGTTTGTTTATCTAAGGGAAAAAACCAAATGGCATGAAATGTTTTGACATGCCGCGAATAATTTTCCGCATTACCATTGAACTTTTGCCTCAATCGAAGATTTTGTGTTCCATATAAACAAAACTGAATTCATTTGCAGTAATTTACTATCAGTTATACATACATATATATAAAGAAAGAGAGAGAGACGTGTCTCTCTGCTTGATAAGTAATATTCATTAATTATATAGCAATTTTTATATAGGTCAACAAATTTGAGTTCTAACAACGCAATTTTCCAAGGCACAAACAAAATTTGAGCGAGTCTCAAATATTAATAAGGGAAATATAAAACTGACACCATTTACTCTATCAAGTGAAGTATTGAAAGAGAAGAAGAAAAAATTGCATTTGTTTATAAACAAAGCGTGGCGATATGCCAGTTGACATAGTTGAGATTTCATTTCAGGGCACGAGCTCAATGCCATTTTCGTTGGGTCAGTTCTGCTGTCATACACATACATACACACACACACATACATATGTATATATACGTACATATATGTATGCCATATTATTTTGCAGAGTTTTGTTTTGTACAATGCGCAAAGCAACTGCGTCAACAGAATCGAAATCAAAGCATTTGGCGTACAAGGTCTGAGCTATTTTTTTTTATTTATATTTTTGTTTTTTATATTATCGATAATATTTTTATCTGGGCTGCTTAAAAAGCAGGTGAAAATGCTAAAAATAAATATAACAAATTTAATTGTAGTAACTTGGCCCACACGTGCGCCGTATTATATCACCGTTTCGCATAGAGCTCTCTAGAAGCACTATAAAGCCCCTGCCAAGC
Source organism: Drosophila anceps (assembly GCA_035045945.1). NCBI lineage: Eukaryota > Metazoa > Arthropoda > Insecta > Diptera > Drosophilidae > Drosophila > Drosophila anceps. Next base: position 1,525,774 of record JAWNON010000150.1, read on the forward strand.
ACGTCGAATGCATTTTAATGCGATGTCAATGACAATTTTCCTCTATTAAACGATCGCAACTTAAAAAAAAGATAAGATTTCTTTAGTTTTTATTGCCTTAGTTAAGTGCTTGGTTTTTTTTATAGCAGGTTATTCAACTATTGTGCATGCCAATTGCAAAACATGGCCAGTAAAATGCACATAAAATATAAAACAAAATAATAAAAGTAAAAATTCGAAATAAATAAAAAAGATCTTGTCAGAAGTGGGATTCGAACCCACGCCTACAGAGTAGACTGCGACCTGAACGCAGCGCCTTAGACCACTCGGCCATCCTGACTGTTGCCGCTTCGCTGGCAAAAGCAGCATACGTAGCAGCTGCTTGCTGCTCGGATCGCTGAACAAAACATTTCATTTCTATGTTAATAAATATATATTTTATTATTCTCTTACAAACAATTTGAATCGCTAGCCAAATTTTTGACAAAATCAATGCCCAAATGCCAATACTCAGAGATCGTAAATGTGCAGCAAGGCTCTCAATAACTCGAACAGAAATAAACGGGTAGTTGCACGATCTTTGTAGATCTTTAGGTGGGCACGTATCACCTGCTCGAACAGATCGATACGCTCCATGGTGCAGAGGCGTAGGTTGACCAGAAATCGCGACTGCAGCAAATCTTTGGCCAGGTTATGGAAATCTTCAACAAATAACCTGAGCATGGGATCCTCCTTGGCATTGGCCACGTCACGATGCTTTTGAAAAATCTCTGTGATGTTGGACTGCTGAATGTTGCCTTGCATAATCTCTAGCCAGGCCAGTTGAACGTACGGATTGTGAATCTGTGACTGCCGGAGCACATTGGTCTCGCGTATAAAGGGATAAGCGCTGTATATCTTGGACGTCGTCTCCGATTCGGAGAAGAGCTTGAGTACGTTTTTGTTGATGGGATTGTCGCGGCACAGAACAAACTTCAGCGTGAATCTGGTCAGAAGCGGTATCTCCGCCGATATCAGATTGGCCAACAGATCGCACATGAACTGGCTCAAGTGCTCCATTTTGGTATCCTCAATCACATTCATGTACAACACATAGTAGAACTGATGCATGACGCCACACAGGCAGCACAGGACGGTGCTATATTTGAAGTTCAATGGATAGATATCGAAGCAGAGAAAGCATTCGTTGTCCACCGGATCCGGTCGAGCACGCTTCAGTATCTGAGCGGTACGTTTGACATATTTGTTCATGATGTGCTTGCTCTCGAGCGGCTCGTTCTTGAACTGATCATTGCAGCGCTCCTGATCCTCCGCCGTCAGTTCCATAAATGATTGAATATTTTTCAACTGAATCCGCTCTGTAGCCATGGCTGAGATGTGCCTCTAAATATCGCGTGCTGGCAAAGCTAAGCTGAAACCAAAACAGAAAACAAAAGTCAGATTTAGACAAAGCTCGAACTGCCTGCTATAAGAATGAAAATCACTTGATGTAAATACAGCTAAGAAAAAAAAAAAAGCAAAAGGTATACGAAACTCACTCTGAATTCGAATCTGAACTTGACCTACAGCGCGAATCGGGGCTGACAAATTACAAACGGCAAATGGCAAATGGCAAATGGCAAATTGGCAACCAAATTGAATGGATTTTGGCTTAATCATTTATCAACTGCCCAATTGACACGCCCCGTCAATATCCATAATTGCTAAACTGTGCCCAACTAATCTCCGTGATTAATGTTTGCATTTCGCTTCTTTTTTTTTTTTGTTTCGTGCTTAGCTGAAGATTTAAATGTACCGGTTCTCTCTCAGAGTTCTCGCGTTTCTCGTTGCTCGCCTCATTTGCATAATTGCAATTTATTGTAAATCCGTGTGCAAATATGCCAGAAATTTCAGCTAAGCCTCTGTGTAAGGCAATGTGTGTGCCGCCAAAGGCCGACGGCTTTTCACAAATCACATTTCAGTTGCATATGCAAAAGATTTGCAAACTCATTAAAAAAGTCGTATCTCTATACTATTATAATTCTGCGGGCCAAGTGTCGCACAGGCCATGTCTCTGTCACGCTTGACAATCGACTCAGACACTATCCATCATCTGTGGCAATCGCCTGACATTCAATCAGTGCAGCCAGCTGACATCGTTGCTAATTAGATGTCAGTTCGCATCGATTGATTTGGTTACTATGCAATGCAACTCTGATTGACAAGCAAAACTAATTGAATTGAATATCTAATTGAAACTTGAGAAAGTTGAAGAATTTAAATGGAAATTTAAGAATTTGTTGGGCAGAAATGTTAAAAGAATAGTAGCTCTAACTGAGTAATTGATAGATATGTATATTGATATATGTATATGTAGCTAGAGAGCGGTAGATTGAGGTGAGAGCGAAAGCAAAGGAGAGCCAGAGGTCGAGAGATACAGATGTGATTAGCTACCTGTGACCTCTTATCCATCTATCATCATGTTTCTCTTAACTCTCGCTCTTCAATGCGATTTTCAAGAACTAAAGTAGAGAAGTAAACGAGTAAACGAGTTTTATATATAAAGAATTATACTAGGCTTAAAATTTAATAGTTTTTAAAGAAAAGCTCAAGTCATAAGAACTAATTATAGTAGAGAAAGAGCGGAAGAGTCTAAATGATAAAAGGTGAAAAAAGAGATCCATAATGATAGCTGATCGATCAATTAGAAATAGTCGCGTTCTATCTGATTACACTATTTATCTATCCAATATTACTCCTAGGTCTCGCCTTGCATTGCGATTTTTATAAATTCAAGTATTATCTAGATATTTATAGAAAGAAGAAACAAATAAGGAAAAACTGCTTTTTTAATTCTTTTATTTATATAGTAAAAGTCTTTAAATTAAAAAGAACTAGTTCAACTGGAGCTGTGCTACTTAGCGGTACAGAAGGTAGGACAGATTCAGCGATATAGGTAATAATTGATTGGGAAACATTCACCTCTAACTATCTTTTTTCCATATAATAAACTAAATCTCAAATACATCTACCCTCAGCTACTCATTAATATCGCCGTTCTACGCGATTCTCTTAAATTAAAACAATTATCTATGATCTACATATTTTAATATATATTTTATAGCGTGTAAATGTCTATGACAATACGATGTTACTAATCAAAATTCAAGGGTTTTCACATATAACATGAGTTATTCTGCAGTCTAGGCTGTCTGGCACACACACACACACACTCTCTCACACACATTCCTTATAAGTTCCTACGATACCTTTAATTTCTAGATTTTCGAGGTCAGTTGAGTCAGTTCTTTGTGATCGACCGACGCACTTTTACATATAAGCACAGGCAATAAGATTCATTTACGATTCTCAGTATTTGTACAATTAAAACTAAAATGGTTCTCTCTCTCTCTCCCTCTCTCTCTCTCTCTCTCTACATATATATATATGTATATATATTACAGATTAAACACGCCATTTAATGCCATATGGACTATTATGGCAGCTCCCACGCAAGTCACGAAAATTGAGCAACGCGACGCGATTTCTCAGTGCCAGAATCTGAGACAGTATCTCTCCGTCTTCGTCTACGTCGCCGTGTCTCCGCCAAGCAGTTCGCGTCCAAATTAAAGCCGACCACGTAAAGCTCAAGTTCAAGCCGACGGCAATCGAAACAATAAAAACTAAAGAACATTAAAATACCAACAAACAAGTCAACAGCAACAATAAATTAAGCGTGTGCTAAAAGAGACAACAAAACAACATAAACAACAAAAAAAAAAAACAACAACAACAACACAAAAAGGTGTTGGCTGCATTTTGTTGTCGCCTTCGTTGGCTGCCACACAAAGTGGGTCAGACAGAGAGACAGTCGGACGGACGAACGGCCGGACGGACGGACAGTGGGACTCTGGCAGAGCCATCGAAGACGCCACAGACAGCAAGGGGCACGTCCCAAGGCAGCATGCATCAGTTTAGTAATTCAAGAAAATTCGACAAATTGCGAGGCGAGCTGTAAGCGATTCGCACAACTTGTTGTTTGTTTATATGTATATTGTGTATACATAATTCAGTGATTTGGTTATTGTTGTTATTGTTTGTGTAATTGTGCAACGGCTGCAGCGAGGTGCTGAATGAAAAGCCAACAGCGGTAATAACAATAGCAACTCGTAAAACAATAACAATACAAACTCAACACGAATTCATTGATAAATACAAAAAAAATATCGCTCATACGCCGCGCTCTCTCTCAAAAAACACTCGCGCTCTCTCGCTCTCGCTCTCGATCGTAAACAAAATGAACTCACCACAGCTTGTTAATACAGCTGCGCAAGCTCACCACAGCAGCAGTGCCAGCAACGGCAGCAGCAACAACAACAGCAGCAGCAGCCCGGCGTCCGCAAATAAATTTGCGCCTGCACGTAGGCTAGCAGCGCGTCAGACTCTGCGCCTGGCCATACCCAAGCAACAGGGTGATTCAGTCACGCTGCCCCATGCCCATGCCCATGCCCATGCCCAGACGGGCAACATTTATCGGCACTCGCCATCGCAGCTGCCGCCGGCGCCGCTGCTCAAGCGTCACACATCTGTGACAGCAGCTGGCAACTGCAGCGCAGGCAATAACAGTTTTATACCCAAATCCGCATCGCCGCTGGAGTCGCACAAGCTGCCAAATGTCACGCCCACTTGCAATGCCAGCCCCCTGATATACAATGGTGCCGGTGGCAGTGGCAGCGCCTCCTCCATCTCCAGCAACTCCAATTTCCTGGGCGTACGCAAACCAAGTCTAACGCTCAACTCATCGGACATACGCAACAACAATGATTTGTTTGCCTTTGCCAAGGATATGTCGCCAGCATTGGAGCTGAGTGGTAAGTCATATAGGGCTTATTACGATTATATGGTTGTCTCTATCACTGTCTGTTACTTTACAGATCATTCGCACTCGCATTCACCTATGTTCACGGATCTGACCACTGCCATATCGCCAGCAAATAGCAATGGCTCTCCCACACATCATCAGCTGGACAGACTCTTCAGCCTGAGTCCTTCCAGCATGAGAAGTTACGGAAATGTAAGTAGAAGTGAAGGCATAGGTATAAGTTGATGAATGAGTATAAGAGTGATTGTAAATATAAGTATCTGTATAAGAATAAGTACATTAGTAAATATAATATAAAATATATGTATATAAGTATTAATATCAGTGTAAGTGTAAATATAAGTAGCAGAAGAACCATTTACATTCTTGAACAAGTTCAAACAATATGAACAGTTTTTTGTAATTATAACTCAATTAGAAGAGAGAAAGTTTTAGTTCCGCATTTCCAAGTTCCATTCCCATATGTGCTTCATACAACGAACTTACCGCTGTAATAAGCTAAACTCACCACGCCTAATGACTATTAATAGACGCTGCCCAAAGGTCACTCAAAGTACATTTAATGTGTGCTCTCTCTCTCCCTCACTCTTGTCGTTTGGCACGCACATTGCTTCATTTTGCATACTCTGTTGACCCACAGCTCGAGAAAAAGCTTTACAAACACAAACAGAAGTCCAATCAGCATTTCGTCCCATATATTTAGCCATTTATAAAGCTCACACCTCACGCGACTTCACCAAAAAAGAGGCGCGGAGTTAAAGGAGAGGGAGAGAGAGAGAGAGAAAGACAGAGAGGGGAGAGGTGGGAGGAGTGTGGCTGACGACACTCCCAGTTAAGTTCGTGAAACCGGCTGTCGAGGTAAATAGGCAGAAAATAGCGTCAACTTAATTAATAAATAATATTTAGCACGTTTTAAATGGGAAGGGAGGGGCGCGGCAAAGAAACTGAAATTGAGAATCGGGAAGCGAGCGAAACGCCTAACGATGAACTGCCAGATTTGCGGCTGCCAGGCAGTTATGAGTTGTTTATATATTATATATATAAGTATGTATGTGTGTGTGTGTGTGTGTGTCTGTATGTATTTAGTATATGCAAACGTTATGGCTATATGAATAATCGGCATTCGTTAGACTTGGGTTTTGATTTTTTAGTATGGCTCGTGCGTCGCCATAGCCAGAGCCACAGCCATAGCCATAGCCGACTCCGTGTGCCCTACACTTTGGGGTGCTATTGACTTGGAAGATGCACCTGCACTTCACATAGAGATTAGCTCGAGTGTGAATCACTCAGCTGCGTGAATGTACTTTAGACTCTAGATTAAAAATGAATACTGATAATACCTACAAGACGGCAACATTTTAATTAAAAGTCTTACCCATCGATGACCCATATATGACGAGTGTAAGACGCATGTGATAAGGGGAGGTTCGGTTAGGTGTACCAATCACTGCATTACCTTAGATAACTAGAATTATCATGTGGAAGGATCTAATTGGAGCTGGGGCTGCACATAAATGAATATCGAGCAGGTAATTCCAGTTGGAATACTCTTATTTACAACTTATACGATTTCATTTCATTTCATTTTATGCTGTTGATAACTTAAAATCCAGTCTGATCTGCTAAAAATGATACGTTTTCGAACTCGAAAAGATCTCTTGTATGGGAAAATCCGAACGTATTTTAAAACTTGAACAAAATAACAAGAAATTAAGTTCGAAAATTGTACCAAGTGAAATATCTTTGAATTTTAATAGACTCTACCTCGAGTATAACCAGCTCGATCTTCCAACATTTTTATTTACTTTTATTTCTGATACTTATACATTATATTTAAAGAAACTTCTTCTCTGCTGCAGAGCATTCGATATTCGCTCTAGCTGCTACGCTAATAAGCTTTTTAACACCTTGTTGTGTGTTGCTGTTGTGTGTTCTTTGAAAACTATTTGACAAGCTCTTCAGCTAACGCAAAACGTGAGCTTGAGTGACGCTTGCCGTTTTGGCTGAAGCTAGGCGTGTTGTGTAGCTACAGGTACCTACAGGTAGTACACACATACGCATAGAGTATATAGCCAGCTCTGGGCATATTAATGTGCTGCTGGCTAGCTGGCTAGCGAGGTGTACGAGCGCCAACCGGTATGGAGCAAGTAAGAAGAAAAAAAAATCGATTAGTACGCGAACAAATGTTCGGGCAAAAGGAAGTTTTCGCTGTTGAAATACAAACAAAGTTGCGCTGTTGCCGCTGATGACGCCGAGTCTTATATATATATATATCTTTTTTTTGTTTTCTTTTTGGGCATTATAAAGCGCGCATACCATACAAATAAACAAACATACACACAGATATAAACACACACACACACACACACACACAGAGAGAGAGACGTGGCTGACAAACGTTTTTGTGTAGCGTTTTGTGGTTTTCGAAAGAATTCCATTTTCAGTATTTGCCGAATTGAGACGCGCGCCGGTTGCTTCTGTTCAGTATAATCAAAATACATGTATGTGTGTGTGTCACTCTATATACCTATATATATATATTGGAATAATCGTATCAATGTAACGCTTTGTGTTTAGCTTAATCTATGTGTCGTTTGTGTGCGCTTTGTTGAGCTTATCGTAGATTCGTTATACCGGTATAAGCCTGTAGCATGGGCAACCGTTTGAGTGGTTTGTGGTGTAAGAAGACAGCAACATTACATATCAACAACGAACCCAAACAACAACAACAGCAACAAAAAAGTGAAATATTTGGTGATAATAGCACTGGCAAGAACAACAAATCAAACCGAAAGAAATCGAGTGGTGCGTGTGGTGCTGGTGGCGGTGTCGGTGTCGGTATCGGTGTCGGTGTCGGCAACGTTGGTGGTGCTGGCACCTTTCGCTTTGGCAGCGCACGTCGTTTATCGCTAACTAGCTGCGTCTCCAAAGATAAAAAGTCAGCGAGCAAAGCAACAACAGCAAACTCCGAAATATCAACGGTCGAACAACAATATCAAGAGCTGCTGCAAACGACAGCCGCTTCACAGATTGAGCTGCCCAAGACCAAGTCGAAGTCTGTTCAGACCTCAGCCATGAAGGTTAATGCTCAATTGCCCACTGTCAAGGTGAGTTCAAGCACAATCCCAACCCGAAGCAATAACATGGCCAAGCACTGCCCCCACGAGGCAGGCGCTTGGCTAAATTTACAATTCGTTGCGCCCCCAAAAAGTACATGCATAATTATTGCTGTCTAGAGAGTGAGTGTAGCAAGTCGAAGTATGTATACCCTTACGGGTGAATGTTGAGAGAGTATAAGAGTGGCAGATTAGTATGTAGTCGAGGACTTGGCAACTGAAGTTTACTGACTGATAGCATTTTTTGCTCTGACTATGTTTTTTTTGTTGGATCTAATTGCTGTTTTAGCTATAAGATTTCATATCTATAGAGCATATATAATATATTTTTGGACTATATATATAAATTATCTCATTAATACAGAGCTTGCTTGAGATATCTCAGCAAAACAAAAGTTTCCATAGAACAACTTATTCAAAGAGCAAGTTGTCATATAGAGTTTTAGATATATATTGTCATATCATATGATGATATTGACAGCACAAAAGTTTTGAATTTCAACTGATCTTGAAAACATTTTGAGTGAAATTCGTGGTAAGTGTGATTCAATTTATAAAATTATTTAACATTTTGATTCGATTTAGATCAGATATTGTGATTATATGCATATAAGATGTCGAGTAAAGTTTATAACATTGATCAAGATATCGTTATAAATAAAATTGTCTTTAATATAAAAGAGTATTTTTTGAAGTATGTATGTATATCTGGTAGATGAAGGATATATGGTCATAGATATGGGATATAAAGTAGTTCAATCAGAGTGAATACGATATACTTATGTATGGGCTGAAAGAAGAAGTTATTAAAGTGCTCTGGCGCTGCGAAATAGCTAAGAAAGTCGCATGAGGACAGCTCTATAACTATGATATAGAGAGCTAGATATGACTTTTGGAGCTATGAACTCTTGCTCATGCAATTCAAAAGTATATTCAATCGGGGCCAATAGAGCATTAGCTTCTGTATAATCTATATATTGGTTTACCATACTGGACTATGGATACTCCTTCTTCTATATACGCAACATACGCGTTTCATAACTAAATTGTCATACTCTCTGGAAGAGTATAGAAACAGCAATCAAAACAAACGCAACAGTAACAACAATTATGTCATTTGCTGTTGCTTCTGGTTTGCGAGTTTCTCTCTCTCTCTCTCTCTCTCTCTCTCTCTCTCTGCCTTCCTCTCTCTCTCCATCTCGCTCTCTTATTAATACTAAAACAATAATCTGTTATTCGACTGCATGTTTCTCTCGTGACGTAGTTCAGGTTCAGGGTCAAATTTTGTTTATTTGTGAAGATCGTACAGATTGTGGTGGAAGGAAGGGGGGTAAGGTCTTTGGTGGGGGGACTTTGGGTCTATGTCATTAGCATGACATAGAGTCGGAAATGTGACTTGCTGTAAAGGCGGATGCTTATTAACAATTGCTGTTATGCAGCCGTAGGTATCAGGTGTGAAACTGTATGAATTAAGTGTCCAAGCTTAGTCATTGAGCTGGGCATAGAGCTGCTACTAATGGCAAATGACAAAAAATAGATGTAATTCAGCTATGTCGGTGTCGAATGACACTAATTGGCAATTCGTTTTAAATAATCTATGAAATATGCGAGAAAAATATGTGAAAACATAGGAAATAGTTAAGGTAAACTACATAGATAAGACAAAGTGTGGATAATATATTGATCTATTGAGTTTTGGTTTCTGAAATACAACTTAAATGTATTTTTCAACTTAATATGAACTCTCACATTATAAATATAAATTTTAATCCGCCTGCTTCACATAACTCTCTAATTAAGTCATATCAATCAATTACGCCTTATCGATATCGTATCGAATCTTATCTAAAACTTACTCCATCAAATTGTATTTGTGGAATTGGAATTCATGACCCAAATTTCAATAATGAAGAAAAAACCAAAACGTGTTAAGCACGCTTCGCATATCAAACTTGGTAAGACTCTCGCAGGCAGCTGGGGCGGGGCAAATGCATCAAAATCAATTACGCATGAAAATTCAACGAAAAAAGAGGAAGAAGAATGCGCTCGAAATACCAATAAAGGAGCAATGGGCGCGTCTTATGCTGCTCTCACGACGGGCAGCTAAAAATTATGTGAACCGACCACGAAGCTAGGCTCGAACGACGCCGATGCGGCTGTCTGTTAGAAACGTTTAAAGAGCGTGGAAAGCCCATGAGTCAGCGCGCAAACCTTTCGTTGGCCTCGAGCCTCGTATTGAATGCAACACATGTGTTGTGATTGCGACTTGATATGATGACTCAGCCCTCAGAGTTGAAGTTAGGCGAAAGTCATTCATTCATGTCTACATAGAAGCTACACCAGCTACAGCTACAGATACAATTTGTAATTGAAGATACTCAGCAGCGGCAGCAGCGGCAGCTAGATGAATCACCAGCTGAAATCTGCTTATATTTGGGCTCTGATTGTGGAGCATCAGGCGCACCATTTGTTTATGCTAATCGCTTGTCGAAAACTGGGCTAGCGGCAAGTGGCCGAAATGGCCAAAGTGGCTGCTGCTGCTGCTGCTGCTGCTGACACATTTGTGACTAATTTGCCTGCTTCAAGGCGGATGCTGCTGTTGGCCTGATTTCAGCTGAAAAATACATGTGAAAAGAAAAGGAAAGTATCTGACAGATTATGATAAATTGGCGTTCATTTCAGGTATTTGGCTAATTGCATAACGAATTGTTTCATTCGCTTTGATTATAAATAAATCTGCTTCCTATTTGACTCAATTAAATGCAGCGCATTAGCCACGCCATCAACTGACCTTCTCCACCTGCCAGTTCAACAGCATTTTGCGCAAATCTATCTGACAGACAGACAGACGCAGATACAGATACAGATACAGATTATTTTGCTGTGGGTGGCGCCAGTTCATGGCAGCGCTGCCTTTTTGTAATCAAAGCCAGACGCATAAACAAAAAATTCCAAATACAAATTTGAAATGGTTTAACCAACACACATTTGATGTTTTCGTGTATTTTGTTGTTTTTTTTTGCATACTTTGGCATTTCCTGGAAACATTAAAGATTTCAGCTCTTTCAGCTGCCAAAAACTGCGCACTGAAATCTTTAATAAACAAAAAAAAAAGAAACCAACAAAAATCGCAGTTTTCGCTTAACTAATTAAAAACAAGAAACAGAAAAAAAGAAGAAAAAAAGAGAAAGAAAAACAAATTTGGCGCACGTGTTCACAAATACATTTCAATTCAATTCATTTCAATTTAATTCAATTGTTTTCAATCATCTGCTTCAACCTGAGCCAACGTCCATTTGGCAGTCAACAACATAAACGCATTTGTTTATTTGCCTGGCGTAAATACAAATAAAATCATTTTAGCCACAGGCGTAAGGTAAACTAATGAGCGTATATTGTTTATATTAATGTCTCATTTTCGGTTAACAAATGATGCACAAATGGCAGACAAGCAAAGGCCAAAGAGTTTTGTTTTCATCAATTGCAATTCGAATTTTCAAATTGCAAATTCAACACTTCACGCATGATGAGTATGAAGCTGTATTCACCACGCCAAAGTGCAGTGTCGAGTCAAAGAGCACATAAATCATGCAGAGCAGCTGCCTAGCGCAAGTGAGCGAGCAACAGAGGGCGCTCACTCACCACAGCTCAAGCCGTTTCGCTCGCACGCACGCTCAGTGCGTCTCTCTGCATGGCTGCGCTGCTGGCTTGCAGTCGTTGCGAGCGTCTCAACTCTTTCGTTGTTTCAGTCTTGTGTCGACCACGCAGCAGTTCAGTACGGTGGCGCGCTATCGAAGACAACGACGTGCTAAAATAAAAAAAAATCGCAATAAATATTAAAAAAAAGAGAATTTATATAAATACTATAATTAAATCTTATGCGACGACTGATGAAAAGCATTTAATACTATTGTGAAATGTTGAGCATGCGCCCAAGCGCGCATCTAAATGTGTAAAAGTGCGTAAAGTCAAGCAAAAATTATTTCAATGATATTGCGAACATAAATCAAGCAACAAAACGAAAATAAATTTCAAATTTATAAATAAAACACAAATTTCCGAGAAATAGCTCGTTTTATTTTGTTTGCTGTAACGTGCAGACAAAATGTGCGAATGAAATTTAAAAATACAATAAAAAAAATCTTTTTTTATATAGTCTAAATTTACATAATACAAAATTCGATGTTTCTAGAGAATGAAAAACGAGTTTATTAGAAAAGAAATAAAAACAACAAAAACAAAAAAACTAGAAAACTGAAACAGAACGGAAAAGCCAATTGCGTAGGTTGTTGAAATCAATCGGAAGACGCCCAAACGCAAAGTTGTAAAACGCGTTTATTAACTAACCCAAAGACATAATGCAGAAAGGCAGGCGAAGCTCAGTTAGCAGCGGAGTAGGAGTGGAGAGGCGAGGGGTGTGAGGTGTGTGCTTAACGGTTAATGCATTGCATTTGGCCAAGCGGAAACACAAGCTTGCGCTGCGACAACAATGCAAACGGAAGTGAGCAACAGCAACAGCAACAGCAACACAGACAACGCATACACGTGGGCTATGCGTCTGTGTGGGCGTGTCAACTGAACTTGAGCCCACAGCATATGGCTTGGCGGATTTGTGGTGTCAAGGCACCATCTAGATGTCATAATCAGAGCCTAGTTTTTATGGCATTGTGTATGGCTGGCAGAGACATTTGTCAACTGACAGCAGCCAGAGTGCCAAACCAGTTATTTGGGCCTTTCTCATTGTTGGCAGCCTTCTCTCTCTCCCTCTCTCTTTCTCTCTCATTGTGGCGCACACGCCTACTTTCGGTTAACGGTTTAGAGTAGCCCATCTTGCCTTGTTTTCAGTGAATAGCCCGACGAGCGAGAAGCAGTAGAAGAAGCAGCAGCAAACCAGATGCGCCTTTATTGTTTATAACAATAACTTTTGGCATACACAAAAGCGCGGCATTCCATGCGCCGCTGTATTATCAATGAATTTCTGGGGAAATCGGCAATTGTTCTATTTATTAATTAATGCAAATGGAATTGTTTTTGTTTTATTTTGTTTTTGTTTTTTGTTTTTGTTTCTGTATTTTTATTAATTTTTCTCTGGCTATTTTTGGCATAGAAAATGCAAAAATGTTAACGAACCCAGCAATAAAGTGATTCAAAAACAACTAAAAGAAAAAACTGACTTAATCGAAACAGGCCAACTGTGCCGGTGCCAGTGTTAACCAGTGTTGTAAAACTACTTAAAAGCCAATTATGGTTGTGACGACAACGCGCAGTCCGCTGCTCACGCAGACGCAGCCCAAAAGTTCGGCCACAAATGGCAGCAGTCACACAGCCTCAATGCGTTCCCGTTTAATATTTCCCAGGCAACACTATCAGGTAAACTTCTTAAGCACATATACATATATATATATATATACATATATCTTTAAACGAATTGAGAGATTAGACGAGCGCCAAGGAAGGGGGGAGAGAGGGGTCTCAGCGTGTTGCTCGAAAAATAAAACACATCGTTCATTAACCCCGAGGCGCCGCTGTAAATGACCAAAGCAGACGACGACGTCGCCTAATGGTTCCAGCTTTGTGTCCAGTCTAGTGCGAGTGAAAGGCAGACAACAAACACAACAACAACAACAACAACAACAACAACTGACATAAACATACATACATATGTATGTATGTATGTATGTATGTGTGTGTGTTTGTATGCGTTCTTTATGATTATTATGAAGTCTAATTGTGTGCGTGCGACGTTTTGACCCTTGGCCAGACGCAACAGCTATTAAACTCTGCTGACAACAACAACAACAACAACTACAACAACAGCAGCAACAGCAGCACGTAATGCACAGCACATTGTTGCTGCGCCCAAGGAATGCGCAACAGTCGAGATCTTGCCTGAGTCTTGATATTTTGAGAAACTCTGTGGAAAGTGAAGAAATTCTTGAAAATTGAGTTGGCATACGGCGTGTGGCTTATAAACTGAATGGTAAAATTGCCAGCAGATTAGCTCACGCTGAATACTGAAATGGAACTAATTGAAGTTATAGCCTTTAGAGGTCTTTCAATTATATAAACTTATGCTGACTTGTTAAAGCAGTCTTATCAAAATTGAAGAAATATTTTACATTTCACTTAACATATAGCTAGAACTTTATGCTCTTGATTGGAAATTTGCCAACATATTCCAGATAGCTAACTGCTCTTGTGTCCAACTGCTCACACAGTCAGCCCAAAGGCAGAATTATTAGTTATACGTAGAAATGTTGTTTTGCACTGGTCATTTAGTATGAGGTTTACAAGGTAGTTTGTAGGTTTGCAAACAGTTACCATCTGAAAGTCTTATCTATAGTCTGTACTCAATCACAGATTTTGCTGAAAGACAATTTAAGACTTTTCACTTAAACAACTCTATCAAAAAAGAAGATATTTATCCTTAAGCGAATATTCTAGCTGGCAAGTTCACAAGCTGCTTTCATTTTAATCGATAAAACAGCTTGATCTTATCTTGTGATCTCACTGTACCTATAAAAAGGGATTAAAAACTGAGGAAATTCAAGATATTGATATATTTACAATGAGGCTTATGCTCTAGCTTGTAAATCCGCAAGTTGCTTACATATTCTAATATCTAGATTTAGCTGAAAAAGAAGCGAATTTCTAACTTGTTAAATATCTCTTTTTAAAAATGAAAAGTATTTTACATTTGAATTATACTAAAGACTAAATCTGAGGTTTATCCACTCGATTAATAATTTCATAACAGTTGCAAGTTAGAGTAGAGTAGAGTTTCTGTCTATTAGGTGTACTGATCTCTGATCTGGCTATAATGTATACTGATCCCTGATCTCTGCTCAGCGAACGCAGCAAAGCTTAAACAGTTCACAAAAGTCATCAAAATACACTTAGAAGCAAGGTTTATCCTGCAGCTAATAAATTTGCAAGCAAGTTTCGCTGTGCAGCTGCAGCTGCAGCTACAGCTGCCACATGAAAGCGTTTGTTAATAGCGCGTGCACTGCCTGCTAATGATTATAGCTTAATTGCTTAACTGAAACGCATTTTATTTAGCTATATATAGTATATATGTATGTGTGTGTGTGTGTGTGTGGCTATCGTATAAATGTGTTTTGGCTGCTTTGGCTAACCTGATTCACAATTTACGCAAAGTTTTGGCTTTCGGCTTGTCCGATTCTCCAATTTGCATAGAATAAAAGCCATTAAAATAGCCGGCAACTAATAAATTGTTAATGTTTTTTTGTTGTTTATAATCAATATGACTGCGTCAACTGCAGCTGCCTCTCTCCCCCTCTCTCCCTCTCTCTCTCTCACTCTGAGCAGATCCCCTTGGCTGCTCAGTTGAGAGATTTCTGCTTTAGCTCTCCAAGGGGTAAGGCTTTTAGCCATATACGAATGTGTTTTTTTGCGCGTCTCTTTCGTCAGCGCAATTTTCCTTTCTTTTTTCTTTTTCATTTTTTTTTTTTTTTGAGTATTTTGTGTAGCTAAGTGATCCGTCTGTTTTATTTCTGTTTCTTCAGGCCCGTCGCCTTTGTCTATCTATCTCTATGTACCACATACATATATAATTTGATTTCCAGAACGTGCCTGCCCCACTGGCTGGCTGGCTGGCTGGCCGGCCGGCTGTCGGCGCCGTTGACGTCAATGGGGGAGATGGCGACGCGTCGCTGTCTGTGGCGAGGGAATTTGCTGTCGAGTCTGCTGGATATTGGGGGAGCCAAACGAAGCTATTTGAAGAATTGCTCGTAGCCTTGGTGCTAAATTTAACATGTGCTGTAAAACTTGCAAAACACTGCACCACTCCTCCTAAAACAATCGGGTCTACTTAGCCGCAGTTAGCCATTTAGAAACTGGCAAATGTTTGAAGAGTTATGTAAGCATTAACAAGATTAAAAGATCACCCAGTATATCGGCAATCTGCCATTTTATCTAGGCTATAATTTATGAATGAAATCAATTAAGATAAATTCGAACCGAAACTGGATGGCAAACCCGTTACACTGAGACTTGTTCCACTAAATGACAGCTCGTTTTAATTAAAAGCGCCCATTCAAAATGCAGCGGAAAACGAAAAAAGTCGAAAAAGAAACTGACGTCTACACACTGCAGCACCCCTCAGTTAGAGAGAGAGAGAGAGGGAGTGAGGCGACAATTAATGGCGCCAACTAAGCGCAGCAATTTCATAATGCAGTTATTAGTGTGAGAGCGGGAGAGCGTGAGAGCAAGAAGATAGCCTGAGCGTGAGCGTGAGCAACAAGTTCGAAAAGCTCTCTGGCAGCTACGCACGCTGGCAACGCCAGCAGCAGTGTGCGAAAGTGCTGCGCAGCTTGAGCAGTTTGTAGTGTGTGTTTTAGTTTTATTGTTGTTTTGAGGTAGGCAGCCAAAGCCCTAGCACAAACAAGTTTGACCTGCCTGCCTGCCTGCTGCGCTCTCTCAAGCTCGCTCTCTTTCTCTCTCTCCCTGTCTCTTGCTTGGTAGCTGCTCGCACCCTGTGCGATATTTGTGCTTTTCATTCAATTTTCGTTTCAGTTGTGTTCGTTGCTTCCGCGCGTGCAAAAGCTAAGAAATTGAGCGAGAGAACAAACTAAATAAAAAAGAAATAAAACAAAACACGCGCGCCTAACAAAACGCACGCGATTTCCGTGCGGCTTTAAACGCTGCGATCTTTGTGTGTGTTTTTGTGTTTTTTTACGAAGAAAGTGTGAAAATTTGTGCGTCGTTTATAAAAATGATTCTTTCTTGATAAATGTGAATTGAGTAGAAAATAAGAAAAACAAAACAGAAATTAACATAAACAGATATAATATATGAGCGAAGGTAATAAAAGCAACGAAACATTAAAATATGGTAAAAACTATAAAGAAAAGACATTAAAACGAACGCTTTGTTGTTGTTTATAGTACGAAATCGCTGACGTTTGTTCTAGTTGCTATTAGATCGAGTTCGACTGTCTCTGATTAGCGCGCGTGTCTGTGTGTGTGTGTGTGTGTGTGTGTGTGTGTGTGTGTGTAGGAAATGCCTCGCCATTGGCAAAACACAAATGTATCTCGCAGATACTTTTTGTGTGTTTGTGCTTCATGCTCGATTGCTTCGATTATGCTTTGATTGCACACACACGCACACTAATACAATGTTAGAGTCATTAGATTTATATACAATTTGGCACTTTTATCTTTTGTACTAACCGAACCAGAAACCGAACCCGCGCTGGCATGCTGCCAAACACGCTGACGTCTCAGTTGATTGCTGAACCGGTTTTATGTTTTGTTTTTTTTTTTTTATTATTAATATTTACTTTGTCGTATTAACAACACAGAGACAGACGACAGCCTGGCAACTGTTGAATGTTTGCTCTTTCATTGTTTTTCCCCTTGTTTAATAATGGCTTATCTCTTATCACACACACACACACACACACACACACACACATACAAATGTGTGTGTGATCTGCAGTTGACCCCGTCCGAATCCATGTCAAGTTCCAACTGCGCCATTTCACTTAAGGGTTGCTTTCGCCCAACAACCCTCTAGCCATAGCCAAGCAGCATAAACTATAGCAGCATATATATATGTTTGTACATATATCTTGGTTTTCATTTTTGGCAAACGCCCACGCGTTGGCTTAGCTAAATGCAATGTCTAATTGCAAATGCATTCAAAAATTAATCTGCGGCTAATGAGACACAATTTGACGGCAGTTGCGGCCGCTAATTGGCAAAGGTAGCCAACATAGATAGATTGCAGCTGTTTGTTGCGCTTGCTCTGCCACGGCGACGACAATGGCATTGACCTTGAACCTGTGCACATTCGATTTGCCATCACTGTTGAGCTAGCGCTCTTTCTCTCTCTCTCTCTCACACACACACACACACACACAGTCATACAACGGAGCGTATGCGCAATGTTTTTTAACAGATTTTCATGATTAACTCGAGCTTGCCTAGTGCCTCTAATTTGAATTTGAAAATTGCTTAAGCAGCAGTTGTTGCTGCTGCTGCTGCTGCTGCTGCTGCTGCTGCAGTTGTTGTTGTTGTTTTAGTTGTTGCTGGCCCTTTGCTGGAGCGGAAATGCCGATGCAATTCGCTTGTCGTATTAATTGCACTGCAGGTGTTGCCTGTGTGTAGGTGCGCTTCAAATGCTATTAACTTCATTTAATAGTCACAAATTAGAAGACATTCAAGCACAGCGTAATTACTATATTCATCCAGGGTCAGAGGCTACATGGAGTCTTGGGTATATTTAGGTAAAAAACAATCTCAGCTGCAATTGGAATGCAAATGATCTATGAATACTAATAATATAAAGTAATAAATTGTAAAAAAAAATAAATAATATTAAAAAATTTTAGTAAATTAGTTAAAAATAAATAATAAATAAAGAAAAAAAAAATATATATATATAAATATATAATGAATAATAGTGAATGAATACGAATTAAATAATACAAAAATAAAAAAATATTAAAAATGTCATAAAAATTGTAAAATAATAAGTATTAAAATTATTATATCTTAATAATTAAAAAAGCCAAAATTTAAAATATTTAAAAACTAAATTAAAAATTGTATTTCTTTGTAATATTCTAGTATATTAAGCTCCAAAGTAAGGATAAATAACTTTAACTGCCAAGGCCTTTAGAAATTATAAAAAATTGTTTAGGATCTTCTTAAGATGTCTCCAAATCTTTCGAGTTTAGTTTACGATGTCAGCCAGAGCTGTGTCTCACAAATTGTTTTGTAAACCTTACAATATTTGAGTCTAGTTAATGTTTTAAGATAAGCAAATGAAAGCCAATAACAAAGGCAAGAGTAGTAATTTGAGTAGAGTTAGATTAAGCTAAATTGTAATTAAGGCTTGAGCTACTAGCTGCAGCTCAGCATCTTGCTGTAGCTGCAGCCAGCGCCGGATCTAGCTCTTGCTTCAGGTCTAACGCTTGCCTTAGTTTCAGCTCTTGCTCTATCTCCAGTTCTAGCTATAATTCCAACTTCCGCTCTAGCAGTTATTCTATATACTAGCATTAGCTAAACTCTATCTACTTGTTCTAGCTACGGCTCTAGCCTTAGCCGTATAGCTTCTGCTCTAGAGCTAGCTTTCGGTCTAGTTTCAGCTTCAGTTCTACCTGCAGCTCTAGCTCCAGCTTCAGCTAAGCTCATCCTCTTTGCTCTGTCTCGAACTGTGGCCACTAGCTTCAGTTCTACCAATTTCCTGCTTCTATCTTTAGTTGCAGGTATACCAAGCGCTTCTGCTGCAGCTTCAGCTCTATCCTTAGCAAGTAACTTGAGCTTTAGCTAAGCTCTTCCTACCTGTTCTAGCTCTAATTGCAGCTTTGGCTACTAGCTTCACTTCCAGTTCGAGTTCTTGTTCTAGCTTTAGTTTCTGTTATACTCTAGCTAAGTACTAAAGACTGGTTAAACTTTACTCTTTAATCTTTAAGTAACTCTTGCAGCAGCTCTAGCTTCAGCGTTACCTCTACCTCTCGGTAGCTGTAGCTCTTATTCCAGCTTTAGCTTTAGCTTTAGCTTCAGCTCCAGCTCTAGCTCGAACAATTCTAGCCATTTCTTATTTCACATCTATCTCACATATATGTACCGTGTTTTCTACCCAAACAGCTAATGACTGCCATATATAGTTCTGAAACAGCTTCGTTTTCACAAGTCGTATTGGCATTAGCTATTTCGCAAGTTTGCTCAATATTTTCGCACAGACGCCCACTTTTGGCAGCCACTGTCACCTGCTGCTGTCCACCCACACACGTCTCATTTGAGCCCCAACTAGGGCCGATGCATTTTGTTTTTATATTTTTTTTTTGTTGACTTTGCCCACGCGTTTTGCATTTGCAACTGAAATGGTGTCTAGAACAATAAACGTGGCTCATACGGCAAACAGACAAAGTTCTCTCATTCATGTTGGGGCTGGCTGGAGGTGAGGGTGAGGGTGGGGGTGGGGATGGGGATGGGGATGGGGCGTACCCTGGCCTGGCCTGGCTAATTAAACAATAATGAAACGCAAATAAAACATTAAAACATTTGATGGCTCAGCCAAAAGTGAATAAAAACAACAATTGTCACGCATACATTAAAAATCACTCAAGCGTTGTCTCGTGTGCCATTTTTCTGCTTCTTGCTTTTGTTGTTTTCTGCTTAATTTTATTCGAATTTCTGTGTTTTTATTTAATTTATATCTTTTATTTTGGGTTTGCAAAAATGCGGGCAACGCTGCCCGCCCCGCCCTGCCCCGCACCGCACCGCACCGTGTCGCCCTCCCCCAGCAACTCCCTTCGCATTTCATTAAAATCGCATAAAAACCACATAAAAAAATCTTTAGCTTTAGCTGGTTTTTGTTTTGTGTCACGTTTTTTATGTTAATTGATAAACATTTTATTATAATTTGTTTAAGCTGCTTTTTTTTTTGTTAATGGAATTCTAAGCGCACATTGAAATTAAAGCCTTGAATTTTTGAAATTTTTCAAAGTTTTAAATAAAATTAAATTAGAAAGTGGAAATCCACGGCATTGCCAAAGGCATTTGTTAATGGAAAAAGCGACGTAAAAGCGTATAAGAGTGCGTATAAGAGTATAAAGCGCCTAAGGCATGCTTAATGGAATTTCATTAATAAAGATCTCACCTGATTTAATTTATGCAAATTCTGTTTCGGCTGGAAGCGACAGCGGAATTTTGTTTATTAATTTGCTGCTTTGGCTGATTTGTCAAATGAAATAATAATGCTGATAATACCAGTAGCCAAGGCAAAAAAGAAAAACAAACAATAAAGAAATAATCAACTTTTGCCTTTTAATAAATTAATAAGTCTTAAAAAGTTTGTAAGCTGTCAGCAAAGCTGAGCAAACGAATTAATCGTGAGATCTTCAGACACACACAGAAAAATGTTGTTCGGCGATTTCTTGGAATTCGCATCGAATCGAATGGAAATTTATGCATGCATAATGAACAGTTAGGTCAACAGCGGCGGGGCAGGTGGGCGGCAGTCAAAACAAACAATAAAAACAGAACAAAAAAAAAAACTGCGAATTTGTGTCACGTGTCACGTGTGAGAGGGCAAAAGTTCAAGAAACTTTTCATTAGTTTGGCATGCAAAGTGCGCCGAACCTACCCCTCACCCCCCCCCCCCCCCCACCCACATGCCAAGGGACGAAGGTTAGCTTAATTAACTTTCAGGTGCTGCTGCTTGCTTCACGTAGGCGCCAGCTATGAGCGAATCGCGTGTCGCCGTCAAACCCAACTGCCGCACCCAACACACGGCACACACAGCACACTCTGTGCCGTGAAATATGGAGCGCGCGTGGCATGCCACCGTCAGAGCCCAAGGAGGAATGTAAAAAGGCGAGCGGCTGACGCTGCGACCGCCCGCCGTCAGTAGCACAAATCCGGCTAAAATCAATAAAAATGCGCAAACACTTAAGCCATGCTCAGACATGGCCAAAAAAAAAATTAAAAAAAAAATAAAAACAGCAAAAATTGACAAAATGAATCACAGGCGGATTCTTAAGATTTATATATATATACAGTATATATATATACATATGTGTGCTTCTGGCACTGCTTTCCAGGAACTAGGCAACAACAAGAATGCCACTTGTGCCAAATATGTGCATGAACGCGTTTAAATGAACGTTACACGCTCAACGAGTGACTGTCAAACTGCGCACGTTCACTGTTTGAGCAGCACTGGCTATGCCCCTTTTGTCAGTTTTCATTAAGCCAAACTCAGTCAGTTTAAAGCAATTACATGTAATTTATTACATTGATTGTGATGTCCTATCGCTATATACATATATCAACGAAACGTACAAATATATATATATGTATATATATAAAAAATACAAATAAACACATTTGTCAATTGCCATATTAATAATAATAAAAATAATAAATAATCATAAGAGGTAATTAAACGAAGGGTTGTGCATATATCACATAAGTAGAAAGGAACGAGACACACGCACGCACAATTGCACATAGTTACAAATATACAAAAGACATACATAGATGTACATATGTATGTATATATGCATAGAAAATATAAACACAAGTCTGCAGTTAAAAACATCCAAGTACATAACGCTTGTATATAGGACTGACTATATAGAAATACAAATCTATATATATATATATATAGATATATATATAGGTATATATCACACACACTCTATATGAACTAACACACATATACACATACATACACAAACACACACATATACATATACATATACAATTGTTTTGTCTATGTTTTGATCTTGCGGCCCAGCTTGGTGACCGCATATTTGTTGCCCTCTCGGCCACCGGAGCCGCTGCCTTGGGAGCTGCTATGATGTGCCTTGTTGCGCTTGCCAATGCCATTGCTCTTGGAGCGCGTCTCGAAGAGTACATCCGAATCCGTTTCCGATTCGGTAAGCGATGTATTACGCGAATCTGCAAATTGCCATTAGTTTTATATATATATAGATGTATATTGTTTGGAGTTACTTACAATTGGCAGCCTCTTCGTCCTGCGTGCCAATCAGCGCATATTTCTGCACCTTTTGGCGCATGCTTCGTGGCTTTTTGGTTTGGCGACAGGCGCACGCAATGCCCCAGAAGATGCCCGAGAGCAACAGGCAGCCAGAAATGACGCCCACAAACACATACAAAATGGACCAATCTGTAAAGCAAAGTTTGCCTTAGCACACACAGTCGAGGTCTAAGAGTTATTTGTTTAGCTACCGCAGTTGGCCTCGTTGTTGCCAAAGAAAAATCCTGCCGAGGGCATCCAGAAGGCCTCACAAATGCAAGCTCTCGTCGAGGGATTGCATCGACCGTGTCCCGAGCAATTATTCTGACAGACTGTGGTCCGTATGTCCACGTAGAGTGCGCCCAGTATGGAGGCATCCTTCTGCAGTTTGGCACGCAGCATTCGCTCCACGTGCAGCCCATTCACTGGCGTTGCTTGTCCACCCTTCGCATCGCTGGCCATCACAAAGAAGACCAGCACCGCCGCCTCAGTGTGCAGATCCTGCTTCAGCTCCCTGATTTGTATTTTATTATCATCGCCCAATAGTAGCTGCAACTTCTGCACTGTGGAGTCCAATTCACTCTTTGCCAGCACGGATAAGCTCATGGGCAGCGTCATTTGCACCAGATACATAAGCATCGGATCCCTATGGACATTAATGCTGACTGTGTCCGTGCTGGTCAAGCCTTGATCATCGCTCACCGTCAGCTTGAACACGTAGCGACCGTGCACCACATTGGTCAGCTGCAAAAGTAGAATTGGTATAGCAATGGGCATCAGCTGATCTCTGTTTTGGCCTTACAATCATAACGGGCTGCTTGTCCGAGTTGTTGATGATGACGCCGGCTGCTTGGCTCGTATCCTCACGTGTCCACACATACTTGACCACAGCCAAATCATCTGAGGATTGCGAGCCATTCAAATAAATCGCTGTGATGGGCAGAGTAATGGTGCGATCTCCGCCAGCATTGGCAACGGGCGCTGCATTGCGTTCTGTCAATTATAAATACGTTATATTAGCCAAGTTTGAATTGAGTCTTAGCTTAATCGAATACCCTGCACAATCTTCACCCAGGTGCTGGCAGCAGCTGTATTATTGTTCTCATCCGCTACGCTTAGCTCGAACTCATACAGCCCAAGCGTCAGGCTGGTCGCATTGGCAATCTGGTCAAGAGTTAGATTTGATTTGGTTTTCAGTATTTTGCTTGCTCAGCTACTTACAGAGGTGTTCGACTTGAGTATGACTGCGTTGTTGGGTCCGCTGAGCTGCTTCCATTGATAGCTCTTGATGCCGATGTCGTCTTTTGACTCGGAGCCATTTAAAGTGACCCAATTGACGGGCAGGCTGGTCGTCTGTGTGAATGGCAAGAAAGTCATCAATATAGTTTAGAGATAAAGCCAATTTGCTGCTTACCACATTGGCGCCCGCTTTGGCCGTGGGCGGTGAATTGGTGGGTGGCTTGACAAAGACGTGCACCTTGGCGGTGCTCGACTGCTTGCTGCCATCGGTGACCTTCAGGACGAACGTGTACATGCCCTCCTCCAGATTGGACAGCTGTACATAGGGTGTTCGTGTATTCTGCATGTCAACGGCCTTTGCCTCATCGCTGGCATCCTTTGTCCACTCCCATTCAACGATTTCGTGATCATCGGAGCTGGCGGTGCCATTCAGAGTCACATTGTTGTTGGGCAAATACAATATGACAGCATCGCCTGCATTGGCCACCGGCGCATAGTCCGTTTCCTTGAGCACCGCTATGGTCGCTGTGGTTGAGTTGGTGATATTGTTCGAGTCCGTCACGGTCAGCTTGAACGTATAGTTGCCCGGCGAGGTGAGATCTAGCTGCAGTGTATTCACCTCCGGCAACTGCGGCTGATAGCCAATGGGGCCCGAGATGACCTCCCAGTGCCAGTTGATGATCTTGTCGTCGTCGGTGCTGGTGCTGCCATCCAGGATCGCATTGGAAGTGGGCTGCCGTATGATTTGCTCAGGCGGCGAGATAATCACTTGGGGTGCCTGATTGATACGCCGCTCGGGCAACACAGTCACATTGGCAGTTGCCTCGCCAAAGGCGCCGTTGTCACCGGTTACGGTCACCTTGAAGGTGTACAAACCCTCGGATAGATGCGACAGCTTCACCTTCGATTTGCTCTGATCCGAAATAGTGCCATTCATCGGTCCCTTGGGCTGTGATATAAGCGTCCATAGATATTTGTATTTCGAGCCGCTTGTGTCCACATCGGGCACCGTGAAAGCGGCGAGCGTCACCTCCTGCTCAGGAAGCTGCACCTCTTTGGACATGACTGAGACCGTGATCTTGTTGATTTCCTGTTTCATGGGCGGCGGCGCCACAACCTCTGGCACAAGCTCGCTAGCTGCTGCCACTTCCTGTGCGATCCGTGAAGACGCCTCGTTGGGCAAATAGGCGCTATAGGCCACAGCGGGCATCACACATTTGCGCTGCTTGTTGCGCATGAAGCCATGCTTGCAGTTGCACAGTCCTGTGACCGCATTCGCTTGCAGCGGCACACATTGCTCCTGGGGCGGGCAAGGCGTGTCCAAGTCGCAGGTCATAAATTGTTTGGCACTGTTGGGCAGCTCAGCGGCACCATAGTAGCTGAGATCCTCATCGTTCTCATCGGGCTGCTGCAGCAGCAGCTGCTTCACGCGCTTCTCCGCCATGGGAAACTCATCCTCGTCATAGGCGTTGCTGTCCTGCAAGTGATTAAGAAAGATTAGTTGTGTTTGCCTAAGTGGGCTCTGGCGTGGCTCACCTGAAACTGCAAGCGACGCGGCTGTTTCCAAAAGTTCAGTTCCGATTCGTAGGGCAAGATTTCGGCATTCTGTTTGGTGGCCTTTAGCAGCTGTGTCCAAGTTTCTGGCACATCGCCCACCGGATTCACCAATACCATTTGCACCTTTTCATTTTCACGCTCCCGCGTCAAAGACTTGGGCAGGCAAGCATCATTGCTGAGGCAATGAATGTGATAGCATTTGCGCTTGAAGACCAGGACAACGTTGCAGGTATTGCGTTGGGTTTGGTTTTGGATTTGTGATGATGATTTCTCGCAGCACGCTTCCAGGCAGCTCCACAGGTACGTCTCCTCGTCCAGCACCTGGCCCACCTCCGGTTTATATTCCTCGAAGACACCAGCCTGCTGTTCGTCTCGCGGCGTCGCATTCTCGAAAACATGGCGCAACATGCGTGAGCAAACGGGCAATTGTTTGCTGTTCGCTGCCAGCTCCTGTTTGCCAGCACCGAGCAGCGCGTTTTGCGTTGTTGTTGTTGTGCCAGTAACCCCCACACCACCGCCAGTTGGGGCCGTCATGACGTCGGCCAAAGCGTATGTTGCTGACGCCATGCAGAGCCACAGCCAGCAGCGTAGCCAGCCACGTTGTGCGCAGCCAGCGCGTTCCATTTCGTTGTTCTACGGCGTTAACAAACTACTTGAAATTAATTTGTGGCCACTTTTGTGCACTTTTTTCAGCTAATCTGCATAAATTAAAACATTTTTTGTGAAGAACTTGTGAAGGGCTCCAGCAGCCAGTGTGGCCAACGCGCGTCGCTTAACTAATGTAAGAAAAAACGATAGGAAAAAATACCAACATACTGTTAACAGCTGTTTTAGTGGTTGGGCCAGTTCTGCCAGTGCTGTAAACGACCGTCGCGGCAATATACGTTAAAATTTGAAGCGCACACTGTGCAAAAGCACACAGTAGAGCGAAAAGCTCTGCCAGGCTGGCAGCTCTGCGGACAGTTAACGCGCTTGCCTTGCGTGCTATGGCGTGTTGTTTAATAGTTAACGAATAAAAAAAAAAGAAATGAAAAATGAAATAAAATCGCAACGTCTTTTATTATAACATTGCGAATATTGATTTAAGAACGCAAATTGCAAAACAGGTCGCGCGCCCACACACACACACACACACACACAGATACAGAGAGAGAAACGAGCTTCCAGGTAGTTCGTAATAAAACTGTGGGACGTACGCCCACGCGTAAATGGAATTTTAATCGAAACGCTAAATCAAAACAATATTAATTATGTACATCAAATAACAGCAACTGGCAGCGTATAATTTATATGTATATCATTCAGCCACAAAGCAAAATCTTTTTTGTGTAAACAAAGATATAGCAATTATAATAACAAAAGATATATCAAATCAATGCATGAACTTTAAAAAATAATAATACTTATTTTGTTGTTGCTGTCGTTGGTTCGACGTATGTTTTAGTTGCGGACTCTGTTTTTATCTAAAGCACATTGCATTACCAGGCAGGCCGCACGGCGCCGCAGTTGGACAGCCACTGCCAACAAGAGTACAGAGTACACTACAGTTTGAGATGCGCGCGTATAACAATTTATCAATTTAAATGCCAATTTTGTGCGGCAAATAAAAATTGCCAAAAATATAAATCATTTCAACTCATTTCTATGAGCATAAAACAGATTTGATTAAATATTTGCCCAGTGCGTCGCATTCAAATGGCATTTGACTCATCTCGCAGCAGATCTGTTGACCATATAAGGCAAGAAGTTTGGCCGTAGATAAGAGCAGCTGATGCAGCCCATTCACTTTACTACTCTATAAATATCTGAATAATTTCACTGATAAGATTTAATTGCTGTTCGCTTGCAGATGACAGACTTCTCGGATAGTTCACAGAGCGGCATGATGAGTCCGGCGTCAACGCTCATTGAAAGTTTCAACAAGAAGAGCGGGTCAGCCTCAACGACGCCCCTGCCCAGCTCCTCAAACTCAGGCTCTGCGTCGGCGTCAGCGTCGGCCAACAACATGTTGTGCAATACGCCCACGCTGAATGGAGCCGCAACGGTGAATGGCGGGGGGCCGCTTAGTGCTGGCGGCACCACAGTTGCCAGCCTCGGCGGACGACAGATCAATACGAGCTCAAGCTCTTGCAGTAGTCTTAAGGAAACCTCACATCAATCCACATCCACGTCGCAGCAGGTAAGCCACACAATCGTCAATTGAAATTTAGAGCGAATTAATACTAGGCCCAGTTGTTGTTAGGCTAAAACTAAATAAGTTAAACTGTTATACATTCATAAGTGTTATACAGTTAACTGTGATACAGTGATATTTATAAAGTTTCGATAGTGTAAACTGGCATACATTCGGATCTGTTATACAGTCAACTGTTATACATTTAAAATTACTGTTTGTAAACATAGATATTCCAAATACTACTATTCAAGTTGTTATACAGTAATGCATACTTAAAACTGTTATACTGTCCAATTTCAGTTTAAATTTGCAGTATGTATACCCATAGTTTCCAACTGATCTATAAAAATATTATTATTATACAAAACTGTTATACATTCAGAACTGTTATATGGTCAACTGTTATACAGCTCAAAAACCTTCAACTACTAATACTATTTAAACTGTAATATTGTAGAAAATGTTAAGTACTCCAATTTAGCAGATCAAACTAAAAACTGTTATACAGTCAAACCTATTCGATTGTTTGAAAGAACATTACGCATACGCAACACTGTCAATTGGTTAATAATTGAAATAATTACGTCTGATATATATAAAGCCCTGACGTAGGGCACATTTTCCATGCAGTCGCGTCTATTTTTAAACAATTACTTTAGAGCCTAAAGAATGTAACATCTACAGGGCTATAAAAATTCCTAGTCCCTAACTGAGCTGATAACAATCGTTCCCTTGGCCACAGCACGTTTCACGTTTATATGTTTCCTCCACCCGTTAAAGGTCAAAACAGTTCGATATGAAACGCGCGTTCTGATTAGATTATTGCAATTCAGATTGGCGTCGCAGCGGCTGCTGTACCGAAATCAATTACGGCGAATGCCGTGTTTGCTCTACTCGTATTTGGCTTATTCGATTTGCTATTTGTTGCGCTATTGATTGAGCAAAAGCCATAAAATTAATTGCCCACAGCCAGTATACAAACATTTACCCATTGTTATTGTTGTTGTTGTTGTTGTTGTTGTTGTTGTTGTTGTTGTTGTTGTAGATATATCTTCCATAAAACGTGCCGCAGCTTGGCACAGCTTTTGTTTAAACATAAATTTCCCACCACAGAAATAGATTTCTGTTTTCGTTCAGATAAGATTGCTTTAGCGGCATTTACATGCCACAGTTCCGTTTGGGGTTTATCATTTTTTATCTATTCACAATTTCCGTCGTCTGATAAGTAGAGCCATCAAAACACTTTGACAATGTCTTCTTATACCCATTAAAAATGCTGCACAGGGTATAAAGTACACTTGGCATGTCACATCAGCTTATGTATACTCTGACATACAATAATAAACTCTTTTAGCATTATATTTCACCAACTAAATCCCTTTACAGGGTATTCACAAGGCAACTCTTCACCAGCTATTACTTAATATTCTGCTTATCAATTCATTGACATTTCGCATTGAATCACTTGCCTCCAAAATAGTCGCTTACAGGGCACATTGTGACGTTGCCTTGGTCAAGTTTTTGTTTTTTTTTTTTTTTTTATTAATTAATGCGGCCGCTCATCCAATGTGTGTGCTTATCAAAGTGGGTGACAAATGCCGCGAGCTTTTAAATAGTTGCTTGTGTAATCATCAGTTAAGCTCAACGTGCCTTCAATATACCGTTCATTTGAGAGCAAGTGTATTTGTATTTGTATTTGTATTTGTCCCCCACCGAGTATCAATTTATTTGCACTGTCTGCTCAGCCTCTGCCAATGACTCATTTACCGGTAGATGTCGCTGCCGGATCGTCACGCGCGCCAATGGCTCGTGCTGTAGCTCTCTATTGAGGCAGAAGAGAGACAACGAGAGAGAGAGAGAGAGGGAGCGAGCGGGAACGGGAGCGGGAGTGTGCGCTCGCTCAGCGCTCGTTTTGTCTTGTTCTTTACAAGAGATAAGCGCAGCTTAAGCTTTTCATCAGCAGCCTGTAAACAGACAAACAGAAATTCGTGTGCGCAAGCTCCCTTACTAAGTGCTTTCTGCGAATCAATTTTGTTGGCCTATTAGCTGTCGCCCATTGCTTGACATGTGAAATTCTTAAGAAAATGGTTTTTATTTTAGAATGAGCCAAAGATTAAAAACATTTAGTTTCGCAGAAAATATGATGAATAAAATTGAAAGGAAATAAAATATATAAACTAAGCACATTTCGTATACTTAAGATAATAAAAAATATATATATTCTTAAGGAAATATATATATTTATATGGCTACTGAGCAGTTGCTTGATATTACATGTTGCGGGGGACTATGTGGAAAACAAGAATTTTATGACGCATTACCAATTGCGTGTGGAGTGATAAGTCAACAAAGGTTGGTTAAAATTGCAGATAAATAATTGAAAAAAAAAAAATGAAAATAAAAAGACACCTGCGACAATTTATTAGAATTAATTTAATCAAATTGTTGAGAAGCTAATGAACTTTATTTATGAGCAGCAAATGATTTATGGCCCATATTTTATTAGTCATTTAGGAGCTTTTAACTTTAGAGTTTTAGAATCATAAAAAGTTAGTAAAATCTAGTTAGGATTATGCAAATTCAAACAAAAAATCAATTGTTTAGCAATTGTATATAAATTAGCATACAAATACGTGCGAAGACACGTGTGTGTGTGTGTGTGTGTGCATAATCAGCAAACTGATTATCACTAACAAAGATCCACAAAGTAATTATTAATATAAACATACAAAATAAAACAAATCGCAAATCACAGCAATCACACACACACACACACGCGCAGATACAGCTCACTCTGTGCTCTCTCCGCTGTGTCCCGCTATCTCACTGCCCATTGCTAATGCAAAAGAGCAGCACTAATCAAGTAAGTCAACAGCGCATTTAGCTGCCACTAAGTGAGTGAGAAAGGGATACACAGATACAAACTGAAAGCAGACTTCATCATCAAAACTTAATAAAAACTTTGAGCCGAACGCGTTAATTAGAAAAACCTCTTGGTATTTGATATTTGGTATTGGAAACGTGAATTATGGAAATGCACATATACGCTGCATAAATTAGATACTAGAATAGATAGATATATACATAAGCGACGCGTTCTTCTAGTGGTTAGACTCGTTGCTGTTGTTGTTGTTTTTGTTGTTGCTGTTGCTTTTACACAGTTGCCGGCGCGAATATTTACAATATGATTTCCTAGAATTCTCAGCGCGCTGAGCTCACGTCAACGCCAACTTTGTGCTATTCGCAGTCTAGCCGTCCCGCTTGCACCCACCGGCCCAGCGATCACACACAATTTTAAAATGACAATCGACGCCAGCGTCGACGCCGGCAGCGCTAAAAGCTCTAGCCCGAGCCACAGCGCCCTCGCTAGAAATTTTTGCTCATTTTACTTTAGTTAACGAAACGAACGAGAAGCGAGCGTCGCGCGCAAAAAAAACATCGCAGGAATAGAAAAAAAAACGTCGCAAAATCCTTTATTTTATTGAATTTTCGCCAAGCGTGCAATGATTTTTTTTCGTGTGACGGCAGCGCCTCATACATAATAAATATTTTTAAGCATTATTTTCCAACGAATTTCGAACGACAAATACAAAAAAAAAAACGAACAATTAAACGAACTCTACGCGTTATCAGTATTTTCTATACAAACGACAACAACGAAGCAACAATAGAGAAGACAAAAAGAAGAAGCAAAGAAAGAAGAAGAAAAAAACGGCCAACGATTATTTTTTTTGTTCTTCTTTCATTTTGGCGCTGTTTGAATGATTTGCGGCAAGCGTGAAAAATATTAACTCGAAAGCTCAGTTCAGTCTACGAAGCGTCTTGGCAGCGTGTGAACCGCACAAAAAAAAAAAAAAAAAAAAATAAAAAAAATATCTGCGTCGCTCTACTTAAAAAATAAAGTGGGTCTAAAGCAAACGACGAAACGAAACACACAAAATATAAATAAATAAATAAATAAATATTAAATATATTTGTGCACATAAATCTTTGAATAGTGCGCGTGAAAAATATAGGCAGCTTTATATACATAATATATAGAATATATATATATGTATATATATATATATGTTCCTTAACGAATTGTCTGCCCCACTGTGTATGTGTTTGCTGATAAGCCCCCCGCAGGCAATATTTAGTTTAAAGTACGCACTAATGCCTTGCGCTACGTAGGCGTATACGTAATAAGAGTAACAATTTTAGTTATTTCAAGGAATTTCCAGAAACAAGTAACAAGCTGAGCGTGCGAGCCGACATAGGTTAGTATATATATGTATATATATATATATATATATATATAGCAGACCACATAGACATAATAATGATAAATTAGTAAATGACGCAGTGTTAAAAGCGTTAAGGTTTATCATATCTAATCAATTGACTTCATGTCCAAGTAATGTTAGGCCCAAGCACTTGCCCCTCATACAATACAATATTTACTAACACAGCGCCAACAACAACAACAGCAACAACAACAATATATACCTAAGAAATGTGTAGAAAATATAAAATGAAAAAAAGTGAACGTCGATCACTTGGCACTTGGGAATTTTTTTTATATATATGTTTTACCTCTGGCAATTGCGATAAGTTGATTCGTATATACCTCGTATTATGCCATATATGTATAGCTCACTGATTAAGTATTACGGGCCAAAACACGCTGCGGGTCTACCTGGCGTATGCGTTACATGCAAAACTCCTCAATTGTTGGAGCCAATCTCTTGGTTGTTGTCTTAGTCAACGTCTCAAGCCTTATGGAAATTATGAATAGTTAAACATGAATCGAGACGACGCCCACGCAACAGATTTCTGTTGATTTATTTTGGCGCTTCTGCTCGAGTCTTTTTGCCAAAAATGAGAACTGCCTAAAATTAGATTCGATTCGTAATGCGACAGGAAAAAAAAAAATATATACAAATAAGAATAAAAATATAAATAAAATAAATAAAAGTTCTGCCCGCGTCTGTGGGTTGGCGTCTCTTTCGCATTCTTTTTCCTCGACTCTGACAATCTACTCAAATGCTTAAGTGCCAAAAAAGATTTTACAGACCATTCAATTGTTTCCTTTTAGCTCGCATTGTGATGCTGTTTGAATGGGGGGGAAAAAAAACAAAAAAAAAATTGGTTTTCTTAGAAAAATCACAAAAGGTATTCAGATTGCTTTTCGAAATAATTGGCTTGTTAAAGAAATTTTACGTAAGAGATTTCCTATGAAGGGCAATGTTAAAAGTATTCAAGAATTCTATTTCAATAAATAATTTATCGGAATTGTATTATATAGTATTGCTTGTATTATAATATTATTAGTTTTCATCCATGTTGCTGGGAAAATATCCTCTCTTAGCATGCTCTCTCTCTCTCTCTCTCTTTCTCTCTCTCGCTTTTTCTCTAGCTCTTTGCGTTTTTACTTCTATGTGCTGCAAGTGCTTGTTTGTGTTCTCCACTCTCCTCACCTTTCCTACAACTTCTTAGCTTTCGTCCTCTTCACAGTAAGTTTCTCTATCATTTTGGCGATAGTGATTGTACTTTTATAAGTCTCTCTTTGCCTTCTCTGCTTATTTCACGAACCTTTTTCACACACTTGCAGCAGACTTCATATATGACGAAAGTCTTTCTGTCTATCCTATACGCTCTTAACATTCTCTCTTTTACGCTCTCGTCTTCTTGTCATATTTGACGAATGTTTTTCTTACATCTTACACAGAGTACAATCAGCTCCAACTTCGCGCCTTCACATTTAATAAAAGTTTTTCTCACACTTGAAGCCAACTTCGTATTAGTCTTGTTGTCTCTACCATACTCTCTCTTTTATAGATCGCCTTCTCTTTTGCGTAGTTGCCGAAGGTATTCTTCCTGCACGCTCAGAACCCTCTTTTATATTGTCGATTCTCATATTTAACAACAGTCAGTCTGTTTGCTCGCTCTACATCCGTATCTTCAATCATCAATTCGCTTCAAGCATTTGCTGTCTTTCGCTCAAGTAGTTGACCGTCCGATCTGTCCGTAGGCTGTCGTCTGATATCAGACAGCGCACTTCAGAAACTGATCTGGGTATATATATATATATATATACATATATATTTATTCATATACATTCATAGATAGAATAGATATACGTTTTATGACTTCTTATCTGCATTGCGACATTCAAATACTCTGTTTCTTATACTCTGAACACTTGAAAATGGCTATAAGAAAGGGGGTATATTGCTTTTGAGGTAGCTCATGTGACGCTTATGCCAAACATAACGATAGAAATCGATTATATCTAAAGCTTGAAGTACTAAGGCGATTAGTTTAAGGAACTGCAGAGCTTCTTATGTTAGAATTTTGATCCAGAAGAAGTTAGTTTGAATAAAGCATGGATAGAGAATCGAACTGAAGAAAGACGCATTAAACAAATTTAGTAGATGCATAGAAAACTTGTGTTTTAGCCAATTTCTATGTTTCCCATTGTACTCAATTTTTCAGCGTATTAATTAGTTGGCCAATGGCAGCTAAAGAACGCTTGCCCATGTCTTCTTGAATTGTTTTGAATGTGGCCAGGCCATAAATCATTAGGCATTTATCACATTATTTGCTTATCAGGGAAGACACTGCGCTAAAATAAAACCATCTATCAGCAGTTTGGCAAATATACAGTTATACGGTGCCATTTCAATCCGAAAATACAAAAATAAAAAACAAAAAAAAATTGTGATTTATAAAGGCAGGCGACGCTAAGCGCCTGCCATAAAGGCGAACAGATAGCGCCAAAGTTATATGAATATCAGATATATCATATACATGCATATATATATATATATATATATATATATATGTATATATACATACATCTGCTCTATATAAGCAAATGTTTAGTTGAAAGCGGCTCATTCGAATTCTTAGCATTTTTCTATGTTGATTCAAAGTGAATTTTTAGTCTAAATATGTCTGTGCCTATTAAAATGTTCTCTAACTCAGTCTCTCTCTCTCTCTCTCTCTCTCTCTCTCTCTCTTTCTATCTTCTCCTATCTCTCTTTCTCTGTAGGTTGTCAATAGCAGCAGCAGCAGCACAACGACGCGCGTGGAAAAGAAATCCCAGCGCTTGCATCACATAACATCATCATCATCGACAACACAAGCGTCATCATCGTCGTCGTCGTCGTCGTCATCGTCTTCCTCGTCATCCACGTCTTCGGAAATGAAGGCCGCCGCCGTGAAGCGGGATCTCACTGATATCAAAGTCTCCATGTCGGAAATCGAGAAGCTGACAGCGGCCCCAAAGCCAGCGCTAACGCGCAATCATCCATCGATTAATGACCTCAAGGGTCTCAACAGCGAATATACCATAGAGAAGCTGAAAAACAAGTAAGCAGAGAGAATGAGAGAGAGAGCGGGAGAGAGATGTCTTTAACTCAACAATCACTTTTAATGTCTTTTGCAGATTTTGCGCCTCGTTCGAGAATCTGGTGGATGGCAATGATGATGGCAGCTGCCATGGCATTGTCACGACACCCGACGATGACGACTGCACACATCCACACTTTGGCAGCGGGCTGGACTTGACGCATCCAGCGGCCGCGCAGCTGAGCGCCAGCAGTGGCTTAAGTGGCTCGAATAAAACCATCGACACCATCAAATTTGAGGAGAAGCGTTCGAAATCGATGGCCACCACCAAAGTGGTAGCCGATGGCTTCAGCTCCGAGCAGGCGACCAGCAATTCAGCCGAAATGAAACGTCTGCAGACCGGCGACATCGACTACAAAGAGGCTAAGGCAGCGTCGGCGGTGCGCAGTCGTTTGGAAATGGATGGCGTCAAAACAGAAGAGAATGCAGCCGTTATGCAGGTGAGCAGATCAGACCATCCATCAACCAATCAATCAATCAATCAATCAATCAAAGCTGATTACATGCTTTAGTATAGCCAATGAACTCTGTTATTAAATCTGCGTCTGGCTGGCAGCAAAGCTCTGCAAAAGCTTTCTGCTGGCTAGTGACGCAGCGCTCGAACCAACCCCCCAGCCCCCCGCACTAGACGGTGTGGCGCAACCCCTAGGGTAAAGCTCGAGCGTGTCCAACCGTTAGACCGGGCCACTCCTTTCAGTTGAAGTTCGTCGCGTGCATGTTAGAGTCGCATAAGGCACGCGCGGCGCCAAAGCGTGAGCTGTAGCTGTGGCTGTAGCTGTTAATGGCTGTAAAATATTTAGTGAAAGTTGCTTGAGTTGCTTAAGAGACCCAAAAATCGATTTTGCTGCTATATGTTTGCGCGGCGCCAAAAAGTAGGCAACAGTCTGCGGCGAAATACCAGCGCGTATACGTAATATGTTTCTCTACAAGTGCCAGCGGCCGTGGAGTCCGCATCTCGTGCGACACTTCTGCTCCGCAAAGGACACCGAAAAGGTCTCGATGCTAAGAAAAATTCAGGTATTTACCTAAGTTTGCAGAGCTTGAGCCAAAGCAAAGTTGCCGCGAGCAACGCCCGCCAGTTGCCAGCTTATCTAATCAACGTGGCGGAGAGCGGTGTAAGCCAGGGGAAATTAGCATAAATGACTTTATGATGCGCCTCATTAAAGGTTGTCAGCAACGCAATTCCCGCCGGCTGATGAAATTTTATTGCACCTATTGCATTAAATAATGTTCCGTGAAAGGTCACAAGTTAACGACTAGCTAACATATGAAGTGTAGATATCAAATGAGTTATTAAATATGCTAAATGGCAAGGGTCAACTGAACCGAAACACAATTGTTTGCAACTAGTCTTAAGGACTTTGAGTAACTCGTGCTGCTTGAAGTTGCGTTGCGCATACCCAATATTTCGTTTCTGTATTGAGTTAACTTGCTTTCAGTTGTATTTCTTAAAGAATATTTAATGGAAATTGTGATTTGATTGGACCTAAAGCTATGCTTGTAGCCACTTTACCTTGCCTTAGCTTAAATACTCAAAACATTTTTTTTAAATCAAGTCATGAGTTCTAAAATATGATTTGGATGACCTTTAGGTCCAAGTTGCAGTCGGCTTTTTGATCAATTATTATTTATGCCCCCATTTTTCGAAGGGAACAAAAATGTATACAAACTTTCGATCACAGTAAGAAGAGAAATATAAATTCAGAATATTCCTTAAGAATCCACAACATATTCTAAGTACTTATCAAATGCAAAGAAAGTTGCCCAAGCTGCCTGCCTCCTCCACATATCCAGCAAGAGCCCATAATGAACTCTATTTATTTTATATTTTCTCACTGGCATTTGGCCAACAGCCGACACGCTCCATGTGGGCCAAGCAGTTGCTAATTGTTTATGCCGTCGCGATCACAATGCCCCAACAGACTTCGCTGATATACGCTACGAAAACATTTTTATATCAATTTCAACTGTATAATAAATAGTTTTACCAATTCCTAGCCGGAGCTTCAAACAAATGCCCCAACAAACAAATGCGTATACTATAGAGAAACTTACATTAAATATAGTTTTTCCGCTTTTCCGCTTTTGATTTATTTCGCTGTTTGCTCTCTAAGAATTTCTATAGAATTTCGCTTGTTGTTGGGGCCAAAAGTTGTATTTTATTTTCGAACATTTTTCTTTTTTAAATAAAATGGCTCTGAGTGCCGCTCAGTTCTCAGTATCAGACAAGCGATCGACGCGAGCGTTACGCTATATAGGCGAGACATTCTAAATACATATAAATACGAAATACATATATAAATTTATATACATATATGTATATTAGTGTGCATATGTGTATGTATGCTTAAACTATATAGACATGAGCTGTGCAATGTGATTTGTATATTGGCACCAAAGACAACGACCAACGACAACGACAGCGACTGCGACAGCGATGACTTCCTAATTATAATGAGAAAACACAATTGAATGAGTCGTGTAGACAAATACCAAAATAATCAAAGCAAGCAGAAGAAGAAGAAGAAGACGAAGCAGCAGCAGAAGGGAAAACAAGTGTTCAACTAACTGAATAACACATAATTAGAACCTGACCTTCGCCGCGACACATTTATACAAAATAGAGTCTATGTCGTATAACACTTGTGCCGACTGAACGAAGAAGCAACAAGTTTCGAAAATTTCACGCGAGCTGTGATGAAATTCTCAGACTGAACGTGAAATGTGCGCTACGATAATAACTTAACGAACGGCTGCATGCAAAACATGCGATTGAAGCAAATTAAACAAACTTAACGAAACTGTAAAACATTCAATATAAAGTTATTCCTAACAAATAAACTTAACTGCAAACTTAACGAAAATTCAAAGTACTGGATGAAAGTGCCCTAAACTGTTAACTAAACGAAACTTAAAAATATGCGAATAACAACGCTTTAGTAGTTGACGAAAGCTCACTTAGCTGCAAACTTAACGAGACTTTAAACCATGTGATTTAAATTGCTGCAATACTTGACGAAAGTTCACTGAACTGCAAATTTAACGAAACTACAAAATAAACAATTTCCAGTTCTCCAAACGAAATTTCATTAAATAAACTTGACAAAACTTTAAAGTACGCAATTAGAAGTTCTTCAATAGTTGACGAAAGTTTATTTAACTACAAACTTAACGAAGTTAAACTAATAAGTAAATTCAACGAAAATCAGCTTAAGCAACAATGGGCTATCGTATGCGGAAATATGTGAGATATATACGTATATGATAAACATTCGTTAAGTTTTGTGTATATAAAACGCGTTAAGTTATGCCCCATGTATATATGTGTATATCTAATATCTGTATGTGTTTATAGATATGTATCATGCATATATCATTTGCTCGTTAATTGTTGTTAGGCTCAACTGTAATACAGTAACAGCTAGTTAACAGTGTTGTAAATTATCGCAAACCTAAATTGTCGGTCAGTGTCACAGACATATATATCTACATTTATATATATATTTGCATATATGTATTTGTATATATTAATACGACGATTCATTGAGCGACATTCTCTCAACACACACACACACACAGACGCACTCACACTCTATCTCTCACACACAGGCACAGAGCGAAAGCGTCAGCCGATTTCTGCGCTATTTTTATGTGAATCAAAATAAATAACAAACTGTATTTAATCGTATAATCGTATATATACATATATATATATATATACATTCGTATAACAGTGAGAACATAATTTCGCACGTTCACGCTGTGCTATTACCTAAAAATATTTCGAAAACAAGAACATCGAATTGTTCGATCGGCCGGCCACTGAGTCAGTACAGCTCGGCCGCCTGACATTGGAATACGTATTCCAGTACGTCTGCCACGCCCCATTCTCTCAACTCTCCAGTCAGCAGTGGCCATGTCGAATCAACAGAACCAGGCACCTTGGCCCGTGCGCAAGGGCATTTTCCGTTCGAGCGGTCAGTCGGAGTTTGTGCCAACACGTTCGCCCAGTCCCATCGTCGAGATGCCATTGTCGCCGCCACCCGTGGGCTCGCCCGTCGGCCGTTTTGCCGCCCACAATACTAATCCGCTGTCGCCGCCGCCGCAACCCATACAAGTTGTGGGCGGCGTCGGCATACCGCTGACGAGCGCAGCCACAGCTAGCCTGTCCACAACGTCCGCTGCCCGAATGTCTGGCGCGTCGAGCAGCTCTGCCTCGGCTGCCAGCGCCTCGTCGTCATCGTCTTCGAGCTCGAGCTCGAGCTCGAGCTCGAGTTCCAAGTCTCATACAAGAGTACGTAAAAGTTCTAATCCCCCTTTGCAGCCAGTCACCACCGTCTGCCCCCTTTCGCCACCACACACAACCACAACAACAACGCCCAACAGCAACAGCAACAACAACAGCCACACAACAAACAACAACAACAACAACAAAAATATACGCGAAATACCCATTGAGGTAGAACAAAGCAAGGTATAACAGCTGGCCTAGTCCAAGTTCAATAAGCTTAGCACAGAGATCATACAAACAGTATTTGTATAAGACTTGTATAAGAGTTTTTTTTTTGCAACTCTTATACTTGATAAGTAGCGCATGTAATTAGCAACGTCAACAAGCATTTATATAACATATAACAACCCCCTTTCCAGCTAGCTTCTTTATATCACTCATGAACTGTTATATTATCTCGTATCACCCTGTGTAGGAGGCACTCTCCCTGCGCACCGGCGACATCACACAGCAGGCGAGCAACAAGGTGGCCGCCGCCAGTATTAAAGTGCAGAGCGACAATTTCTCCGCCGACAAGAAGGCCATCTCGCAGTCGCAGCAATCGCAGACGATGACTTCGAATGGCATCATCAGCCAGGAGAAGCACGTGTCGTCGGCCTCGCAGGCCAACTACTCCATGACGCACAAGGGTGTATCCAGTACGGGCAGCAGCATGATCTCTTCCTCCTCGCAAATGTCTGCCACCAATGGCCAGCTGGTCAAGCTGAAGGATCTCAAGCTGGACGATCTGAAATCCTTGACAGCCGGCAGCGGCCAGCAGGAAATCGAGCAGGCCATCAGCAAGTATTCGAATGTGCTGACTTCGTTCGTCAGCTCCCTGCAGGACGATGATGGCAACGTGGGCGCCAGCGGCGGCGAGAAGTCCGTCTATCTGCAAAAGATCAACGAGGTGATCAAGCGTGCCTGGGAGGTGCCCACGCACGGCCACGAGCTGGGCTACTCCCTGTGCAATTCGCTGCGCCAGAGCGGCGGACTCGATCTGCTCATGAAGAACTGTGTGCAGCACAACGATCTGCAGTTCTTCTCTGCCCAGCTGCTCGAACAGTGCCTGACCACAGAGAATCGTTCGCATGTCGTGGACAATGGGCTCGACAAGGTTGTCAATGTGGCCTGCGTCTGCACCAAGGAGACGAAGAACATGGAGCACTCACGCGTCGGCACTGGCATCCTGGAGCATCTATTCAAGCATTCCGAGGGCACCTGCTCCGATGTCATCCGCTTGGGCGGCCTGGACGCGCTGCTCTTCAAGTGTCGCACCAACGATGTGGAAACGTTGCGTCATTGCGCTAGCGCCCTGGTCAATCTGTCGCTGTATGGCGGCGCCGAGAACCAGGAGGCGATGATCATGCGCAACGTGCCCATGTGGCTGTTCCCGCTGGCCTTCCACTACGACGACAACATCAAGTACTATGCCTGCCTGGCCATTGCTGTGCTCGTTGCCAACAAGGAGATCGAGGCGGAGGTGCTTAAGTCGGGCTGCCTGGATCTGGTCGAGCCGTTTGTCACCACGCACGATCCGTATCAGTTTGCCAAGTCGAATCTGTCGCATGCCCATGGCCAGAGCAAACACTGGCTGGAGCGGCTGGTGCCGGTGCTCAGCTCTAATCGCGAGGAGGCACGCAATCTGGCCGCCTTCCACTTCTGCATGGAGGCGGGCATCAAGCGCAAACAGAACAACACAGATATCTTTCACGAGATTGGCGCCATTGAGGCGCTCAAGACGGTGGCCAGCTGCCCCAATGCGATCGCCTCGAAGTTTGCGGCGCAGGCGCTGCGTCTGATTGGCGAGACGGTGCCACACAAGCTGTCCCAGCAGGTGCCGCTGTGGTCCGTCGAGGATGTGCAGGAGTGGGTGAAGCAAATTGGCTTCCATGGCTATTTGCGTCAGTTCGAGGAGTCGCAGGTCGACGGCGATCTCCTGCTGAAGCTCAATCACGACAATCTGCGCAACGATATTGGCATTGCCAATGGCATTCTACTCAAGCGTTTCGAGCGTGAGCTGCAAAATCTGAAACGCATGGCCGACTATTCGTCCAAGGATACGGCACGAATGCATCAGTTTCTGGCCGAGATCGGGCCCGACTATTGCACCTACACGTATGCCATGCTGAACGCGGGCATCGACAAGAACACCCTGCCCCACATCAATGAGGATATGCTAATGACCGAGTGCGCCATCAAGAATGGCATACATCGTCTGCAGATACTCAGTGCGGTCAAGAATCTGGAGAACTCGCTGCCGAGCTCATCCGAGGAGAACATGGCCAAAACGCTAGACGTATTCGTCAGCTATAGGCGCTCCACCGGATCTCAGCTGGCAAGTTTGCTAAAGGTGCGTTTGACTTGTTGACCAAAAAAACGAAAGGACTTGACTCATGTGGCGCCTTCTCTTTTATCCTTTGCAGGTTCATCTTCAGCTGCGAGGCTTCTCCGTGTTCATTGACGTGGAACGTCTGGAGGCAGGCAAATTTGATAACGGTCTACTCAACAGTATTCGTCAGGCAAAGAACTTTGTCTTAGTATTAACGCCAGACGCACTGCATCGCTGCATCAACGATGTCGACTGCAAGGACTGGGTGCATCGTGTAAGTACCAAGAGACTTAACAGACTTTCTCTCTCAGCTGACAGCTAACTTATTTCTGGTATGACAGGAAATTGTGGCTGCTTTGGAGTCAAACTGCAATATAATACCCATTATGGATCAGCAGTTCACGTTTCCGGACAATCTGCCCAACGACATGTGCAGTGTGGCCCACTTCAATGGGGTCAGCTGGATACACGACTACCAGGACGCATGCATCGATAAGCTCGAAAGGTATATAACCGGCGCCATTCGGACTAAAGGAATGCTGACCAAATAGTGCCACAAACCCAATTCCTCTCTCTCTCTCTCTCTCTCTATTTTAGTTAGTCAGTTAATTTAACGAATCATTCGATTAGTTTTAGTGCAATTTATTCTCAATACATTACCAAACTTAATTTCGCCCTCTTCTGTTGCGGCAGATTTTTGCGCGGCGAAAAGAATGTCGATCGCATTGCGGCGATGGCACCTGGTACGCCCGGCGTGGCGTCTTACCAAAGAATGCACAGCAATGATTCCGACTATCAGCAGAGTGGTGCAGGCGGAGGCGTTGGCGTTGGCGGCAGTGGCGGCGGCGGTGGTGGCGGCGGCGGCGGCGCAGGCAGTGTGGTGGATGGCCTAATGACGGCCAATGGCAGCGGACAAGGTGGGCCAACGAGTACAGCAACTGCTGCAAATCAGAGTCAGAATGCGGGTTCGAATACGAATTCGAATGCCAGTTCAAATCCGAATTCGAATACGAATCAGACCCAGCTACAGCGTAGACTAGGCCATCGAGACCACTTAGGCTAGCCTCAAATATACAGCATCCGACATATGTTTAAGCGAAACAGAGAAGAAGATGATGATGATAATGATGATGATGATGATGATGAAGAATCCTCAAAACGGAAACAACCTCAAGCGGGACTGACCAGAAGGCCTATGTCTCCCCCACTCTCTCTCTCTCTCTCTCTCTATCTTTAGTATACCATACACTCAGACACATAGACACACACATACACACACTCTCTCTCTCACTCACTCACACACATACCACATAACTCTCTATCTACTCTACTCTACTCTACTCTAATCTAAACAAACAAACCAACTTAATTATTAATTAATTTAATTTTGATTGCAAACTCGAAACTCGATAATTCACGAGCAGCTAATCACCAGGCAAATAGATACCGGCAATCCCCCTCACCGGCTCGCCAGCGCGGCAGCACCTCCCTCTTGAGCTATGGGCGCGGCCAGGCGAAACGCTCCAACATTCTGCCACCGTATCGCACACAGCAGGCGGCGCTGCTGCACAAATCGGGCGCCGGCTCTGCATCGATGCAGAACATCATGCCGCAGCCGTATGTGTCGCCGCGCCGCAGCTCGGCGGCCGGCTTGGTGCACAATGCGAGCGTTGCCAATGGCTATCGGTCGCACAGCGTGGACGGGCTGCTGGATCAGGCGGCGGCCGAGGCGGCCGGCAGCAGTCAGGATAGCTTGAGCACGCCCGAGCAGCGTATTGCAAAAGCCGCTGCCATGGTGGCCGCAGGCAGCACAGCGCTGACCAATGCCAGCTCGACGTGCACGCTGCAGCCGGAGGATGAGTCGCAGCCGGAGGAGGAAGTGTGCCC
Organism: Drosophila anceps; assembly: GCA_035045945.1. NCBI lineage: Eukaryota > Metazoa > Arthropoda > Insecta > Diptera > Drosophilidae > Drosophila > Drosophila anceps. The sequence continues at coordinate 1,569,100 of JAWNON010000150.1, forward strand.
TGTGACGCGACGTGAGAAACAAACCCTAGCCCCGCCCAATGTGCAGCAGCATCGCAAGTCGCGCAGCCTGGACCATATCTTGTCCAAGCAAACGTTGGCCGAGCTGCTGCCGCCCAGCAGCGAGCCGACCGACGAGACCCAGAGCATGCAGAATCTGGCGCTGCCTCCGACGCCGCAGCCGCAGCGACGCGATACGAGCAGCTCCTCAAAGTCGCCGACACCAGAGCGGCCCATGCAGCGCATTGTGTCCAATCGCCAGAGTCCCGATGGCGTTAGCTCCACGGAAAGTGAGCGCGAGGATGCACAGTCGGTGAGATCGCAGGCGGGGCAGCATGGCAATCAGCAGCGGGCGTCGGCGCATGTGCATCGCGGTGGCAGCCAGAATAGCAATAAGACGTCCAACTCATCCCTCGGATCGAACAATAGCGCCAGCAATAAGACGATCTTTAATCGTACGATGAAAAAAGTGCGCTCGCTGATCAAAAAGTAAGAACAACAAACACGATAAGCCAAAGCAAAAGCAAAAGCAAATGCAATTGTGAAATGCGATTGATGATTCGCTAGTTCTACTAGTTACTCGCTCGCTACTTCCATTCGTTACTTCCTAATACACATTCTAATGCACCTGCCTCATATGTTCACCTGAATCAAACTGTCTGATAATGTCTTTCACACACACTAAAGTTAACTTCTTTACTCGCTACTCGCTGCTCGTTACTCGTTACTCGTTACATTTGTGCCATTCTCTAAATAAAATAAAAACGAATCTCATGCATCATTACATCAATACACTCCTTACACACGCTCTACCCATCTGGGCCCAGTTACACTACCCCTCTCTCTCTCTCTCTCTATCTCTCTTTGTATGTCTCTCTCGCTCTCGCTCTCTCTCTCTCTCTCAGTGGTGTTGGTATTCGTTCGCTATCTTTACTTATCTCTCGTAGTTCGTTGTTTTTAAGACTCGTTAAGCTTAGCATCCACTAAAAACTTGCCTGCGTTGCCCCCCGATACAAAACTTTTCGAACGCCCCTCCAAAAAAAGTCTAAATCTATTTGCCTTGTGATTAGTTAAAAAAAAAGATATACAAAAAAAAAAAACGAATTTAAATTGCAAAAAACTAATTTATAAACTACTCTTAACGACTGCGCACATAAATTAAAACATAATTTAAATTAAAAAAAAAAACAACAAAAACTAAACTTATTTTAAAACACAAGAAACAAAAATACAAAACACTTTATTAATTTTAGTTACGTCTAATATTTATTATCCAAAATTGTAAAATTTTCTATTTTATTTTTCTTGTAACCGTCCGAAAAAATTAAAAAAAAATCTACAAAAAAAAATTTTAATTAAAATCAAACAAAAAAATATTTAAGTGATATTTAAAAATATACAAAAAAAAAAAAAATATTTAAAAAAATCCAAGTCGAAACTAAATGCTGTACAATATTTTTATAATTTTTAGCAAAAGAGACTTAAGGCATAATTTTTATTGATTTTTGCAATATATATAGTTATATATACTTAACGAAATAGTGCCTAAACATTGGATTAGTCTTAAATAAAATGTGAATCATTCAAAGCATTTTTGTGTCTTATTGTCTACATGCCCCAATCTCATGTGATATATGCGACCCGCTTTAACAGCCATATCCAAAAACTATATCATATGCATGTTCATTTACTGTTGTATATTTGTATATAGTATACATCTATATATACAAATATATTTTTATGTTTTCTTGTTCTTGTCTAATATTCGTTGATTGTCCATCAGTTAAACTAAACTTCAATTTTTAATGGGTTTCATCCATAATTTTTCTCTTTTATTTTCTATTGTTTTTTTTTTTCGTTTTCTTTTTGTAGACCATAAAAGCGCAATTTGTTGTACTTGTTGTTATTGTTGTGGCTGTGCCCCCGCCCCTGCACATATCCGATTCGAATTCAAGAACTTAAGAACTCATCATTCTACACATCCCAGAAACTGTCAGCGCGTCACAGGGTGATTCGTCGTCCAGCTGTTGCCCCACCAACAAACAACATTCATTGTTATTTATTACAAAATCAATAATCAATAAATGTGTATATGTATGCAAATGTGTATACAAATCAGACTAACTAACTGTTTTTTTTTTATGTATATTGCCCTAAATATGTGTATATATTAAAGCAACGAACTGGAGGACACTGAACTCTCCGATATTATCCTGTCCAAGGCAACATCTCCGAATGCGGGACGCATGATATTTTGGTAGTTGTACGAATTATGCGAAACATGTTAAATAAATTCAAATATTCGACTATTATCTACAATATAACTGTACTCGAAAAAGAGAGACGAAAAAAAAAAAACAGAAGTAAAAGTGATCGATAAGGAAATATCCCAAATCTTGCTGTTTCAATCACTCTGGACTGATCAACGATGATCAAATTTAACTGCAACGTATGCTTATATAAGAATACATATTTCAAATGTAAAGTTTATCGCGTCAGGATCTGAAAGCTGTCAGCTTTTGTTAGCTTCGATAAGCATGAACGCATTGCTAATACTTTTGCACTTTTAGTGGCCTCGTACAACACGCAGCATTGTGCGCCGGTGGGAATTCTAAGACCCATCAAGCCTGATAAACTTATCGAATTGTCAGCTAGTCAACTCAATCAAGAAAATATATATATTTTTAGCCACACCTATCCCTGCCTGTTACATACACATTCACAAATCCAATATACCCTATTACCCCATCCCAAATATCTAGAAAGTTTCGCACTGACAGCGTAGTAGGCTCTGTGTTCCGTTTGCTGTCAGAGATTTATATATGTTCAGTTTGTCAGTCGTAACCAATATTTCATAGTGTTGAGACACACTTTGGTGGAAATAAGAAATTAGTTTTTTTTTTCATTTTTATAGAAGTTGTCGAGATTGTGATAGGCAGGATATCATTTAAATTAAGCGCCATGTTGATTGTGGAACCAGCTGATGAACTAGTTCTCCAGGGGCCATTCAATCGTGCCGTTTGCAAGAAAATTATGGTATTCAATCCGAGCAAGCAGAAACGCATTGCGTTCAAGTTGAAGACGACAACGCCACGTCTGTTCTTCGTGCGCCCCAATGTGGGTCTGGTTAACCCTGAGGAGCGGATCAGCATTGATATCTTCGTCCATCCGATCTCGAGTGATATTTTTGCACAGCGCCATAAGTTGATGATGCAGGCCGCCGATGCGAGCGATTCGATTGATGATCTGCATGATTTCTGGAAGAATGTCACTCCAGCAGCCATCTGGGATACCAAACTCAAAGTCAAATTGATCGATAGCCAGGTGGATGGTGTACCGAGGATGTCCTCAGATAAGATAGAAAGCATTGGTGTGCAACAGGAAAAGGATAACACAGATCCATTGACAAATCTACTGGAGCAAGTAAATGTGCTGGAAGAAGATCGCCAACACCTGAAGCAACAGGTCGAGAGCGTCACCAAACAAAAGGACGAGGCCCAAGAGCTATTGGCTGTGAAGGTGCAGAAGCAAATGGGTGGAAATGGTTTCTGGATGCTCATGGTAACAGTTGCTGTTCTGTTTGCTGCCTTAATCGGTGGTTGGGTCGCTAAAAAATTCATGTAAACCGTTCGCCACACTTCATAATATAATATGATAACATATTACACACGCATAAACACACACCTACACACACACACACACACACAAACACACACACATTAAATAAAATGGACTGCGCGCCAAATTTGTTGAGACGTTTACAGCTCAACAGTTATGCAACACTGGTTATTGCGTCAATTCAATTGAATTATGTGGCAGCGCCACTCTGCCTAATTTGCCGATGTGGCAACACCATTGTTTACTTGCAGCCATAGCAACCAGCGCTTGGTACGCTTCAATTCTGCGTTTAAATGTTTGATTTATTAATTTTAATAATTTGATAACTAATCATGTTGTGAGTAATGAGTGATACCGACACAGATGATACGGATCTGTTGCTGTTAATACCGCCCAATTACTATACAACACGGCTGCCCAAGATGAGCGCAGCTGCTGAGGCAGATGCACTTGCAATGCCGCCGCCGCCGCTGCCACCAGCGTCTACAACAGCTGCGTATCAGTTTTTGTTGCCCGGCAAGAAGTCTGAGTTGAATCAGATAAATGCGCGATTGCAAAACATGGAGCTGGAGCGGCAGGAGGAGCAGCGACGCTTTGATGCGCCCTCTGATCTATCAACAATTTCATCGAGTACAGTGCGCACTGCCTTGGGTAGTCGACCGCAACGTGAGCTGCACGGCATGGTACACTCGACGCCCAAGGGAGGTCAGCGTCTGGAGGAGAACATACTGGTGGAAATCGATAATTATCTGGACGACAACAATGCCTGGCAGCACCAGTACCAACATCAGCAGCAGCAGCAGCAGCAACACCACCACAGCGATGATCATTTGCGCATGCGTGGCTATTCGACGCAGGCGCAGGACTCGCAGCCAACGGCCAGTTCATTGCCAAGCATACGACTGGGTGCGTCAGCTTCAATAGCCAACGAAAACAAACTCATCAGTCTAAGCGAGCTGTGGGGCAAAAGTAATCTGGCAGGCACAGTCATTGCAAACAATATGTCCGGACAACAGGGCAACCCATCGCTCAAGGAAGAACAGCTGCGACGTCAGCACTTGGAGAAAGTGGTGCAAACGTTGCAGACACAGCTGCTGGAATATCAGCAGCGCATCTCGGTGGCCATAGAGGTGGATCGATCAAAAGACTGCGCCTTGCAGCAGGCAGAGCAACAACTGAAGACTCTCAACTTTGAGGTTCAAAGTATGCGCGACTCGCTGCATAGATTGGAAACGGAGCGAAAGGACAATAATGCCAGATGCGATGGGTTGCAGCACGAGCTGTCTCAGGCGGTGGGCCTGGCCACCAAATTTCAAGAGAAGACAGACAAATTGGAGGCTGAGCTAGAGCGTTCCAAGCGACAGGCCAGCGAAGCACTGCAGAAACTAGATCAAGTTGAAATTCAGTTGCAAAGCAGTAAACGTGCCGAAGAGTTGTCGCATGCCGAGCTGAACAAGCTGCGCGATAGGTTCGCCAAGGCTGATTATCAACAGGAGAAGGTATAATCGAATCTGACTCTCTATTCGCTTCGTATCTTTAAAGAAGTTTTTCTTTGTGCCCACAGCTGAAAGTCCGCATAGAAGAACTAGAAAAGGATAGGTCCACGCTGCAACATCAAAAAGAAATGCTGCAGGAGTATCATCAGAAGCAAAAGACGCGGGCAGATGGTCTGGAATTGCAGCGGAAATCCTTGCAAGAGGCGCTGGCTAATCTAACCGAAACTGAGGTGGCCTTCAAGCAGCTCATTTGAATAAGTTCAATGTTTAATTTCGATTACTTTTAGTCAAATCTCAAGAAAAAGCTGGAAATCCAGCAGAAATCCATGAAGCAACATTATCAGCAGCAAATGGAGAATGTTGTGGCCAAAAAGCTGCAAGAGTTTCAAGCACAACTTGACAAATCGGAGGAGCAGCTAAAGGCAGAAGCACGCGAGCGCGAACATCTGATAGCCGATCGCGCAGTCAAGCAGCTGGAGATGATCAATGAGAAGAACAACCAGGAGTTGAATCTCATACAGGAAAAGCACAATGAGGAGGTGGAACTGTACCGACTGCAGCTGGCAAATGCATCAAAGAAAATAGACGAGCTGGAACTCAAGCTCAGCTGCTACAAGACAAAGCGGTAAGTCAGCTTATAAAGATGATATATACACATTATACAAATACTTATATTTCCCTTTGTGCTTGCAGTGCGGACATTGCTGAGAAGTTGCATGGCGTTATGGAGGCGCAATGGCAACAGGCACTGGCCATACTCACCTCGCCCAATCAGACATTTCAGGTGCCAAGTAGTGAGACGGATAGTGAGTCGCCGGATCTAAACAACGCGCGTCACTATGCCGATACGCCCAAATCAAGCAAGACTCAACGCAGCAATAATACCGAGAAGAACAATCTGGATTCAGCGGGCAAGAAGGATCCACCATCACCCGTAGACAAGCTGCAATCATACATTGAGCTGCTGCTGAGCAAATCGCCAAGTGATTTCGATAAGCTCGATAAGATTCTCGCCATGAACGCCAAACAAAACGCCAAACCACAGAAGCGAAACTCCAGCAGCAGCTCCAAGCCACCGCCCTGGAAGTCCTGACAATCATAATAATTAGAATTAATATAGTAGTTCGTATTAAATAGTTTGATAGTCTGATTTTTAATGTAGCCACACGTAGTGGCTTATATTTTTGTACACCTTTTTACTTAGAAGTTGTGAAAGTAAATTGTTTTATATTCGGAAAAAAACAATTTATTGCTTATTTATTATTGCAACAATTTAAGGCAGCGCAGCAAAACTTTTCAAGCTGCCAAAACATTTTAGCAAAAAAGAAAAAAAAAAAAAACAAACAAAAATTTCATAAATTATAAAAGTTGTTTGGTAGAAAAATGTATTTCAATAGCTTTATGTACCTATGGCTATAAAACTAATATGTGTGTATATGTATTTAATTGAGGCCAGTCCTTAGTTACAGAATAGAAATCCATGTGACTTGGGCTCGCGATATTATTTTGATTCATCAGCTACTCTGGTTTATGTGTCTGTCATTGATATGCTTTGAGTTTAATTGTAGGTTTAGTTAGTTTAGACTTGTTATTTATAAACAATTTGGGGAAACTTCGGTGCGTTGCCGTAGAGACCCTCCGATTCCCAAACCTGGATGTGGGAGTCCTTTGTTAACACCACCAAATGCTGATGTGTGGAGTAAATGAGGCTAGAAGCAAAAAGAAACCTTTTTAATCTGTTATCTTTTTCAGATAAAAGTTCAAATTACCTGTGTATGGGCGACGTGCCTGTTGTTAGTTCGCTGACGAAACTCAAATTCCAACTGGACCAGAAGCGGACAAAGCCACCCTCCACAGCGGTGGCTATGACATTGACGCCAACGCCTTCCTTGATGTAGGAATAGCATACAGCTTGGATGCGATCCTCGTGCACCAAATGCTGCACGTAGCGTGCGTTGACCGAGTGCAGACGCAGTATGGATTTGCCATTGGGATTGATATTGACATTGACAAAATCATCCAGGCTCTCCTCCGTTACCTCGAAGCATTCGTCCGCTGCACTCTGTTTTGCAAGCGCTGCTGCTGCTGCTGCGTTAGTATTTGTTGGTTGTTGCGGCATTGTATGCACAGTGACTATGTCGCCCAGGGTAGGACTGATGGCCACATGCGTGATGGGCGACTGATGAATCTCCGCCGGACGTGCAATCGTGCGAACATAACTCCAGCTAAGGACAAGCGATTAGTAAATGAAATCGTTTAGTTATCGAGCAACTTACTCATTAAGATCCCAAATGACGGCAATGCCATCACGTCCGGCGGTCACAGCAATCTTAAACTCCACGGACAGTGCAATACAAGTGATCTCATCCGTGTGCCGCACCAGAAACGTGGGACCTAACCAGGATAGGTCAGCACCATCGCGCTGCAGAGCATCGCCGTTGCATGAAACTCCTGAGGAGGACACAGAGGCAGACGAGTTTGTGGCATGCAGATTGCCCGAATCATCGGATGCTTCAGCACCTGATCCAGAGCCAGTGCTTTTGGTGGCCATCTTGCGAAACGCTGAATTATAGGATAGACGCAATCCACGCACATAGCTCTGACGACTCTTTGTGGTCGCGCGCTGTTGCCCATCCATGCCGCTGGCGCACTTGTAGACGCTAATGCGACCGGATTTGTGGCCAAACCAGAGCTGATTCGAGTTCACATCACAACCACAAGCGCTGATGTCATCGAAACTGTCATTATACAACAGATTCTTGGGCTTCGCCTGCGGTTTGTTCAGCGGCTGAATGCGCACGATGCGATCGTCGTAGCCCCAGGAAATCACATTATAGGTATCCGGCTCGGCGCCCTGCATGACGCCTGCTCGCGCTGGCAAGGCATAAACCACATTCGTGTTGTTGAAGCTCACGAGATGTTCGGTGCCTGGTATTTTGTGTATGATTGCCCACGACGGCACTTTTAGCTGCGGCGAGCCCACGTAGACGCCCCAACGCAATCCCTTCACACTGGTCACAATCGGCGTGTCCACTAAAGCATAGTCCAGCGCTTTGGTGGAGGGATGTGGCGACTTGAACAGCTGGCGTGGCATCTGGCCATAGGTCTTTACCATGGTCTTGACTGCTTCACGTTCAATGGGATCGGTAATCTCTGAGTCGAGGAAAACGGCATAGGTCTGGCAAAGGTAAGAAGGATGATGATAATGGATGGAATATGGAAGAGAAAGTCTTCAAACTCACCGCTGGATGGAACACATTAATGGCTTCAACAGCGCTCTCTCCTGTTTGCTTATAACCAAATATTAGATCAATCCAGTGATGCAGCTCGTTGCGTACCAGCTCTGATTCCAGCGCCTGTCGATGGATGAGCACAAAGAGACGCGGATCTCGTTGACACCAGATTGGTAGCGTGACATCCTCAACCCTTTCGCCATTTTGGCGGCAGCCAAAATTGAAGCGCTCAAAATTCTCAAACATTTCAGGAAGGCAAAAGAATTCTGGTATAAGTTCCTTGACATCCGTGGAACTATCCTGGCTGGCCAGGCAATATGTGGTGTTCAGTGCATGGAAAGTGCGATCCGGTAGGTCAAAGTTATTGTCTGTTATGGAGCATAATTTAATTAGTCGAAGAGCGATTGATGAGTCAATGGACATTACCTTGATAGCGCAGAAAATAGCTGGTGAAAGGAGGCACGCGCACCAGAAAGTGCAGCACAGTGCCAGAGTTTGAATAGTGGGAGCTATAGTGATACGGCTTCAAGATCAATGAACCCATATTCGTATTCGTGCTTTCGATGTACTGGGAAATATATAGAGAAGATTGTATGAATATCTATGAATATCTAAATGACATTTCCTTTGATCTGCTTTACTAACCGCATAGTTGTTGATGTAGTGCTCCTCATTCTTCTCCAGCTGCACCGCAATGGGTCGCGGCAGTCGTCGAAAATTTTGCGCTAGGCGCAAATCTAGGCACTCGGAGTTATAGTTCGCCAGCACCCAGGGAAAGACTGGGTACTGCATGAGATCGTTGTAGGTGCGTCCAGCTATTTGATTGAGTGTCATAAGATACTCCCAATTGGTTAGCAGGCCCTCGCGCCATTGTTGCGTTATGGCCAGCACTTTGGAGTTGTCCGGCATGGTTACAATTTTATCACAGAATACCTCGCGCATAATCTTCCAGTCGTCGGCGTTTTGCAGCGAAAAGAACAGCGATTTGTTGCTGTCCAGCAATATTTCAAAGGCCTTCTCCTGGTGCTGGTAGCGCTTCAGCCAAATTTCAGTTATGTTCGATATATCACAGTTCACATTAAAGTATTTACAACGATATGTGGCCAGAAAATAGAGCTTCAAGTCCGTTATAATAATCTCGCCATCGATCTCACCATCAACGGGCAAAAATTTTGCCGCAAAATTATAGAGTATTTGCGAATTGAGCGATATATTCAATTGCTGATCGTAGCTGGCTATCAAATAGTCCAGCGGACGCATATATTGATCCTTCTCCTCGCGCTGACCCTGCCCGGGGCAGTAGTCGTTCATAAAGAATCGCCGATCTATATCCAAATGGCAGCGCCGCAAACGTGTGTGAACACGCGATGGCCCCTCCGTGTCATCCAGTTCCCAGGAGCTGCAATAATACAGGTTAGCTGATTTAAGATATGATGTGAAGCCATTCAATTACCACTCAGCGCGTTCGATACAGTGCCATGGCGCGCCCTCGTGAGTCATGCGGCGTATAATCTCTAGCCATTTGGTGTAGGTATTAGTGTCATCATAGTCTTTCATGTGGCACATGAGCAGTTTACGCTCCGCATTCTATAAACAATTCAAAGTTATGTAAGTTGAGCACCACCAAGCGTGGAAGGCATCTTACCTGCAGCTCAGCCACGCGCCTGGTGGTCACCATGGAAGTCTCAATGCAGTGCTGCACGAGCGGTTCAAACTTATAGAGCGTCTTCTCCAGCAGCTGTTTCTGCTTGGCTGCCACAGTACTGCGATTCAGCTCCAGGCGCTCCAGCTCGTGCTCTAGATTCCAAGTGGAATCATTCTCGTTGATGCCCAGCGCCTTGCAAAGATTGGGTAAATTCTCAATAGGTGGTTTTACATCCTCCATTAGGCTGAGCCACAGCAGCGCCTTGATCATCTTCACATCGCATATGATTGCGGACTGAAATTCGTCCTGGCATGAGCGCCACAGGGCATCCACAATGTAGGCGCGTAAATCACGTGGACGCGACGGCTGCAGACCCCAGGCAATAAAGTTGTTGCAGCGCTGATTGTTGGCTATGCCAAAGGAGACGAGCAATTCGAACAAAGCCAGCTCCTGGCTGCTGGCCACATAACTGCTGCCATTGGGCTGGCTGCCGCTTGTCGTAAAGAATTGAGTGCAGCGATCGATAAGCAGCTCCATGCGCGTACGGCACTCCGTCTGGCTGAGCGTGCAATCGGACAGGCCGTTGCGCAAACGATAGCCGTTGCTGCAGCCACCGCTAGTGCAGGCCTCGAAGAAGAGGTTAAGCCATTGGAACTGCAACTGAGCCTGCACTGTACGAAAGCTGCGCACAATCAGCGGCGGCTGTTTGTCTTGATAGAAGGCCAGCATATTTAATATGTCCCACACCAGCTGTAAAAGCAGAAGATAGTATTTAGAGCATGAGCAAAGCTGATTAGGAGCAACAACTCACATTGATTTGCCCTACAGATTTAAGCGCTCGCTCGCCAATGGCACTCAGCAGCTCCACAATGGATTGATCCATATTGGGCTGACCTAGGCGCAGCGTATACAGCTGGTGCAGCGCCTTCACAGTGCACTGAAGCAGGCCTGCCTCCACCAGACCCAGTTGCTCGTCGGGATTCTGTAAAGAGATGTAGAAGTGTGAGCACAAAACATATATAGATTAAGCAACACACTTACCTGCAGATAGAGACGCAACAGCGCCTTGAATACGCGTTGCGGTTCCGAGCTCCAGCTGCTGTTGCCCAGAGCCATCGAAATGGCTAACAAGGGCTGCAGCCCGAATCGCTGACGTATGCCCAAAGCAACATCAGAGCTAATCATATCTGAAAGATTGCCATGAAGATCGCTAATCCAGGAGAGACACGCCTCAAACATGGATACATCGCTGCCATGAATAGTCAACTGATTGGCTAGATGCAGTGGATACAGCTGCTTCGAGGCAACGACCAATTCCGCTGGCGCTAAACGCTTTGTCAGCACTGCCAGCAGCTGAATGATGGCGGTGCGCACGGCGCAGCTGCGTTGATTGGCCAGCACCAGCAGAAACTCGAGTTTCACATAATGCCGCAGCACCTCATCCACGGCAGAGTCGGGCAACAGGCACAGGAAGTCCTTAAGCAACATGAGTAGTCGCTGTTGTAGGGTCACGATGCCCAACTGATCGTAAAAGTCGGTTTTGCGACTTGGCAGCGGCGATATGTGCGTGGAGCTTGGTGTGCTGTGGACTGAAGGTTGCCAGAGCCTTGGATGCGTATGGGCGCGTCTGCGTGCCACCTTCAGAGGACTGCGTTTGGGGCTGTGCTTGGGACTTTGGTTGGGGCTGGGATAGCGACGCTTAAACTTGATTCGCCAGCGTGTCGCTTCCACCGGGTTCAGCAAACGAAGTGCCGCTTTGTTCAGATTTGAGCAGTCGGCTATAAACTCCAGCTGATCTTCCATTTCAGTGAGGCCACGTCTGTAAGCGCAAGCGGTGTCGTGCAATCGACGCAGGCGTCGAATTCGTTCCGCACGTTCTGGATCAAGTTCTTGGACAGGCGGCTGTGTCTGTCGTCGAAAGGATGTGGTTACGCGACTTAGATTGGCGACCACCACAGAACGCTCCTTCACTGGCATCTGTGGCGTGAGCAGAAAGTAAAAGTATGTACGATCATGCGTGACATAACACTCGCTTGGCCTATGCAGCAATAGCAGCAACTTCATCATTTCGTCCAGCAATGAAGGCGCCGGTGGAGAGCCCGCAAAGACGGACAAGATCTGCACAAAGCACTCGGCAGCATAGGGCGATATGTGTACCGGACTGGGCGACTCAATGACATAAACCTTGCATAGATTGAGTAACGCACACAACAGACCAGACTTCTGCAGCTGCTCCATGTTAAAGTCCTGCTGCGGATGCTTATCGCGGCTGAGGGCCAGAATGCAACGGAACAGCATATCCAGAACATCCGAATGCGTGGCACCAGAGCGATGCCAGTCCGAGTAACGTTGCAGCACTGCGACGAGCAGACGCGGATAGATTATTGTGGCCGTCGTATTATCGTTCACGTGCAGCACGTCGCCTTTGCGACTGATCACAGGCTGAGAGCAGGCATTGTTAACAATGCTGCGCAGAAGTTGTACATCCTTGGAGCAGCGTTCCGATTTGATAACATATCCAATGAGCGCCAGATAATCCTGACGCTGAAACTCGGTGTAGAGCTGAGCATCCGAATGAGCCAACTGTAACAGCAAATCCAGCGCCAGGGCTTGGGTGGTGGCTGTGCTAGGGAGCTCCACAATCTGCGAGGTATCAAATGAATGGATTAGTTAAATTGAAACAGGTTTGATAAGAGAGTCTGCAGCTTACTCTGGCAAAGAGATACAGCATGGTCGACAGCCCGCCACTGAGTAGCACCGCCGTTTGCAGCGTCTGCGGCTGATGCTGCAGCAGCTCGCCGTAGAGCATGTGCCCTTGGGGCTGTCCATAGCACGCCATGTCTAGTTCTTGGCTGACATCGTGACACATGGCCAGATCCGGCTGCTGAGCAGTGTAGACCAAGACACGCGCTTGTCGCAACACCTTCATGCAGTCTGCATGGCTGCCAAAGTTACAAGTAGTTAGCTTGCTAACCTGCACGTGTCCATAGTTGGGCTTCCAGTTGGCCACCTGACACTGGGTGAATTCGGTAAAGTCCGGTCCCATAGCTGTTAGATTGAGCATTAGATTGTGATCGTCCAGGCGACGCTTAAATAGCACCACATTGGACAGCGCATAACGTGGCGCGCTACCATCAAGAGTGGAGCGCGAGGAGCTGCTGTTGCTAACACCGTTTTTCCCAGGTATACCCTCGCCCAGAGCCAGCATCTGGAAGTTGTGATTGCGCGAAGCAAAACGCAAATTGTGAAAGGGCAGACTCAGCGTCTGCTGCTCTAGGCCATCTATAAAGACACCGACTTGTAAGCCATCCGCCTGCTGTTGTAGCGCAAACACTAGATGCGTCCATTTGTTGCGTGGCAGACGCGGCTGCTGAAGCTGCACACTGGCGCCATCGCAGTAGCCGCCACCTTCGTGCCCCACCTGATTGCCATTGAGCAAGTGCATCTGACCAAAACTGTTGAGCAGCGCCATTTTCGTTTGCTTCAGAGCATGACGAAAGCTGCCGCTGTTTGGCTGCGGCGGCAGCTCACTGTTGCTGGCCTCTATGTGCTCCTCGACGCGTGCCGGCAACGGTTCATTAGGTCGCACCAGCTCAAAGATTAGCTGCAAATTGTTGCTTATATAAATGCTAAGCATTGCGGCGCTGCTGCCAAGCGAAACAAGATGACATCTCTAGAAAGGATGAAGCTGATTAGTTGAATGTTAATTTGCAGAGTACAGAGATGAATCTACTCACTGTTGAATCCTCGCCAGAGTAACGCGTCTCATCATCGTTCAGCTGTGTGAAGCTGCGATGCATCTGCTGACCCTTAACCTCCAGCCAAAGCGACAGCGTCAGTCCATCCGGCTGCCAGAGACGCGTCTGTGTCACGGGCACAATGCAGGCGGCGCGCGTAAACAATGTCGTCGCTTGGCAGCGCTGATGCTGCAAGCGCACGCGCTCAATTTGCTCACTGACGAACGGATCCGCTGTGATGACAATTTTACCATCGATTGTAATGGGAAACTCCAACTCCATGCAGGGCTGAGCGCGACGCAGGCCGCCGGCGCAAATGTGATGCATGTGTCGCATCAGCAACTCCACCGGCGGCTGTTTGCTGGCCAGAATGCCAAAGTAGCAGTTGAGCACATCTGGCGTATTCAGATGGCTGATGAGTTCCAATATCGATTGCTGCAGCTCTGTGGAAATACATTTTATGTAGGGAAATTCTATTGACGGATAACCACTCTTACTTACCTCTCAACTTGGCATCACTGCTGCTGAGCACGGGCGCAAAGCCTCGCAACAGGCACAAAGGTCCGCCCAGATAGTCGCGAATCACAAACAAACGATTGGCCAACTGTGTTAGGCTCTCGGTCCAGCCAGCTGGCTGCCGCATGCAGATCAGCGATAGCTCCACCAGCATCTGCACCACCAGCTGGCTCAAGCCCTCGTGCATAATGTGGCTACGATAGCGTGAAGATGGCTGGAAAGGTGTCCACGATTCATTGGCCACCGCACCGCCACCATTCAATTCGCATTCGGATTCGCTCAGCTCAGCTATTTCGCCATCTGCCTCGTAGCCCTCGTCGGCGGTCAGATAGAACTCCTGCTCATTCTCGCTCAGCTCCAGCTCGCTGTCGGCTGCACAGCTGAGCGAGGCGCGTGTGGAAAAGTAATCGGCATCCCCAATGGCGGCATCACTCGAGTTGGGTCGCCTTCGCGGCGTGGGCGGCGTAGCCAGCGAATTTTTCGCCGGCAACTTAACTGTCTGCTGTCTGGGCAGTTCCACGCAGCCGCTATTGAAGGAACGCGCACGTGGTCGTGACTGGGCGGATGCGTCTGTGGGACTGTTCGCTACTACGCCCGCCGGCTCGTTGTGTGTGCTTGAGAGTTCGGCTATCTTGAGCAGCGTTTGTAGAGTCTGTATGACAGCATTGTCCCGGGCATGCTGTTCGCCGTGCTCCGTCCAGTCACTGGAGGCGTTGCTCAATATGATGGCTTTTAGCTTGCGCAGGTGCTTCTGCATCTTCTCAACTGCAACGACGAAATGATAGAGAGAGAGAGAGAGAGAGAGAGAATTGCCGTTGATCAAGAGATACGACAGATATGACAGCTACTATTAGATAAGAAATATCCAGATTTTTGTGCTCGCGCTTATCTTGTGAAAACATCGACAGAGATCGCTGGAGATGACGACTTCGTCAGCGTTGGCCGACCGCCAAAGCAAAAGTGTCGTCTGCTGTTGCCGGAGCGTGTGGAATGCTCCAGTATCCATGTCAATACGTCTGTAACGTGTGCAACCGCGCGCTCACACACGCACTCACACTCACGCACTCACACACACACACACACACACACACACACACACACACACACACACACACACACACACACACACACACACACACACGGAGGGAGAGAGAGAAATTCAATCTCGTCTGAGGCCAGATGCGCGCGTTGTAAGCGCTCGTATTATGGCAAAGTAACTCAGGGCTGCCCGACTGACTGAGTGACTAACTGACTAACTCGACTGGCTTATAATTAACTCTTAGAGGAACCACAAAGCACCGTTATGAGGTTTACAGTCATCACGTCTCACCTCTTCGTGTGTGCGTGTGTGAATGTATGCGCTTTGTTCTCGCCTCATGGGCACTGCTAAGGCTTCGCCAGCCTTAGTCAACGTTCGTCGATTGCATTGGAAACGCATTAGCCGCGGAATGTGTACAGCACCAGAACGGCAGCCAGCAATAGATGCTACCATAGAGCTACCAAGCTGATCTGCCCTGTACAACAATAGAAACTTTGCATGATAAGGACTACTAAGCCATTATAAATTTAGAAATTTATAATTTCTATTCCCTTACCAAACTCACAGTCAATAACGAATTGAACTAATTTATATTTGTTTACCTATCGTTTGATCTAACTAATATGCCCCATTGCATTGTAGGGCATTCTAAGCACTTAAGCGCACAATCGCTGAAACACCCATTCCCAAGTTCACACTCATTTGTAGCGTGCGGCAAACTCACCTTCTTCGTTTTGAAAGCCCTTGATGCATATGGCCATGGTCGCCTCGAAGAGTTTTAGCAACAGTTTCTTGCACTCCCCATTCGGTTCGTAGAGGCAAAACAAATCTGCATCGATGTCTAATGTCGGCTCCGGCGTGACACGTCGCTCGGGGGAGCCCGTGCTGCCACCGAATAGCGAGCCCACAATATTGAACAGCTTGCTAATTAGTTCGGCCGCAGCTACCTCATCCTCTGCCACGACGCTGCACAGTGCCAGTGGCACTGATTCAATGTTGTTGTTGTTGTTGTTTTTGGGTTTGCTTCCGCGTATGTCGAAGAGCACAATACTCTCGTCAGGCTGGCTAGACTGCAACTGGTGCAGAAAGGAAGGCAATGCTGGCTGCTCCGCGTAGTTATTGATGATTGAGGCGTAGTCCAAGGAAGAATCAGCGTAGTCTGAACTGGCTGCAGTCGTCGCGGATGCTGACATCACACTGAACGGCAGCTGTACGTGCGAGACGAGCGCCTCCAATGAACTTGAGCCACGAATGGACGGCATTGTCGGCGTCGCTGGGGTTGTCGCTGCGGTTGAGGTTACGGCGATTGCGGCTTTTGGCAGCATTAGGAAACAACTTAGCGCATTGTAGTTTAGCTTGAGTATGTCAATGATTGTCTTATCGCCATGGCGCAATTTCTCCTCGTACTCTGGCTGCGGCTGCTGCTGCTGCTGCTGTTGTTGTTGCTCCTCATCGTCATCGTCAACCGTCATTTCCACGGGTATCGAGTATATTTTGGCAAACTCATTGTAGAACAGTTGACTGGTCTTGAGTAGCTCGTAGTTGAGCGTCCATTGGAGTGCGGTTATATATAGAATATCCACCGGTTTATGCCCCTCCAACAGCGCTGTGTTGGCCGACTCTTCCAGCCAGAATTTCACATTCGAGCGCTTGGCGCATCTGTGAAGCAGCGCTTGGAACAATCGCGAGGCACGATCGCTGCTATTTAGCTGCAGTTGTATGAGACGACGGCTGAGCGCGATCTGCTCGTGGCTATTGTCGCCCAGAAAGGCAATATTATCGATGCCCACCTTGATGAGATCACAGACGCCGCGTTGCAGTTCCGGCACACACAACAAGTCCTGCATATAGCCAATGTTCTCTTCGTTGTAGAAGGCCTTAACGAGGCGTATATCACTGAGGTACATCACAAAAATGCTGAGGCATTCGTGTAGAATGCGATAGTTGTCCAGCTTACAGGGCAGTTGCAGACGCGGCAGCTTATGCACACCATTTGTCTTGGTCTTGCACTCACTAAGCTGTTTGTATTGGCGAAAAACGGGCAACGCCACCTCAGCCAGAATGCCAGCTGCCAGATCATAGGATAACAAATAGGCAATATGCTTCAAGTGCTTCAGGAAGAGCAACATCGAACTGCTGTTCAACAACGCTCGATAGTTATCCTTATAAATGCCCAGAAGTTGTATGTGAAATGCTGGCGACTTGAGCTTCTCCTCGCAGACGGCGCAATGCTGTGGCGAACGCTTCACGAAGATCGTGTGCAGCACATTGTAATGGAGAAACTTGTAGGCGCACTTCTGATAGCTGCCAGAGAGCTGGGTGCCCAGACGCAGACAAGTGGCATAGTTGGCAGAGTTGTAGTGGCAGCAACAACTGCCGGTGCGTAGCAGCGAGCGCACGGTGTGCTCCTGCAGCTCTGGCACCAGATTGGGCAACAGTTGATACAGTTTGCCCTGAAAGTAACAGGTGAGCGAGCGCTCTGTGCAGTGAAGCTGAGTGTGACGCAGACGTTTGTAGCGTGGCGGCTGATGTTGTTGCTGCTGCTTGACCAAAGCGCTAGATGTGCTGCTCTCCATAAGGCATTGTAGCTGCTGTTCCTGGCGCGACAAATGATCCGTGAGGCGCAGCAGCAGTTTGTAGATGTGCAGAAAGAGCAACGAGGTGCAGGTGGTGGATGCAGCCGCCTCTTGTAGCACATCGAAACAGGTGTCAAAGTGCTTCACATCGATTTGACTTAGCTGCTGAGCACCAAACTCCACCAGATTGTGCAGTGTGCCAAATATAATGTATAGCACAGCATGTGAGAGCATCGAACTGCTGCGATTGGCAGCCAGCGCATAGAGCAGTTGGCTGCACTGACTGTTAAAGTCCAAGGAGCTGGGCTGCTGCTCGTGTATGTAGAAATTGTTGACACACTGCGCAATCAGCTGCAACAGCTCAAATTTAATAATCTCATCATTCTTGCTGCTGGGCAGATCCAACTCCAGTTCTCGCTCATCTACACAGCTGCTGCACAAGTGTCCCAGGGCAAAGTTGTGCACAGTAACGCTGAGCTGCGGATCCTGCTCAGCATCGACGCAGCGCGAAAGCAACTGAATGAGCAGCAGTGCCAATTCATCACTTGTTTTACAAGCATTTTTAAATTCATCGAAACTGCCAATAATCTCAATGGGTAGTTGCAGTTGCTGTTGCAGCTGTTGTTGTTGTGGTTGCTGCTGCTGCTGCTGATGTTGCAGGTGATGCTGCTGTTGTTGACGACGCGTCTTATTGCGCTGTGTGTTTAGGTGAAAGCTGCCAATGAACTGGGCAATGCTGGTCAGCGGCTGAAGTGGAGCGTTTTCTGCGCTCCATTTGCAATTGGGAAACAGATTGATGCACAACTGGCAGAGGCTCTTCTGCGAAGCAATGTGCTGCAAAAGTCAAACACTGATAACAATAATTATGCTAATTAGAGGTTAACTAGACTTGCCTTGATCTGCACGCGCAATAGAAAGGCGAGCAAGTGCTGACCCAAGCCATTGGTTAGGAAAGTTCTCAATGCCAAAATCTTATTGCAATCACTGGGTGTGCTCAAAATAAGCTGCAATGAATCATTTGAATATTGTATATTATGTACATGTGAATATAAATTTAAATGTTCACCTGTGCTAGGTTATGCTGTTTGCGCAGCTGTTTGATGCATTTGTCTGATTGTTCGGGTTCCTGTGAACGTTTCGCAGCGCTGATGATTTGATACACCTGCTCCAGCAAATAGGAGCACAGCTCTTCGGGCAGCTGATTGAAGTCGCTGCAATATAAAGCAATTCAAGTAATTAATATTGTATTATCTATCTGTGATTGCATTCAACTTACCTATTAAACTGCGCATCTTGCAATGTTTGCTCATCCAAGTACTGAAAATTATATAGCAATTGCCAGAGCCAGTGTTCCTGCAAGTGTTGCTGATAATGTGAGCAAATGCACACACATTGAATTGATATCCGAGTTGCATACAAACCTTGACACTCGCTGCCTGCTTATCAACTGTCTCAGAGTCAGAGGGGTGCAGATAATGGCTCCAAAGTCTGTTCAGCGTTTGCAGCAGCAGTTGACGTTGCTCCTCCTCCAGCTGCTGCTGCTCGTTGGCCATGACAGAACACACGATCCCTGCTGACTGCTGCTTCTGCTGCTGCTACGGCTACTTCTTCTGCTGCTGCTGCTGTCTTCTCGAGCATCGGACAACGTTGTGGCCGCAATAAGCGCTGGAACAGAACTGAACGAAAGGCTGCAAAGTACTAGCGATTGCCTGCCAGCTGTAATTAAACAAGTAAATTACGATTATAAGTATTTAAGTGCATTTGTATGTAAATATGCGTGCGTATGCGTGGGAGGGGAGTGGGGGGAAAATGCATCGTTTGCTTGCTGCGATTATTAGTAGCAGCAGCAGCAGCAGCAACAGCAAGACAGAGGCCGGTGAAGCTGATTATTTGGACGAGCGACAATGGAAACTTTTACAGTTGATGCTGCTGCTGTTGTTGTTGTTGTTGTTGTTGCTTATGCAGGAAAACTATTCGATTTGCTATTTATAGACAAATGCCACTGCATTCGGTTGTCAAGCGAATCCAAAGCCGGGTACTCAGTGGCATGATTTGTGCAGGGGAGGTGGGCAAGGCACACAGCTTGCCATCGGAGTAAACAGCTGGCAATGATGCGTGTCTTTAACGGTTAATGTAACGGTTAATGCACGCAGAATGAACGATAAGCGAGCCAACTAGAAACTGACTGCACGCGACGCCTACTTCAGCGCGTTGATCAATAGAAAATACATAATTAATGAACTGACCGATTACAAATTAAAGAACTTCGCTTATCGGGCAACGACAGCAACGACAACGGCAACATAAACAATAAGAGTAACAAAAAAAAAAAAATAATAAAAAAACAAAAATCAGCAATGTTCACACCGAACCAATGCGATTTAAAAACTGCGTAAATTATTGCTGACGCTGGTCATGAAATAGACACAGTCATATATGAGTATTTGTGTATTGCTACATAGTATATAATAGCACAAAATCAACAGACCTTACACAAAAACAAGAACAACAAAAAAAAAACGTACCGAAAACCTCAGGCAACAAAAACAATTCAATACGCCATTTTGGTTTTAAGTGTAAGCTCAGTTCATTTGGTTCACAATTATCACAATTAACTTGTTATTTCTTTTCGTTGTTGGGTATTAAAGGAATCTATGGGCTTAGAGCGCGCCTCTGCTTGCGTGCGTGCGTTCTATAGTTATAAACAAAAGTGTTTTGAAAACTGCTTTGTTATTGCAGAAATCAGCTGTGCTCGATAGTTCACTGGCTGCGCAGCAAACGATATATTACTCGTCTGTACAGATAAATCGATAGCTACAAGTGCGCGCTGTTAATAACATTTGGGATACTGTTAATGTTGTTGGCTCAGTCAGCAGCTGTCAGTGTTGGGGCTTGATTGATCGCGGCTGGTTTTCTAAGCGAAATTCGCAATCAAGGCGACAAATTAATTGTTTAAGTGAAAAGTTTGATTAGTTAAAGTGTAAACAAAAACAGCATGTTGCGTGGCTTAGTTGCGTATAACCGCCTGGGCAACAAGAACCCAACGTTCAAGGTGAGCGAAACACAGATACATAAATAGATAATGGAATAACATAGATACATAGCTAAAAAGATACTCTATGTAATACAAAAGAAATGAATATTAAGACAGGTGTTTACCAACCACATGTTGATATGCTAAAAATAAACACAGAGCTAGCGCTACAGGTCGAACTAATAAAAATGTTGGAGTTCAGATTGATAGATAAGCCGCCTTAGGGGCAGCCTGGCTGGCTTTGCTTTGCTGCCTAGCGACGTTGATAAGCGATATTTTGATTGCTGTCGCCCCACACGAACTAGTTCCCCCACCCCACACGCGCCTCTAATTTATTAAAATGACTTTGTTACGTAAGTTTCACACAAATAACAACATAGAACATGAAAACAATCTCCATGAACTAATCGTGACAGACAAGTATGCAAATAACTTGATAGAACTGAATGTAATTTTAACATCTGATCACCTGCTTCACCACTTTTAGCTCGTTGCCTGCTGCTACTCGACTGCGGGCAAGCGGCGCCAGGGCAAAATCTATGAATCGGCCAGCGATGCGGTGGCCGATGTTAAGGATGGCTCCAAAATACTCTTCGGAGGCTTTGGCATTTGCGGCATACCCGAAAAGATGATTGAGGCACTCAAGCAGAAGGGCGTCAAGAACATTACTGGAGTGTCCAACAATGGAGGTGAGTGTAAAATATTCAAAGTGTAACAGCTGTTAGTAGGCAGTTGCTTAAACTGGTTCACAGGCTAAATAGGTGGCATGCCCATAGAGTTGCCAGCTGTTTAAAACTTGCAGTTCTTGTAAAATCTTTGCATTAACATTATCTTATCTGCAGGCGTTGACGATTGCGGCTTGGGCGTTTTGATTAAACAAAAACAATTGTCCAAGGTAATTGGATCGTATGTCGGCGAGAATACCGAGCTGGTGCGTCAATATCTGGCCGGTGAGCTAGCCGTGGAGCTGACGCCACAGGGCACATTGGCAGAGAAGATTCGCGCCGGCGGTGCGGGCATACCCGCCTTCTTCACACCCACTGGTTATGCCACGCTGGTGCAGCAGGGCGGCGCACCCATCAAGTATGACCAAAACGGCAAGGTGGCCGTGGCGAGCGCAGCGAAGCCTGTGCAAACATTCAATGGCCGCAACTATGTCATGGAGGAGTCCATTTTCGCCGACTTTGCCTTTGTTAAGGCTCAGAAAGCGGATCCTTTGGGCAATCTGATTTTCAACAAATCTGCGCGTAATTTCAATGCGCCCATGTGCCGTGCTGCCAAGATAACGGTCGCTGAGGTGGAAGAGATTGTGCCGGTGGGCGCCCTCTCACCGGACGAGATCCATGTGCCTGGCATCTATGTGAAGCGCATCTTCAAGGGCACCAACTACAACAAGCGCGTCGAGCGTTTGCGCATCACAGAGCCGAAAGAGAATGGCAAGCCCGCCGCAGAGGTCAGCCCTGCCCAGGCTTTGCGTGAACGTATCGCTCGCCGAGTGGCGCTAGAGTTCCGTGACGGTATGTACGCCAATCTGGGCATTGGCATTCCCGTGCTCTCCTCCAACTATATACCACAGGGCATGAACGTTATGCTACAGTCTGAGAATGGCATCTTGGGATTGGGTCCGTTCCCCACCAAGGATCAAGTCGATCCGGATTTGATCAATGCGGGCAAGGAGAGCGTTACCGTAATGCCAGGTGCTGCCTACTTCGGCTCCGATGACAGCTTCGCCATGATTCGTGGCGGCCACGTAGACCTGACCATTCTGGGCGCCATGGAGGTGTCGGCAACAGGTGACTTGGCCAACTGGATGATACCCGTAAGAGAGAGAGAGAGATTCAAGTCCATCTATTTGGTTGTTTACTAATGCAGTTCCTTTCGGTTGCAGGGCAAGCTAGTGAAGGGCATGGGCGGCGCCATGGATCTGGTGGCTGCACCTGGCACCAAGGTCATCATTACCATGGAGCACAATGCACGCGATGGCTCGCCCAAGATTCTCGACAGCTGCTCGTTGCCGTTGACCGGCAAGGGCGTTGTCGATTTGATCATCTCTGAGAAGGCAGTGTTCCAGGTGGAAAAAGGCGTTGGTCTGACCCTATTGGAATTCGCCGAGGGCTACACCGTGGACGACATTGCAGCCTGCACTGGAGCCAAGTTCAGCGTCTCTCCCAACGTTAAGCCCATGGCACAAATATCCATTTAATGCAACGCTTGCAAGCAGAAAGAAGGCTATTTAGAAATACTGTTCAGGTACTCAGGTGATATATTTGTGCATTTATTGTTGTTAAACGTGAAACAATAATCGGTTTTTATTACCATTAAAGTGTAAAGTTGTTTTACAATTGTTGAAACTAGAAGTGCGTTTGCAGCAAGTCAGCCCATGGCCTTGGCCATGTTCTTCAATGCGGTGCGATGCGCCACGCGCATCTGTTCGTTGAGTATGTCGAAGGTGCGATTGTATTTGCTGCCGGATTCGTTGCGACAGATTGCACAGAACTGGGAGGAGAGCACATGGAGTGGACTGCGAAAATATAGATTCTTCTGCATGGTCAGGGAGTTCTTGTAGTGCGACATCATGTGCAGCCCGATCTCCAGTATAGAGAGCAGACCGCACAGAAACATGTTCCAGGAGAAGAGCGTGGGTATCAGAAAGAGCAGGAAGGAGTTGTTGCGCTCATAGCCCAGTATGATGTTCTACGGATACATAAACAGACGTTAGCTAAGGCACGACCATATTGTGAAATTGCATGTTCCACTTACGCTACTCACGCCGTCCATTTTGATGTAATCCTCACGCTCGTAGCCGGGCGTCGTTTTCTTTTCGTTGGAGCTACTACGCTCTGTGGCTTTACTGCCGATCACATGCTTTGCTGTTATATCCCAATCCTCGTGGTGTTTGTTGGCCAACACGTTGTCCACCTCGTCGCAGATGGTGCCACGCAAGTAGCGCTTGGGCACATGGAAGTTGCCGTGCTTGCGATAGCGCACTTTCATTTGATCGTTCACCGGTTCGCCGGTCTCTTCATCATATTTCGGCTGCTTGATGCGCGCTGAATCGGTATAAAAATACTCAAACTCGCCCGTTTCGCTGTTCTAAAAACGAGAGAAAATATTGAAATTAGTTAAAGATTAACTGAACCATTGAGATTACTTTAATTAGTTAAGCTTTCACGCTAGATCTATAGAGCTGACTACTCAAATATCATTCTAATGCAATTTTCTATGGATCTGAACTTTTTTTTTCGTCTGCCAACTCTATAGCACCGATAGAGACCAGCTGGCCAATTGATAGAGTTTTTGTTATTTTATTTGTTTGTTATTGTAGCAAAAATAGACGAAACTAGCTTTTCTGATAACGCTACCCCCAGGGTGCCGTAGCGAATCGCATGATTCATTATGCATAGACCCAGGTCTTTCGCGTAATATTTCCAACTAAGACGAAATAATTTTGAATGTCAACATCTTACCACCAACATGTTTAGCTAGACACTAACCTTAGAAATTGTTGTTCTGTGTGCCATGGGCTAGCCCGACAACCACAATAATAACCATAATAATAATAATAATAATAATAATAATAATAATAATGTTTATAGTGACTTATCGCTATCAGCGAGACTTGAGATACGGCGCCTGGTAGCTTATGAAATGTTTGAGGCTTATCATTAAGTGTTCCAACTTATAGTATGCGCATGCCGGGGCAGTTGAGGAGAGTGCCTAGATCACTGAGGTCTACTTGTTCGATGAGCTACGCCCCTTAACAACTATTCTATGGATCAATTAATTTAGCTACCCAGAAACGAGTCTGAGACATCGCGTGCGACATTAATCCAAGTTGAAAGGGTCAACAAAAAAAAAAAAAAAAAGAAAAAACAAGCAAAAAAAAGTGGAGAATAGGAAGTGGATATAAAATTGTATACTTGAGATCACGACTCGGCCCTAATGACAGTTACTATTATAATAATTATTTTAGTACGTGCAATTAAGTTGTTTATACGTCAGTCTCTAATGGCGACATTACATATTAGCCAACATTCTATGTAGTTTTATTATTATTTATTGTTTTTAGATCAAGTACACATTAGCGTTACAAGGAGAGCTCTGATACATGTGATTTGTAATTGCATATTATTGATACAGTCAAAATGATAAACAATCACTCAGATAATCGGGGCACTGCCTACGTCACAGTAAATGTTCAATATAGTGTCCAGCTAGGCAAAGCGAACGAATGGTAATTAACATGTCTAGCATTCGCTTGAATAAATAATTGCTAGTAATATTTATTTATGGGTCGCATAGAACTGTGTGTTCTAAGACCTGCTTACACAGAAACGCTGACTGTTACATCAAACAACAGATTTATCTGTGACTGAGGGATATTAGAAATGTGGGCAATTTCCATAAAAGTTGATTTTAGTATAGGAATACTTTCGCCATAAGATCATATTTTGATAATATGATATGTTGCTGTATAAATGTAGGCAGTATGGCTAAATATCTGCATTTCAAATTTGATCGATTTATGTTAAAAATCCAAAAAGTTATTCATACAAGAACTAAATTTTGTTTGTTTGCTTGGCAGCTGTACTGGAACTAAAAATACCAAAAAAAAGTTCCTACAAGAACTAAATAAACGTTGGCTACGTTGGCTGCTATGCTGGAACTAAATTTTGTTTGCTTTCCTTTGGCAGTCATACTAGAACTAAAATTTCTCAAAACAAGTTTTAAGTAACTTCTTATTAGAGCTAAAGCTATACTGGAACTAAACATTCCAAAAAGCGGAGACTGCAAGAACTAAATCAACCTTGGCTACTCTGGCTGCTATGGTAGTACTAAATTTCAATTGGTTTCCTTGGCAGCTATACCTGTACTAAAATTTCACACCAATAATTCTTATTAGATAAAAATTTTAGTTGTTTTTCATGGCAGCTGTATTGAAAAAACAATTTATAAGATTCTGTACACTGTATGATTCAAATTTGATAAAAATATTCTAAAGCTCTACAAAGTTTTTCGTATAAGAACTAAAGTTTTGTTGGTTTCTTTGCTAGCTGTACTAGAACTAAAAACTAAACCATCAGAATGGCTGCTGTACTAAATCTTCACTGGTTACTCGGACAGTTACATACATCAGTCACAGCCGACTTACAGATGCACTGCGCTCTCTGTAATAGACACTCCTTATGAAATTATTTTGCATAGCTGCAGACACCGCTGGCATTAACTAGGCTTCATCGATTGTTATCTAGAATATATAATGGGTTCAGCGATATCTAGCAACTGCTATATATATATAAAGCGAGCCGGGCAAGTCGCATACATTGAAGCATCTTCTTTCACTCGATCGACGCGACGGCAGCGAGTAAAAGTCTAGAAAACAAGTTTAGTCTAGACGTCGTCGCTTTTGGGTCTAAATTTTGGCAACAAGTTTTTGACATGGGTGGGGAACAAAGAAAGGTGACATATTTCTGATTTTGGGGTTTACCTTTATGGAATAAACCATAGTTGTTTAGCTCTTATCTGTTGCTGTTGTTGTTGGATGTTTGTTGCTTGTTTGTGGTGGTTGGTTTACTGTTGCTCTTCCGCTGCTTTCGCGCTGCGCTTTGTGTTTATCTATTTATTTACTGCTATTGCATATTCAGCAAATAAAACAGCTACAAAACTGATACACACACACTCACACACATATGTATATATGTATGAAATATAAACTAATTTATTTGTTTAACAAATTTGTCGCCGAACGTTTTACTGCACGTAAAAAAAGTGGGAAAATCTTGCTATCAAAACCGGTTGAAATCGAAAAACTGATTGAAATTGCACTTGAACACACATTAAATTAGCTGCGGTGTATTATTATTGAATTATATATGAATATAATTTAGCATTTTCTCCGCCTGTTGCCGGATAGCTTTTGGTTTTTTTTTTTTTTGCTAGCAGAGAGACGAGCGCAATCCACGTCTGTTATGAACAGCTTTTCAACGGGGAATAAAAGCAAAAAAAAAGTATTGAGTGAGCAGTAAAAATATTTGTGGCTGTCCGCGAAGAGCAGGCGAAGAGCGAATGACGAAGAGAGCAAGTTTTCCTCAAACACTTAGATCGCTTTAAAGCTGCCGAGTTGTTTGAGTGCTTTAGCAGCTAGCTTTAGCTCAGCAATAGGTTGAAGTCTCGACTAACAGCAACGAGGTCTCTCTTGATTGATGTGTCTAGCTAATGGCATGACTGGGTTACTGTCTCGACTATGTGCACAGCCTCTGCTAGCTTGAGGGCTAGGCTAACTTCTAATGTACATATAAGTAATTCGTACATGATCTAAAAAGTGTGAAGCAGTTGTTTTGCGTTCTAGTCTCGACTAAATGTGCTGACTCTGCTCATCTAAAGCTTTCAATCCAAATAACAGAGCCGAAACGTTACAAAGATCATTAGATGTGAGTATTGAAATTTGTATTTTTATAATATATATTTATCATATATAGCATTCACCTTTCAGTTCAGCCGTAGGTTGCTGCCTAGCCTAACCACCTAGTTATAAGTATGATCTAATATAATACGTACCAAGCAGTTGTCTTGCCTGGTTGTTGTCTCGGCTAAAGGCTCATCTAAAGCTTTGATCGCAAATAATATAGCCGAAACTTTGAAACGATTTGTCATTAATCTTCAAATTCTGGATATACGAGTCAGACAAGTATGACACGTTGTTGCAAACTTCATCATATACATATATATAGTATTGCATTTTTTTTTTGCTTGCTTTCTTTTCATTTTAATTATTGTTTTTGATAAATTAACCTGGAATAATACGAATTTTGTATGATTTTTGAGTATGCCATTTGTTTCGGGGCTCTCGAGCTGAATCGACGCGCATTCACTGCTCAGTTGCTGCGCGCAGGGCATATCGTTTGGTTGTGGCTCCCACACAAAAAGAATAGAATAGACGTAAATCCTAGTCGTATCTTTTTTATCTTAATAGCCTTCCGTGTGTGATAAACGATTTATGTTTTAGCCGAGTAGCTTCCACAAATAAGCTGACGCTACCTTCGCCCTCGCCTGACAATGCAGTGAGTAAATTAAGCAATCTACCTTTTTCGAATCAACAGTCAGTCGTCAGCGCTTAGCTAACGGATGAGCTAACAAAGCGGCATTAAATATGCCCCCAATAGTAATTTGCTGTTTATTTGCCGCTGCTACCATAAATTATAAAATATGGTTTGAAAAAAATTAACTTTTTTTTTTTTAATATGTCACGAATTTGTTTATTTCTCTTGTCTTTTTTTTGTTTTGCTAAATTATCTCTTCAACTGGATTTTGAGTATTTTTTTTTTGTATTTTCATTTTGTTTTCTTTTTTAAAAGACAATAATGATAACTGCTTGTTAAACAATTACCACATTTATTGGGCGCATAAAAATTTACAATTGTTTTTGTGCCATGAGTCCGAAATTTATCAGCTAATAAACGCTGACAGAGTCATCGCCCAATGGCCATAAGAAATCGGCATTATAAAAATCACTAAATTGATTTGAAACTTCTCTTAGAAACGATAGCAAAAATGATTCTGTTGTGCCAACGGCCAAGGCGAACATTGACGATTACGATCCCCACATGCATCGTAAAGTTAAGAATCCAACCAAGTGAGTATTCACCGAGAGAAAGAGAGAGGCAGATTGCTCTGTCTTTGTTATTTTTTGTTGCTTTTGTTATTTTTAAATGCCTTCAGCAACTGGCAAACCTTTGCACACTTCCTGAAAGCTTCTGTGGGCACCGGAGTGCTGGCCATGCCCAGCGCCTTTGCGCATGCGGGCTACGTGAACGGACTTGTGCTGACAGCTGTTATTGGGCTGCTGGCTCTGTATTGTCTACACATATTGGTGAGTCGCACCTCTTGTTTATCATTTGGCAGCTCTCTTATCTATCTTTCGTATGCAGATCAACAGCATGTATATACTCTGCAAGCGTCAGCGTGTGCCCTACATCAGTTTCTCGGAGTCCATGCGACTGGGCCTGCAACAGGGTCCGCCTATGCTGCGCTGTTTGGCGCCGATTGCTGCGTAAGTTTCCTGTTTAGTTATTTATCTACTTAATTATCTATATGGTTAGCCATGTTTTTGTGTGTGTAAATGTCCATCCTCACTCTTACTAGGATTCCATCTATTCATTTATCAATTAAGACACTTGTAATCCTTATATCTATCAACTTGTTCATCCATATATATCCATCTTTCTTTCTATCTATCTATATAGCTATCTTTATATATATATATCTATCAATCCATCTGTCTATCTATCTATCCTTTTATCAATCATATTTCTATCTATCTATATATCTATCCATGTATAAGCTTATCCTTCTGTCATTTTATCGGTAATCCCCTTATTCATTCCTTCATATATCTATCTATTTGTAATCTATCTTTATATATCGCATTTCATTAACTAATCAAGCTCGATATCTACCCCAATTTCAGTCCCTTTGTGGATGGCTTTTTGGCCTTCTATCACTTTGGCATCTGCTGCGTCTATGTGGTCTTCATAGCGGAGAGCATCAAGCAGCTGGTGGATGAGTATCTCGTTGTCCTGGACGTGCGTCTGCACATGTGTTTTCTCATCATTCCGCTTATTCTGATCTTCAGCATACGCAACTTGAAGGTGTTGGCGCCCTTCTCCAGTGCCGCCAACTTGTTGCTCTTTGTGGGTAGGTGAAATCCTTTCTACACCATGGATAACACTGGATAATTGTTTTCTTTGCTCTGCAGGCTTTGGCATTGTCTTGTACTATGTATTTGAGAACTTGCCGCCGCTTAGTGAACGCGATGCTTTCGTGGACTACACCAAGCTGCCTACATTCTTCGGCACGGTGCTCTTTGCTCTGGAGGCGGTGGGCGTGGTAGGTTGTCATATAATATATGTCGATGTGTGTATATTGGAGTGTTATATCTTCTTTAGATCTTGGCCATAGAGGAGAACATGGCCACGCCCCGCGCCTATGTGCAGCCCTGCGGCATCATGAACTGGGGCATGACCATCGTCTTGAGCCTCTACATATTCCTGGGCTTCTTTGGCTATTGGAAATATGGCGAGGATGCTCTGGGCAGTATCACGCTGAATATACCCCAAACTGAAGTGTATGTATGAGTCTGTGTGTGTGTGTGTGTGTGTGTGTGTGTGTGTATAATGTGGATATATCTTTCTCTCTTTTTCAGTCTCGCTCAGGTGGTCAAGATCTTTTTCGCGATCACCACATATATATCCTATGCGCTGCAGGGTTATGTCACGGCGCACATATTGTGGAATCAGTATCTGAGCAAACGCATTGGGAATGTCAAAAAGCATACGTTGTATGAGCTGTGCTTTCGAGCGTTAATCGTGCTGCTCACCTGTAAGTTAATCAGCAGGTGCTGAGTGCTGTGTGTTTGATAGATTTATTTATATGTTGCTGTCTGCTGTTTCAGTTGGCTGCGCTGTTGCCATACCGGACCTGTCGCTCTTCCTCTCGCTCGTCGGCTCCTTCTGCCTGTCCGTGCTGGGCCTCATCTTTCCGGCTCTGCTGCAGATCTGCGTGCAATACGAGACGGGCTATGGACCCTGTGGCATGCGACTCGTCGTCAATCTGCTGCTGTTGCTCTTCGGCGTCTTTGGCGGTGTGGTGGGCACCTATGTGAGCATTGTGGACATTATCAACTCGATGTCGGGCAAACTGGCTTAACTCCAAACCATTAAATACTTTCACCAATACTAATACACATAATTGAGTCGCTGCGAGCAATGTTTGTACAATGCGGCGTGTGCGTAATCTAGCGTAGCCTCTGCGTGTGGCTTATGCAAATCATGTTGCGGCCTGTGTATGTCATCTGGGTGGCTGCTGTCGGCTGCCGGCTGCCCTCTGCTCCGTGTGCTGTTTGGTTTGCTAATTATTGCCGCCTGCGCACACACCGGCCAATAGTGGGCGGGCGGGCGGTAGGTCGGTCGGTCGGTCGGTCGGTCGGTTGGTCGGTTGGTCGGTTTCAGCGTGGCTTAGGGGCTCAAGCTGAACAGGGCCGGGCTCAGAAGTTGGCAGTCGAATTCTTTGTAACTTTAATTAAAAACCTTAGAGTGTGGCACCTGGCACGTGGCGGGGGCGGCGGCAGGTATGTAAGTATCCACCTCCGCCCAGGTAGTCAGACAGTCCAACATGCGGCAAATGCAACGAACTGTAATTAAATGCAACCGCAATTAACACAAAAGCACCCGCAGGTCAGAATGGCAGACACATTGCATTCCCTTGCAACACGCTCAAGCGGATCCCGGCCAGAGTTGCCCAGAAGCTGCTACATTACTCTCTCTCTCTCTCTCTCTCTCTCTCTCTCTCTCTCTCTCTCTCTCTGTCTCTCTCTGTCTCGGTAGCCCTTTTCATTTTATTTACAATGTTTTGCGTTCCTGTCGACATGCTCCTCATGCCTTCAACATAGACGTTGTCTTCTGCAGACCACAGCGCCGCAATGTCCGCCGGCCATAAGAAAACCCAGCTGAGCGTGGGTCGCTCGATGCCTAATGTCAGTTATTAGGCTATTTATTTGATAACTAATTGAGCTGCCCTCGCGTGTGTTGAATTGCCGTTTGCTTTGTCCGTTTAATTACTCTTTTGACGGAAATAACACAAGATTCGTTTTTAAAACTGGCAACAAAATAGAAATTGCAGTCAGTTCGCCAACTGGCACCATCAGCAGCAGCAGCACCACCACCACCACCAGCAAAGCAGCAGTAGTCGACCCGCCTGCACCACCACCAATGCGCTGCCCGAAAGCTGTGTGAAATGCAACACTTTTCATTCGAATACCCTGGAGCTTTGAGAAGAGGGTGTTTGCAGTCCTTCTATGGGCCAGTTTGGAAAGTGAATTGATGATGCTTTAGCGATGGATTATGAATCAGAATCAATATTATAGATATTATCCCTGATCCATAGGGATCAGAATTCTATCAAAATTTTGTAAATTTCGTAAACATCAAATTTTTTTGTTATTGTTTTGCTTAAAGTTTTGCCGTTGCTAAACCTAAAGCGAAAATTGAATGAAGCATTGGACTTTGTGGATGCGTTAGGGCCGTGTCAATTCTTACATACTAATTCAAAAATTCCTTTTGAAAATCTTGTTAAAGCTTGAATGTTGAATCCATTATATGAACATAACATAAAGAAAGACTCACATATCACAACAAATAGATAGAGTTGTCCCCGACTGCGTTCTGTATAGAGCATTCAATAATGAATATGTTGTATAATAATAATGAAAATGGCTTTAGTGCTTAGCGAAATATTTTTCCTTAAAGGCAATAAACTTCGGCATCCATTTGAAACAATTTACAAAGCACTTTTGCTCTCAGTGGCAAAATCGCTTTGTAAATTATTTCAAAGTGGATAGCTCTAAATCTAGCTGTTCATAGGCTTTAACAGCTTCTTCAGGCACTGAGCAAATTCTGATCTCGTATTTCATTTTTAATAGTCGGAATGAAGAAGTAAACATTTGGTTTTCAATCAGGGCCGTTGTGAGTGCCCAAAAACGCTCTCGTACAAGCTTCGTATGTTAAGTCTAAATGGCTATAGAAACTTTCATTTACTTGCATACTTCTACTTCTATGGACTCGTCTGTAGGGTATTCAAAGCTCATTCTGTTTAAAAGCAAATTTCTTTGGATATTTTTTCTCATTTAGCGTTTAAATTTGCACAGAATTTAAATAGCGATGCGAATCAAAGACTTGACCATAGTTTGATTGGCTTATTTCAGCTAGCTCAAATGCTTGGCCAACAGCAGCAGCAGCAGCAGCTGTAGAAGCAGCAGCAGCAGCAGCTTTTCTATAGAATCGTTCACTTTGAGCTCTGGCTGGCAAATTAAATGACAAGTTTACTTGTTTGCCAGTTGAGTTTGTTGTTGTTGTTGTTGTTGTTGTTGTTGTTGTTGTTGTTGTAGTTGCCCCTATTGCCATTACGTTGGCATTCGAGTCATTTGCCGTTTGAGCATTTTAATTATATTTGTGCAGGGCAGCGCAAAGTTGGACGCTGGACGCGGCGCGGACTTTTTAGTGTTTCCGGCCAGTTGGCTTTGCCGAGTTGAAATTGAATTACGCACAATGCTCTAGGTAAACACATGGTCGATGGCTTAGCTCTTCGCCTAAAGAGATCCTATGCGAGGCGGCAATGCAAAATATGCGTAAAAGTTAATTAGAAAATGGCCTCAATGCTACAGCATAAATCTCATTTTGTTACCCCATTCAGACTGTTTGTTGGCTAATACGTGCATTTTTTCATTAGCTTTCAGCTTCGAGCTAAAATTATAAATTATGAGCGCAATGCTTGTTTGATCAAGCTGTTGCGCACACAAGCTGATTTCATATAATGCGAGTATCTATCGAATATCTATATATATAAAGAATATTTTTATATATATAGCAACACATTCTAAACATTTGCCATATTTTATACTATATATATATATATATATATAGAGAAATGTTGCTGCTGGCAAAACAATGGCGAATATTCCTTGCATTTTGTATAAATTTGCTTTCAGTCTTTGTTGGCGAATGCGCTGCGCAGACTTCAAAAATTTTGTTGCACACTTTTTGGGCTGCGGCGACCTAATTTATGCATATTGAAATCATTTATAAGCGAACGGCATTGATTTCAGCTTTTGCATAAGCCATAAATTGGTGGTTTAGCATGGGCTTTTAGCCATTTAATACCTGCAATTGGTTTAGTGTTCGCTAAGGGTGGGCGGCAACACACATTTTTGTTGCATTTAAATATGGCTAGAATGTGGCCTAAATTAGTTTTCCTTTTCTCTTTATTTTTATTTTATTTATTTTTTTTTGGTCATTTTAAATAAAGCTATGCGAAAAATTACCAAAATTCAAAATTATAATTAAATTATTTCGCACCAAATTTCTGAGTGGGCAATACAAAATTTATGTAGTTTTTCAATTATATTTGAAATTTTACTTAACATGAAGTAGGAGAGGTCGCATAGAGAATACTCTAAGCTTTGTGCCAAAATGATTTGGCAATTATTCTGCTTACAATTTGTATAAATAAATAGTTGAAGTTTTTGAAAAATGTGTGGCAAGTAGGCATTTGTCTATGTTTACTTGAGCAGAAACGATTTATTGAATTTGAGTCCAGCTCTGCGAATATGTGGGATTATGGATTGTTATGGATAAAAGAGTAATTTATGGCTTCGGTATGTATAAAAATATAAATCAATTTGTTGCTCGACAACATTTTTCGTTGCAAAATTGTTTAAATATTAAAAGCTAATTAAGTGATTATGTTTTTCAAATATAGTGATATTTATAAGCATTTAATTTAGTCCGCTAAAACTCTCACAGAATTGATTCACGTACAACGAAAAATTTTCATCATGATTGTTAAGCCAGAAATATAAAGAGACATGAATTGAAGGGAGAGAGAGAGCGAGTTCTGTATTGCCTGCTATAATTAATTTCTATAATTTAAAATTACTTCAACTGTTTCCCTACGTTTGCTTTCAATAAATTGTTTATGTATTCGAATACATTGTTGTTGCTCTACATCAAGTTAATGATTCAAGCTAGTGCTGTAGCCACCCGTCCTGCAGTTGCTCTGTACAAATCCGCTGTCAATTGGCCTGGAAATACAATTTGCATTCCACATTTATGCTAAACAGCTTACACTGTACGAAAGACTCAATTCATTTGGGGCTCATTTGAGTGTAACTAAGCCTCGAGCTTATCTCATTCATAGCTTCATACTAATTGCCCGAGATTCAACCTTTTGCACTCATTGCGGGTTCGTTGTGCAATGTTGTTTGCTCATTTGGCATGGCAAGCGCTTAATATTCCTTATACAACTCATTTTTATTCATTTAAAGCACTTTTCTTTTCTTTTTTGGTTGGCTTTGGTGTTTAGTCAGTTGGCAATTTGTTTGGCTGCGTGTAACAACTGAACCAATCTGCCCAAGTGTGTGTGAGTAGCTGAGTGTCTGTATGTGTCTGTGTGTGTGTGCCGCAATAAAATGATTTATTTTACGCAACGCTAAGCACACACACACACGTAGCTAGAACAACAGCGAGGCAAAGCAACAATGCCAACAAGCGTCGCATTGTTTTGCGGCTTTTGGTTGATTCGCTGAAGCTTACTGTATTTATTTTTCGGTACATGCCACCTAGTGCCATCCTCACCTAGTAGAGCGAGAGAGAGAGAGAGAGGGAGAGAGAGGGAGGGATGCGAACGTTTGCTATGAATAAATAACGAACACACCGGCAATGGCAGCCAACCAGCTACTTCAGAGCGCTGATGAAGGACTCCAAACACGAGTAGATTTTTCGGGCGGGCTGCGCTGCATGTGATTTATGCTGAGGCAACTAAAATAGGCGCGGTCTGCCACACATTGATTGTCGCTAATGCGGCCAAAAAGGCTCTGCTCAGCTCTGCTCTGCTCTGCTCTGCTCAATTGTGGACGTCACTTTAACTCTGCCAGCACGATAACACACATGAGAGTGTGTGTGTGTGTGTGTGTGTGTGTGTGTGAGTGTGTGAGTGTGCGTGTGTGTGTTTGATAAAAGGGTCGACTCGCCCATTGGCATATGTAGCGGCAGCTGCTGGCTGGTGGCCGTTGCAGGTGCGTTAAACATTTATGAGAGAACCAAAACGCAGATTTTTATATTGAGGCAGTTGTTGGGTGTACCGCAGAAATTGTTGTAAAGCCCATGCATAATTCATAATGTTAAAGTGTACCCGTTGCGTATACGCAATAATCATACGCCACATCGCACAGCCGACTGCTTTGTATGCCCCTGTTCGCTGGGCTATAGAATGAATTGGTGCCGAGGGAGGCTTATTAGTTGCATACTAGATTCACACTGAAGTGAGATATGAGTGAGAGAAAGACAAAGAGAGACAGAGAGAGTTAATTTAAGAATTTATTGAATTGCATTCTCTATTTGCTTCCTTTAAAATTGTGTTAGCAAAGACTCTTAACTTATTTAAGGCAATAAATGAAAGAATATTTCCATTATAACTCGCTTTTGGCATGCTAACAAATTATAGTTGGCCCATTGCATGTCTACAGCCACAAATATGCGCACGTTCTGGCCAAAAGCTTCAATCGTTTCGTTTTGGTATTTGCAGCATAATTGCGGCTAAAGCGTTTAGCCAAAAATGGTTTTTTGGATAATTGCCAAAGAGATGTCAATATGTTGAATTTATGAAGGCATGTTTGAATGAGTGTATGACTGTGTGTGTGTGTGTGTGTGTGTGTGTGTGTGTGTGTGTGTGTGTGTGAGTGTATGTGTGTAATAGTGTGGTAATAATATTATAGCAAGAGCTGGGGCTAGTGAAATGCTTGAAATGTTCAAATGACAAGCAATGAAAGTTAGCGTCATCATCAACCTGATCATCATTGTGAACATCATCATCGAGTGGCGACATTGACGAGCTGCGATGGGTAACTGTCATGTCATGGATAGCTGGCTGGATGGCTCGCTGGCTGGCTGGCTGGATGGCTCGCTGGCTGGTTGGAGCACTTTTCATGTCAACGCTTGCTCCAGCTCTGCACCAGCTCTGACATCAACTCCCAACCAGTGTCTCGACTCTGCTCTGGTGTCAAGCACTTTGCCTAAACCCATAATTTATGCCGCATGTTTGCCATAACTCAATGGCTGCTCGCTGCGGCTGGCTACGAATTTCATGAGAAGGATTTCAGCTATGGCTTTAGCTTTCCAATCCTACACTGAGCTGACTGTCTGCGCGCGTGTGTATATTTGATATAAAGCAATCGATAAATGCTCATACTACCACATTGTCGTAGCAGGACGCGCGTGTGTTGCGTCGTTTGCGTTTTTGTCGCCGATTGAGCGTACAATTGTTAGACGGCGGCCCAAGATGAATGGCCTGCAATTGTGCGCATTGCTTGCCATTTGTTTGGCAAGATTCACACCATCAGACCAGTGGGTCTGATAAGCATCTGACAATCCTATCAGGCAACTCCCCGACAATCAGTGCTGCGTGGGTGGTTGGTTGCCTGGCTGGCTGGCTGGCTGTCTGTCTGCCTGCCTGCCTGTCTGTCTGTCTGTCTGACTCGGTGCACTTGCACTCAGTCGCCCTCAGCTGCACATCGACATTATCGCAGCACATTAATAATTATGGTTATGGGATTTGAGTGCATGTTAATGGCTGTTCAGTGCATAGTTCATATCGATTTTCATATGATATTTTACATAT
This sequence comes from Drosophila anceps, assembly GCA_035045945.1. NCBI lineage: Eukaryota > Metazoa > Arthropoda > Insecta > Diptera > Drosophilidae > Drosophila > Drosophila anceps. The sequence goes on from JAWNON010000150.1 coordinate 1,606,218, forward strand.
GGCCTTCTGATTGCATTACCATAACATGCTCTTGCATATGCCAATTCGGTTTGCTTTTTGTTTGTTTCTGCGGACAGTAATTAGCCATTGACAAACACACACACACACACACGTACACACGTGCACACATATACAGATGCATTCATTCCGGATATTGCTAAAGTTGTGGGTATTTAGCAAACATTTTATTGCAATATGCGGCTGCGGCAGTTGGCAGCGATAAAAAAGATGACTATTCTATGAAAGAACCACAAAATAATTTTAAATAATCTAAAAACATAAGGTGAGTTCATGAAAATCGCATAAAGAGGCGCGTGAATGAGTGAGAAAGCATGAGTTTCTTATATGAAAATGGGTGAGAAAAGCAAAAAATCAAGAGAGAGAGAGAGAGAGAGAGACAGAGAAAGAGAGAGAGAGAAAGAGATAGTTAGAAAGAGATAGTGATAGAGAGAGATAGTGAGAGAGAGATAGGCAAAGTGAGAGATGGACAAAGTGAGTGATAGAGTGAGTGAGATAGAGGGAGGTTGAGTAAGTGAGAAGAGCGAGAGAGATAGTAAGAAATAGGGAGAGAGAGAGAGAGAGAGACAAATGATAGAATGATAGAGTGAGAGAGAGAGATAGAGGGAGACTGAGAGAGTGAGTAGAGCACAGAAAGACAGAAAGAGAAGATAGAGAAAGGAGAGAAAATACAGATAGAGGGAGAAAAGGAGTGTAGAAGAGTGAGAGAGTGGATGGGATGCAGATTATGATTGAGATAATAACTGACAAAGTCTGAGCTAGACTACGTGAGACTATACGACTTTCACATATAGTCTGTACTTAGTTGATGGAGTGAGTGGGGGAAAACTATAAAATTAACTAAGACTGAATCAAAACGATGTTTGAAAAACCATTTCGGCAATGCTCACATTGATGTATTCACACAGCTGATAAATGCTAAGCTGGGCGCCCGCTTTTTGTAGGCCACTTATAATTTGTTGTTTAATTATTTAGTAGCATTAAAACCATGTAACTAAATTTTAATTACGAATAAGCAATACACACGAACACAGACTGAGAGAGAGAGAAGGAGAGAGAAGGAGAGAGAAGCGCTATGTGTGCGTGTTCCAATTTGTAACTGTAATTATAATGGTTATGTGCCAGAATACCAAATGGTATGCCAAATGTAAGCAGACACACACACACACACACAGCAACACACACACATAGGCATGGTATGGTAGATATATAATGTTTTTACTATTTGTTTAGTACCTCACGCTAATTGAATAATGCGCAATTGTTTTTACATTTTGTGGCCGGCGCATGCATATAAATATTTACGTAATTTCAATTTAATTTTGGCTGCTGTTCAGAATGGCGGCAAATCGAATACCGAAATGTTAAATGCCTTTTAATGAGCCACCCACCCGGGTGGGGGGTTGGCCCGTTCGGTGCCTAATGAACTGTGCTGAAATATGCGTAAGTCCAGGCCTGATAAACTCTCACAGTTTATTGCAGGTCATCTGGCACGCGGCATGCGGTACGCGGCATGAGGCATGCGGCATGCGGCATGTGCATTAGGATATGGGCTATATAGAGTATGGCATTGTAACTCTTTACAAATAAGCAGCATTTCCGTGCCAGGCTTGTGTTTGGCATAAAGCCAAAGATAAATGGGCAGCTACCAAAATGCCAGCTCGAAATATAACTAACCAAATGGAAGGTCAGCCGAGAGAGAGAGAGAGAGAGCGAGCGAGAGCGAGAGCGAGAGCAAGTCAAGCCAGACAATGGGAGACACTGAATTTGTTGGCCGTACAGAAGAAAAGTGTAACAAATCTTGTGCCAGTTATTTCAGTTATAGTTGTTGCTTTGTCGGTAAATTTATGGACGCGCATGTCGCTGCACACACAAAAAGTTAAACAGCGCGCAACGGAAATGCGACAACAAGGGGCAGCGCAGTGTGCGTGGGTGGGAGCGGGAGAGTTAGCTGAACAACAACAACAGGGCGGGACAGGACAGCACAGCACAGTACAGAAGAGGACGGGACGGGACAGGACAGGACACGATAGAGCAGGACAACAGGAAGCACAGGCTTTGCATTGCAATTTTTAGACGCCACTGTGACAAACTGTGAAATCAGAGCATCAAATTCCACACGTCTCGCTAAAGCCAGCTAGGCAGTCCAGCACCACCCACTGACCCACCCACACACACACAAACACACACATATAAACATGCGGCATCATTATCATGAATCACTAACTAAATATAGCAAATAGGAATACATTTGAAACAGGCAACTAACAAAGTGTGGGGCTAGTGCAAGCTGACTGAAGTCGACTTTTAAATACGCTTCGAGAGCAAAGTGAGAAGTCGCTGAGCTGAGAGATGGCTGGAGTTTTCGTTTGGTATTGTAAGATATGTTTACTGATCATATTTGAAAGCTGTTAACGTAACTTGAGCTTTCACTAGAGTCTTCAACTGATCTAAAGTAACTTAAAGAGCATTCTGTATAGCTTAAGAAGTGAAGGATCTCATATCAAATATATTTATTGATCAGATACTTATGACTTTATTATGAAAGATTACAGAGCTGTTAAAAAAGTAAAAGATCTCAGCTCAACTAAATCAAATATCGATCATTGCCGTTTGCAACGTTTGCAACTAATGTTGACTATAAATTTCACATATCATATCAAATTCCATATAATCTTGTCCGTTTTTTGTTGGCTAAAGCTAGAATTGTCAGCTGTCAGTTGGTAAGTCGTGCATGCCTCATTATGCTATCTGGGCTTAAGTATGTCAACTAGTTTTATCTGGCCTCCAGCAGAGGCAGAGCCCAGCGCCGCTGTCGTCGCTAACAACATTAACTAGCAGTGCCTACGGCTCGTATGTGTACTGTGAGCGCAATTGGATGAGTGTATGTGTGTGTGTGTGTGTGTGTGTGTGCTTCGCTTCTCTTCTTTTTTTTTTTTTTAGTGCTGAAGCCAACTTCCGTCGCTTGTTGACATATTTCCACTTCATTGGAATGAACGAAGCAGCCAGGCAAATGAAGATACAGCCACGACAGCCACGGGCGACTGCCGGAGCCGCGATTCATTCAGGTGTGCGAGGCAAAAAAAAAAAAAAAGAAAAAAAAAACAGAAAAAAAGAAGCCAAACCGAACTGGAACTGAAAATAATGGCAAAGTCGGAAGCTGGTGTATAGCCCCGGCCTGGAGGCAGCTAACGACAAATATTTGACACATGGCAGGAGGCGGTGCTAAAATATGCCAGACATGTGCCCCCAGAGAGCGAGAGAGTCAGAGAGGGGCGGATCCTGTGCCAAGGATTCGTGCGTGGCTCCAGTGCTGCAAGTGGCAGACATTTTCTTATCCTTTGCACATTTTAATTTGTGTCAAATTGTTGCTAAAATGCAAAACGCATTGTTTGCCAACCGGGTGGCAGTTCAGCAAAGCCCCATTCACATTGTTGTCCCTATTCGTGTATAGCAACCAGTTGTTACTGTTGTTATTGTTGCTGTTGCTGTTGCTGTTGCTGTTCGCCTTGTTAACACAGTTTCATGCTTTTGTTTTGCGGGCTGTGCTGTTGTTTTTTTTTTGTTGTTTTTGTTGTTTTTTTTTTATTGTGCCATAAGAAAAACATTGCCAGACGCCGCGAGAAGTGAGGCAGAGCAGCTGGTTGGGCCTCATCTGCTCTCTGCTGTGCTCCCACTCCATAATCCACAGTTCGCTGGATGGCAAAAGCACAACAATAAAATTTTGTTACAAATTCATTACCGAAGGCGTTAAATTTGACACAGTTTTGCATGCGAAGTGCAATGCGGACGCGGCGAGTGAGAGAGAGAGAGAGAATGTGCTAAAGCGAAAGCAAAGGAAACAGAGCAAAACATGCAAAAATGTTCAACAGTCACAATTCTTGCTCTACATACTATGCACGTATGTAGTGTGTTTGTGTGTGTGTGTGTGTGTGTGTGTGTGGGCCGGCAAAGGCGAGAGCAAATTGTCTTCTGGTAGGCAGTCACAATAGTTGGGTGGATATTGGATTAGGTATGGGCTTACTTTGAATGTACTTTGAGTAATCAAACTGGAGATTACTAGTAGATCTCATCTAGATCTTCAAACAGTTTCTTTATTAAAGATGATCCTTTGACTATACTTTTACCTTTTTTCTATTCTAATCTTCAGAAAGTCTATTAGCTTTCCTATCTTAGCTTATCTGTAGATAGGTAAGGTAATAGGTAAGTTGGTTAACGGAAGACCTTTGCTGTCTAAGCGCTCTTTACCTTTTCAGATGTCAGTCAACTCTCCAAGCTAAATAGTTATTCCAATCCATTCATACATTCTCTACCCCAACTGCTCGCCAGCTAGTTCTGTCCACTTTCAGGAACTTTTCGCATTACCCACTTGGCTGAGAGCATCTGAAAATGTCGTTGCATAACATTAGGCGCAGCATTTGGCAGCCTTCGTTGCCTTTGGCCATTTCCGCTTTTGCTTTTTTGCTCTTTGCCTGTATTCGTTTTCGTTTTCGTTTTTTGTTTTGTTGGGCTCGGATGCGCCTCGTTTACGTAATCCATATAATTTTTGTTGCCTATTTTTTATTGCCATTTGCATTATTCACATATTTTTATCGAAGATTTCCCGGCGCAGTCACAGCTGAAGACTGGCTGCGTGTGTGTGTGTATGTGTGTGTGTGTGTGTGTGTGTGTGTGTGTGGGTGGGCCTGGCTGGTATTTCTCGCGTAAACAAAAAGGATTATTATCTTTTGACATTTTGCTAACGCGATTTGCTGCCACTTTGCATCTAAATCGAAATTACAAGCACACGCACGCACACACCCACACACCCACATACGCACTTCGACACACTCGAATGCACACACCTACACAGATTTGAAGGGGGCTATGGAGTCATAAAACATGAAGGAGACATTGACTTCCGCCAAAGCCGCAGTTCGCTGCTTTTGTAATCGGCGCCTTCTTGTTGTTGTTTATTGTTGTTGTTGTTGTTGTTGTCGTTGCTGTTGCTGTGGCATTAACCTTAGGGTTTAATTTGTAGCAACTTCCGTTTGGAGTTTTGGCAATATGCAAAATTACTTAAATTGCGATTTCCGACCATTTCCGCTGAGTTCTGCCTGACAAGCCGCGCCATGGCGCCTAATTGGATGTGCCACCTTATCTACCTACCTCACAGGCGGCTGCTGCTGCTGATGCTGCTGCTGTTGCTGTTGTTGGTGGTGTTCCGCCTACTTAAACTTGTTCGCTTAAAAGTCAACATGTCCCTGGTCATTGTTTCGATTGGCAATTGCAAATATTCAAAGTCACTTCCTGTTTGTTCAGCTGTGAAAATTACTTCTGGGCAAAAGTCAAAAACTTGCAAATTTTACGAAGAACAAGCGTGCGTCTGTATGTGTGTATGTGTGTGTGTGTGTGTGTGTGTGTGTGAGGAGGAGAATTCTATTTCACATTTAACCTTTGGCAGCCATTATATGTTCGTTGTGGCAGCCCGCTGCAATGGACAATATCGATTGACCCCAATTCTGTTTTCGATTGCAATTCGTTTCAGTTTCATGCACTTACAATCGAAGCCAGCAGAAGCAGCAGCAGCAGCAGCAGCAGCAGGACCTATTGCCACGCCTTCCGCACGCCCATTTGAGCTAAGAGTAAGCATAACTTATTTCCGAGCGAACGCATTTGACTTTGAATTTCATTTAGCGCCGAGGCTATCAAGTGTGTGTGTGGTCGATGTTTGCCATGCGGCTGCTGACGATGCTTAAATGCGGCTCATTTATCAATTGCTACTTAGCATTGTCCGTTTCAACTATCCACCAGTTGCTGTTGCTGTTGCTGTTGTTGCTGTTGCTGTTGCCATCAGTTAACTGAACTCAAAATGAAAGTGGGCGAAAGCGAAGGCGTGCCATGGGCCATGGCTGGCAATGACCACCCATTTGGAATAAGGTCAACTGCGTTTCTGTTTCTTTCTCTGCCGTTTCCGATTTCCGCTGCCTGCACTTCAAAAATTGACTTTTACAAGAAAACAATTGCAGCGCTGATAAGTGGTCGAGAGCAACGGACAGGGCACGTCCACACAGCCACGTTCACAGCCACCTTCAACTCCAGCGCCATCTCCATCTCCATCTCCATCTTGCCACATCCACATCCACCTCCACGTTCACTTTCGCATCGATGCTGTCGAGCATTGAGCGTTGAACGTTGAGCGCCGAGCGACGAGCCACGAGCCATGAGCCACGAGCCACCAGTTTCAGCGCCAATCCAAGCATCGGTATTGCAGTTGTCGCAGCTGCGAAATAAAAGCAAAACATTGAGAGAAATCTTTCCATATGCGACGCATAGTGAAGTTCGAATACACTTTTGATTTTAAATTATAGTTTAAATTGAAATAATTGATTAACTTATAGTCTTGGAAGTTGCTAGTAATATATATAAATTAAAAGAGATCTTTTGCTATATTATATTATTTTATAAATGCTTACAGCTCTGGCGAGATAACTTGAAGGAGAACTGTATTTAATTAATAGTGTTGTTGACAACTGAACCCAATGCCTAAGTTGTGTGTGCAATAGGATCTTGAATTTCCCATGACATGGTCGGCTTTTGTTTTCATAATGCTGTCTGTCATCCTAACTATCAGTCTTCATATTTGACGATCTATCTGGCTGTCTATTTGTCAGTTTGTTATTCTATCAGTCTCTCTATCTTTCACCATATCTAGTTGTATTTCTATCTATCTGTGCGTCAGTCTGCTTGTGTCTCAGTCTATCGATCGGTCTGTTTAACTGACGATCTGTCAATCTGTCCATTTCTCAGCTTGAATACTTGTCAGCCTGCCTATCTGTCGCTCTGTCCATCTATCAGTGTAACCATCTGACGATCTCTCAGTCTGCCTAGCTGTTATTCTATCTATCTCTCAGTTCGTCAATTTCATATGATATTTCATCTGTCAGCGTATTTGTCAGTCTGCCTGTTTGACGATCTCTCCGTCTGTCGATTTGTCAGTCATTTGTTTTTCATCTGGCAGTCTGTCTAGTTGTCCGTATGTTTATCTGTTACTCTGTCCGTCTATCTGTCAGTTTATCTATCTCTCATAATATCTATTTGTTTGTCTGTTCATCAGTATGTTTGACAGCCAATTTCATTGTCCGTGTTCCTATCTGCATGAGCGTGTGTTAGTCCGTTCGTCCTGCCATTCATCGGCTGCTACGTCTCTATGAAGTCACCCACCTAGGAAACAAAAGACGCCTGAGACAGCATATATGCAGAGATCTATCTATAGCAAGCGCAGCTTTCAGCTAATTTCAATTTCACTCCAGCTTCCCATGAAATCTATAGCGAATTGATTCTACAAGTTTTCCTTTAGTGAATAAGAATCTCATTCATTCAACACTTTGTGTTTTCAGTGTATCTGCCAGTCGCCTACAATCAACTGCCTCACGCTTACTTGCTTCTCAATGGCCCTGTTGAAAAGGTAGACTTCAGCGCAAGTATTAACGTGCAGACTAGTGTCTATTAAGCAAATTGAACGACCTGTATGACCAGATGGACACACACACACACACACACACACACACACACACACACACAGACACACACATTCATAGAGTTGACGACTTTTGAAAGAGACATATGCGCCCAGCAAAAGTGCATTTAATTCCATTTAGCAAGCATTGCGCTTCGTATCTATATCTTTTTATATATATATATATATATATATATATATATATGTATGAGTATATTGTATATATATGTGTTTACTTGAAGCTGGGTGCTCTAAGCCAAATGACTTAGTTATTATGCCCAGTTACTAGTGTAAGCGGCTTGCATGGCATTTGCAGTAAATTCACAACGTTTTTGCGGTTAAGTGGCCTTGCTACTGGGTTTCTGGTATCTGCCAAGTTCTTGTTTTTATTGTTGCTGTTGGCCAAGAGCAGCGCTAGCTCAGCGATTTCTCTGCTGCATCTCCCTTTTCCTTCTATTTTTTTTGCAATTTCTTTTGGCCATTTGTTTTATGATTGGTTTCGTTATAGCTGGCATTGCGAATCAATGGCCATAGCCATGGCATGACAGCATTTGGCCATGTCGCTGCAGTCAGGTGAAGCTATGCCGTTACACACACACACACACACATATAAATATATAAAAATCTATAGATATATCTATATATAGGCAAATAAAACTTAATTATCTGTGCTGTGCTGCATAACGGCATACATACTGCATTTTTCATAAACTTCTAATTGAGCCATTGAGCCAACAGCAGCAGCTGCTGCTTCTGCTGATGCTGCTGCTGTTGCTGCACCTAACTCTGCCAATGCAAATCTCAATTGGCAATTTGTTATTGAAATATTTTGCTTGGCTAATGAATTGCACAATATGCAAAGCAAACAAGGCATGGAATCGAATAATATGTATTCGGCTCTCCTGGTCCCTGGGCGCACAGTCACAGTTTTCGGTTTGTTGTTGGCTTCAATATTTAATGCCAATTTATGTTGCATTGTCTTACAGTACGAACAAGTGTCCTTGCTACCAGCACTGGCTGCTCCTTGGCTATGTTGCATCAATTAAAGGTAATTCATTCATGTGAATATTGCATGACATTGCCAGACGAGCACAAGGAGTAGCTGGTGCGAGTGGTGGCCATAGCTCTACTTGGTGCTGGACACAGCATAATCTTACATGTGATAACTTAAAGTTTGTAATATGATATGTAAATGCGCCTTAGGTGCATGCACTGAACAAAATAGTTGACTAGCAACAGTGGAAATGTTAGCGAAAACAAGAATTTATACATATCTCAAGCCGATTTCTTGTAGTGTATAGACTCATTAGTGCACTTGACTAGCCATTAGCTGCAGCTGGCATCCATGCAAAGTCTCCAACTGTGTGAATGTAAATGTAGCACTAAGCACTTCGCACCTGCCCGTTAACTGGAGTCTCGCTCGAGACAATTGCATGGAATGTCTAAGCACGCATCAATGCCTGGCTGCCTGTAGTTGGCTCGGCTGCATATTTACTGGCTCAGCAGCTCGGATTATACCATTGTCTAATTGTACAATCTGATATATGCGTAATTTGATTTAGTTCATGCTTTCAAATTCCAAATCAGCTGACTGCGAAAATAGCTTGTGAATTAAGATAATTTGCTCTGGTATTCGGTAAAGGTAGATGGATGAGATCTAAAAGGGTTTCTCAAGATAGGTGCTGGTCCTTCTTCAATTAAGCTATAAGCCATCTGCTTAGCCTTTAGTCTAGCACATAATACACAATTGCAAACAAAGGCCAAGCTATCGCCTTTCTATGCAATTCTCAGTATATTCATTTATCGTATATTCACCGATACCAGCTGTCAGGCAACATTTGAGGCTAAGTTGCATTACTTCGTCGACAATTGCTAATAAAATCAAAAGTTTTTGCCACGCCCACAAAACCGCCCGTACGATGTCTAGCCACGCTACTTTGATACGCCCTCATTCAATAACTGTAACAGCCACAAAAACAAATTCCAGCTAACCAGCTGCGACCTCTGCGACGCACACACATACAGAGACAGAGACAGAGAGAGAGAGAGAGAGACAGAGATACTTACACCCACTCAGTTTTCAGTGTAAGTTGCCAAATAAATAAAAGCCAGGCGCTTGAAATATATACACTGTTCAAAGTTTTGTTGGCTGCCATCCGCTTCACCTGGCGCTCCAAGTGAAAATTTTGCAAAATATTTGCATGCTAAACTTTGCTCATAATTCCAGAAAGAGGCGCCCAGGCCATGCACCTGCAGTAGCTCAGCAGCCTCGCTCTGCCAACTCCCCTCCCTCTGGCCAACAAGCACTTTGCCATTTCTAACTGTTGTTGGTTGGACACCAGGGGCACTCGCCGAGGCAGCGCTTTCATCATGGTGCTTGCCCAGCTTTGGGCGCAGCCCTATTGATTTTTGGGCATTGCGATAGGAGTAGTTTCTGGGTTTTTTTTTTTTTTTTGCTAACACGTAGGCGAGCTTAGATAAAACGTTAGAAATGCCAACAGAACTATGTGTGCAAATACAAATTTCAATGCTGGCCAAAAATATATTTGTAAATATCAACTGGCGTTGGCGAAAGTAAAGCGGGAGTATGGCGCAAAGGATACCCTAGGAATTGCTAGAGTTTGAGCTGTCGTCTGCTGCAGAGCGTTCAGCTTAGATTGCCAAGAAATTGAGTGAATTTTGAGGCTTTAAGATTGCTCAAAATATAACTATAAATAATTAAATAGATCTCTACTCTATAAATATATAATATAATACGTATAAAAGTATTTCCCTAACTTCTTAATAGCTGGTTTAAATATTTCTGTCAATTGGCATACCCTTTGTGGCAACTAACATTTCTATAGCGTGGATTCAGGCATCATTGGAGTGTAAAAAATGATTTTTTAAACACACACGCACACACACATACACACGCACACACACATACACATAAACACCCACGCACACACATCAAGTTGGCTAACATGAAAGCTGGCATTTGCAGGCAATAAATGTTTGCGGTTTCAGTGTTCGAAGGAACACAAAAAAAGCAAGCAAAACACACTTTTAGGCATTTACACTCCAGCACACACACACACACACACACACACACACACACACACACACACACACACACACACACACACACACACACACAAGTACCCACCCACACACACACACACACACATACACAAACTCACTTTAGTTTTGGTGCCCTTGATAAAACCGTTTGACCACAAGAGCCGTAATTTTTCGGTTACTTTCTATGGTGGAAGCCCTAAGAGCACTTATGCAGATATGAAAGTATTCCGGCTGCCGTGCTGTGTCCATGTTTAGGCAGCAAAATCTAAATGGCCGGCACTTATTGCATCTCCACTCTCGGTTCTATTTACTGTTGTTGTTCTTGTTGTTGTTGTTGTTGTTGCTGGCGCGCCACGCAAGAGTCAGTGCATGAAAATTGTGCATGGGGCTGACCTTGTGACCGCAGAGCAGAGCAGAGCCGAGCAGAGCCAGCCAGGTGCGGCCAGGTGAGCCGGACGGAAGTTAAGCGTAAGCCGTGCTGAAAGTTGTTAGTTGGCATTTTTTTTTTGCAAATGCATTCAAATGTATGAAACTTTGCTGCTGCTCCCACAGCGAGTACTCAGCCGGCTCGCTGCCACATCCTCTTCAGCTCAAGCCCTGCTGAGCCAGAGCCAGCCACGGCGCCAGGGGGCGTGTCTCTGAGCAGGCTAAACGAAGCGTGTGCCTCTCAAGCAGCCAGCCTCATGCATATACATTTAAATTCTCGTTTTTTTTTTTTTTTTTTTTTGCACGCACTTTGGTCTGGGCAAAAGGTGAGGAAAGGTTGGCTTTGTGGTCAGGCAAACCGTTTGGGCTTTTGTTTTGCATTTGTTTTCGGCCAAGTTTGCGTTTGACATGCATTGACTATGCATAAACTGCCAACTGGAATTGGAAACCAGGCGGCGTCGCGACGCTCTGGCGGCGTCTCGCTTGCAAATCCGCGTCGCAATCTGCCTGATCTTTTGAAACCGTGCCAAAAAGTCAAAAACCAAAAACGGACGAAAATGAAAATGAAAAAAAAAACGAAAGAAACCCCCAGCAAAGTGGCTGTTGTAATCTGGTTGTAGAGCAGCAGCAGCAGCAACAGCAGGCGGCGTTTGACTTTGTGCATGTCATACGAACAACACGAAATAATGAACATTAACTGGTTCAAGAGTAGGGCAAACGCTTTTGTTCACGTTCTGTTAAAGCAAAATGAAAGCGTTGCTTTTTTTTTTTTAAATGTGAACATTTTTTATGGCTATTTAAACTGGGTAAAATATATGGGCGAAAGTTTTTAGCTTACTGTAAATAGAGAGAAGAGACTTTGATGACTCGGCTGACGCTGCGTAGAAGTTTTATGTCTTAAGATTTGATTTTTGTGCCGGATGTGCCAAATGCTGTTAAATTAAATGAAATATTAATATTTTTTGCTTTATCATTTAAAGGCTTATCCATTAAGCTGGCCAACAGCTGACTAACTACAAAGTTTGTTAAGACTAGCTTGAAAATTGGGAGATAATATAGTTTTCTTTGATTGAAGACAGACGTATATTTAATATAAAAATATATATATTGTTTGTAAACAATCTATAAAGTATCTCTAACAGCAGATTAACATTGTTGTTTTCGATCTGCCATGGCTCTAAGAGGCGCTGATCGAGCTACAGCGATCTGTGCAAAACTGCTCTCTTTCTCTGAGTACCAGATTGACTCGAAGGAGTGAGTACAGCGATCTACTCTGCACTTAGAATAACTTACTTTTATTGCAGTCCACTTAATGGCATCAGATGGTGCTCTTCAATACCATGCTCATGCCTGAACACATTTATATATATATAATACATAAATATATATAATATGTAATGAACCTATAAAGAAGCTGAAAGAGTAGCTCCTTTTACTTCATAAACGAGTATAAAATGAAAAGTCCATTTTAATTTTCCTGCTGAAATTTTCATATGCGCTACTTCCGCCACTCTCCACTGCTGCTTAATGAAAGCGCTAAGAGAATTTAATATGGTGCTTGAAGGTTTTAATGCGCATTAAAATTATCTTCTTTAATGCAAAAAGAACTTCTCTGCTCCAAGCTAAGACTGAGTGCTCTAGTTAAGCGCATAAGCACTAAATTGTGACATTTATTCCATTTGGAGCGTGCTGAATGTGGAATAACTCTTTACAATTTTCAATCTTCCACTCGGTGTCCCTTTTAGGTGCTTTTTTTCGGCTACTTTTTGTTTGTCCATTTGGGTGTTTGCTCTGCTGACAATGGCAGCTCACAGACTTATCAAGTACGTGTGTGTGTGTGTGTGTGTGTGTCTGTGTGTGTGTGTGTTGGGTGTGTTCATTTTTTTCCTTTCTTTTTGGTGATGCGTTGCATGGGGTTTGTTAAACTCGCATTCGGTATTCATGCGAAAAGTTGTCATGTTTTTTTTTTTTCGATTTTGCCCAGTTGCAAATACTTTTTATGGTGTACGTGCATGTGCCACGGCCTGTGCCCATGGCTAATGGCTAAAGAAAAAATCACATGCGCGCATTATCATAATCAACAAATTGATTTAACTAATCAGACTGACATAAAAAATGTGAGACAAGATTAAACCTAAAGTTTCGTATGAGTGCTAAAAAAAAAGAAAAAAGAAAAATGATGAGAGAAAACAGTAAATATATTTAGATATAAGAAAAATTAACACATATTCAAAGCAAATTGATGGGGGCGGTGGCGGGTGGCGGGTGCAAATCAGTGTTCGATTCATAAAAATTGCTGGCAATGCAAAAAGGCAAACATTGTTGAAGCGTGTCAAAGGCAAAGCTGGCAAAACTTTCTGCCAAATTGCCAAATTGAATGTCAACACGCGTAAAAATAGCAGGCAAAGGCGAAGGCGAACTGACAGTCTGACTGAGCAACTGACTGGCAAACAGAGGGGCGGGCAGACAGTGGGGCAAACAAACGTCAGGCCGGAGCACACGCGTGTCCAGGTCCTTTGAATTTGTTTATGACTATTGACAAGCTTGAAGGCTGATTTTGCCAGTGACTGTGCGTCTACCTACGCTTCTGTCTCCGCCCACTGCCATTGCCATTGCTACTGCCACTGTCACAATCACATACAAATTACGCATACGCCACGTGGGCGCACGTGCCATGCCAACTGCGATAGAATCGCATCTGCTCACTTGTTAGCCTGCCATATTTATTAATAGTCAAACTTTAAACATTACAACTGCTCGTTACGCGTAGCTTTCACTGTCATTGTCACTATTTTAACAACTAGTGCTCGGTGCAGGGTTCATTTATCAACAAACGGGTCTTTTAGCACGTGGCTCATCACCTACTCCAGCTCGCTGGCGCCCGCTCTGTCAGTTAAGTTGCGTTCGTCCGTAGTTCCGCTGCAGCTTCAGTGATTGATGACAGTGTTTGCCCAGTAATTGGCTGCCAGCTGCAACTATGCTAAACTATGCTCTATACAAAGCTAAGCGCTAATCATAGTCAATGGACATGGGCGTGGTGGTTCCAGGCATTCGAACAAAGTTATCGATAGTTTCTTTGGATGTGAACGAAAAGCAAATATCAACAAAGTTTTTGATAGTTTTCTAAGAAGTGCAAGTATTGTAAATCAAGTTATCGATAAGCTTTCGATATTATTTAAAACACTTTGGTGCATTTTTGCTTATAAATATATCGATCTTTCGACTAAAAGTTCATTTTACATGCTATAAGGTAAACTTGCAAGCATTAATTTATTGGATTGTTCTAAATAATCAACATATTAACGAATCTAACTATTGATATATTCGAAGATTGTTGTACTACTAATATTATGTTACATATGCTATCGATAAGTTTCGATAACAACAACATTACGATTAGCCCTTGCTTTCTATGTCTGTTAATGTCTTTACATTAGTCACGAACTTCTAGTTCAGTTAAAAGTTTCAACTCATTTAACTTGCACTATCGCATCGAACATATCGTCTAACTGCCAGCACTATCGATAGCTTGGCAGTTTACTTTTTAAGCAATTACCTATGGAAACAAAGCAACCTACTGTGCAGTGCTATCGCCTTAACAAGCGCCACTCGAAGGCCATGCTGTGCGCTTGCTTGTGTTCACATTTAATGATTGGGTTGAGCTTTCACTTTTGTTGATAGTTTTTTACGAGCGCACGATTCCTGCTGGGAATGGTGCCACGTTTCGGCTGAAGGACATTGTAGCAACTATAAATGTCTTTTATTGCAGTTTTTAAACGCTTTGCTGATTTTGCTTACGAAACATCAAATATGGTGCAGTGTAGGGACATGTCGATATGTATATATATATATGTGTGTGTGTGTGTGTGTTGGTGTGTGAGTGAGTGGGAAACTTTGTCAGGTCTCACAGGTGAATTAACTTTTCCGCTCGACTCGTTGTTGCTGCCGCCGCCGCTGCTGCTGCAAGTTGCTGCAGGCGCACAACTTTCGAGCAAGTCAAAATGCATTTTGTACAAACTTTTGCAGCTCTGCGCATTGACAACCGCAGTAAAAGGCTGCTCTCTGTACGTGTGTGTATGTGTGTGTGTGTGTGTGTGTGTGTGTGTGTGTGTTAGGCGTGGCAAGCAGTAGGCGTTAGGCAGCAGCTGCCAGATGCCTTACGCTCGACTGGCTGACTGGCAAGGCCAAGCTGTGGGCCGACTACTCTTACAGAAGCGTGAAGGCGTATTTAAATTTTGCTTTAATGCGTTTCATTTATTTGCCTTTACTTAGCAGCCCAATAGAGCCTGTTGCTGTTGCTGTTGCTGTTGCTGTTGGCACCGCAATTGAAATAAGCCCTACACATTTCATTTCGCCTGTGGCCGACATGCGGAAGTGTCCATCGAACCGAACTGAACAGAACTGTAGACGAGCTCTCCCGCTCAACATTTGCTTTGTTTATTTTCACTTAAGTGTTGACTGCTGTTACTGTTGCTGCTGCTCTTGCTGCTTGCTGCTTGCTGCTTGCTCTGCTTCTTCCTCCCGCTTGGCAAATAAACCATAAAAGAGCATAAAAAATGTTTCAATTGTCGCAGCTGTACACTGCAAGAAAATCTACATGTACTTTCGTGTGTACATTAGTCTCGGTCCAGGCACTAAAAATATATATGTATTGTGTATCGACACTGGCCACAGAGCGACAACAGTCAGACAGGCAGAGAGAGAGAGAGAGAGAGAGTTAGCGCGAAGCGTGTTTGGCTCGACTGCAGCTGTTGGTCATAAAAACGGAAAACACAAATCGAAACAACAACAAGAAGACCAAGAGCAAGAGCAAGAGCAACGCTTGTGCCGCCGTAAGCAGCACAAATATAAAATTCACAAGCAGCGGCCATAAAAAATTAAATCAGTTTGCGCAAAACACTTGCACATATTTTCTCTCAACTTTACCGCACGGCCCTCGCCTCGCGCCTCTATCTCTCTCACTCTCTCACTCTCTTTGTCGCTCTGCCTCCTCTTACCAAGATGATGATTTCAATGAAACGCACGCGCGCCATTTTGTTTGAGTGATTTTGTCTTGCAGAACGCGTAATTGCAGCGAAAGTTGAAACTCAGCTGAGCAAAAAGAAAATGAAGGCTACTTCTACAGTTGCTGCTGCTGCCGCTGCTGCTGCTGCTGCTGCTGCCGCTGCTGCTTCCTAGATGCTCGGATATAGTTGCAAGCGGCTGGCAACTGGCAACTGGCACAGGAGCGGTTCAGTGTCTCTACTTAGATTAGATTTATTAAGAAAAACTTAAACTTATATTAAATTAAAAAAAAATATTTTTTAAATTTACATATGTCATAAAATATATTAATTTTGTTGAATCTATAAAGTTTTATATTTTAAAATCAAATTTAAATTAAAAATATACAATTTAACAAAATATTATTATACACATTTAAATATATTTGATAAATTTATTTTATTGAATTTTGAATGTAAAAATTATGGAATATTTTGATTTTTCTTTTATTATTAAATTAGAATTCTTTTGCTCATGAAATAGGAGTATATAAATATGTAGTATTATTATTATGTCTTGATGAAACTTTTTCTAGTTGAACATTCGTCTTCAGCCTTCGACCTCGAGTATATTCACATATTTAATTACTAAATTCTGTTGCTTTGTGTAATTTGTTGAGCTGCGCGCATTTGGCGCCTTCAACCGTTTAGCCTTAGCTCCAGCTCCGTCTTGTCAGCGGCGATTTATTTTTTTTCCTGTGTTTATTTTCTTTTCGCTTCACTCATTTTTTTTTCTCATGCTTTGCGTTTTTGAAAGTTGTGCAAACTGTTTTGCCTTTTGCGTGCCGCAGAAAAGTTTGCAGCGGCATCATTTGTCAGTGGATAAATAGTTTTCCAGTAAGTAGCCAAAGTTATGCTTTTTGATTATGTAGCCATGACTGATAATTTTTCATGGCTATCTCGCTGTCGGAACTTTAAATGATGTCCAGTCAGGCATTAACGTGCATATATACATATATAAATATGTATGTATGTATGTATGTATGTATGCATTAGTGGGCCCACAAATGCCATAAATTCAAATTCTTAGCTGCTTAGTGGGCGCAATTTGGAGGCAGGTCTTAATGTGTGTAAGCCGCAAACATAATAAATAAGCTTAAGTTTGGTCAATTTGACAAAATTGTTTGAGCTTGGTAAAGTGCGTTTGGGGTACGCTCAAATAAATCAGTTGCCATTTAAGATGCCAGCTTTTGCCATAAGCGAATTTATTACACATTCGCCCGATTAAGAGTGTGCGAGGTTGGGTGAGGCCGGATTCGACTGTGCAATTATTGATGAGCAGAGATTTTGGTTTACTTAGGGCTCCGGTTGCTTAGAAGCGCCTGCTCGCCTCCTCGCTTCCTCGCCTCCTCGACTGCTGGCCTGCTCGCCTGCTCGGCCGGTCAGCCACTAATCAAATTCAACATAAATGATTGAATAGAATTTTAAGCATAAGAAACAAAGCATAAAAGAGGATGAGTAACCAAAAAAAAAAAAAAAAGAAAAGAAAGAAATCAAAGTCCTCCAACTCCAACCGAAAAGCGTTGTCAGTGATTGAGCGCTGCAGGAATTTGGTCACAGTCGCACGTTGCGTATACGCGACGTGTGCCACAGAAAAAAACTTGCCTTTTTGATTGATGGCAACTCAAAGTTCGTTTGCCTCAGCCTTTAAAGGCAGCAAAAGCAGGAAAAACTCAGAAAAAACTCATTCGTGAATCCACTGACTAAAATCAGAAGCTCTTCAACGTGCATTTGAAACCACTTGATAATAAAACGTAAAATTGCAACGGACTGACGAAGTGTCCTGCGAAGTTTGGTCTGCGCTATGCTGTGCTGTGCTGTGCGGGCTCCCCGTTGCCATTGTCAGTGGCATTGGCGTGGGACTTAACTGTGTCAACGGTGCAAAGGTAATAAAACCAGCGCATAGCTGCCCGAAATGAAATATTAAATGTACCCTCGAATACGAGAATGCCAAGCGTACCGAGAGCACCGAGAGTAGCTCTCTATCTGCGCCCCATTCCCCACACTCGCCCCTCGAATGCCCGTGCACTTAGATAAGTGCAGCTGCATTGGATTGAACAAAGCTTGTTGTGCAATTGTCAATTGGATCACGGGGAGGGGAATAAATGTACAGCTTGTTGTGGGGCTTATCGCTGGGATAACTTAAAGGTTAATGGGCTATGCAGCAGGCAGCCATTGTGCGCAAAAAGTATTCGCAGTTGATCAAATGAGAAACCTATTTTGATGAATATCTCCTCTGTCCATGTATATGTATATCTATATGTATATTAAGTGTGGTATATATATGAGCTCATGTTTCTATAAACTTGGCCCCTTTCCAGCTAACCATATCCATATTTAAGTACCATAAAATATGCCCATTTTATTTAAATTAAATTGCACATAAAGGCCACAGAAAACACAAATAACTTAAATGCTTTGACTAGGCATCTCTTCTTTTTTTTTGGGGTTCGGCTGCGCGACAAACTCAACAATTCGCAGCACGTCGCAAGTTGCGTTATTAACACGTATTGCCCGCCTTTTTTCTGCTGTTGGCCAGGCCAACTGCGTAACGAAATGACTTTAATTTTGATGTCAGGAATTCAAGGAACAAATTTGTTTCGGTGCTTCGTGGATTTTTAATGCGAGCGATGTCGATGAACTTGTTAAACTTTAGTGCGCCTCAAAAAGTCATAAAATTTAATGCGCCATGAGCGAGGGGCGTGGGACCGAAGGAGCGGGGGCGTGGCTCCAGCAACAATAACACACAGCCACTCAAGACTCAAGGCTAGGCAAAGCAATCTGACCACAGTCATTTGTATGAGTGACCGTTACAGAGCGGCGAGCAGCAGGAGGAGAAGGAGAAGGAGATGGAGGAGGAGGCAGCAGTAGGAAGCTGGTGTAGAGCAGGAGACATCTCGCTTGTTAGCGCTTGCCGCGCTGCTGATGATAGATTTTCATTTTGAGCGCCTGTTTTTATGCTACATCATAAAAGCGCCTCGTAGGCGTTACACACATTACACGACTCATACACACACACACACACACACACACACACGCACACACACAGGAACATATGCACAGCCAGCAATGTGGTTGAGGGTTTTCTCTACATTTGTCGTTAGTCGCGGCGCCTGCTTTGAAAAATGTTTTGCCCACTGATGCGTGCTGTGGGCGTTTGGCAACTGCTTTCTGATCTGATTGATTAATACATCAATTTGTTATAGAGCCATCAGCTGTCTGCTACACTTGACACAGTTTGCAGCTCATTAAATCGACACAATGCCGCATCAAAGCTAATTATGCACGTTTTGTTCTCGGCAACCAAAAAGAAAAAAGCCCAGAAAAAAGCAGCAAAAAAAAAAAAACGAGAACTTTTGTTGACAACGCACATATGATAAAATCTGTTTAATGACCGCAGCAGCATCAATAAAAGCAAAAAGGTGTCTACTTATGCCGCTGGGCCTTGCCATAAATGATTGACAGACATATTGTGCCGTTGTCTGACTACTTCCAGTCAGTTTTCCAGGCGTGCCATGAGAGCTGGCTGCTTTAGGGCTGTTAATGAATGCTACTTATAAATGTAGTCGAACTTTATCTGCCCATTGAATATACAATAAAAACTTTCCTCAGTTGCTGTGGTTATTTTGTTGCTTCAGCACTCTCTTCATTATGTATGGAATACCACAAAAAAGGCACAGACCCTGCGGTTAGCTACATCAATTCAAGCGTGTGTGTGTGTGTGTGTGTGTGTGTGCTAAAAACTTAATTGGTTCTTGTGTATCGAAAGACTACGTTTTAGTTGCCCAGATATAAAGACATAAATTGCTCATATTACGCATACGCCGCACTGCCCTGATTTCTTTTGAGTTGTTATGCAAAAATGTGAATTGCCTGACGGACAGCACCATAAATTATGCAGCGAGCAGAGTTGGGCTTAGAGACAGGGCTGGAGGGCCTGGACGTCTCTGTGACAGCATTCAATATGCATAGCTAAGCTAGTTGCGCAATTTGTTTGATTGATTGACTGCTTGATTGAGCCGAAGTGCTTCCCCAGCCGCACATCCTAATTGCATGCTGAAGGCGGAGCGCGAGACGAGCGCGTGTCCAGCGGCAATTAAAAGCCAATGTGGTTGCTGCTTTTAATTGTTTGCGCGCGCTCTGCTTGGATTGGCGTCGCGCCAAACGTTAGGCACACACATTCACGCTTAATGGCTCGACACCCACACGATATCAAGTAAACGTCACATGAAACGGCTTACTTTGCTCGAGGCGCACTCTTCGCTTTCTTTTGCTGTTGCTTTTGCTTTTCTTTTGTTGCTGTAGGCGTGGTAGCAGCATTTTGTTAATCATTTTACGTCTTTCTGTGTGTTTTGCATGCATTTATTTTGATTTTCCAGCAACATGTATGTACATTATCAGCGCCGTGCGCTCATAAAGCCAGCCACAGACCAAAAAAGAAAACAGTACAGAATTTAAGCATCGCTTCCTTTATGGCCGGAACGCTTGTTTGGCCGCCCCCGCTGCGCCCGCTGCGCCCGCTGTGCCCACGCCTAATGTTGTTTTTTCGTGTGAATTTGTAATAACTTGCATAAATTAAGGCGCCTGCACTGAAGGCAACGACAAGAACTCAACTTCACCTCGAGCAGCTGGGGAAAGCCTTCTGTGCTAAGGGGAAACTTAACGAAGGCGAGTTTTAGGTCGAAATGCTGTTGAGTTTGCAAGGCGACTTCCCCTGTAGACGTTGCTGCTGGTTGGCGCTCAGTCTAATGGCATTGCTTTGGCTCGTGTTTTATAAATCTCATATAATGGCCATAAATGACACCGAATTGGGCAAACGGGCCGTCCGATACCCATTTCGATATGATTAGCCGGCCAACACATGTTGCCGGTCAGAAAAACATTTATTTGAGGTTGCGATAAGCCCATAAGGGTCAACTATTCGTCCATCTACCCCGACCACAACATTGAGATTTGGGCTTTAAATTTCTGTTGACTTTAAATTTGCATAGGAATTTTATTTGCTCGAACTGAGCAGGGCCCTAAATTATGCAGCCAAATAGTTCACAATTGTTTTTGGGCATGTGAAAGTGAAATGACACAAAAAGGACAGACTTTCTGGCTGGCTGGCTGGCTAGCTGGCTGGCTGGATGTGTGTGTGCGTATGTGTGTGTGTGTGTGGGTGGCTGGTAGGCGTGGCTGCGACATTTGCCCTGCATGTTGGCAAGTCAATTTCTGTGATAACATTTCAGGCTGCACATAAATTTTGTTTTAATGCGCTTAGTTCGCACTGGGGCGCTTGCCATGTGCTCCGGGGGGCGTGGCACAATCAACTGCTGTTTAGCGGCAACAAAAAACGTAGAGATATATATACATTTATATACTCAAGCTGGCCGAAACATAAATTGAGCGCAGCATTTTTGATAATGTTGGCGAAGTTGTTTTGTGTTTTCTGTATTTTTCTGTTTCCATTTCGCTTTTGCTAATTATTTAATTAATTAGGAAGAGGCAAACATTTTAATTAGGCGTAAGTGCTGCGGCAGTCAAATCACTTAATGGCGGCCAGCTTTAAATACCATGGACATGGCCCGACAATATCAATATTAATGAGGGTGGTTCGAGCAGTTCATGAATTTGCGCAGCACAAACATAAATTAAGTGGCTAAACGTTGGACGGAAGGTGAGCAGAAAAAAATTATAATATTTATAAATGAAAGAAAAATATATAATAAATACTAGAAAATAAAGAAACGCAAAGATTTCATTTAGATTTTATTCAATTTATTATTAAATAAATAATATTTATGTATATATTGATTTTGAATACCTACAAGAGAAGATTATGAAAACTATTTTCAAATTCCAATTTAAATTTGAATGAATATGGAAACTGATTTGAAATTCCTGGTTAAGTGTTACACATACTACGACTGCTTTGCTTGCACAGGTTGGCTTTGTATTTGAATATATGAAGCGTACCTGCGCAGCGCTTGTTATTTGTTTATATATCATATTTGACTTGGCGAATCTGAGCGGAGCTCCCGAAATACATGCCATACAAATTCACGTAGCTACCCCGTTTGCTAACAATCAAACTGACCCACTAACATGCAAACAAAGGCGTGTACTGAGCTTCAAGACAATGGCTCTCTCCCTTTCTCTGTGTGTATGTGTGTGTAGTGATGTTTGTTGTGTGTATGTGTGTGTGTGCATCTTAGGCAAACAAGCCAAACAATGTAGACAATTGCTTTTAGAGCGTTGACTGATGACAATCGCAATCACTTGGCCGCCCACTCAACCTAGATTCCATTTTCGGCAGCGGCGGCGGCGGCGGCGGCAGCTGCTGCTCCTCCAAAAAGCAAACAAACGCAAGAGTTTTGCTTTAACCACAGCGCCACTCACTGATGTGACTGCCTCTGTTGTTGTTATTGGCGGCTCACGTAGTTCAGGTAGCGCTCAATTTGTAGTTGACTATATGCACACATACGCTTACCACATTACACATACGCCGCGTTGTACTGCCGCTGCTGCTGCTGCTGCTGCTGCTGCTGCTGCCGTTTGTCAGCTTATAATTCAATTCGACAGCTGGTCCATTGAAATGCTCGACGTCGAGCACTGGGTTTGTGCCTTGCAAATTGCATTAGCTGTCAGAGCACTGGCTGTAATTTATACACACAGTTTCCTCACTTGACCCATTCGTCTTTTGATTTTCATTCATTTTTGCTGTTGCCGCTGCTGCTGCTGCTGCTGCCGCTGCTGCTGCGATTCATGCATGACAACAATGGGTTCAAGTTGCTGTCAGCATTTTTAACGCTTGCCATGTTTATTGAGAAGCAGCTGCCATCATAATTCAATATTTTACACTTGAATGTACACGAAACATAACTTGACAGACCCAGCAGCAGCAGCAACAGCAACAGCAACAGCAACAAATAGAAATATTTACACGCCGCTGAGCCAGCAGCAACAACAGCAACTAACAAACTAACAACTAGAATCCAGTCAAAGGTTTTCTTGGCTGACGCTTTGCAAGCCAGAATTGGCGCCAGCACGTCTTCAGCAACGCGCCTGACCGGCTGCCCTTGGCCTATACCACGATATATAGTTAGGTTTGCCTTGATTATTGCGGGCCATAAAGCGGCTACAGCGACAGCGACAGTGGCAGCGGCAGCGGCAGCTGCTGCTGTGCAACAGGCGAGCCACACTTGAGTATTTTGGGCGTGTGACGACGGTTGTGCAACATAATTAACTGGATTTGTGGCACAGTTAATTAGCGCAGCTCAACCAAACTGTGATTAATTTACACGTTCTGTCGCCACGGCGCGTGGTATACGTAATATTTTGGTACACGAAACTCGCAGCAGCTGCAGCAAATGTTTGACCGCAAAAGCCAAAAACGGGAGTCTAGGCGCCGGCTATCGGATTACATTCGGATCAAGCATTCGCTCAGCAGGCAGCCAGAAAATGTTGCCCAACGCAGGGCCAACGCAGGTAAAGCCAAGCCGTTTACCTGGTTAGCAACAACAAGCGCAAAGTTGGCGAATATTGTGATTATTTTCATGTATTGTTGGTGCTGTTGCTGTTGCTCTTGCTGTTGCTCTTGCTGCTGCTCTTGATGCTGCTCTTGCTGCCTGCTCGTTGGAGTTTTGCTTTTGATTAACCCAGAATTTTACTCTTTGGCATGCACTGAGTGAATTCCGGTTGCGAGATTCGGACTAATCCCCGGCAGCTTGTACTTCTTGGCAATGGCTTTAATTTCGTATTGCAGCGCACAATATATGTTGTAGCAGTTGCTCTCTCTCGCTGTTGTAGCTGTTTTTGTTGCTATTGTTGTTAATACAATTTCGAAATTGCTTTTGTCTGCTGCCGCCGCCGCCGCCGCCGCCACATATGGCATATGCGCAATAATTCCCATACAATATCAGGCATACGCAGCGCTTAACCTTTTTCGCCAGCTGAAGCAGCAGAAGCAGCAAATTGCGCATTTTAAAGCAACAGCGAGGAGCAGCAATAAAAATATCGTACTCAACGCAATCCGGCAGGCCGCAAAGAAAACTTTTTCACGGCCCGATAAGAGTTTTTTAATTTGTCTAAAAAGGTGAACGCGACGGCGTTGCGTGTGAGCGGAAGCTGCTGGGGTGAGCCCAACTTTTTGGGCGTGTAATTTATGCGCAATGAAAGCATTGGGATTACGACAAAAAAAAAAAAAAAACGCTGAAAAGAAGAACCAAGGGCGTGGCAGGCAACAGCAAAGGCGGCCATGTCGTCTGTTCAAAGTATAAAAAAGTCGCTGGCTGAGCATAGCGGGCAGGCGGGCGGGGCTTGGCCGAAGGCTGCCTGGCAGACAGGTGTAGCAGTCAAACCGGAAAATTAGCGGAAAGCGTCAAAAGCGTTCCCCAAACGGCAATGTCGCGACATGGCCGCCACCCTGATATACCCACCCGCTGGTGGCTCTGCCTCACTGTCCGCTTTCAGTGGTTTGACTTTTTGCATAACCACAGAAAACAACAAAAGCGTCAGCAACTAAACCGGCGAAAATGTGCGCACAGTTTGTGACTTTGCGGCTGTGGCGTATTGTTTCTGTTGTTGTTGTTGGTGTTGCTGTTTTCGTGGCGACGACAACTGTGCCGCAGGACATTTTGAGAATTTTGTGTAGTTTTTGGTCGGCGAGTGTCGTCCAAGGCGTAATTACCTGGACTTTCACTATAATTTGACCACGTTGTTTGCCACTTTACTGCCCTGTTAAAGGCGACAAGAACAATTAACTGCGCGCTAAGGGCATGATAACTATGTGCTGTACTTTGACAGCTGCTTATTGTGACAGTTCAAGGTAATTTTAGCCTTTGTGAAATTTAAGGCAAAATATAACAAAAGCCTGTATTCAAATAACAAACAGGCTGGCTGACTAAATTCCTGCTTCTGTAATATCAAAATGTTGGCTTGTTTCTGTCATTTTTCATTTTAATTATTATATATATTATTTATTTATTGTGCTTAAATAAGAAAATCACGTTTTATATGCAAGTAAAAAAGCATAGTTGCAATTTTTTTATATAAACACTTGTACAAAGATGATCACCCAATCAGATCTTTCCTTCAATAAGTCATTCTATTGCTGCTCTCTTCTACCGTCTGCCGGTATACTGTGCTTAAATAAGAAAATCACGTTTTATATGTATGTAAAAAAGTATAGTTGCCATTTTTATATATAAACACTTCTACAAAGATGATCACCCAATCAGAACTTTTCCTCACTAACTCATACTATTGCTGCTCTCTTCCACCGTTTGCTGGGATATTGTGCTGAAATCTGAAAATCACGTTTTATGCATAAACATTCACATGTATATATAAACATTTGTACATATATGATCACCCAATCAGATCTTTCCTTCACTAACTCATACTATTGCTGCTTTCCTCTAACGTCTGCCGTTTCAATCAGCTCTTCACTTTACTTACTCATACTATTGCTGCCCTTCCACTCACTAGCTTCCACTATTGCTGCTCTCCTCTAGCGTTTGAAGTCTGTGTGCTGGCAAGTGCGTGCTACGCTTGTCCCTCTCACACACATGTACGAAGTGCCAACTGTAGCGAGCATCAATGTACAATATATAAGTACTTATACTCCTGCATACTTATATGTACCTCTTATGTTTGGTTCATAGACACTTAAAACTCGCTCCATCTCCCTCTCGCTCATAAGTATGTCCTTTTGATTTGAACAATTATTATAAATTGCTTTCGAGTGCATTTGTAATTCGATATAACATTATTTTGTTTATAATTTGCTGTTGTTTTCTCTAAACGTTTTAATTTAATGTTATATTTAGTGCTTATTCTCACTTTGTTTGTCATGCACGCAAGCGTGTCTGTCCCTCGCTCTCTCTCTCTCTCTCGCTCTCTCTCTCTGTCCCTCTCTTACGCATATTCAACGTGGGCGTTGGCCCTTGCGCTTAAGTAGCCATTGTTTTTACTGTTGTTTTTCTTTTGTTTTTGTTTTTGTTTTTGTTGATTTGGCCTGCGGCTTTGAGGCGGCTTAAAATTGGATTTGCTTTTTATACCCAACGCGTGCTGGGAATGTGTAAATGGGGTATGTTGATTTTGTGGTTGTATACGTCATGGTCGTAGGCCTAATTAATGTCAATAATAAATTATGTTTATATTTTTGCTCAATTATAAATTTGTATTTACTTTATTTGGTTTGTAACGCAATTAAATTAGGCTTAGTTAATGAATAATATATATTTTAAAGCTTGCACGGATGAAGACTAGCGATTAACGTTCATTTAATCGCAGTTGATTAAATATAATAAAATAAGTCATAAATAAATATAATTAAATCATAATTTCGGCAAAACTTTTTCATACTTTCAAAATATGTTAGGTCTTTGAATATTCCAACTTTCTGCAACTAAAATATATACATTTTTATCAATAAACAATAACTGAATAGTTGAAGAAGAAGTTTTCACCGCTCTGAATAGAAGCGCAGCTGGAAGTACAGGGTACCTCCTAGTCGAACTCCTCCAACAAGAGCAGATCAACTTGCTTGTCGGTTGTTTTTCTTATTATTTTTTTTCTGTTTGTTGTCTACTGTAGGTTTCTGACTCTCTCATATGCGCACTTATAAAGTTGTCACTTTAATAACTTTTTGCTGGTTTTTAGACCTTTTTTTTGGCATTGTTTTTCTTTTTGCTTGGTTTTTTTTGCTTTCCTTTTTTTTTAAATTTTTTTTTTGACAGCTACTTCAAAGGACGTTTTAATTGCAATTCCAGCAGCTGGGCAAAATGTTTATTATTCGTGTTCGCTTTTTCATTTATATTTTTAACATATTTTATTTTTAGACGTGCCGTACATCTAGATGGGAATGCCCGCAGCATTTGCGTTTTATGACTGCCAAACATGAAAGACAATGAACAACGACGGCAATGGGCACTAACAGTGTGTGAAAATTCGCACGTTCGTCATAAATGGCAATAAAAGCCGCCACAATAGAAATGAAAAACAATTTACAAATTCACGCTTGCCTTATAATTTGGCATTTGTTATGCGTTATGCGATATGCGATATGCGAGTGGCGAGTCCATTCAGCCATTCAGCAAGTGGCGCCCACGCCACTTGCAGTTAAGGTCAAAGTTACAGCGCAGCGAGGGTCGAGTTGGAGTGGGGTATACATAATGTCAGCTTCTTTAACTTTCTCCATTCAGCTGGACTAAGCTGCTTATTTGTCCACAACAATTGCAGCAAAACTTGGCGCCACAGCCGAAGTTATTTCAAGTTCCGACGCCTGCTGTCGCTATGCAACAGTTTTAATTTACATTTTCTTATTATCTCAACTTTTGCTCATCAATTTCACGCCAAATGAAACACGCACAAAAAAAAAAAAAAATAAAAAATAAAAAAAAAAAACAAGAACCTATTTGCACAAATGCTTAATTGTTTGTATTTTCCAACGAATTTCGCACAAATATTGACAAATGTGAAGGCAGCGGAGTGGGCCGTCTGTGGTCGGAAAAATTATCACGAAAAACACACAGTTTCGGGCGCATCATTTGTTTTTTTCCGTGTGCCTCAATTAAATAAATAGACTTATTTTGTTATGGGACGCCAAAGAAATTGAATCAGCCTACATGGAAAAAAAGAAGTGTGTACAGAATTATGGGCAGCAATGTGTGTGCCTGTGTGTGTAAGCTGCTGAGCATTGAACCAGTTTACAAAAGCCGCCAGCATACAAGCAACTGTATGTGTGTGTGTATGTGTGTGTGTGTGTGTGCTCTGTCGAGAGGGAAGCTGACTAAAGCTGGCTGCAGCTTTTAGTCGAGTCTCTGGTTGTACATAAAAAAAGTCAACAGACAAACAAACAGCATGTAAATTATGAAAAATGTATTAACAAAGCAACGTAAGCGTGCACACACACACACACACACACAAACACACATGACCATACAATGGTATTCACGCTTATAGAGCAACTAATGCGCTTAAACTTATGACAATACCAAAAACATTTCAAGGGTTCAGTGGTTGCAGAAACCTGTCGAGTTAATCGACTGCTAAATGCTCTACTCTACTCGACTTCTGCAGTTTTCCATAATGAAATTCCAGCGTACGTTGACTTTTGATTTGAGTTGAATTTATCACCAAAGCATTTGAAGCAAATTTGCGATTTACAATTTAATAAATTGTGAACAATCTTAAAATTAAATTTTTTTTGTTTGAACATTGAAGCAGAGAATTGAAAAATGTTTTGTTTTTCTTATTCATTAACTAATACCAAACAGTTTCGTGTTTCGCGTGTGGAACACTGTCTTGGGTTAGCTTGGGGGCCGCTCATTCATTGTGAATCTGCTGGGAATCTGCCTCCTGATTCTCGGCGTCTATCGGCCCGGCCGCAAATGCACTGGTTCGCCGGGCGAGCTCGCATTTCTCATCGTCGGTCAGCGGGGCCATGCCATAGATTGGGCCACCTTGATAAAATTTCGCCAATGGGCTCAGATTGTTCAGCGCGTTCTGGAACTGAGTTAGACGCGATCCAAATGCTCGATCCTGCGCAATGCGTTCATTGTTCTGCTCATCGTTGTCCTCAGCGTTGGCAGCGACATTCAACGATGGCATCCAGTTTGAAGAGTCAGACATGTTGGACGAAACGAATGAAATATTGGCTCCAATCTGTTTTCAGGATTTTTCGGCAATAAAATTAATAAAAATGTTCTTTAATGTGCAGAGCTAAATTTCGAATGAGACTTTTTCATATGTGAGACGGCCTTAGGTAAAATTCTGAGAGACGTTCGACTCAATGCTTGCTGAGATCGAAGAAATATATTTGTATGAGAAACAGGAATTTCACATATTCGAGATGATGATGGGGATGAAAATAATGAGCAAGATAATAATGATGATTGGCAATGATAGTGCTAATTATGAATAGAATTGGGATAATGTTAATGATAATGATAACGACATTGACAACGATAATGATAATGATTCTGAAATTCAGAATTAATGATAATGATAATAATAATGATAATGAAAATGCTAATGTTAATGATAATAACAGAATTAATGATAATGAAGATAATAATACTGATGGCACTCACTGTGATTCTGAATCTGATTCTAATTATGATAATAACAGATCATGATAATGATGTTGATAATGGTATTGGTGTGGACAGTAAAAGATTAAAAATTCTACAAAATTCGCTTTGGTGATGCTGATGTTTCTAAATCCCTGGCCAGCACCGTTGCGGCCAGAAGCTATCGTAACGCAGTCATACACAAACTCATATGTGGCATTACTCGTGTCTCGTTAGTCAGTGGCTGCTGCTGCTGCTGCTGCTGTTGTTGTTGTTGTTGGCTTTTTCACAGACACTTCAGTTCGGCCATGCGGGCCGACAACATCCGCAGTGGCGGCTGCTGGCAGCCTATATAACGCACCGCAGCGCCTGCTCGGCCCCTCTACAGCAGCAGCAGCAGCAGCAGCAGCAGCAGCTGAATAATGCGCACCTGGTTTGTTTATTTTTGACTGGACTGTTGTTGTCCTTCTTGCTGCTGCTGCTGCTGCAATTCGTGTTGTTGTTGCTGTTTTCATAGAGCGCAGCTGCAATCGTGTTGTGCATTTAAAGCAGCGTATACGAAAACAAAAACAAAAACAAAGAATGGAGATAGGAGAAAGGCTGGTGTTGTTGCTGGAACATTGGCAGTTTGCTTGGGTCATTTGCTGGTCGAACAGCATCGAAAGCATCTTTTTAGCAAAACGAAACAAACAGACAGCGGCAAGGCAAACAAATGAACTCATTACAAAGTTGTCCGCTGGCGATTCGATAATTTTAAAATTCAGTAGAGCAAAAGGCAACTTTGAACTGCAGCTTAGCGACGGTGGCAGCGGCCACGCTTAATTAAATGCCCAACAAGCAGCAAATTAAATAAATACGCACTGCACAGAGTGCGGCAGCCGCGGCCAACCGCTCTTTGTTCGCCATTGACAATGCAGCGGGACTAATCAGCTGAGCGAAAATGCTGGCGAGATGAGACGGCGGCGGCGGCGTCCAACAAAGGGCCAAAAGCTGGCCAAGTCGACCCTTTGGGCCATTAATTAACTCGCACAAACAATAGAGAAAGTTGCCGAGCACAGCTCAAACCGAGCGTTAAGCAAAAACGAAGCTCAAACAAACGTGAGCTTCAAAAAAGTGCCAATACAATGTATAAATAGCTGCGATGGGGAAATGCGTTTAATTATCACGCAACCTTAACAAGTCAAACAGACTTCCCAGAAGAAATCTACTGTGTGCTCTGTGGGCGCCTCACTCGGGGCCCTTCGCGCTGGCACATCAATCAAGTAAGCTCTGCCTTCCACTTAACGGCCCGCCAATTAATCGCAATCGCATTGAGATTGATCATCAACAGCATCCGGCGGGCCACGCGCAACAGCCTGCGCGTCAATGTTTTCCAATTTACTCATTTTTTATGTGCGACGGCAATTAAAATATTTGCATAAGTATCTTAAAAATGCGCTGACAAGACGCACATTGCGTTAAGTGCAATCAATTTGATGTTGATTTATATTTAAGAAAACATCATGAACTTAATGATTGCCTGAGTGAGTATTGATGGGCAGTAACATGTGCTGGAAGTCTATGGCATTTTTCCATATTGATGTAATAAAAAAGACTTGAGCAATTTAAAAAAAGAAATTTTCTTTGAAATTATCGATAGTATCGCTGGCTGAAATCATCGCTATCGGTGCTTTTCCAGCTCTAGTTGCAAGTAGAAGTGAAATGCAGCAGCAAAGTCATTCAATTTTTAAAGAAAACTCCAACTTAATATACAGTCCGTACCATATGTGTAGATGAAATAGAACTTCCAATTGTTAAACAATAAATATTACCGTTTAGTTTTTGATTCTACGCAAAATGGCCGTAAAATGAATGTGGCGAACATTTATAAAATGTGAAACAAATTGAATCAGGTTAAGGTTAGAAATTGCTGCGAGCCTTTTGAAGCCAGCGAGCAGCGAGCAGTCAAGCGTGGCAGCATTTAGAGTTATTCTAGTGGCGAAAACTGTTTTTTTTTCGGCCTTGCAATTTAACTAAAAGCCTCAATAAAGTTGAAAGGTGTTTGAGGCCAGCGCGCAAAGAAATACATATTTATATATCTATATATATATGTATATATTTGTATATATGTGCACGCAGAGCCCAGTAAATACTTGTAGCTCTCGATAAAGCGCTTACATTAAACGCTGGCAATATGTGTGTGAGCGAGAGCAAGTAATAAGCGTGTGATAGCCATGGCATAAACATTTATGTAGCTACTTTTCACAGTTATATGTGTGCGTGCGTGTGCGTGTGCGTGTGTGTGTGTGTGTGTGTAACGCATAAAGACTGCCAGACCAGGCAAATCCAATTGAAATCGTTGCATGGTGCGAGGCAAATCCATTTAATAACCAACATAAATACTCTAAAGAAGCTTTACGACTTGAGTGCGCCACAGGAAACTATTTTGCCAGCAGACGAGCTGTCAGAGGCGTGTGCACAGTGTGGGCGTGGCAGCAAGCAACAAACTGACTTTAAGCCCAAGCGAGCTGCGAGAATATTGTATATATTTGCATGCCAGTTCATACACAGACATATAAACTGTCTCTCTCTCTCTCACACTTTCTGTGTGTCTGTGTGTATGCAAATGTGTGTGTGTGTGTGTGTGTGTGGGCGTGAATCCCGCTGCGACACTTTGCGGGCAGCACAAGAACTGCAAAAGCTGAATAGCCACGAGACTGTGACAAGGTCGCAAGCAGCTTTCAATTCTATCTGCTGGCTGCTTATTTTTATGCTGATTAACCTAACAACTGGCATACACACACACACAGAGACACTCACACTCACACACCCACACTCACATACTCACTCTCTTGAACACGTAATTGAATAAGAATATGACTCGTTTCAATATTTTATATGGCAGGGCACAGAAAATTGCCCACAATCATAGCCAACACGTCGCCCGAAAAACTGTGACTGCGCCCATAAAAACTCATAAACTTACCATAAATATCGGCCCAGTAAACTGGCGCCATATTATTATTGTTATACCCCACATGCCCAGCTAGAGTGGATATATGGGTTTTTAGCAACATTTCGTTTATCCTCTCAAAAAAAAAAAAAAGAACAGGAAGTTTTAAGCATACGCCACGTTGCTCACGTTAGATTTTAGTTTATGTGTAGCATAAATTATAGATTTATTTACAGAGTATCTGCTCGTTTGGCAGCCCATTGATTATTATTTTATTGGTTGTTTCCTTCCTTTTTTTTCTGTATGGCCAGAAAGAAATATGTTCGATTAGGGCTGTTGCTTGGCTCGCTCAGTCGTGCTAAAGATGATGTGTAATTGCATTTTATTGCCATAAATAAAAGTTTGAATGGGCATTGCACGCCCTCGCAACAATGAGTTGGCCAGAAGCGTTCAAGTGGCAGCGCGTGCGTTTATGTCTCAATTAGTAAGCAATTGCAGTTGCAAGAGTTGCCGTTGCCTTTGCCGTTGCAGTTTCAGTTGCAGTTGCAGCTGCAGTTCAAATATTTAAGCAATGCCACAAGATTTCTTAATTAAAAAGTTGCTCCAATACCGACGCGCTCACATCTTTGTCGGCATCTTGGCGAACGTCAGGAGAGGTGCCAGCAACAATGAAATTTGTTTCTGCTCCTCTTGTTTCTATCGCATACCCTGTAAAGCAAATGGTGATGAAATGAGCGCAGCTGACGAGCAATTGGAAAGGGCATATGCAGTGTCAGATCTAGCTCTAACAGGCCTGCGATAGACAACAAGTTGAAATAAAAGGAAGAGATCCAGCTGGACTGAAATGGGATGTATGAGACAACCGGATGAATTCATTCGAACTACACAATATATTAGTATGGGTAAAGCCGCTGACAATTGCAAAACTATTTGGGCATTACTTAAAAGTGATTTCTTCACTCAAAGTCAGGGTGACTATGAACTGAGCACTCTGCATGGTGGAACCTTTCTACTTATTTACTATGCTCTTTCAGTGGGTAATTGAAAAATGTCGCTTAGACGAAAATCTCTCTTTAAGCTCTTGCAGCTTACAGCAACTGAAAGTTGGTAGTTGGCTGTTCCTTACATAAGCTAAATATGGTAACTATATCAGATATTGGCCATAGGAATCATTGGTCTGTTTAGCTCTTTCAAGACAAGCTCCACTTTCTCCATCTTCACACATACATATACTACATATATCATCGCACATGCAGCAACTACTAAGCTATATCTCAGCCTTATCTCTAGCTCTGTAAAAAGTGTATTGCAACTTCGCCACGTTCCAGTTTGTCTATCTTTACTATTCCATCGTTTACGCCCCTTTTTGGCAATTTGCTTTTGCACATTATTCTTCATTTACTTTGCAGCGAAATCTACGAAATTTCATTTGCAGTTATGTTGTTATTTTTCCGGCAACAATTTTCCAGAAGCCGTCGCACACGTTACAGTTGCTGCTGCTGCTGCTGCTGCTGCTGCTGCTGGTGCGGCTGCTTGTCCTCCATGCTGCTAAAAATATTTGCCAAGCGCTTCAATTTGGACGCATAGTCAAACAATTTGCCTGGTCAAGAAAACGAAATATGTGTTCATAGACTGTGGAAGTCTCAGCGCATTTATTAGTGTGAACTTGGCTGTAGGGCAGCTTCTATAAGTTTTTCACATTTTTAATGTCAGCTTACAGACTCTTCCTCTCCCTCCCTCTCTCTCTCTCTCTGTATGTGTGTGTGTGTGTGTGGGACTAATGCTGACGTTAGCGTCGCTGCTTTGCCTGCTCAACAATTTTAGCATGCTTCAGTTGTTTTGTTGAAAAGTTGAAAAATTGTATTGCATACATTTAGGCAAACAACTTTCGGTCCAGGACAAAGTTTTTTGCGCCTGGACAGTGCAGCCGCACAATACACTGCACTTTGGGTTTATGCATCATAATTAAGTGCCTAACAATATATGCTAAATTGGTTGAATATTAAAAAAAACCATGCGGAAGTGTGCGTATTTAGCTTCATTAAATGCAACTTCATAAAGCTCATTTCAGCTGCGGGCTTTATTGAATTAATTCATTTTATATGAGCTTGTTTTTGTGCGTTAGTGATCAATAGGGAATTGCAGCGCCATTAGTGGAGTACATTAGTGCTATTACTTTTATATTAAATATAGATTTGATATTTTCAATGCCTCGAGCGATTAGATTCTCAGCCTAACTGGGTATCTAGGTATTGCAGCGGGAAGATTGCACTCGTAACTGAACTAGGTGAAGACTTGGATAGAGCCACCTTCAAGATCTTCTGACTTTAATATATCGTACATCTGCTTAAACTTTATCTGTGATAGTAACAGCCTTTAATTCTGTCTTTCCCTAGCCTATGTATCTTCTGTTCGTCTTCCATAGCCTTCAAAAATATATTTAATTAATTTTCGTTTCGATTAAGATGCCTTAAAGGTAGCAGGCCACTTATCTGTACATATTTGAGTTCTTTATGCATTCGTTTTTATCTTTTCTGTCAAGATCCTTCTTTGAGTGACTACAACTTGGCTATCAAATGATTGGCTCTAGAGTTTTCATATACTTTCTTTGGATTTCGGAATAATGTATTCAATTCTCAAAGCAACTCTCAGAACTTTGCATTACTTCACTATGGAGCTCTTTTCCATACATAGATTTGGCTTGCCATTCCTAAAACTCTCTTTTGCTTTATACATAAAGCTTTAAAAGAGTATCACGCAGTCGCTTACACACCGCTTTAAGATATTTTTAAATATGCGACAGGTCAGCGCATTCTTGAAACTTTTTAAGCATTGTCTATAAGTTGCTTGGCATGCACACAGCCTTGGCTGAAGATATTTGATGAGCACAACTTTCTCCTGCACACTCAGCCATGTTCTAATTGCATTTTAAATGGTTGCCAAACACACACATACACACACAGAGAGACACAGAGACAGAGACAGAGAGAGGCAAATACAGGCACACAGATGGCTGTGTCAATAAGGCAACCGCATACGCATTGCGGCCACAAATATGTTGAATTAATTCAATATTACGCAATCAAATATTGTCACCACATCATCAACAGCTGCGGCAGCTGGCAGAGCCGCAATGTCAATAGAAGGCGCCTGTGGAATTAGGCGATGCTAAATTGCACAGCAAACAGTGCGAGGCAGAAGATGAAGTTCATTTGTTTAGTTGCAGTCGCAGAAGGAAATCGAAATCAATGCTGTTGACATTTATTAAAATTATCTTCTTCTGCTGCTGCTTCGGCTTGGGGCATATCTATGTGTGGCGTAATCCCTGGCATATCAGCCTGATTGGCCCCAGTGGCGGGCGTTTTTATATTAATTTGGTTTTTGCAGCTGGCGCCAAGTGTTGGCGTTTTGCATGTACAAAGAGCGAACAAAGGCGGCGACAAAAGAATTTAATTAAAGCGCCACTGCATTGTCTGGACCAACGGGCAGGGCTTCACTGTACACTCTCCACTCTCCACTCTCCACTCTGCACTCTTCACTCCCATTCTCTGTCCACTCTGGACAGTTCGTGTCGGTCGAAAGGATTAAGACATTGCCCTGCCACGGCACACTTGACTGGCTTGACTGGCTTGCCTGTAAGTCCTCTTATCAGCGCCATACCTTCTGAATACTGGAATATAATGAAAACTCGTTCCATTATTATTATTATTTTTTTTTTGTATAATTTCTGCGGATTACAAATATAATTTGAGCACAGGTCATAATTTTAAATATTTATAATTTGTGCAAAGCGCAGCGCAGTTGTAAAATGTGTATTTAGTTGTGTCGCTCGCAGCCCGCCACGTGTCCCTGCTGCATATAATAAAAGTTTTTTAATTACGCACACACTCACACAGATGTGTGCAAACACACACACACACACACACACACGCACGCATGGACATACACACCTTTACACAGTCTGAGCGGAGTTTTGTGCTTCTGTTTTGCTTGCGCTGAAAAGTAGGCAATGCTCTTTTTAATACATTGCGCTGTAAGCTCGCGTAAGTTGTTGTCGCACCGCCAAACCACCTTGTAGCTTGGCACCACGTTACAAGCGTTGTGTGTATGTATGTGTGTGTGTGTGTGGGTATTGTGCCTGTCAGTTGAACACGTTTATTTTTGTTTGTTGTCACCATGTGTCAGGCGACACGTCGTACGCACATTTATTTGTGTATTTTTTGACACTTTTTTGATGTGATGTGCATTTAATTGCAGCTGAATATGAAAGCGCAAATTCTTTGGCTGCTTCAGTTGTCAGTGGATGTGTCAAGCAATGTGAAAGTAACTGCCAGAGCTTTGCTGTTGAATAATAATATTGTACAGCCGCCGCGAGCCGAGGCAGCAGCGGAAAATCTGCTTGCATAATAATTTATTTGTTTTGATTTTGCCAAATGGCTGTGCACAGTGTTGTCATGTTGCCATGTGTGACGTGATGGCCTACAGCTGCTAGAAAACATTATAAAAACTAGTTTGGCTAACAAAGATAGTGTGTAAGGGAGAGCAAGCTTCAGCCCATTAGGATGTTGAATCTTAACCAAGGTATATGTGTATATACATATATATATATATATATATGCATATGCAGGCTATCTAGATTTCACCCCATCTATATATATTCATAACATATATTTATATATTAAAATATTTATATGGCAAACACTTACTAGTTTCAACAGCCTTAAGTGCTCTGGCTTTCGTTGGCCAAGTTTGTCTTGACTATGAAATGTATTTATAGTCAGCTAACAAAAACATTTAAACCGAAAGCAATCAATAGACACAATAGTTGCCAAGTTGTTTGTTGACTTTCGTTTTGCTACAGCCACAAAGTTTGTGAACTTTAAAATGCTTGCAGATATTATGGTTCACTTAGCTGGAAACCCTTGGATATTTAAGATGTGCTCATATCGAAATGTCAATTGCAGTTGCCTTTTGCCACAAAACATTTTTGCAAATAAATACATTTTATCTCAATGTTAAAATTAAGCTGCAAATCCAAATCCATCAAAGAGTTTTAATTAAGTAAAAAGCTTTGCTTTCCTTGCTATGTCCAGCTGCCAATTTCCAGCAAATAACTAAAGGCAATTGCATAAATAATCACAAATACAGCAACAGCAGCAACAACAGCAACGAGCACTTTTACAAAGTCAATAAGATTTGTGGGAAATTTTTTGGTATACAATTAACTTGGCCAAAACGCTCGATTTGCCAAGCTAAAAGCAAATAAACAGTTGGTCAACTATCGAGCCACATGTCAAATGTTTTTGCAGTCATTCAACTTGTATTGGCATGCGGCTGTTGCTGTTGTTTATGTTGTTGCTGTTGCTGCTGCTGTTGCTGTTGTTGTCTATGTTGTTGTTGCAGCAATGGTCTATTATTATGGGGCGTTTGCGGCTAGCTGCCAGTTAAGAGTGCCACTGTCGGAATCGGAACTCGTGTCATTTCCGCAAAAAGTTTAGCATGCTTTTAGGCTTGGCCATTTAACACAGCGGGTGGGTGGGCATGTGTATCGGAGTGTGTGTGTGTGTGTGTGTGTGTGAGTGAGTGAAGCGTGACCATGAACAACATGGTACAATAGTTTTATCTATGTAAGTATTCCGGCTATGAAATTCTCTAGAATTAAGATTTTATTGTTGTTATCATAATCAGCAACGCTGTAATGCAGCTGATTAGGATTTATACTGGCGAGCCGGCTGTGTTAGCTTATACATATATATAAATTGATTATGCTACAAGTTAAGTAAGCTATTTATAGTACCTTAACTATAAGTGGGTGAGTCTCTTCAATGCCAATGGCGTTTACTCTTTGAGAGATGCAACAGATGCCACAACTTGCTCTGTTTATTTGGTCTTCTTGATTGAGTCTATCTAACTTCAACTGTCTATCTTAAACTCATATAAATGCCAACGCTTCAGCAACTAAGAAAATTCTCAGAAATTTAGGCGAAATGATTTTGTGGAACTCAAGCAAATACCATGTTTGTTTTTTTTGCGTTCCTTGGCAGTATTGCCCAGTTCTGTTTGTTGTTGTTATTGTTGCTGTTAGGCAGTCCGAAAAGTTGTTTAATAAATGTACTCGCACATGCTTATGAGAATGGCCATCGAATATGTTGGCATTTGGCTGCGACCTTGAGGCTTTGCTTACTAACATCTTCGCAGCCAATATGAAAGTTTTTTAATAACTATGTTCGTAGGCATAGTCAGACTGTGTCTGTGTTGCCGGAGGCTGTAATTGCGTTAAGCGCACAATTTGTATCTGCACTTTTGTATCTTTGTATCTTTAATGTTGCATTAAATTTATGGGCGCTGCTGATTTATGAGGAACGCCTGCTAATTACGTGTATTTCGCATGCTCTATCTGGCGCACGTTTGCTGCTTTAATGAGCAGCACTTAAATGCCGTAACGAGTTTAATTGTGAACTCGACTGGGCGGTACTCTCATTAATAATTGCGCCTGCTTGCAACTTTTAATGAAGTTTGCATTCCGTTTCAGGCGTAAATGTCAACAAATACCGTTGCGAATCAGCCAGCAAGTCAGTCTCAGGCAGTCACGCATTCAGCCTGTCAGTCAGTCAGTCAGTCGGGCCAACGCTGCGTATGCGTAACACTTTATTTGAAACTCCACAGTCGGCTGCTGATTATTTGCAATTTTATTGCCACAGCTGAAGCAAACAAAAAAAAAAAAAGAAAGAAGAATTTAAGCCCGATTCTCTGTGCATTAAAATTTAAATGCGATATGGGCAAAAAGTGTTTATGCATGAGCTGCAAATTCTTTTTTTTTACTTTTCTTTTTTATTCTTTGACAATTTTCATGCTGCGTTTTCAATTTTTTATGTGTTTTTGCTGCGCTACCTGTGGCATATTTTTAGTGGAATTATATTTTTTCTACAAACTTTTCAACTAACTGTTGAGAGTCCGTTTTTTGTTATGCGACTATACGTAGATGCGCTTAATATGAAATTTGTTTTTATTCAACTTTGTAGTTTTTGCGTTTTTGTAATTTTATAGCCAAATGGCTTGCGATACCAAATATTCCACACAGTTTTATACAGAACTTAAAGAGGCAAACGGGTGTGTCGGGCTGGCAGAGATACCCTGCACACTGCGAATGGATAGATGAATGGACTGACAGACAGAGGAATAGATGTTCATTAAAATAGTAGTGCAACTGAAATGTCGAGCAGAAAAATGTTGTGATAAACATAATATTTAGAAAACAATTTAAATATATACATATACATATCTTAATACTCGTTTGTCATTTGTCAGTTGCACTACTATTTTTATGAACACAGCTATATATATTTCATAGCCTTGTCTATTGATATTTTAAGCCTCAATTGCAACATAGCCACTTTCTGTATACATCCCTTTTCATGGGTATAAAAAAGAAACCATATATGGTTACGCTATACGCTCTCTATGCCACATAGCGCAGCAGGCAGCTGAGTGTGTTAACCCTTCCGGTCGGCAGCCACACAAAACAGTTTCACGCACATTTTTTGTTGCGGTTTTGCCAGCCATTTTATTATTGATACGCAGATTGCGCAATGAGCGGGCAATTCTTTTGTTCACATTTAAAGGGCTCTTTGTGCAATAATTATTTAAAACTCATTATTTAATTAAAGCGAGCGAATTGATTGCGTTAAGTGCTCGAAAACAAGAAAGCTTTAATTGGCGGTCATTAGTCACGTGGCTCAGAGAAGAAGCATGGCGAGGCGGGGCGAAGCGGGTCGCACACACCTTTTGGGGCGTGGCTCGAAAGCGCAATCTTTGCTAATGTTCGAGCACTAAATATGTGCTTAGCTGTCTAGACATGATTTGGCCAGCGGCTGGCCACCCGTTCGGGTCAGTACAAATAAATCTGTGTTGCTTTTCAACGGGCAGCTTAACATTGGGGTTCGAAATGCCCGCCTCCTTGGCGGCTAACCAAACAAATGTTCTCTCTGTGTGTTTTTGTGCAAACACATGTAAACACACAGAGTCGACCGAAAGCAAGAGCACAAAACTCATACATGGTAAATGAGCTTAACAGCTCGCCGCTGTTTGACTTCTGATGACACCCAGCAAAATTTAATGCCAACCTAAGGCTTAAATTTTCATTGGCTAAGCCCTGTGTGAACATAAAGTCAAATAAACCCATACATAGATATACATATAGTATAAATTGCTTTCGATAGTGTAAAACAGAACAGAACAGAACAGAACAGAACAGCAATAAATTTGAGCTTGCATTGGAAAAGTATTGGCGGGCGCACGGTGTGTATGAAAATTTGCATGCTCAACAAGTTGGGGCAGTGCCTCAAACATGACGACGTTTCAGGCGTTGCCAAATGCATTTCAGGTGTTAATTTCAAGCAGCAGTTGTCTAGTTGTGTGTGTGTGTGTGTGTGCTTAAAAGTTTGTTTTTGGCAAAAGTTTTATAGCCTGCTGCTGTTAACACTTTGATTGCCAGCAAGTTCTTTTAACTGCCAACAAGGACTCGATAGCGTTTGGTATTCCGATTCAAATGCAAATGCTTTCGAGTGCAAATGCTGCCAAAGATGAACAGAAAGAGAAACTTCAGCCACAACTATAAAGCCAATTTAACTGAGCGCTGCATTGCCTAGCTTCCGAGTGGGCAAGTCTTAAGAGCCCTGCAGCAGCTGATAAGCGATTGAGAGAGAGAGAGAGAGAAAGAGAGAGAGAGAGAGAGAGAGAGAGAGAGAGAGAGCGCATAACATATATCTCAATTATTAAGTGGAACTGTTTAGTTAGGAAACATTGCCTAAGTAGCTGCGCGCTATTGTTGAATCGACCGTCAATTGGTGCACTTTGAAGTGGCTGTGGCTGCGCAGCGCATTTATCGCTCGAACACCTTCAATTGCACCTGCAACTGTTATAGCAGCTCAATTGTCTGTTTAAAGCTTTAAGTATCGCTTCGATAGATATGCGCTGCATTTCATGTGTAAATAGTGCCCACAATTGTGCAGAGCTGCAAGTACTTATCCGAGGTATGCAATACGAGTATGCAAAGGTAGACAGACAAACAGACGAGCAGACAGGTGGGAAAGCGGGCAGGTGGGCATGTGGGCAGGTGAGCAGGCGAGCGCCACTATAAATAAGTAAGATTAAGCGCACTTCAGTGTGTGCGTATTTGTTAGTCTGTGTATGCGTGTGTCTGTGTGTGCGTGTGTGTGTCTGGCTCTGTAAACTGAGAGCAACATTTTGGAGCAGTCGAGTAAGACCAGCAGCAGAACCGTAACCAAGTCGAGCATCCAGAAGCAAACGACGTGCCCGCACTTGAAAACATGAAATAAACATTTTTTTAACCACAAAAAAAAGTTGGAAAGTTGCAGTGGGTTGCAATCGACTGCATAATACTCGTTAATGGTAAAAGAAAACTATATTTTGATCAGTTAAGATATATTTTGATTGACTGTAGAGAGACTCAAGAGTTTTCCACATGCTGTAATGCTGTGATGAGATTTTGTCACGCCTAAGTGGCCACAGGAGCTGAAAAAGCTAGAAGAAGAAGAGGACACGTAGCCCATATGCTCGTCTTCATGCCGCGAACGAGTATAAACACGCAATAAAAGAAATGTATAAACTTCCGTGTGGCACAAGAAGCTGCGCCGACTGCAACTGGAATCAAAATCAGCTTCTCATGTTGCCAGACGCCCGCACCGTTTGACTCTGCTGACTGTTTGGTACTTCTTGCCAATGCCAACTCTCCAGCCGCCACTCTGCTCTGCCCGCTGCTTCCTGCTGCGCTCCGCCTTGCTGCTCATAATTCAGGAAGTGTTCCGCACTCTTTGTCAGGCGACTTGCATTTTATAACAAGCTGAAGCAGCTTTCCGCCACATTCCACTGCACAGTGCGCTTCGTGTGTCCGCAGCGACAGCTTAATAAATGTCAAAAAGTAGCAGCAACACGAGTTCACTGTACAGTCAGGCACAAGCACAAGTGACTCGCAAGGGCCAGCAATTTAATTTGCACAACTTTGCGAAATTAA
This sequence comes from Drosophila anceps, assembly GCA_035045945.1. Taxonomy (NCBI): domain Eukaryota; kingdom Metazoa; phylum Arthropoda; class Insecta; order Diptera; family Drosophilidae; genus Drosophila; species Drosophila anceps. The sequence goes on from JAWNON010000150.1 coordinate 1,648,288, forward strand.
ATAAAAATGCTTTGCATTATTTACTAAATGCATCATTTTCATATTTTTAATATAAACATCATTAAATATGCACACAAAAACCAAATGAAAGGGAAAAAAATAAAGGGCAGTGGGCGAGGGTTACACTAGAGGATACCCAGTAAGTGAAGCCAGATCTCCAGATCTCAACTACCAAATGATTGATGATTTCGCTGTCCATAGGTGTTCCCAATTGAAATTTCGTTTTCCATATCTTGTCTATATCTAATGCCACACATATTCAACTCCATCCGTCCCCATTGTAGCTAACACTCAAATACAGAGCATCTGCCCTACAATACAACAAGCAAATGCGTTGAAGCGTTGTCTGCTTTTAATGAGTGTGTAAATTGCAGCTGTAAAAAAGAGAGATGTAATGAAAAACTGTAACAAAAATTGCACAAATAATATTAATGCATGCGCACAGTTTGATAATTAATATGAAAATCAGTTTGCACGCTGTCTGCTCGTATTGTTGTTCAATTAATCAGACATATGTATTGTGGTCAAGTTTGCTATCACGTGGCCCAACTGTCACTGATTAATTAAAATCTCTGCATGTCCTTTAAAAGAAAACATAAAACCAAATAAAATCACAGCAAAATATCATTAAAATTTACACATGAATAGCCTGAATAAGTTTGCTATTTTTGCACTGACCACACAATGTGACAGACGCCAAAGGCAAAACCACATTTAGTTTTATGCTTAATTAAAACCATAAATTAATGTTATTAATATTATAAAATATTATTATTTAGTGGTAAGAGTATATGATGTTTACTAAAAAAGAGCGACAATATATATATAGTCTTTTGTCTTCTATGGCTGTCAACTAAGATAAATGCGGCTTGAGTTCCAAATCCTGTTCATAAAAATAGTAGCAAGAGAGAATAGTAGTAGAAAAAGTAAGAGAAAAGTTATAGTATTATGATTGTTGCAGTGTTTGTATATAACAGACAGATGGAGGCTTGAATAACCCAATTTATATATATTTTTGATCAGGGTGACTAGCAGTGCCGATCTATGTTCGTCGGTCGGCAAATTTTATTCGTCAATGCGTTTTTTCTCAGCGAATTAATTTGGTAAACTATTCCAGCTAATGAAATGAAATTCTAAATATATATACATAATGTATATATATATATATATATATATATATATATATATATATATATATCTATATATATATATATATATATATATATATATATATATATATATATATATATATATATATATATATATATATATATATATATATATATATATATATATATATATATATATATATATATATATATATATATATATATATATATATATATATATATATATAAATATTTATTTTGAAATCTATTTTCACTCAGCAACATCCGACTGAGTTCAGCGTCAGCTATCTTTCTCTTTCTCTCTCTCTCTCTCTCACGCAGTGCGAATTTGAGTATGCAAGCCAAAGCAGCGTGCAGCCAAGACGCAAACTCACTCGGATAATACCTCCACGAAAACTGTGTACAGGCTCTCAGCTCGCGCACACCCATACTACTGTAACAGTAAGCAGCAAGAATGCATTGGGAAACTTAGAAAATATACATTGCTGTTATATAAGCAACACGACATATATATGTACGTATATCTGTATAGATGTATGTATTATATCGATAGATATATGTATATCTGTAAGTGTACAAAGACTGGCAGGTTTTATGGTATTTGCTGTTCGGACACACCCAAAAAGTGCTGCTGTCTTACTTGGTATTCAGTTGTAACTTAGTCAGAGATGACTTAAGTCCCTTAAAGATAAATATTAACTTATTACTGATAGCCACAATAAGTATTCAACTGCAAAAGCCTTTTTGAAACTTTTTAATTTGCTGTTAAATAGTTTTAAATGCGGCTGAATTCATTTGATGAATCGCATTTGATTTGATTTACGCATTTTTCGCGTGTGTTAAACACATTAAACAATTAGCTGCCATTGAAGCACGACAAACAGTTGCAATTAGTGCGCGCGAATGGCACTCAATTAAATACAATAAATTCAATTGACAGCTGCGCTTCTTAACAATATTTTCACTTTGCATTTCCCACTTTGCATTTCCCATTTCCACAAATCTCATTAAAATGCCCACTGTATTTTATTTGTGCATAATTTCTGGCTCATTTATAAGTTATGCGTTATCTTTATTTATGCACATATTTGCCATTCGATTTTTGTTGTTAATTTGATTTTATTTATTTGTTGTTTGTTGTTGCCCCGTTTATTGCGCCGCAATAATTATTAACAAGTGCGTTTGGCTAATTGGCTTGCCTGTCGGCTTATCTGATTGTGAAATTGTATTACAATTTATGCACGCCTGATGTTAATTATAAAGTTTTGAGCTTTAATCATCTAGCGCAGAGTTTCAGTTCGACTTGTGGTTTAAAATGGAAATGAAAAAAAAAATCAGAGCGAAAAATCAAAGAAATTTCCCTTTCAAACTTGTATTGGCTGCAGGCAAAGGAACGAAACACGAAAAATGAAAAACGAAAAACGAAAAACCGAAACAAATTTAATCAAAAAAGTATATAAAGAAATGTTTTGCAAACAATTTCATCAGGAATTCTCTGCTCGCCTTTATTCAAATCTTACAAATAGATTTCAATATCTATACGCATTTATCAGTTACAGTAACAGTTACAGAAACTGAAATAAGTTCCCTTCGTTATTTGGTGTATTTATATTTTGGGAGGGACCCCGGCCAAAAGTTTTTGCAGAACAAAAAAGTTCATTGTTATGCGCAGATTTGAATTCGGATTTGTTAAAAACCAACATATTTTCCTTTCAGGCCGAAACGCCAGCGCGCTAGAGAGGCGCGGGCAACAATGGCAGGTAAAGTCCAGCGCAGACAGAAATAGATTCGAAAACTCAGATTCACCTTTTTTGCATATTTTCAGCTTCCTTTTTTTTTTTTTTTTTTTTTTTGCTATCCACATTCGACAATGCGCCCATTGAAATTTGCATGGAAATTTGTTTCTGTGCCATAGCAATCGCTGATGCTCCAAATCAGACGAATATCTATGCGCATTACGCATACGTCACATTTGACCATGCATCCGCTGAGGCTGGCTGGCTGGCTGGCTGTCTGGCTGGCTGTCTGGCAGAGATGAACGGACGGACAACTAACGTCAAGTTGTTGGCATATTTTGCGCTGTATTTAGCAGCTTACCATGGCATATTAATTAACTTTTATGAGAGTGGAACTGACACACACGCACACACGCACACACGCACTATAGCCGGGACTCGCTGTGTGCCACGCTGCGTATGTGTAATATTTCATTTAGGACCGTAGCGGCAGCCCACTTTATCTGTGCTCCTTTGGGTCTAAAAGATTTATTGCCTGCTTCAAAGATAAAGTCATTATTATGGCATTATAAAAGATGGCAAGCGGCTCCCCGCAGCGCTTAGCGATATGAATCTTTGATGCATGTAATTGCCATCTCGACCCTTATACGATCTCTTTCATTGATTTGGCGCCGAGGTTGCACAGCTGCCGTTTTGTTTCTACAGCTATGTTAATTTTTGGTGGCTACTGTTTTATCGCTTGTCTTGGGCTAATTAAAATGTCATTAGGCCGCAAACACGACGCATTGCGACAGCCATCAGCTGTCAGTAGCTGCTTGCAGCTGAGTCGGCTGCCTCGGCAGCCTCGACTGGCTTTAACATGTTGGTAAACAAGTACACTCCAAATTAATTATGCATGCGAGCGCAAATTGACAGCTGCCACGCCCACCAAGGCCAATTCAAGCTAAGCATAATCAATAACCACCAACACGGGCGACACGTGTAAAACGAGCAAGAGTAATCCGTAATTCGATACGCCCCAGCAAATATTTGACCCCAAAAAAAAAATGGGAAGAAAAAGAAAACTTAAGCCCTCCGCTCTCTGCACTCGATAGCGGCCATTTGGCAGGCATTCAAGAAGCAACGCCAGCCATGGCCGCTGCATGGCGACAAAATGGCCGACAAAATGGCGACAACATGGCTGAAGGTGCGCTTTAAAGTCATTTGGCAAGCCTTTAAAGAGATTAACAGCTGCAAATGGCAATCGACACGCGATAACTTCATTTCAGGCAATGCACAAAGTCAATTTCTGAGCTCAAGCAAAAAGGAAATTCATTTCAGCTAATTAGCGTTGAAATTTTCTGTGTATGTACTAATTATAGACAGTTCCTGACTCACTCAAGTTATTATTTTGACTTAAGCTTATATTTATTTACGTAGCATTCATACTCTTACCTCTTCAGGCAGTGTATACCTTGTGCGGTGTGTGTTGAAGGTTGGCACATTTGACTTCTTGCCTTCTGTTGCGCTCTTTGATTGAATTTCCGGGCTGCGGTAGATGCGGCAGTTGTGGCAGATGTTGCATATACTCGTATGCTGCCAGCTCGTGGCATGAAGTTTATTGAAATCGATCGACTTCCGCTTGGAGTGTTTTTTTTTGTTGTTCATGTGATGTGCAGCTGATATTTGCATATAAGTAAAATGCGCCAGCGAATGCCTCAGATTTATGTTAATTTATTGAATTTCATTTGATTCGCACTGGCCTTTTTGCAATGTGCTGAAATCTTGTGTTGCGAATGCGAATGCGAAAGTAAATTCAATCAAGTTTATGCATAAATTACCAGACAGCAAGTAAGCAACGGCAACAGCAACATCAACAGCAAAAAAAGGTAAATTTCAGGCAAAGGCGCATCGAAACAACAACAAAGCGACAACAACAACTTGTTTCTTCTTCCACTTTATCTTTATAATGGCAAAAGTTTCAAGTTGAAAGCCTTCGTCCTTTTTTTTTTGTTGTTGTCTACCTTTCTTGTAAATTTATGGGGAGAGAGTTTTTTGCTGGCCATCATGGCTTGCCCTCGGGGCAGGTCGTTAAAATGAAGCTGCTGTTCATTATGTAATTGTGCTGCGTACAGGTTAAAGACACAGTATGCAGCTCTTTTTGCGGTTGTCATTTGAATAATTGATATGCTAATTTAATTATTGTTCAATTTGCAGAGTTTATTGTAGCTGAACTGAAATGCCAAATGGTTGACCCTTTGACCTAAGTGCGGCTTACTTTCAGGCAGCTCTGTAGACGATCTAGCTCCATTTGCTGCAGATAGTCAACGATTGTGCTGCAGAGCACCACTTGCAGCAGTATTTTGCAGCCGCTCGTGATGCCAGCAAATGTAATCACAGCGGCATGCGCTTTTGGCTTCCACGCCAGAAAGCTGATGGAATGCGGACGATAATCGAGCAAAGGCAAACGTGTGCTGAGCTGTAAAGGAGATGAATTGATATACAGAACACTTCAGTTGATTTATAAAGAACTTTAAGCTCACTAAGAAGCTGATGATGTCACTGCCTTCTCTGCTCTCATTGAATGCTCTGGGAGACACTGCCTGCTTGCTGTTTGACAGCTCTATCTTCCAGATGTTGTTGATTAGCTTATTCTGCTCTCGCTGCTGCAACTTTGCCGCCCAGAGCAGCGGCAACAGCAGGCTCATTGGCCAAGCCAGCTCCGATGCTGCCAAGATCAGTGTCTGGTCACGCGTGAGTGGTGGTGCTTCCATACCCAGCCACTCCGCTTCATCTTCTAGATCATCGCGATTCTTGTGCCGCTGCAGGATCACGTTCTCATCGTAGCTCAATTCCCCTATGTAAACACCACATTTGATGTAAAGTAGGAAGAACAGCCAACAGAATGTTAATCGGAAGTAATAAGCAGACAAGTGTTGTATGCGCTTAAGCAGAGGTTGTACATGCAACACCTGCCGCAGCAGGTCAAGCTCATTTGGCAGTTGTAGCTGCTTCAGCAATTGATTAAGAGATTGCAGCACTGCCGTATGCAATACATGCTGAAAGAGCTGTAGAGTCAGCAAAAGCATCAACAGCAAATGGACAGCACCCACCACATAGCTGATGATGCTTTCATCTAATGCCTGCGGGAAGTCGAGGCAGACCAGGTTGAAGGTCAAGAACAGCAGCAGCATTAACTGAAAAATACCCAGAAAAAAGAGCAACCAGGAGCACTTGAGCACCAAACGCTCGCGCAGCACAGAATCCAGATGCTTATAGGCTAATTGAGCTTGATCTACTATATACCAGAGCTGTAGCCTGCCACACAAACACGCAATCAACATCCACACATAGGTTACATTCTGAGCGAAGAGTGTGCAAAAATCCACAATGTCCAACTCCGGCCGCGTATTGGGTGCAATATCGTTGAAGGTCGCATTGGAGCTCTCCGTATCACAGCGCAAAAGAAACTGCGCAACATTAAACAAGATCAGCACCAAGCACGGCAAGGGTGTAAAAAAAGAGGTACAGCAACCAAATCTCAGACGATAACGCTGATGGGCTCTATCGAAGCTCAACTTCAAAAGGCCAGCTCCATCCAGAGCCAAACACTGCAACTTAAGCAGACTATAAAGCAGGTTGAAGCGCCACATGCTGTTGGTAAACTGAAGCGAATGTAATAGAAACTATATTCATTTATTGCGCTCAGTTGACTGATAGCTCACTCAAAGTCATCAAGGAAATGTCAGCAATAGACCTGGCTAATTGCCTTTGTCGTATTAATATCGAAATGGCTTTACGTGTAGCTGTTGGAGAAATTGATTTGCAGTATGATATGTTAATTTGATTACTGAACAATTTACCGAGTTTATTGTATCGCAAAACAAATTAGAACTGATTCGCTTATGGTTTAACTGTGGATCGCTTTCAACCCGAATTGTAGACGTTCTAGCTCCATTTGCTGCAGATAGTCAACGATTGTGGTGCAGAGCACCACTTGCAGCAGCATTTTGCAGCCGCTTTCAATACCAGCAAATGTAATCACAGCGGCATGCGGCTTTGGCATCCACGTCAGAAAGCTGAGGGAATGCGGACGATAATCGAGCAAAGGCAGGCGTGTGCTGAGCTGCAATGGAGATGCCTTTGTATAGATTAATTTGATAATATCTCACGAAATTTAAGCCCACCAAGAAGCTAATGATATCCTTGCAATGCCTGTTTTCATTAAATGCTCTAGGAGACACTTCCTGCTTGTTGTTTGGCAGCTTTATCTTCCAGATGTTGTTGATTAGCTTATTCTGCTCTCGCTGCTGCAGCTTTGCAGCAATGAGCAGCAGCAACACCATGCTAACTGGCCAGACTAACTCCAAAGCTGCGATGCTCAGCCGATTCGCTTCATCCTTGAGACCGTCGTGATTCTTGTGACGCTGCAAGAACATTTTCACCTCGTAGCTGGTTTCACTTACATAAGCACCACATTTGAGACAAAATACGACGAAGAGCCAACAGAATACTAAGCGGAAGTAAAAGGCAGCCAGGTGCTGTATACGCTTGAGCATAGGTTGTACATGCAACACCTGTCGCAGCAGGTGAAGCTCATTTGGCAGCTGCAACTGCTGCAGCACCTGATTTAGCGATTTTAGCATACCCGTATGCAATAGATGCTGATAGAGCTGAATCGACAGCAGAAGCATCAACAGCAAATGGACTGCGCCCATAACATAGTTGCCATCCTGTTGAAAGTCCAGCAAGACTAGCTTTAAGCTTTGCAGCAGAAACAGGAATATCTGCAAAATCCCTAGAAGCAGAAGCAGCCAGGAACACTTAAGCTCGAAGCGTTCGCGCAGCACAGAATTCAGATGCTTATAGGCTAATTGAGCTTCATCTATCATATACCAGAGCTGTAGTCTGCAATTCACATACACAATCAGTATCCACACGTAGGCCATGTTTTTAGCGAACTGGTTGAAAAACCTGTTAAGCTTTAGTTCTCGTCGTGCATCGGGAACAACATCGTCGGAGTTTTGCTCATCAAAATGCAAAGTGAACTGCACAAAGTTAAAGAAAATCAGCAGGAAGCACGGAAAATGTGTAAAAAAGGTGGCACAGAAGCTTAATTTTAGACCATAGCGCTGCCGAGCTCTGTCAAATTTCAACTTCAAAAGGCCAGCTCCATCCAGAGCCAAACACTGCAGCTTAAGCAGACTATAAAGCAGGTTGAAGCGCCACATGCTGTTGGTAAACTGAAGCGAATGTAATAGAAACTATATTCATTTATTGCGCTCAGTTGATTGATAGCTCACTCTAACTCATCAAGAGAAAATCGGCGATAGATCTGGCTAATTGTCTTGGTGACATTCATATCGAAATTGTCTTTCGTATAGCGGTTGTAGAAGTTAATTTGCTTTTCGGAGTGCAGCCGTGAGTATAGATAGAGGGAGAGTAGAAACAGGCAGCCCACTCTGATGGAGATATGCAGTAGCATGGGCAGCGTCAATTGTAGATGTTGGGAGCTGAGGCCCAAAATGGCCAGGGGCAATGGCTTGTGACGCAGCTCTGTCACCGGCAAATTGCTGAAAAACTGTGAAAAACATTTGATTAGGCCAAAAGGTACACAGAGCTGAACGACGTATCTAGGCAATAACTGACCAACATGCTGATGATGTCCCGTTTGTGCTGTGGCTTTATACAGAGTCGCTGTATGGGCAGGCCGAAGGGCATGGGCAGGGTCTGGTGGCGCAGCAAGCACCAGGACTTCAATTTGAAGTACTCCAAGCGATCTTCCATCTGCAGATAATTGTCATAGAACTTCCAGTGCTGGTTCTGCACATCGTACGAGCTGAGCAGCAAGGTTAGAAATGTCAGCAGCAGCAGAAGCAAATGCGACAGCCGCATGTGATCCATATTCAGCTTGTCGGCGGATTGCCAGTCTAGGAGCAGCTGACCAAGGCGAAACACAATCAAGCCCACAAAACTGAGTAGATGCAGTGCAAAGTAACGGATGATGCGCCAATGTAGACACCAAATGTTCAGCTGCTCTTTCAGTATGGTGCGCAAGATGCCCAGGCGAGAGCTCCTCATATGCTGCTGCAGAAACACATTGAGAGCACGATAGATGCTGGCCAGCCAGATTAGATAGTTGCCCAGAAAGAGCAGATTCATGTAATAGATTAAAGCGGCGCCGGCTATGAAGCAGGCCTGATAGCTGGAGTACATATGGAACTGCCAGATGAACAGCGTAAGCAGCTCGGCGGACAGCATCAAGGTAAGAGCACATTCTCGCCAGAGGGGCACGCACATCCAGATGCCCAGCACGCGTTGCAGTGTGGCATATGTTTCACTGCAATCGTTTAGCAGCTTTATGAGATACTGGCGCAGTCGCTGAAAGTAGATGTAAAGCGGCACGAAGATCAGGAACAAGCGCTCATCGTAATCCCAGGCCTGGCTGAGCCACATATAGCCGAATGAGCTAATCATATATATCAGGGTCATCATCTGCACATAGAACAGTTCGCCCCACACGAAACGCGCGCTCTCCGTATAGCTCAGATTGTAAAAGCCCAGATAGATGCCCAGGCGGCCGATGACACGCCACACGCACAGTATGTGGCATAGGCAGAAGCCTTTGACCGTTTTATGCGTTCGCATCGCTGCCAGCTGCTAGCCACACTGAGTGCCACAAACGCACACAGGAACAGAAAGGAAATTTGTTGCTGCATGTTAATTAGCTTTTACAGTGAATGATAAGTGCGACATTTATTCTTGCAGAGAGAAGTGCGTGTGAGTGAGCGAGCGAGGCGAGGCGAGCCAAGCCGAACCGAGCCGCGCCGCGCCGAGCCCTTGAACCATAACGACAAGCAATATTTCATGCTCTGTTTATTTTGTGGCAGTGCGACCTTTCATATTTTACACTCTGATACGGGGTCATGAAATCGAAAGAGCACTTAAAATAGCATAAAGTTTAAATGGAATATGAAAGCTCTCTATAAAAGCGGCAAACTTCATGTCACTGCAGCGGCCACTTTTTAATTCATATGTATCTTGGGTAGCGTTTAAGGACCCGAGCCCAGCGGCACCGATGATTTAAGAGGCATGTAAGCAGCCGTATGGAACATGCGGCTCATGCATCGTATCGCTGTGTAAGTGTGCGATAAAAGCCGCCCATAACAATGACAAAAACTGCATGTTTTTATTACAAATTGCAATTGTGAAAATTTTATACATGGCCGCAGCCACATTGCCATCGTCGCATCGTGTCACATTCCACAGCCTGCACCTGCAACAACAAGACCCAAAAAAAAAGATGAGAAATGAAATGGGACGCACGGCACGGGCTGTGATAGTGTCGCCACAAATAAACTTCCGGACAAAAATTGGGCTGCATTTCCGGTGGGCCGCCTCGACAGTTTTTATTGCAGCTTTTTGCTGCGTGCCGCGCATAAAGCAAATGAATTTATTTTTTCTTTTTCAACCCTTTTAAATTTCTTTTTCAATTTAAATTGTCCAACGGCTGGCAGCACTAGCAAAAAATAAAAGGCAGAGCTCGGCATACCAAAGCTTTCTTTTAGTCCTTTAGTCGATTTCAGCTGCTATAAATTTGTGCATGTTTTCATTAGTTGTCAGCGCTGCTTTTGATGATTTATGCATGTTTTTTGCATCCATCCACTTTACACTCCACGGTGGTAGAAATAAAAATATCTATTAAAAATTTAGTTGACATTGCAAATGTTTTTCAGCCAATGCAAATGGCTGCAGCTGCCATAGGCCAAACGACATCGCATCTATAAAGTTCATATGGAAATACTTCCGATAGCGAAATATTAATGAACTTTTAAGATATATATTTTAAATATATATGGCTTTATTCTATATACATACTATAGCTAGTCTACATCCACATAAAGTATTTTGATTCAGAATTGAATCGAGTCTTAAGTATATGACCATCATTATCAAGTGATGTAACTCGGCTTAATCAAGTTATATCTTAATGAATTATACATTTAATGGCAGGCACATGCCTCTACAATTATCTTACATAGGAATATACTTTTGCACAATTTTACTTGTTTAACAGGCTTTGGCTACAATAAGACAATAACAATCAGCTAACTTTATTATACATGTAATTGAAATACCTGTAAAATATATTAAAATATCCTTTCTTATTGTAGTCATACCATATATAGCTATAGGACATGCCTATACGTTCATAGCCTTAGACGTAATCGTGGCTAAGACAGCGCCGCTAGCCTGCTTTACCCACTGACATACAGACTGCTGCTGTAACTGCTAACGATGTGGCTGATGGTAATGCTGATATGTACAGCCTTTCGAGTACGTTGTTTGTGGTGCCACAGCTCCTGTTACTGCTTTTGCTATTGCTTCTCCTGCTGCTCCTGTTAACACTGATGGCTCTAATGATTGTTTGTCAAACATGCTGGTTGCAGTAGGAGTTCGTTGCTGTCCCTTGGCTACTGCTCGGTGTGCGCCCGGGGCTTCTTATTGAATTCCAGCGGCGCCTGGCTTGTCCTTTTGCCGCCGACATGCACAGGATTTTAAAATGCCACATAAAGGCGCACCGAGCGCTGCGACATGAATTCCAAGTTGAAATGACAAAGCAAACGCCGAGAAAAATAGAAACGAAGCGAACACAGAGTGAGCAGAGAGCAGTAGAAGGATAAGGAGAAGAAGACGTGAAAGCAAGTGAGCCGCTTAAGGTTGACATTTTTGGGTTATGCTGCGATGAACCAATGAACATGCCAAAATACTCACGTGCCTGGGCATGCAAATCCTCTAATGGCTGACGATGTGGGAGCTGGCGCAGGCACCGATTGAGAGTTGGACTTGAACAAATTAATCGTTCAGCGTAGCAAGGACCAGGGCAAGGACCTGGCAACTTCCAGTTCCCAGTTTGAAAATAAATTAGTTTGCCGCGTGGGCGATTGGCGACGCAAATCTGAAGTGGGTCTGACAGCGGTGTCACGCAGCAAGAGTGGGAGGCGAGAGGGCCGAATGTCGAATGGGTGGTATGTGTTACCAATAATTTGCTGGCATTAGAAGCATTTGAATTTTTTTAATATTTAAGCTTAGTTTCACAAGCTTATCGATTTTGGTGGCTGGTGCCATGTGGAGCATATTGCGCCTGCTCGAATGGCGCTAATTGAAGTGGTTGCCAGCTCAATGTGTGCAGCCATCAATTACTCGCACTTCACAAATGCTTTTTCGTGCTTTTTCGCGTTAAAAGCATTTACACAGTCCGTCATCACATTAGCGCCCAAGCGGCCCACTAAATTGTTATTGTTTTATGTGTACCCTAACCAGGCGAGAAGGGTACTTGAGCCATGTCAAAGTGGTTGGCACGTGTAATTACGAGGGGCAGCAGCAGGGCTACTTGACTGCTTGCTTTTTCTACTTATCCTGCTCAGCGCTCTTCAGCACTTTTCTATTCACTTGACTGCGCTTTGTCCATCTTCAGAGTTGCTTACTCTCTATTCCCCTTTTGCTTCATCTCTGCTCTTCCTTATCTCAGCTTTTTGTCTACCTCTAGCTTTGAGCTGCCTTGTTCTGATTTCTATGTTGCTGTTTTGAGCATTTTTCTAGGCTGACCATTTCCCTTTAAAGTAGAACAAGTAACTTTTATTTTACAGTAGAGTGTATTTGAGTCTCCATCTGCTGTTAGTTATTTTCTTTCGCCATTCGTCCTACTGTTTCGTGCTGTGGGACACCTGAACCGCTGTCCAGTTGCCGACATGTCACAGCACTCGCTGCTTTGCTGCTGCCGCCTTTGCGGTTACTTTGGTGCCCAAAAAGTTGTTAGCGAGCTGTTTGCACTGAGCAACATCTATTACAATGGGGGCACGAAAAGATTTGAACTGGCCCAGCAAACACTTATCTACTGGATGTTTGTGCTCAATCTATTGGCGTGGATTTTTGTGGTTTACTTAGCCGGCGCTGATTGCCAAATTGATGGTTACGTTCACTTCCTATACGCCGCGCCCTGCATCCTTTATATGTGCACGCGACACTGGCTGATAGAAGTGCTCAATGAGATGGCTGGCGTGCAGCGGCAGCTGGGTGGTTGGCTCTGCGTGAAGGTGGTGCGCGTTTATTGCTGGTCTCTGCTCATGACCGTGCAGCTGGGGTGGGCTATCTACTGGCAGCTACAGCTCTATGATTACCAATGGCTGCTTTGTGTGGCTTTCTGTGTTCTATGCTGTTATCTGCAGCTGCTGCTGCACTTCAATTGCTTCATTTGGCTATACTGCAGCTATGTGGCCATAAATCGAATGCTCGCAGCTTCCTTGAGCAACCGGCAACGCGTCAAGTTGCTGCACAGGGTGCTTCAAATGCAGCCGACGCTACACAAGATACAGCGACACATGACACATTACTTCAGCGTTTATTTGCTATCGCTCTTGGTGCTGATGCTGCACAAGTTGCATTTGTCTGTCAGGCAGCAGTTGGAGCTGCAGCAGGGCGTCGTTATTGTTCAGTTGCAATTGCAGCAGCTCACATACGGGGCAAATCTCTTAAGCCTGATCATTATTTTGCTGCTGGCTGTGCGAGATTTTCGCAGAGAGCGCACAAAGTTCGAGTCGAGCCTGTGGCGTCAGCTGCTGCAGCAGCAGCCACAACTTTTCCTGCCACAGCTGCGCCAGTGTCGCAGATGCCGCATCAAACAATTTTTGGATGTGGTAGATCTAATGGTAAGCGCTCGGATTATTGCTGCCATTAACAAAACTTTTAACTCATTCCCATCCTTTACAGCACTGCACTGACAATCGACCAGATCAGCTGCGCAGCAAGCGGACGCTGCTCTGCCAGCTGCCCGGCTGCCCAGTGACTGCCAGAGCACTGGGTCAGCTGCTTTTCTGGCTGCTGCTAAGCTTGCCCCTAATGCTGATACTCTTTAAAGAGCATTGCACAGTAAGCTGGGAGTTTAATGATAGCTCTGAGCATAGAAATTATACCAGCTTTAAGCAGCCTGCTTGGAAGCAAGACGCGATCATTTACCCAAGTCTGGAGGATAGAAACTTAAGCTGGTGGTTCTATTGAAGCGACTTTAAAATTGGTTTCAGTATATAATTTTCATGTTTGTGCATAAGAATTAAATAATTTACTGAGCAATTCGATATTTATTATGCAAAGCACGCTGCGTGCGCTCCGCTTGAAAAAATAATCCATAAAGCGAAAGGAGAGCAGCTGAAAAATCAACTAAATCAAGCACAAACTTAACCCGTTCTCTCTCCCTCTCTCTCACACACACACGCAGCGGATGCTAAGAGTTATGTGAGGCTGATAGAAATCTATTAAATCTCTTTATGGCTGAGTTATGAGAGGCTGCCAACCTAATTAGCTGCTGTCCCATAGGCTATAGCCGTGCAGCATGGCGTATGATTAACACGACTAATGAACGCCTTCCGCGCTCAGCTGTAAATGATTGAATTAAAACTCATTTGTCCCTTCTTTACCCCCTTCGACTAGGCATAATCAATTCAATTATGCTCAAGCTAAATACAAAAAGAAAAAAAAAACACACACACAGTTCAGTTCATTGGGCATGGGTTAAACTTTTTGCTAGCTTGAGCTTTCATCTTTGGATTCATTCGAAACTATTTGCCTGCAACTTGTGCAGTTGACTGGAAAATAATGTCGATTAGCCGCATTAGGGGATGCATTGCTGACACGCCCACTTGGTGATAAGCCCCGCCCAGCGTAAACTCTGAGCATAATTGGAATATGCAGTTGTAGTTGCGGGCGTGGTCTGGACCTGGCCTCACTGCATGTAATTTGACAAAATTTGCCAAAAAGCAAAAGCATTTAGTATTTAACACTCTACAACATTCAGTTGTCAACACAATGGTAGTCAGGCCGGGGCCGAGGCCGGAGTATGTGGAGGGCTGAGCGCAAAGTGCGAAGAGTTTTACGTATTGCAATTTGTGCAAAATGCAAATTTCCTCACTGATGACAGCGGCAATTTTGTGCACCATTGTTGTAGCTGAGTGTGTTTGTTGTTGCTGCTGTTGTTTGTATACATCCATTGTTTGGTCATACAAGCAGAGACAGTGCTGTGCAGTTGAGTGTGGCCAGGCTCGAGCATAAACAATGGTTACTATGAAAGGAGTTCTCCATAGAGCGGCACAATAAACAACTGTCTGTGGGGAACTGTTTCTATGCATATGCTCAGCGCTGTGACAGAAAGTCAGGCAACGCAACAATAAACACAACCAGAGCTGCAAAGCAGCAGCAGTCGAGCCACACAGAATTTTCCACGCTGCCATGACATCCTCTCTCTCTCTCTCTATCTCCCTCTCTCTCTCTCTCTCTTTATATTCTTTTCACTCTATCTCGCTTTCGCTTTGATTAACAATGATGTGCATTATTTTTGCAAATAAACTTGGCCAAGCCACATGAGCTAGCGACGGCAGTGAACAACTTTCGCCTGTTGTTGCTGTTGCTGCTGTTGTTTGCCATTTTGTATGCTGGGCAATTTGGCTCAAGTTGCATTTATTGATTTATTACAATGACAGCTTACAGCTTCAATCATTGTCAGCAGCAAGAATTTCCGAAACACCCACATACACACACACAGACTAAACACATACCTCATGGTTGTCATAATTGCGCATTTGGGTGCAAGGTCTTGGCGACGACTACTCGCCCTCAAACTCACACTCGCGCTCGCATTTAGATTTACATTCACATTCACATTCGCATTCCCCACAGTCCTACACACGAAGGCAAATGGCAAACGGAAGCTTTTAAGCAAACAGGATATGCTGTGAGCAGCTTTGGCTGGGGCTGGGGCTGGGGCAGGAGGGCGGCCAAACAGGATCTAGCTAGAACAATAGTACGAGCAGTCGCAAGTCCGGCTTGGAGGCAGCTTTGCTAGCCGAAATGAAAACATAACATTTGTTATGCAAAGCCTTTGATGTTGTCCTTGGGCGCACTGAGTGCAGGATGCAGCCAACAACTTGTCAATGACAAAATCAGTTTCCCATTAAACGGGCGAAAGAAAAACATTTTCCCTTTTGCCATACTTCGAATGTTGTTAAAGTTATTCGCTTTGAGCCGTTGCCAAATGGGTCAACAGCGATTGTGTGGCTGTAACTTTGTTGTGCACACAAAAACTTTGGCGGCTTAGGTCCAAGAAATGAACACAGACACACCTACACAGTCATAAACACACACACACACACACACACAGAGTGAAAATAATTAAGGTCCTTCAAGCTTATTGACTTTTTCCCGGGCGTTGCTGAAAAGTTTTGTGTGCTCAAAAATTCAGTGCGCAGGGCAGATAATAATTAAGCGCAAAAGGAAAGGACAAAGGCCAGGAAGTGACCAACACAGAGAAAAAGGGACGCTCAATAAATAAATATGCCAGGCAGCAAGGCTCGCCGAGTCCTTTAATGCTTACAACATTTGGACAGCGGCGAGTGCAGGTGCACTTAGCAGGCAATTGCGGGATAATTTAATTAGGTGCCGCTAGCAGGCACAAGGATAACAGGATAATGATAACAAAATAAGCAATCCAGCTAGCCAGCCCTGACTCCGCACTGGGGGCGATAAAAAGGCGCCATAGAACAGAGATAAAATGTGCGGTAAATTAAATGAAAAATGGCGTCGACGCTGCCTGGGCCATTATAAAGCGTGTAACTGACCGATAACAACGATATCGGCAGGCTTATATAAATTGCAGCAGCCAGACTTAATTGAGTTGCCCCTCCAGCTAACAGAAGCCCATTCACCATTCACACACATTTACCCAAGTGCCTGTGTCTGTGTGCTTGTGTGTGAAATAGCGAACGGAAGTGCAAAAGTTGTCGCCGGATGTGGAGAGCACAGGTAACAGCTGGCCCAGTGGCGATATCTAAAGCTGCTCGAATCGAACATAATTAGCTCGCAAATTATTCAAGCAGCAATTAAATCGACCCAAAAAGGATAATGGATAATGGATAATTCAAGTTTTCGGCCACTAATTAATCGCAGCTGCCAACGCAATTGAAAATTCAACAAATTGTCAATATAAATTTAATTATGAACTTAAATCGATATAAACGAAGTCCATGAAATAAGCTTTATTGTTGTTTAACGGAAGATACCCTGCATAACATGTTGTGGTTTTGTATAGTACAAGAGAATAAGTTTAAGAATAAGTAAGTAATTGAACAATACTTATCAGAAGATACCCTGTATAACATGTTGTGTTACGGTATAGCAATACATATTGTTGGACAATACTTATAGAAGACACCCTGTCATTAAAGGTATAGCGTAAGGTTATTTTTAGACTAGTATTCTATAGTATAGCAGAGTTTTATAGGGTATATTATGATTAAACTAGCATATACAACTCCATGCACATGCAACTCCGTTCACTAAAAGCTACCCCTTTATCAAGCTCATTCACTTACAGGGCATACAAATTGTGGCTGTTATAGTTAAAGACTTTCAGGCGTCAGAACTTCACCCCTGTGCCCTTCGCCTCGTCCACCTCCACCCCCTGTACAACCTGAGCTGCAGTCAACTGGGAACTTGCAACTCGGCTGCAACGCTGCGTTGTGGGTAAGCATGCATGTCAAGCACATAGCCATACTGCAAAGTTTGTTGTCCCAGTTGCAGCTGCACTTGTAAGTTGCATTGCTCGCCCGTCAGCTGCGCGTGGGTGCGTGTGTGTGTGTGTATGTGTGTATGTGTGTGTGTGTGTGTTGGGGTGGTTGTATGTCGCCCCAAGCAGCGCCTTGGTGGCCTCGTTTCATTTTCTTATGCAATAATTAAGTGAGTGCCAAGCAGAGTCAAGCGTGAAGCGCAACGCGTTCTCATTTGCTATCAAATTCATGCGTAACGTAATTGTGAAGGGACGAACAAGCCTGCAATTGTGTGCGAGTGTGTGTGTATGTGTGAAAATTATTTTGGCCAATGCCTGTGTAAGCTTCGCACGCATGAGAAATCAAAAGCAGCTGTGACGGTAGTCTACCCTTAAGTGCCACAAGTGGCTGTGAAAATAGCGCAAGGAAATGTAAAAAAGAACAAATTACAATAAATGTGCAACACGAGCAAAGCTTGCAACTCAATTTGGTTTCCAACATTTTGTTAATCGAAGCTGCTGGCCGCTCAAGACTACTGCGAGAAACTGAACAACTTGAACTGAAATCCATGAAATGAATGAAAGATGTTCGTGTATATAAAGGCATATATGCCGCTTTGTGTGTTGCCCGCATAAGCAGCTGTACATAGAGTCTTAAAGAGATTCTGGTATAATCTATCTATAAACTAGCAGACAGAGAGGCTGACAGGCAGAGAAGCTTTTTTAAGAGCTGATATCTGACTCTCTAAGAAAAGTCTCCATGAAATCCCTGCCTATACAGAGTCTATTTCGAATCACTTTATGAAAAGTGACAAGTTTTAACAAATTCCCATGACAACGACTCTAAATTCTACGTTATATACAGAGCTTTTATTATTTCTATTAAATTATTTTCCATTTCCACACACAATCAAATTTCTAAACAAGTTCTTAAAGTAAACAAACTTCATCTTGAGGCGTAAGTCAATAGAATTTATCTACAATAACAAAAGTCAGCGTACATGTAGTCATGAGAATAGCTTTAACTCGGAGCTCTGCTAACTATGTATATGCTTAAATACACATGCGAGTATGGATGGCTCGTGGCACTCGTAGTTTTCATAACAAGGACACGTAAACAGCCACAACACGCATTCACTTAGATGGCCATCAAAATGCGAGCACTTGAAATCAAATTTAAACATCTATACTTGTGTGTGTGGGAGTGTGGGTGAGTAAATTCTTGCTCGACAGACATTTGCCGTCGCCAAGTGTGAGCGTGTGTACGTGTGTTTGGGCGGGTGTGTGTAGTTTTTGCTACTGCGACACGTAGTTCCGCTCATAAGCCAAAGGCGAGCTTGGCAAGGGCGCAAAAATATTTTTAACATTGTAACGAGATAATATTTTACCATCATACGATATTCGTGCAAGTCGCTGTTCTTGCGCCTCTGTTAAATGATATTACCTGTAGCAACAGCAACCTGACAAGCAGTCAGTCAGGAAGGCAGGCAGCCACGACGACAACGACGTGCCCAACTAACGGAAACCGGATGTGCTGGCTTGGCAGCTGTGAAGTGATGTTTAGGCCAGGCCAACGACTACGAGCACTGCGCTCGCTCGTTCAACGTGCAAAACTTGCCCATAGGCATCATCGAGTGCCACTTTTTATGGTTGGTCGTCTGTGCAAGTGCGCCTAGCTGTAGTTGTTATGGCTCACAGGCGGCAGCCACATAGCCACGCATTTTCTATCTATCCTTACATATACCGACTTGGACGCACTCGACGCCCTTGGGGGCAACAGCTGCCCATAACTTGTGGCAGCATAAATCGCTGCTCAACCTGCCAGACCCCAATCGCCTTAGCTTATAACTATATGCTGGAACAATAAAGCCATATTGGCAATTTAATGTGCTGCAAAGTATTGGAGGATCTCTGGAACGACAGCACGCATACGACACGTTGGCCGCCTGGCAGTGCATTCTAAGCAGCTTAACCGTGCCAGCACGACTATAATTCTCACATCGATTGCTCGATAAGCACGTAAACAGCCTGAGGACTGCGCTCTCACTCGCAGTGCGAAACGCTGGCAAATGGCAGCTGCAGATGCAACTGCAACAAAAGTGCAGCTGAATTGAGCTTTGTTTGCTGTTGCATGCATATCTTGGTCGATAAGACCAACACGTTTGTACATTATCGCCGCCCACACACCCTCCCTTCTCCCTATCCACACAAATATATATACATATATAGATACATAACAACTTAATTTTCAGCTGGATATTTCGCTTGCCAAATGAAAACCTGGCACAAAACATTTTTTTGTTAGTTTTCAAAATTTAAGCGAGGGTCGTATTTCCTTAGACCTGCTACTGATGCTGTTGCTGCTGCTGCTGCTGGGGCTAGCTTCTATAGCTATTTGCATATTTGCGTTGCAATTTTCGTTACAGCTTGTAAATTTGGCTTTATATGCAAGGTGCAAATCTGTTTAGCGTACCTCAGCTACCCAGCTACGCCACAAAATGCAGGCGCATTAGGATGCATTTATGCAAAGGCCAATGGAACTGGCACAAAATTAAGTCAACGGTGTGTAAAGTAGCTGCAAGCTGACATCTAACAGTTTGCTTAACAAAAGTTGAGAAATGGAGTAATAGACCTTGGCAAAAATTATAAAATCAACGCAAAATTGAAACTTTGAAGGTCGAACTCAATAAAGCGCTTGCTAATCTACGCCCATTTGCATTAGAGAAATCCTTTTTATGATTGCTTCTTCTATTTATCGGGATGGTGTTCGAAATATGCTCGTAAATGTCAAATCGCTTTATAATGTGAACTAATCAGTCAAACTGGCAAATCAAGGCGAGTATTTGTTGGGTGGGCCTAAATAAAAATGCAAATGACTGGCTGGTTCGCACACAACTTTTATGGGCACATTATAAAATAAACCGGAGCATGAGGCCTGAGTTCCGCAAAAGTCCATAAAACAAACATCAGCAGCCAGCAGCACCTAGTTAGGCTGTAAAACTTCTCGAAGAGCGCAACGAAATACAAATAAATTTCAGTTCATTGCTTGGTGCTGGTGCTCAGGTTGTTGTTGTTGTTGATTTTTGGAATTGCCAAACAATACACCGAAGGAAACCATAAAATCTGTGTCGGTGCAAATGAAGAAGACACCTAAATAACTATAAAGTTGGGTCGGGCAAATGAATTAATTTATGCTTAGGCAACGCGGCGTATGCGCAATGCCGAACATTTCAAATTCGGGTGTGGGTAATGAATTATGAAAGCATTTGTGCTGCCAGAGACGTGCTAATAACTAAAGTCAACGCAAGCTAATGCTGTTGACACCACACACACTCACACACGTAGACACTGGCTTGACATAACGTATACGACACGTTGAGCGCATTTTGGTAAAATGCCAATTGACTTTAATTGCGCTGCCTTAAAAAGTCATGCATGTACATGGAAGTTTAGTAAATATTACTATGTGCATGAGTGAGTGGGAGCCATGATTCTCCAACGTAATGTCAGCAGCTGTAGAGCAGCAGTCGAGGAAGTTTCATTAGTTTCTGGCTGGAAGCCATACCATGTCCTTGCATTGCACTACATTGACTCGCTGCCCTACTGCTGCTGCTGCTGCAGCTGCTGCACAGCTCTGTGAAATTTAATTTTCAGCACACTTGATTTTTAAATGGTGCCCCAAGGAGAGAGGTGGGCAGATAATTTGTACCAAAAATGTCTCTATTAAATTGTAAAGTGTAAGAATATTTTTACTGGCCTCTGCGAGCTGTTAAATGTTATGAATTGGCTAGCAAAATGGGTAGAATGCATGTTAAATGCGTTTGTCGCTGCAGTCAAAGGAAAGGATAAGGCAGAAAGAACATTGTGTACATATCAGCAGGCAGCATTCAGCATGTAGCTGTAGCTGTAGTTGTAGCTGTAGCTGCCCGAAGGACATGCTGAATGCGTGTGCAATCTGGCAATAAATATTTTATATTTACAATATGCTCTACTATGTGTTGGGCATATCGATTCGAAAGATTACGCTAAGAAGCTCATGTACACATCTGAGCACATAATACCTCATAGTGTATAGATACTTTTAGATACCTTACAAATAAGATTTTCTCTAAAACTCTTTCAGTTCTTACGAACAGTTGCAAGTCATGTGCACAATAGAGCAATAGCTCTTCGCTCCGAGCGCTTTTCCTTAAGAGTAAAAACATTTTCTTAATTTTCCTCAAGTCCTGCACACATTTATATATGTATGTATATATAACTATCGACCCTATCGGCCGGCCTGCACGCAGGAAGCCGACATATTTGTTGGGCTTACTGCGCTGCAGTTTTTTTGTAGCTGTAGTTAATGGGCGTGGTTCATGGCTCCAGGCAGAGCTGTTGGGCAATTATACATACAGCTATTTCGGCTGTCATTTTGGTGCTATTTGGGGACCGTGTAGCCCCGTAAATAACTGCGCAGATACTTTTATAATGTAACCCACTTCTACAAAGCATCAGTTAATCTGCAGCCTAGCGACTCTTTCGGCTGCTTAATTCCATGCAATAAACATGAACTGAAGCTAACATTTTATGACACATCTTTCGTCAGGGCAATTACGAGTGTATGTATGCCAGTATAAAATGCGTACTAACAAGTGTAATAAATGTGCCTAATGTTATCTCTACCCATTGTATTTAGCTAGTTTAATCTATTTAGTAGATATAAGAGTATAACTAAAGAGTCTATTTTACAGCTCTTTCAGTTATAAAAATTATTTTCATTTTTTTCTGTCATTATTTCTGTCTATCCTAAAGATCGTAAAGAACTTTAACAATAATCAAAAAAATTCTAATAAAAATATCTTGAATGTGCCTTGAATCAAAGTTAAGCACAAATCATAAATATTTGCAGACTACGCAGCTCAGCTTGGCTTACAGGATATCTACTAGCTGTATACTCCCGTTTAGCTATTCCTGCTTCGTATTACAATGTCAACAAATATTTAAGTAAGTATTGAGCTCTTTTTTAGATTGAATTTTAATGATATAATCGAAAAAAAATGTCTAAATCGAGGTTATAAGTACTACAATTACAAAGTCTTTCGGTCTTTTGAACCTACAACTTATGCCTATAATATATATATAAAATATTTTAATACATCCAGTTGGGGTTGAATCTTGAACGAGTATTATATAGTCATGGGCGTTCATCTTCAATATTCTTACTTAATTTTTTCGTAATTTCTGTCAAATTGAAAACTTGGTTAATTAAATACGTCTTTGATTTGCTAATTGGGCTGATATAAGTGCCAAAATGTAACTGATTTGGACTTCCTTCCAAGTTGATAATTCAATTTGTTTGACACACACATACATATACAGTAGCAGAAAGCGGCAGGACAAGACAAAAGCAACATCTGCTTTAGCATTTCGGCATGGCTGGATGTTGAGGGGAAGTGGCTTTGCTATGCTATTATCGTTTATTATTTTGGCAACTAATTAGGCAAACTTTTTGCTGTCTCTTTGTTTTATTTGGTTCGCCTTTGGTTTGGTTTTTTTTTGTCGGGCAGCCTAGCACGTTTGACGAGCCATGTCAGGGAAAAAGTATAGCCTCAATTTTCTACGTGCACACCATAAAGTTTATGTGTAATTTTGTTTTTACAAGCAATACGGCCAACTTGCCGAATGCTATTACAAGTTTTCAATTGTGTTAGGCTGACTTTCTGGCCAAGTTTGGAGTGCGGCATTAATAAACCATAACTAATGGGCATACGAGTCTGACGACTGTCAGCAGCTTAAAGACAAAGAAAAAAGTCAACATTCTTTGCAATTCTCAAAAATTTAAGTTTGAAGAAAATGTTGAGTTAAGCTGGCAGCTTGAATTTAATACAAAACAAGCACAAATCGAATGAAGCGCATAAAAAGCAAACAAGTAAATGAAATTTCCGCTCGTGTGCCGGGCATAGGAAGCCCACGAAATAAGCGACAGGAGCTGGCCAAACGACCAGTACAAGGACGAGGACGACGAAGAGAACGAGTTCGCTGAGCGACTGGCCGATCGTTTAGGGGCAACACTAAATATGCTTCCTGCCAAGCTGCCAGGCTGCCAGGCTGAATGCCGGTATCAATAGCAGTTCTAGGTGTTGTTATATATACCTACAAGTGAAGGTTGCTTTATATTGTTATTTTGTTGGTGCTATGTACAGAGGCAGCCAGGTGAAGTGTTTCCTCTTCGTTTGTTTGTGTGCAGTTAACAGTGTCCGGAAATATGTTTAGCTTTATGAATCCATTTGCAGCTTAACTCCTGGTGTCTAGCCACGCCCAGTTGGCATTCACTGATGCCCAATCAGTTTAGTGTAAATTACAGTTGTGCCCGCAGCAGAAAGTTATTTGCCAGCCAAAGTAACTACCACATAGAGCATTTTAGATAATATCTTTTGATTAGTGGCAACCGCAAAAACTTTAATTAAATTCGCACACAATTCTCTCTTTCTCTCTCTCTCTCTCTCTCTCGCTCTCTCTTTCTCTGTGTGTATGGAAACTTTGTGCCCATGTCACCAGATAAGTTCAACGACGCGTAACTGTAGCCTAGTGTCGGCATCTCTATGCCACTGCTCGCTCTTTTATGCTTTTGTCTGTCCCTCTCTCTCTCTCTCTCCCTCTCTCTCTCTGTGTAGTCTCAACAGTTTTAGGTCTTGCACACGCATGTCAGACTGGGCAGCTGGTAGCTGCCATTGTTTGGCTGTCGACTTTAAGTTTTAGAATAAAAACTTAATAGAAAACTTTGGCAGAACAAACTTACCGTTAACTTCGACTTTTCTTTAGAACCGGCCAAAACTAACTAATGAATTAATTAGTTGATTTTTCGTGCTCAACTGCGCAAAAGTTGTGTTCAACCCAAACTAAACCACTTGATGTTGTTCGTTAAAAATTTATTCATATTTATTTTATTTTTCATTTAGTTTTTCTTTGTTTTAATTTTTTCTCAGTTTAAAGTCATGTTGGGCTCTTCCACAAAATATATGTATGTATGTATATATATATAAAAGTATAGTTATGTAACCCTCTGGATGTCATAAATTTGCTCACACAGTAAGCACACGGCAAAGGCAAGGGACAGTCTGCGCGACGCACAACCAACACAGACACACACACTCACACAAGCACACAACGTACTCGTAACTCATATCGAATTGCACCATTTGTTGTTTGTCTCCCTAGAGGATATTGAATCACTTGCGTTGTGTTCTTGTGGCTGTTCTTGTTGTTGTTGTTGGATGTTGGCTGTTGGTTGTTGTCCGTTGACTGCCCTGTGCCCGATGCGCGTTGTGTTCTGGAGCAAATGTCATGGCATTTTATCGTTTGACGCTTTCGAATTTGATAAATTTATCACAGCTTACAAAAATAAAGCGCAGGAAATCATACGAATTTATGCAAATTATAAACAAATTTCTTTCATAGTTTATGTAATGGGCCAATGAGGTCACAGGCCAACAGCCACGTTCACGCACTCAAACATCAAGTTTGTCTTCGCTCGCCCCATTCTGTTTCAGTTTCGTGAACATCGCTGTCGCCGGACGGATATGCCGAACATTACATGCCCTTTACAATGGTTACATTACAAGTAGAAAAAAGCTAAATAAAAAGTCAAGAATTGATTAAAGTACAATTGAAATAAGCTTAACCTAACCTAAGTTTTATTCGTTTTGTCATGGCTATATTTGTTGGTTTGTGTTTGTTCTGTTTTTTGTCTATTTGGAGCTCTTCTTCTTCTTGGGCATTTGCGCCCAGAGACGGAAGAAGTACTCATCGCGTTGAAGCAGCCTGCCACGGGCATACGAGTGTATGTCCGCATCCATATTATGATCCCGCAGCCAGGAGGATGTGTTGCATGTGCTCATCTCTGTGCGCGGCTCATCGGGCAGGCTGGCATGACCTGCATCATATGAAAGTTATTAGCATTAGCTATGCTGTAAATCTTTGAGATAATAAACATTTCAACATACCTGCTGTCATCACTTTGTATGGCTCCTCCGATTCGAGCGGTTCACTTAGGCCAATCTCGTTCTTGGCGAGAATGCGAATCATATACTCGTGATTCTCTTGCAGGTCTCTTATCTGGAATTTCTGCACACCCGCTGGCACCCGACCAACCTCAATCCACATGGACTTCTTCATGTCACGTATGGCTATGTGATAGCCGAGCAGTGGCGCACCACCATCTGACTCGGGTATACCCCATTCGAATACGTGTGCATTGGCCGCGAGCACTCGGGCCTCCAGTGGAGCAGTTGGTGGCGATGGTACAGCTGGTTGAAGAGTAGAAACGAATTAGAACTGTGTTAAGTTGTTTAGTCAAGCTCAACTTACTTGCGTGTGTCTTAAGCGATATGCTTTCTGTGACGGCTGGTGCACCTAATCCAACCTCGTTCTCCGCTGACACACGGAACCAATACTCGCACTTATCCTTCAGATTGTCTATGGTGTAATGCAGCTGATGTGCATCCAGTGTAATGACCTTTGTCCAGCTGGTCGATGTTGTAGAGCGTTTCTCCACACAATAGCCTGCGGATATATAAAAAAAATTGTTTTTAGTTCTGTTGTTTTTTGGTTATTTGATATATATCTTACCTGTGATTTCAGATCCACCGTTTCTGGCTGGCACCTCCCAATCAAGAGTTACGCTGCGGCTTGTCACATCCGGCGCTCTCAGATTTTGAGGAGGCGAAGGCGGCGCTAGAGTAAGATGCACAAATACGATTATTAGAAAAAAATGATTGCAATTCCATAGAAGCTATCACGTACCCATGTTTTCATTGTTATTCGCTGTTTAATAATTATTTTGCAAAGCGAGGCATTAGTGGGCGTTAAGAGAGAAAGCAATTTGCAAAGCAAATTAAGCAATTATCATTATTTGTTTCGTCTTTCACTTACTTATCTTGCGTCCAACAACAATCTTCTCAGTTGTCTCGAACGCGTCGCTGGTGCCAACCTCATTTCGAGCGTAGATTCGGAACAGATAGCCCTTGTTTCTCACAACTTTGTCAACGTGAATGTTTGTTACAGTGCCCGTCGTAGTGCCCAAGGAGCGATAAACGGTTTCAGTCTCTTCCCTTATTTCCACAATATACTCAATTATCTTGGAGCCGCCATCGCTCTCAGACGGCTCCCAGGACAATGTGAAGGAAGTGTCGTTCATGCCAGACACCGAGGTGGGATCACGTGGTGGTGTTGGCTTCTCTGCAAGTTTAAAAGATTTCTTTTTATTTATTTTCTCTTTGTTAGTATAATTATATGATACGTACCAAACTTCTTGGTTATCGTCACAGTCTCACTTTCAGTTGGTTCCGATTCACCTATGGGATTAATAGCCACCACTCGGAACATGTACTGTGCATTCATGGAAAGTTTTTGAATGGCATACGAGTTGATGTCCTTGTCGAAATCGGAAACCTTCATCCACACATTGTTCTGTACATCGCATTTCTCCAGCGTATACTGTTTAATCTCCATGCCACCATCATCGATTGGTGGCGTCCATTCCAGGGTAATCGAGTCCTTTTTGATGTCTTTAACCTCCAGGGATTGTGGCCTGCTTGGCTTATCGATTACTTGAACCGTGCATTCCGCATAGCTGGAGCCCGATTCATTTGTGACCGTCACCTTGTAGCGACCGGAGTGTTCGCGTGTTACCTTCTTAAGGGTATAGGTGGAACTGGTCTCTGTGGTTTCAATCGTGACTTCCTTCGTGGCTGACTTCTGTTCGACCGTCTCCTTATGCCAGGTTACAGTAGGCTGTGGATAGCCACGAACTGTTGCTGGAATGGTGAGAGTGCTGCCAGTACGCAGTTTTTGGGACAAATACTTATCCTCAATTTCCACGGTTGGCTTCTGCTGCAGTTTCAGTCTACACGATGTCTCCACGGAGCCCTTCTCATTGGTAGCCACGCACGTGTAGGTGGCCTCAGTCTCAATAGTTGTCTTTTCAATTATGTATTTGGCAATACGATTCTCGTAGCGCACGCTACTCGACTCGAAGACTTCGCCATTCTTCTTCCATGTGACAGTTGGCTCTGGAATGCCGCCAAACACACAGGACAATGTCACCTCTTTGCTTAGATCGCTGATAATATCCTGCAGAGGCTCGCGTACGCTGGGTGCTTCGGTTTTCACCTTAGGCATCAGGCGTATGGGCGACGAGATGGGTGAGGGTGGTGATGGACCAACTTCGTTGACTGCAATCGAACGGAACACGTACTCTGTATCGATCTTCAGCTTGCTGATGGTATAAGTTGTATCCTTAATCTTGTGTATCTCAGTCCACCTATTGAAATATTCTTTTTAGTTTGATTTCAGACTATTTATTATAAAAATGTCACTTACTTTTCTTGTTTCACATCATGATACTCCAGAATGTATTCTATAATTTCAGATTTGCCATCATCTTCGGGTGCCTTCCAATAAAGTGTTATTGAATCGTGCATCACCTCCAAAGGCTGTGGCGTGCCTGGCGCCGTAGGTTTACCTAAAGTTTTGACACAGGTCTCAGTTTCCGCATCGCTTAATTTGTAATTAATTTCGTATACTTACGCATAATTACCAAATGCAGGCTGGCTTCTGCCTCGCCTACAGGATTTACAAGTTTAACGGTGTACTCGCCCTCGTCATCGTCGACAACCTTCTTAATGGTCAGAGTTGCGGATTGTTCATCAATTGTGGGTATAGTACGTTTTGAATTGGGAATGACAACCTTGCGAGAGGTCCACTCGGCTTCGGGTGTGGGGGCTCCAGTGTACTTGACAGTGAATGTAGCATCTTCGTTCTCTTTCACTTTGATGGTTTGATCCTTGTCAGAGGTAATCACGGGCGGCAGTTTAAGCTCCTCAACACACAGCTTACTGCTGGTTGTGACGTTTTCGGCAACACAGCTGATCTCACCCGCATCATCATCATCGGCATCATGGATGACCAGACGTCTAACAGTGCCCTCAACGAACACTTCATGCTTTTTATTGGGCTTGATTGGCTTTCCCTTCTTATACCAGGTAACTTCAACATCAGGCTGGGAGAGCTCGACAGTGAATTCAGCATCTGTGGTCTTAGTAGCCAGCGTGACGTCGGGCAAACGAAGTACAAAATCTACCAATGGCTCCTCAACTGTCAGTTTTCCCTTGGAAACTTGGTCGCCAACTTGAATGGTATATTCACCGACATCTTCAGGCTTAGCCTTAAGAATACGTAATGATTGCTTTTTACCATCAATCGTCAGTTGTATACGCTCGTTGAACTTGATTTCTTTGCCGTTCTTGAACCATTTTACAAGAGCATCGCCCTTGCTCAGCTCAATATCGAATATGGCATTCTCACCCTTGGTGACGTTGACGTCTTCTAAGTGTTTCACAATCTCTGGTGGCAGTTCAATGACAGTCAGCTCTGCACTGCACTCCTGGCCCTCCAGCTTGCACGTGTACTCGCCCTCATCATGAATTGTTGTATCGCGTATTACCAAACGCCTTGACTTGCCATCCTTGATGAATTCGCAGTTTTTGTTTTCTGGTGTGATTTTCTCGCCATCCTTGTACCAGGTGACCTCTACGGCCTCGGTTGTCAGCTCAACATCCAGAATGGCTGTGTCCTTTTCGGTAACTTCATAGTCTTCTAGCACTTTAATGAAGTCCGGCTTACGCTGCAGCACCTCCACAGTTGATTGTGTCTCTTGCTTCTTAACCTTGCATACATAAGTACCGGAATCACGTAGATTTGTATTCCTTATGACCAACTTGTGCGTCTTGCCATCCTCGACGACAACGCGATGATCCATGCCACTCAGCTCTTTACCGTTGAAGAACCATTTGGTAGACACCACATGGGATGTTTCGCACTCAAGAGTCAGAGATTGCACTTCCTCAATGGTAATGGTCTTCTTCAGTTTCTTGGTAAAGGTCACCTCATCGACTTCAACAATCACACGCGCACCGTGCGATGTTTTGCCAATGGGATTGCTGGCAATGCACTTGTAGTCACCCGAATCAGTTTCCGGATTGGCGTCCTTGATAATGAGTTCAATATTTTCACCATCGTAGATCTGTTGTACTCGTTCGCTGGTATACAGGGGATTGTTGTTGAAAAGCCATTGTACCTCGGGAACTGGATTGCCCGAAACCTTAGCAGGTAAACGAATCTCGCCCTTTTGTGCCACCGATTGCTCCTCGAAGCGCTCCACAAATAATGGAGGCTCTGCATTACCACTCGTTGGTTCTAGTTTGAGATGCATACAGTTAATTATTAATATTTCGGTAAATCAATACATTTTTAGCTCTCACTGAACATAAAACAAAAAAACGTACCTTCAATTGTAAGATAAGCAGTGGTTTCCACACTGCCCAATGGATTGACAGCCTTTACTGTGTATTCACCCTTCTCCGACTTTTTGGGCGTTATCAGTGTTAGAGTGTGTAAGTCTTTTTCCGATTTGGCATTCTTGATGGGCTTGCCATCCTTGTACCACGTTACCTTTGGAGCTGGATTGCCTACAATTTGTGTCGACAGCACAACGCTTTCGCCCTCACGTATAACCATATTACGCAAAGGTTCCAGAATTTGTGGAGCTTCCTTATCCGATGTTCGTACCTTTAATGTGATAGGCAAACGAGCTTCGCCCTCGCGATTTGTGGCAATAACTTCGTATGTACCCTCCTGAGATTTTTTAGCTTTAGTAATATGCACAACACTACAATACATATGCATATCTGATTCGGTTACAATCCGAATATTCTTAATTTCTTCCTCATCAATGTCTTCCCCATTGAAGGTCCAAACTATGTCAGGCTCGGGCACCGCAACAAGGCGGCACTCCAAGATCACATTGGTACCTTCATCGACATATTGAGCCTTGGGCTTACGCGAAAAAGTTGGCGGTATACCCTCAAGGATATCAGCCAAGGAAGATTCACGTGACATGCTTCTGCGCGAAAGTGCAGTGGCATCTGAACCATGATCCGATAACGGACTCTCGACAATCAATTCGGTTGTACTAGAAGTGAAGCCAGCGGCATTTTTGGCCACGCAAGTGAACTTGCCAGCGTCTTCGGGGAAGACTTCACGAATGATCAGTGTGGCCACATTGTCCTCATCGTAAAACATTTGGAAGTCTTGTGAGGGCTTTATGATGGCTGTTTCGCGGAACCAAGCAATTTGGGGTCTTGGATTACCTTCGACCTTGCATTCGAATTGCACTGTATAACCATCAGGTGTATGAATTGGTTGTAACTTTTCAATGAAACGAGGTGCAATTGGCTTGTCTTGTGGTCCAGGTCCTTTATAAACGCACAAAATCACAAAACATTAAGATAAGTGTTAATAACATGACAAAACATTCTGATAACCCCTTGTTAGACAACATTAAGTTTTATATTTCAAACTTACTTTCAAATACGGGTAGCTTATCGATCTTTTCGTGCAGTTTATTCTGCACATATTGGGCGTACTCCGTGGGTTCCATAAGATATTGGGCTGGAACCCAACCTTCTTCATCGGTAATGCTCTTCTTGACATACCACCATTCGGAGCTGTGACGTCCGATAACCTGTACTTTTTCACCCTCTACTAAATTAATGGCCTCATCGTTATCGGCAATGTAATTGCAAATGGAGTACATGATGTTCTCGGCTTGAGATTCTAAAATAAATGGAAATTTATTAAATTCTTATTATGCATATAATACTGATTAAAATATTTACCTTCCACATCCATTTCTCTGGTAATGTTAAGAGAAGCGCCATCTGTTTTATGATAAAGAGTTTGTTAAAAAAATATAATAATAATATTAAAATAATATTATTTAAAAAAAACTATAGTGAAATAAGTATACATAAGTGGGTGGCAACAAAAGATAGTTACGCGTTAGCTACTAACATATATGTGTGTTAGGTCGTTTTACCTCATTGTTTTAAGCTATTGCCATATAAGCAGATGTGCGATTTGAATCGAATGAGAAACTATTGAAACTTGATAATTATATAAGTTTCCGAGCGATAATTAAAACTAAAAGAACTTACCTTCATTAAATAGTTGTTGAACAATTTTACGCTTCTTTTTGAATGTTAAAGAATCTTCATCATACGTAACTGAATCACGCTTGGCATGTCGAAGACCAATTAGGAATTGCTCCTCTTCTTCGTCTTGGACTGAATAATGTGGCTTGGGCTGTTTCTTAGGTTTCAGCTTGAAGTCAACCTCATCTGGAGGCAGTTCTTCAACCAAGTACTCTTCAGGCTCCTCAACTTCGTCAATGGTATCTTCGTCGTCGTGTATTTCTTCAATTATTGGACCTTCACCATCATCATAGTCTTGCAAAATTTTAATCCTTGCCTCATCAGTTGCTTCAGAGTAGGTCTTTTTAATTGGTTTCTTAAGTTTCACTTTACTAGACATTGACACTTCCTCTTCTGCATAGGAGTCAAGAGCAATATTAAACTCTTGGTCCACGTCCTCTTTGGTCTTTGTGGACTTTGCTCGGAAAGTAACATTTTCAACATCAGAAAACTCTGGAATATCAACCTTCTTGTGACGTTTGAGCTTCTTAATCGTGTATTCCTGGTCTTCTTCATCGGTGATTTGCATTTGTTTTGGTTTGGGTCGCTGGCTAACCACAAATTCTTCGACGTCATCGCCTTCTTCGTATTCTTCTTCCAGTCGTTTTATCGACAATTCCGCGGCAGATTCGTCGACGGTTTGAGGCTTCACTGGTCGCTTCTTAAGAACTGTAGCTGCTTCTTCGACACCCTCCGTAACAGTGTGTGGCTTTTTGAATGAGAGACTGAATTCTGTTTCTTCAAGATCTTCAACGGTGGGTTCGAAAGGTTTCTTTGGTTTCTTTCGTATTACAACGGCTTCTTCAATGATTTCCTCCTCTTCAATCTCAACTGGTCTCTCTTCGATAATAGTTTGCTTCAGTTGTAGCTCATCTGCAGCTTCCTCTACTGGTTTTTGAGGCTTCTTTTTCTTCTTAAGTTGCAAAGTTTGTTCGGATGTTTCCTCTGAAACCTTCTTTTCTGTTGGCAACTTAACATCTACAGAGAACTCTTCTTCCTGTACCTCCTTTGGTGCCTTTGGCTTCAGAGTAACTTCCGCAACCACCTCCTCTTCTTTCTCAGGAGCTTTTGGTTTCTTAATTTTGAAAACGGCGTCGTCAACTGTTTCTTCCGGTGTTGGTTTTTCTGGTTTCTTAAGTTCAACTTCTTCTACGACTTCCTCTTCCACAATTATTGGCTCTGGAGTGACTTCTTCATCTACCTTAACTGTTAGTTCTTCAGCAGCTTCCTCTACAACCTTGGATTTCGGTTTCTTCTTGGCTATTTTTACTTCCTCCTGTACCTCTTCAGTCTTTGGTTTGGGCTTAAGGGTAACTTCAGCCTCAGGCTCTTCAGTCGATTCAGCGACCTTTGGTGTTTTCTTTGGCAATCGAACCTCTTGAATTTCTTCTACCTCTTCGACTTCTGCTGGAGCTTCAGGTTGGGTTTCTTTGACCGTGAACTGGTACTCAGTGGGCTGCTCTTCTGGCTTTTCTTTAGGCTTTTCTTCCGGTTTCTGTACAATTTCTTTCACTATTTCAATTACTTCTGGTTCTGGTACAGATTCCTCAATTACACTGACACTGAGCTCTGCAGCTGCCTCGTCCTCTCTTACGGGCTTCTTTGTCTTCTTCTTAATTTTGGCCTCTTCTGTAACCTCTTCCACGGGTTGTTTTTGTTTGATTTCAAAAACAGCTTCAGGTTCTTCGACAACTTCAGGTTCAGGCTTCTTCTTCTTCTTTTGAATAGTGAATTGTTCTTCCGGCAATTCTTCTACTGTTTCTTTTTGTTCTGGAACCTTTTTCTTCTTTGAAATAGTAATTTGTTCTTCCGATAATTCCTCGATAGTTTCCTTTTGTGCCTCGGATTCTTTAATGCTAAATTGATAGTCTTTGGGCTTTTCTTCAGTTACTGGTGCAGGGACTTCTTCTTCAACTGCTTCGATTTCCTCAATCTCCTGAACTAGCTCTTGCGGTTCAGATATCTCATCAATAACAGTTATCTTAAGCTCAGCAGCTTCCTCTTCTGTTGGGATTTCGGGTACAATAGTAATGCTTTGGATCGCTTCTACTTCTTCAATAGGTTTTGGAACAGGAATGCTTACTTGAGCCTCAGGCTCTTCTGTTACTTCTGGTTTCGGCTTCTTCTTACGGTAAACCTTAACACTCTCTTCGAGCACTTCCTCGACAAGTTCACGAGGCGTCTCTTCAATCACTCTGACTTTCAGTTCTTCGAAGGTTTCTGGCTCTTGAGCTACAGGCTTTTCTACTAATTGTTCTTCACGTGGAATTTCCTCCACAGGCTTTTCAACAACTGATTCTTTCACACCTATTTCATATGATTTGTATTCAACAGTCGGTGCTTCCTCTTCGATTTGTGGTTCTTCAACCAAGGGTTCTTGAATTACTTCTTCTTCAAAGGGCTTTTCAGCTTCAATTTCCTTCACACCAATTTCAAACGATTTATATTCAACAGTAGGAGCAGTCTCCTTTATTTCTGTCACAACCTCCTCAATTTCTTCCACTACTGGAATTTCTTGTGTTGTTTCTTCTGTGATTTGGATCTTTGATTCGTCTGCTGCAACCTCCTTAACTTTCTTTTTAGGTTTCTTTGTCTTTATTTCTGCTACTTCGGTAACCTCTTCCACAGGTTTGCTTTCCTTCAGGACAAACTCTGCTTCCGGCTCTTCAGTAGCGACAAGGGAAGGCTTTGTCTTCTTCACAGTAAATTCTGTAGCAGTTGGTTCATCTGGTTGGTCGATTTGTGATTCAGATACTCGAATTGTATATTCCTTTAATGTTTCTTCAACAGGAATAATTTCCTTCTCAGCAATTTCAATTTGCTGTTCTTCAACTACAATTTCTTCAGGAGCTGCCTCTTCTTCAACAATTTTTACTTCAAGACTAGTAGCCTCTTCAGTTTTCTTTGACTTCTTTGTTTTCTTTGGTTTTATTTCAGCTTCTACATGACTCTCTTCAGTTGGCTTTGGTTCTGTTATGACAAACTCAGCTTCGACTGGCTCTGGTTGTTTTGGAATTGGAATAAATGTTACTTCGTCTGGAACATCCTCAGTAGGCTGTTCTTCCTGCTCGATTACTTTTTCCGCTTGTGATTCCTTAATGGAAATTTCAAACGAGTCAAACTTCTCTTCTACCTTCGGAGCTGCTTTCTTCAACTTTTCTTTTGGCTTTTCCTCAATTAATTCTGCCGGTTTTTTTTGAGGAGCATCAGTTTCAGTGACTTGGAATTCGAAAGATTTTGGTTGTGGTTCTTCATCCTTTTCTTCTTTTTCCACAACAACAATATCTTCCTCTTTTCGTTCCTCCGGTTGACTTTCCACTTCTATCACTACAG
This sequence comes from Drosophila anceps, assembly GCA_035045945.1. Classification (NCBI taxonomy): domain Eukaryota; kingdom Metazoa; phylum Arthropoda; class Insecta; order Diptera; family Drosophilidae; genus Drosophila; species Drosophila anceps. The sequence goes on from JAWNON010000150.1 coordinate 1,683,131, forward strand.
CTTCGACAATCTCTTCTGGCTTTTCAATAGGCTTCTTTCTGGACTTCTTCTTTACAATGATTTCATGTTCCTCTATTTGTGGTTCGGTTATCTTTAATTCGACTTTGAACTCTTCAGTATCTGGTTGAGGTTTTAGAACAGGAATCACAACTTCGGCAATGGCTTCTTCTGGTACAGGGTGTACTTGTTTTGGCTCATGTAGAGTAACTTCGAACTCTTCTGGCTGTTCTGGCTTAGGCTTCTTCTTCCTGGTGACAACCTTTTCTTCGACAACTTCTTCGGTGGTTATCTCCTTTTCATCAAAGTCAATCACCTTAACTTGGTGTTCCTTTGGTGCTTCTTCCGGCTCTAAGACAGTTGTTGTAATTTTGTACTCCACAGGTATATCTTCAGGAACTTCAGTTGGCTGCGGCAGTTCTTCGACGATTTCAACTTCAGCTGCTGGCACTTCTTTCGGTTTCTTTTGTTTTACCTTTACTTCTTTGGGCTTTTCGATATCTTCGGGTTTTTCAGTAACCGCCTCTTCTTCCTTAACTGAAACCTCAAAATCTGGATGCTGCTCTTCTGTTGTTTTTTCTTCCTGTTGTTGTTTAGGCTTCGGTTTCGATTTCTTAGTCTTTTTAACTTCATCTCGAATTGTGACTACCTTTTCTTCTGTCTTGGGCTCCGTAACCGTTGTCTCTGCAACAGTATCTTCAACAACTGGTTTTTCAACAGTCTTTTTAAATGGTTTCAGCTTGGTTTCAGAATCACTTTCTTCTGGTGCTTCACTTTCAGGCTTGCGGAACTTTATTTTAGCTTCAGGAACTTCTTCATCTTCTTTCGGTTTTCCAGGTACTATTTCTGTAATAATTGTTTCCGGTTCAGGCTTTGTTTTTTCTTTGGGCTTATACTTGGTTTTACTTGGTTTCTTTTGCTTTTCTGGTTTCTCCGGCTGTTCGACTTGCTCAAGTTCATCTGGAACATATTCCGGTCGCTCATAATCAATTGGCTCAAATGGTTCAACCTGAATATCCTGTTCTTTTGGCTCCTTCGGTTGTTCTATAATTGTAACTTCGGCTTTTTCTTTGGGTTTCGCTTCAATTTCTTCTTCAGCTTCCTTGAGCTTCTGTGGTATCTTTTTGAGCGTAATATTTTCTGGTGATTCTTCTTCGTTTGGCTTTTTCTTACCTTTGCCAATCTTAAGTTTCACATCCTCGGGACTTTCCTCTGGTTTTGACACCTTTTCTGGTTTTTTATATGGTTGTTTTTCTTCTGGTTCCTCCTCACTACTAATATATTTTTCATATTTTTCAAGCTCGACCTTTTCTAAGTCATCCTTTATCTTCTTAATTTTCTTGGTCTTGTGTGGCTTGAACTTAAGTAGTTCCTCTGCTTCCTCAATATTTCGGGAGAGATCACCATTCTGCTTAACTGCACCAATATTGCTAAGCTTTGGTATAAGTGGTGCAGGCGGATACTCAACCGTAACCATCCGAGTTTTAAGTCTGAATTTAGGAAGCTGTACAGTTTGTTCTTCAACCGGTTTTTCCTTTCGTTTTCCAGGCTTTAGTTTCACTATCTTGGGTACTTCAGCGGCTTCAACGATTGTAACCTTTGTTGGCTTCTGTTCCTTTCTTTCAATAGTCATCGGTTCGAGACTACCGAATTCTGGTTTAAGTTTCTTGGGAACATCGAATTCGACCTTCTCATATTTCTCTAGTTCTGTTTTTTCAATTTCTTGCTCAAGCAGCTTTTGTATTAATTCATCGTGTTCATTGGTCTTCTTTTTCACAACCTTCTTTTTCTTTGTCTTTGGCTTCGTGACATCCTCGACAGTTGGCTTTTCATCCTCCTCTTCGACTTCTACGATGATTGGTTGAGACTCTTCGACTTCAGAGACTTCATCGATAACTCTAACTTCCAAGATTTTGTCGGGCTCTTCTTCTTTTTCCTCAGGCTCTTCATCAATTATGCTTATGTGATAATCCTTATAAGCCTCGGGTGCTTCACCTGTTATAGAAATTTATATTTTAAGTAATATACAATTCTTGCAGCTATAGTATGAATCCGTGCATTGTCTTCGCAGAAGAATGCAAGCAAATCTTTGAGCTTGATAAATATTTAAATATTTACAGTTATACAAAAATAATAGAACGCTGTCCAACATAAAATAAATTCCTAAATGTATTAAAAACTTTACATATAAGTATTTTGAAACAGTTAATTTTTTTTAAAGAAAGTCTTTAATTATTGTAATGTGGAATTTAGTTTAAAAGAGGCAAACAAGAATCTTAGTAGACTTTTTATTGAATTTAAGAGCATGCATTTTGGTGTTATAGTATATTGGATAAGTGTGTTTATGTAGGTATAAATAATAAAAAATTTTGTAGCTGAGATTGCTCAAATTATGGAGCAGAGAATCATAAAAAGGGAGGGAGAGCAAGAAAGAGTGAGAGAGTAGAGCGAGAGAAAAAAGAGGAAGGAGTAGGCGCGAAATAGTGGAAGTCAACGTTGGAATAAACAATAGGCAAAAGACACAGACAAATGAGCAGGTGCTGCATGTGCGATGGAAGTTTTAAGCCTCAATAAACTCTCAGCTAATAACTTACTTGTTTCAACGCTTTTTACTGTGTCTTGCTTAGCTTTCTTATGCTTAACTGTTTTTTGAACTGTATCTTTAGTGTCATCTTGAGTAGGTATTTCATCTTGTGCGCTTGGTGTAATTTGTGCAGTGGCTGTGTCCTCGGGGTGTGCGATTTGAGTTGTTGTGTCTTCTGTAATTTCTGATGTCTTAGGAACGGTGTCTTCTGTTGGTTCGTCTTGTCTTTGTTCAACTACGTCAACTAGTTTTGGCTTAGGTGTTTTCGTCTTTTTGGGTTTGGTTGAATCAACGACTGCTAATGGTGTTTCAGGCTCGCTAGACTTAACCTTTTCTGAATTACTCTCTATAGTGGTTTTGTTTTTCTGCTTATCGGGCATTTCAACTTTTTCATAAACCTCCTTTTCAGTCTTTGGTATTTCTTCCTCTATCAGTTGCTGAACATAATCGTCTAAGTCATCTTTCTTAACCTTCTTTACAACCTTCTTTGGCTTAGGTTTGGGTTTCGGTTTGTCTTCTACTATCTCTTCTGGTTTAGTTTCAATAGACTTAACTGGTACGATTTCAGGTTCCTCGTCAACGATTACAGTAACGGTATCACAATTTTCGCTTTCGATGGTTGTTATTTTAAAGGTGGTGTTTTCCTTAGGACCCTTTTTCTTTAATACTCGCTTAGTAGTTTTCTCTTGAACTGGATGGCCTTCTTCAGTGATTGTTTCAGTGTATTGTACTTCCTCTGGTTGAACTTCTACTACTTCAACCACTTTGGGCTCCTCCAACACATCCTCCTCAATAACCTTAATTTCGGCCATAAGCTGTGGTAAAGGTTCCTCTTTCTTTGGTGACTCTTTTCGCTTAGACTTTTTGTCCTTCTTAGGCTTATCGGTTGGCGATTCCTCTACTACTCCAATAGCTGCTGTTTCGGTTGTTTTATCTTTGGATGTTGGCTCGAACTCAATTTTCTCGTATTTTTCCAATTCAGTTTTAGGAGTTTCCATGTCTATTAGTTTCTGTATATAATCATGTATATCATCTTTTTTCACTTTCTTGGTTTTCTTTTTCGGTGCCTTGTGCTTTTCTTCTTCTTGTTGTTGTACCGGCTCATACTCTACAATTGTAATCTCTGCATCAGGCTTGTCATCAGTAACTACCTCAATGATTTCAATGATTTCATCACTTTCTCCCTTTGGACGTTTAATCTTACGTTTTGTTGTAACTACCTTATGCACCTCGCCAGCATCATCTGTGGTTTCTTCCGCTTTCGTTTCACTTTCGATTATTTCTACAACGAACGGAAGATCTTCCGGTTGAATATAACTTTCTCTTACTGAGATTTCGTAGGCAGTTTCTTCTAGTTGATCTGGTTTTACCTTTACCTTCCTTGGCTTCTTTTCTGTTTTCTCCTCAGGTTTAGATTCTTCTTCAAAGAAAGTAATACTATATTCCTTATTATCTGGCTCTTCAATATCAGTCAGTTTTTTGATAACCTCCAAGGCTTCAACAACAGTTTCTTTCTGAGGTTGCTCCTCAGAAACTTTAACCTTTTGCTTAGAAGGCTTCTTTTTCTTCTGAGCCTCTGTTACCTCTTCAGTTACTTCATGTTCCTTAACAGACTCAACAAATGGAGTTGTTTCTTCTATATCAATGGTAAACTCTTCAATTGGTTCTTCCTCTAGGAGACTTTCGACAGTTTCTACTATATCTGTTGGTGTTGGTTTTTCTTCTATTGATGGTATTTTCTCCTTTTTCTTTACCTTCTTTGGTTTTTCAAGAACTTGTTTAGGAACAGTTTCCTCAGTAATACCAACATCAGCTGTCGCCTCTTGTTTTGGTACATCTTCTTCAATAACTGTTTTAATGAAATTATCAACTTCATCCTTTTTCACTTTCTTGGTACGCTTTTGCTTTACAGTTACTTCATGTTCGTCTATAGTTTCGTTAGGACTTGATGTTACAATAGTAATTTCAGATTCACCAGTATCCTTATCCTGTACAACTGTTATATCATGAATTATCTCTTCTGGCCCCTTTTTGTGTTTTATTTTCTTTGTTTTTACTTCCTTTACTTTAATCTCACCTATCTCATCTGGAATCGGCTTATTTTCGACAAATTCTTCTAGAACTGTAACTTCAAAAGATGTTTCTTTTGGTATTGGTGCTGCAAATTCTTTAATCGTAACCATCGCCAGAGATTCATCTAAAGGACTTTCTAATGGTATTTTTTCATCTTCAAGAGCTTCTGTGATTATTTTTTCAGAGATATCTGGAACGCCTTCTTCTGTGATTTTAACCTTCTTCACAGGCTTCTTCTTTTTCATTTTAACTGGCTCATCGAAATCTATCTTTTCGTACTTCTCCAACTCTGATTTTGGAATATCCTGCTCTATCAGTTTTTGTATATAGTCGTGTAAGTCATCCTTAGGAACCTTCTTAATCTTCTTGACTTTCTTTGGCTTTTCTTCTTGAGGAGTTTCTTCAATTTCTTTTTCAGCTTCTTCAATAGTTACTGAGACTTCATATACTGGTATGCCATCCTTTTCAGTTTCGACAATTTCGATAATCTCTTCCTTCGGACCCACTTGCTTTCTGATCTTTCGCTTGTTGACAACCTTTTTAGTTGTTTCGCCAAGTTCGTCTTTTTCTTCAACTATTTCCGGCTTAGTTTCGATTTCTTCTATTTGGAAAACTGGGGCCTCTGTTGGCTTAACTTCTTCTGACTCCAAGAGAACGATTTCAGACTCTGGCAGTTCGCTCACCACTGATTCGTCCACTGAAGAAATTTTTACAAGATAATTGTGTTGTTTATCCTCTTCAGTTTCTTCGACAGGCTTTGACTTAACTTGCTTCTTCGGTTTTTGAGTTTTCTTTTCTTCAGTGGTATCAGTTTCTTTGACCTCTACAGTGAAATCAGTAAGTTCTTCAGGAGTTTCAGGCTTTGTATCATTAGGCTGATCAGGCGTAACATCCCCAGATGATTCAACCTTTTCAGCCAAACTTTCTTTTTCGCTGTATTTATATTCATTTGGCGATTTTTTAGTCTTCTTCTTTTTTTCTTCGATGATTTCCTTAACGTCTTCTTCTATTGTTTCGACGGGTATTTCTTGCACAAAATCGTCAATTACATTGATAACATATTCCTGTATATCTTCCTTTTTCAGCTTTTTAGTTTTCTTTATAACTTTCTGAGCAACAATTGGCTTTTCTTCAGTGACAGATGGCTCTATTTCTGTTAACTCAACGACTGTCACCTCCGCCATGGGTTGATCATCGCTAGTGGTTTCTGTTATCTCAAAGATGCTTTGCTTGGAACCCTTTCTATGAGAAAGCTTACGCTTCTTCACAGTAACTTCTTTCACAATACCATCTTCTGAAGGCTGTTGTATAACTTCTATTGTTTCAGCTATTTCATCTAAGACTGTTGGAACTATCTCGACCTTTTTCTTTTTCTGTCTTTTTTCTTTCTTAGGTATTATTGTTGGTTCGTCAGTTATATCTTCAACGGTCTGTGTTGGCTCTAAGAAATCGTCTAGTACATTTACTAAGTATTTGTTGGGCTCAACATGATCCAAAGGCAGATCATCAGGCTTATCAGATATAACAGATTCCATATCTTCCTCTGTATGCTCCGGCTCTATTTCCGAAACATCATACTCATGAACAGTAACGGGAAGACCTTCAATTACTTCCACAGTCTTTTTATGATGGCTTTTAACCTTTTTCTTGAGTTTGGGTTTTATATCCATTTCCGTTGGCTCATATTGCTCTAAGTCCGTCTTTGTAATTTCTTGTTCAATAAGCTCTTGAATGTATTTATCTAAGTCATCCTTTACGGCCTTCTTTTTTTTCAATTTGTTAACTACCTTAGCTGGCTGCTCTTCATCTATCTGAGCTTCTTCTTCAACAGGTATTTCAGTAGTTATTACTTCAATATCGGCGTCTGGCTTATTCTCTTGATAGGTTTCTGTTATTTCAATCAAATACTCTTTGGGTCCTTCCTTTTTCTTTAGCCTCTTTGTTGTTTTAACCTGCTTAACTTTTTCTCCATCGTCATTTACAATGTCTTCAATTGTAGTTTCAGGAGCAAGTTCTTCAATGCGGATAGTGTGATCTTCTGGTTTTCTGCTGGACTTCTTAGGCTTTGTCGTCTTTGTTTTTATTTTAGCGACTTTATCTTCAGTGATCTCTTCCTCTGTTTTTTCTGGAATTTCCTTAACTTGAGTAACTTCTTCAACGTCTGCTTCAGGAAGCTCCTCGACTTGGGTAATATCCTCTAACTGCTCTATTGGTTTTATAAACTCTTCCACGACATTTATCACATAGCTTTCAACGTCCTCGAGCTTCAGTTTCTTTGGCAATTTGATTGGTGATTTCGGCTTCACGGGAAGCTTAACTGATTCGCTTGGCTGTTCATCTTCTGTTATATCAACGATGGTGACTTCAGCCAAAGGCTCTTCCTTAGCAGAAGTCTCTGTTATTTCAAAAACGTGTTCTTTTGGACCTTGCTTGCGTATTATCTTACGCTTCTTCACTTGAACTTCTTTAGTAGCACCATCGTCTTCAACAACCTTTGTAATTTCTACAGTTTCCGCTATATCTTCAATGCTAACTGGTTCTTGGTCGACCACCGCCACCTTAATTTTCTTTTCTTTCTTTGGCTTTCGTTTTGACAGTTGTTCAGTTAGCTTAACTTCGAAATCTTCAGGCTGTGCTTCTGGGACATTTCCCTCCACCAATTCTATACCGCCTTCAGGAACTGGCTTCTCTTCTTCGGGCTCGAACTCTTGAATGATGAATTCATGTACTGTTTGTGGGACTCCATCCACTATTTCGGTAATTTTCTTGTGGTGTTTCTTTATTTTTTTCGGTTTCTTTGTCTCCGGTGATGACTCTATTTCAGTTGTTTCATAAACCTCAAGCTCTGTTTTTGGCACCTCTTCCTCTATCAACTTCTGAATATAAATATCTAAGGTTTCATCTTTGGGTTTCTTTTTCTTTATAAACTTGACTTTGTGATCTTTAGGTGTTTCAGTTTCTGATTCCGGTAATATTTCAGTAGTCTGAATAACCAATTCTGCTTCTGGCTTGTTTTCTTCGTAAGTTTCAACCACTTCGATAAGATATTCTTTTAGACCATCCTTCTTCTTAAGTCTTCGCTTTGTTGTAGTGCGTTCTACTTCTTCTCCTTGTTCATTAATAACTTGTTCAGTTATTGTTTCTGGAGCGAGTTCCTGAATACGTACTGTGCGCTCAGAGATCGGAGCAGGTGTTGTTACCTCAGGTTTTTTCTTAGGCACTTTTTTCGTAGGCTTAGACACAGTGTCTGTTATTTCAACTGAATACTCATTGAAGGACGGTATCTGCGGTATTTCTTCATCCACCTCAGGATTGTGCTCCTGCTCAGTGGCGTCTACGATCTGCATTGGCTGTTCTTCAATAATTGTTACTTTCTTTGGCTTAGTCGATTTCTTCTTTTTATCCTTTGGCTTGCCTGTTGGACTGTCAACCAGTTCTATTTCTGTCCTAGGTTCTTCTTCGCCATTATCGTCAATAACAGTAGTCTTGAAAGACGTGATATCATCATGCTCTGCAGGCTTCATTCCCACCACAGTGGATACCTCTTCAGAAATGTTGGCAAGTAGCTCTGTTGGTACTTCGTCTACTATCTTGACTATATATTCCTTGAGCTTATCTTTTTTCACCTTTTTAACAATCTTCTTTGGTGCCTCAGGCTTATCCTCGATTGGTACAGCAATACTTTCTTCAATGATCTCAGTTGTTATAACTGTAACCTTTGCTTCTTCATGATCAACATTAGGTTCTAGGGTTTCTAAGATTTCTATTTCGTACTGCTTGGATCCCTTCCTGGTTTTTACCTTGCGTCGCTTGACTATTTTGGTTCCTGGTTTGCTAACTTCTTCAATAGATTCAGGAATAGTCTCATGGTGATCATTCAATACAACAATAGGGAGAGTCTCACTAATATCTGTTAAAATGTCATCCACATCGAGTGTAATAGTGTCAATTGTCTCTTCAACAATTTCTTGCGCAATGGGCTGCGTATCAATCGTGCTTATTGTGAAATCGTCGTGTTCAACAACAGTTTCTTCCTCAATTGTTATTTCTTCTTGAGCTTTAAGTTCTGGCTTCGATTTCTTGACCTTCGGTTTCTTAGCCGGTTCTTCCTGGGTGATGCCCACTTCAAAAGACTCACCTTCATCGATAGAAGGCTTTGGTTGCTTGGTCTTATGCTTCTTTGGTTTCTTTGGTTTTGCGTCAATTTCAGTCTTTTCATATTTCTCAAGCTCAGTTGTTGGTATCTCTGCATTTATCAGCTGCTGTATATACGCATCTAGATCATCCTTTTTCATTTTCCTGGTTCTTTGTTTTGGTTTCTCAACTGTCTTTTCAGTATCAGTTTGCTCTTCTGGTTCAACAGATGTAATTATTACCTCGTATAGTGGTTCCTCGCCGGATGAAGGGAGAGTTTCTACAATTTCCAGAATCTCTTCTTTGTCCCCTCGCTTATGCAAAATTTTACGCTTTGGAGTCCTTTTATGTACATTTTCATCAGAAGTCTCCTCAGGTTCCAGTTCAGTTAGCTTAACTTCATAGAAATTAGTTATAGCTGTTTCATAGAATGTTTGATCGGGCTCTTCATTAAGCTCTGTAACAAATTTATCCAATTCTTCCTTATTCATACGTTTTACTTTCTTTTTGAGTAGTTTCTTATCTTTTGGCTGATCCTCATTAATTTCTGAGCTAGTTACAGTAACTTCATACTGCTTATCATCCATATCATTTTGAGAAACTTCGACAATCTCAATTATATTTTCCTCTAATTCAGTTTTAAGCTTTAGCTTACGTTTTTTCTTTGGTTCTTTTACGGGATGTACAACATCTTCACTTGTATCCTCTTCCACTTTATGTGGCTCTAATTCAGTGACTTCGAATTTAAAGGAAGGTTGGATTTCTTTCTCTTCAGTATCTTCATCACTCAAAGTCGGCTTGAAACTGATATTATCATCAGACTCTGTGGATGGCTTAGTCTTCTTGATCGGCTTCTTGTGTTTAGTTTTTTCCTTCGGTTTCTCAGTTGTTTCTTCAGTACTCTCGTCAAATATGACTGGTTTCAATTCAATGGTTTCAGTTGATTCGATATTTTCTGGAAGTTTACCCTTTCCAATTTTCAATTTCTTTGGCTTTTCATCTATTTCTTTTGTGTCCTTTTTACCGCGTTGGAATTTTGGTTTGTCTGTCTGTTCATTTACGGGTTCTTTCTTATCTTCAAAGTGCTCCAAGTCTAATTCTTCCAGTGCGGCCTTAACGGGCTTAGTATGTTTGAATTTCTTTGGCCGTTTTTTCAATACTTCATCCGCTTCCTCTACATTTCGAGAAAGTTCACCTTTATCTTGATTAGTTTCCATTTCAGTAACTATATACTGGAAGCAGTATGGTGAATATGGTATAAATCTTATCCAGCTTTTGAGTTTCTTATTTTTAAAGGATGCTTCGTTTAGTTTCTTTTTCTTTTCCTCCTGGGGACGTTGTTTAGGAGTTTTTAGCTTTAGCATTTGCGGAAATTCGACCACAGAACTTATTTCAACCATCTTAGGTTTCTTTACTTCTATTTTCTCAATTTTCATGGCAGTTAGCTTCATTGGCTTAATAGACGAATCTCTGCGAGCTCTTTGCGGGTGCTCCATATCCGTACGTACGTATGGCTGTAATACGGTCTTTGGTATTTCCTGATGGATTAGGAACTGTATGTAATCATCCATCTCATCGCGTTTTGATTTGACGACCTTTTTCTTCTTTGGCTTATCTTTTTTCTTAGTTGGTTCCATAGCCTGTTCTTCATTAGCAGTTTTTTCAACCTCAATGTTCTTTATTTTTTCAGCCTTTGGCTTACGTTTCGGCTTGGTTTTGTCAATAGGTTCCCCAGAACCTCCCTCATCTTCCCCTGTCTCGTCAATCTGTTCGAATTGATCTGATTTTGTCTTTTTCTGTTTGGGTTTCTCAAGTTTGGTCGGTGTTTGTTCGGTGTTATCTGCACTTGCATCTTCGGGTTCTGTGATAGTGTAATCTTTGTTGTATTGGTCTGTTTGAGAAAAAATTATGTGTTTGTGTGTTAGCACTAAACTAATTTGTTAAGATTATATTTGCATTTTATATAATGCGTTGAAACACATCAACTTTGTAGTTCATAAAGTTAAGTGTTTAAGATGCTTGCATATAATGTTAACTAAATTGTTGATCATTGTTTGTAATGTACGTTTTATTCTTGTTTTTAAGTGTACAAATACAACCTCAGTATACATATCATACTAGAATACTTGTGTAATTATGTAAAAGTGTTCTAGTCAATTTTGTTAGTAAATATATAGTGCCAAAGTTGTCAAACAGAATTTTGTGTTCTTGTGTGTTGATTTTGTTTGTGTTACTAAATTGGAAGCTACTTTGTTTTGCTTTGATTCGAAAAATTTCAATCGCAATTAATTTCGTAACCTATCGAACACGCATTTGTGATTTTTTTAAACTCTAGTCATATGAATCAGGAAAAAAAGTACGTAACACCGAGATATGCATGTACTTGTATAAATGTTTAATAGCAAATATGTAAAGAAAATCACCTGTAGGCTCGTTGACTTCAACAATTTCAATGTTTGATTGTGTGGTGTCTTCCATAATGGGTTCTGTGTCACTGAGTACTTCCTCAACAACAATGCCTTCTTCCTGAGAAATTCTCTTACTTTCTGTTTGAATTGAGGTTTCTCCATCTTCGTTTTGTACAGACTTAAATGTTGTTATGTAAGTTGGGTGTTCCGTTTCAGTGTGTTCGGGACTCTGTTGCTCCGCTGTGTTTATGTTGTAATGTTTTTTTTTTAATTAATATGGAATGATTAAAAAAATTTGTTATTAACTGTTTAGAGATGTTTCTTTAATCTAACATTTTTTAAAACAATACTGGCTTGGCCCTTGAGGCTCAACTATCAAAGTATTAATAAAAACAAATAAATAATAAAAAATCAATTAAATCATTAAAAAGTATCTAATTATTTTATCACTTAAATATAAATGATATTTTGCGTATACTTCAATAGTTTTACTAGTGTAGAATGTGGTGTGTGCAGAGTGTTGTGGTTTGTGTTCTTACCCTTAGGTTTGTGTGGCTTTTGTTTTTTGTGTTTGGGAAGTTGTTCATCATCGAGCTTACTGATATCAATAATATCAGCAATATTTTCATCACTAACAACGCGTATAAGTGAATATGGCTCTTTGCCTTCTTCTTCAACTGTTTGTATTTGATAATATTCTTCATCCTCAGGACCTTGCTTTTTAAAGGTACGTGTTTTTGTTGTCTTTTTCCTCGGCTTCTTATTGTCGGTAATTTCTTCAGTAACAACAATTTCTTCTGGTAATTCCTCAATTTGAATAGGCCATGTAGAAGTTTCATCAACTGGAACGACTTCAACGTGCACACTAGTTATTGGCTCCATATTTTCTTCTTCAACAGTATTAACCGTAGTGACTTCATCGTAATTTTCATCAATTTTCGTTTTAAACGCTCTGGTCTTAACAATTTTCTTCTTTTTTGTTCCATCAGGAGAAATGACTTCGAGCTCAGTTATTTGCTCAGGTAACTCAACTGACTTACTATCAGTTTGAACAGGCTCAGTGTATGGAAGTTCATTGACCGTTATTGTATAAACGGGTTTGCCTGATTCTTGCTCAGTAATATCGATTTCTGTTATTTCCTCTTTAAGTTCATCTTTCGGCTTCTTTATCACACGCTTTTTAGACTTAAGAACTTTTTGCACACCATCCTTGTCCAGGACTTCAGACTCTACGGTTTCTTCAGGCAAAACGATAACTTCAGTGAATGTTTCTTCCGGAAGATCTGGGAAAGGCGCTTGGAAGTTTTCAACCGTTACTTTCGTTTGGGTTGGCTTTTCATATTCATCGACAGTTTGAACTTTTGTAACTTCCATGTTAGAACCTTTCACCTTTTTAATAATTTTAGTTTTGATAACTGTTTTAGTTGGAGTACCATCTTCTTTTTCAGAAAGAATTATTGATTTTCTTTCAGGTAATTCAAACACAGAAACATCGTCTTCGGGCTTGTGAACAACAACTCTCTTCTTCAAAATAATATTCTCGCCAAAAGGACTTTGCGTGTCTGCTTCTTCAACAGTTACAGTAGTTTGAGGCCGTTTGTCCTCTTCTTCAACAGTTTCAATTTTGGTGACTTCTTGTTTATCTCCTTTAACTTTCTTAATAATACGTGTACGTATCTTCTTCTTTTTAGGCTTTCCGTCTTCAGTTACTGTTTCAACAACACGAACCTCTTCCGGAAGCTCCCGAATCTCTTCAGGTTGTTCCTCTTCTACAAGAACTTCTTCTACGGTGACAGTAGTTTCGGGTTGTTTGTCATCTTCTTCGACGGTTTCAATCTTGGTGACCTCTTGTTTATCACCCTTAACCTTCTTGATAATACGTGTACGTATCTTCTTCTTTTTAGGCTTGCCGTCTTCAGATACTGTTTCAACCACACGAACCTCTTCCGGAAGCTCCCGAATCTCTTCAGGTTGTGCCTCTTCCACCGGTACTTCCTCGACTGTGACAGTAGTTTCGGGTTGTTTGTCATCTTCTTCGACGGTTTCAATCTTGGTGACCTCTTGTTTATCACCCTTAACCTTCTTGATAATACGTGTTCGTATCTTCTTCTTTTTTGGCTTGCCGTCTTCAGTTACTGTTTCAACCACACGAACTTCTTCCGGAAGCTCCCGAATCTCTTCAGGTTGTGCCTCTTCCACCGGTACTTCCTCGACTGTGACAGTAGTTTCGGGTTGTTTGTCATCTTCTTCGACGGTTTCAATCTTGGTGACCTCTTGTTTATCACCCTTAACCTTCTTGATAATACGTGTGCGTATCTTCTTCTTTTTAGGTTTGCCGTCTTCAGTTAGTGTTTCAACCACACGAACTTCTTCCGGAAGCTCCCGAATCTCTTCAGGTTGTTCCTCTTCTACAGGAACTTCTTCCACTGTGACAGTAGTCTCTGGTTGTTTGTCATCTTCTTCGACGGTTTCAATCTTGGTGACCTCTTGTTTATCACCCTTAACCTTCTTGATAATACGTGTACGTATCTTCTTCTTTTTAGACTTGCCGTCTTCAGATACTGTTTCAACCACACGAACCTCTTCCGGAAGCTCCCGAATCTCTTCAGATTGATCCTCTTCCACCGGTGCTTCTTCCACAGTGACAGTAGTCTCTGGTTGTTTGTCATCTTCTTCGACGGTTTCAATCTTGGTGACCTCTTGCTTATCACCCTTAACCTTCTTGATAATACGTGTGCGTATCTTCTTCTTTTTAGGTTTGCCGTCTTCAGTTAGTGTTTCAACCACACGAACTTCTTCCGGAAGCTCCCGAATCTCTTCAGGTTGTTCCTCTTCTACAGGAACTTCTTCCACTGTGACAGTAGTCTCTGGTTGTTTGTCATCTTCTTCGACGGTTTCAATCTTGGTGACCTCTTGTTTATCACCCTTAACCTTCTTGATAATACGTGTACGTATCTTCTTCTTTTTAGACTTGCCGTCTTCAGATACTGTTTCAACCACACGAACCTCTTCCGGAAGCTCCCGAATCTCTTCAGATTGATCCTCTTCCACCGGTGCTTCTTCTACTGTGACAGTAGTCTCGGGTTGTTTGTCATCTTCTTCGACGGTTTCAATCTTGGTGACCTCTTGTTTATCACCCTTAACCTTCTTGATAATACGTGTACGTATCTTCTTCTTTTTAGGCTTGCCGTCATCAGTTAATGTTTCAACCACACGAACTTCTTCCGGAAGCTCCCGAATCTCTTCAGGTTGTTCCACTTCTACAGGAACTTCTTCCACTGTAACAGTAGTCTCTGGTTGTTTGTCATCTTCTTCGACGGTTTCAATCTTGGTGACCTCTTGTTTATCACCTTTAACCTTCTTGATAATACGTGTGCGTATCTTCTTCTTTTTAGGCTTGCCGTCTTCAGATACTGTTTCAACCACACGAACCTCTTCCGGAAGCTCCTGAATCTCTTCAGGTTGTGCCTCTTCCACCGGTACTTCCTCGACTGTGACAGTAGTTTCAGGTTGATTGTCATCTTCTTCGACGGTTTCAATCTTGGTGACCTCTTGTTTATCACCCTTAACCTTCTTGATAATACGTGTGCGTATCTTCTTCTTTTTTGGCTTGCCGTCTTCAGTTACTGTTTCAACCACACGAACTTCTTCTGGAAGCTCCCGAATCTCTTCAGGTTGTTCCACTTCCACAGGAACTTCTTCTACCGTGACCTTAGTTTCAGGTTGTTTGTCATCTTCTTCAACGGTTTCAATCTTGGTGACCTCTTGTTTATCACCCTTAACCTTCTTGATAATACGTGTGCGTATCTTCTTCTTTTTAGGCTTGCCGTCAGCAGTTACTGTTTCAACCACACGAACTTCTTCCGGAAGCTCCCGAATCTCTTCAGGTTGTTCCTGTTCCACCGGTAACTCTTCCACTGTGACAGTAGTTTCAGGTTGTTTGTCATCTTCTTCGACAGTTTCAATCTTGGTGACCTCTTGTTTATCACCCTTAACCTTCTTGATAATACGTGTTCGTATCTTCTTCTTTTTAGGCTTGCCGTCTTCGGTGACTGTTTCAACCACACGAACCTCTTCCGGAAGCTCCCGAATCTCTTCAGGTTGTTCATCTTCGACCAGTGCTTCTTCCACTGTGACAGTAGTTTCGGGTTGTTTGTCATCTTCTTCGACGGTTTCAATCTTGGTAAGCTCTTGTTTATCACCCTTAACCTTCTTGATAATACGTGTTCGTATCTTCTTCTTTTTAGGCTTGCCGTCTTCGGTGACTGTTTCAACCACACGAACCTCTTCTGGAAGCTCCCAAATCTCTTCAGGTTGTTCCACTTCCACAGGAACTTCTTCTACCGTGACCTTAGTTTCAGGTTGTTTGTCATCTTCTTCAACGGTTTCAATCTTGGTGACCTCTTGTTTATCACCCTTAACCTTCTTGATAATACGTGTGCGTATCTTCTTCTTTTTAGGCTTGCCGTCAGCAGTTACTGTTTCAACCACACGAACTTCTTCCGGAAGCTCCCGAATCTCTTCAGGTTGTTCCTGTTCCACCGGTAACTCTTCCACTGTGACAGTAGTTTCGGGTTGTTTGTCATCTTCTTCTACGGTTTCAATCTTGGTGACCTCGTGTTTATCACCCTTAACCTTCTTGATAATACGTGTTCGTATCTTCTTCTTTTTAGGCTTGCCGTCTTCAGTTAATGTTTCAACCACACGAACTTCTTCCGGAAGCTCTCGAATCTCTTCAGATTGTTCCTCTTCCACCGGTACCTCTTCCACTGTGACAGAAGTTTCGGGCTGTTTGTCATCTTCTTCGACGGTTTCAATCTTGGTAACCTCTTGTTTATCACCTTTAATCTTCTTGATAATACGTGTACGTATCTTCTTCTTTTTAGGCTTGCCGTCTTCAGATACTGTTTCAACCACACGAACCTCTTGTGGAAGCTCCCGGATCTCTTCAGGTTGTTCCACTTCGACCAGTGCTTCTTCCACTGTGACAGTAGTCTCGGGTTGTTTGTCATCTTCTTCGACGGTTTCAATCTTGGTGACCTCTTGTTTATCACCCTTAACCTTCTTGATAATACGTGTGCGTATCTTCTTCCTTATGGGCTTGCCGTCTCCAGATACTGTTTCAACCACACAAACCTCTTCCGGAAGCTCCCTAATCTCTTCAGGTTGTTCCTCTTCCACAGGAATTTCTTCTACCGTGACCGTAGTTTCAGGTTGTTTGTCATCTTCTTCGACGGTTTCAATCTTGGTGACCTCTTGTTTATCACCTTTAACCTTCTTGATAATACGTGTACGTATCTTCTTCTTTTTAGGCTTGCCGTCTTCAGTTACTGTTTCAACCACACGAACCTCTTCGGGAAGCTCCCGAATCTCTTCAGGTTGTTCCTCTTCCACCGATGCTTCTTCCACTGTGACAGTAGTCTCTGGTTGTTTGTCATCTTCTTCGACGGTTTCAATCTTGGTGACCTCTTGTTTATCACCCTTAACCTTTTTGATAATACGCGTGCGTATCTTCTTCTTTTTAGGCTTGCCGTCTTCAGTTACTGTTTCAACCACACGAACTTCTTCCGGAAGCTCCCGAATCTCTTCAAGCTGTTCTTCTTCCACCGGTGCTTCTTCTACTGTGACAGTAGTCTCTGGTTGTTTGTCATCTTCTTCGACGGTTTCAATCTTGGTGACCTCTTGTTTATCACCCTTAACCTTCTTGATAATACGTGTTCGTATCTTCTTC
This sequence comes from Drosophila anceps, assembly GCA_035045945.1. Taxonomy (NCBI): domain Eukaryota; kingdom Metazoa; phylum Arthropoda; class Insecta; order Diptera; family Drosophilidae; genus Drosophila; species Drosophila anceps. The sequence goes on from JAWNON010000150.1 coordinate 1,700,058, forward strand.
TTTTTAGGCTTGCCGTCTTCAGATACTGTTTCAACCACACGAACCTCTTCCGGAAGCTCCTGAATCTCTTCAGGTTGCTCCTCTTCCACCGGTAACTCTTCCACTGTGACAGTAGTTTCGGGTTGTTTGTCATCTTCTTCGACGGTTTCAATCTTGGTGACCTCTTGTTTATCACCTTTAACCTTCTTGATAATACGTGTGCGTATCTTCTTCTTTTTAGGCTTGCCGTCATCAGTAACTGTTTCAACCACACGAACTTCTTCCGGAAGCTCTCGAATCTCTTCAGTTTGTTCATCTTCTACCGGTGCTTCTTCCACTGTGACAGTAGTTTCGGGTTGTTTGTCATCTTCTTCGACGGTTTCAATCTTGGTGACCTCTTGTTTATTACCTATAACCTTCTTGATAATACGTGTGCGTATCTTCTTCTTTTTAGGCTTGCCGTCATCAGTTTGTGTTTCAACCACACGAACCTCTTCTGGAAGCTCCCGAATCTCTTCAGGTTGTTCCTTTTCTACAAGAACTTCTTCTACGGTGACAGTAGTTTCAGGTTGTTTGTCATCTTCTTCAACGGTTTCAATCTTGGTAACCTCTTGTTTATCACCCTTAACCTTCTTGATAATACGTGTTCGTATCTTCTTCTTTTTAGGCTTGCCGTCTTCAGTTTCTGTTTCAACCACACGAACCTCTTCCGGAAGCTCCCGAATCTCTTCAGGTTGTTCTTCTTCCAGTGGTGCTTCTTCCACTGTGACAGTAGTTTCGGGTTGTTTGTCATCTTCTTCGACAGTTTCAATCTTGGTCACCTCTTGTTTATCACCTTTAACCTTCTTGATAATACGTGTGCGTATCTTCTTCTTTTTTGGCTTGCCGTCTTCAGTTACTGTTTCAACCACACGAACCTCTTCCGGAAGCTCCCGAATCTCTTCAGGTTGTTCTTCTTCCATTGGTGCTTCTTCCACTGTGACAGAAGTTTCGGGTTGTTTGTCATCTTCTTCGACAGTTTCAATCTTGGTCACCTCTTGTTTATCACCTTTAACCTTCTTGATAATACGTGTGCGTATCTTCTTCTTTTTTGGCTTGCCGTCTTCAGTTACTGTCTCAACCACACGAACCTCTTCCGGAAGCTCCCGAATCTCTTCAGGTTGTTCTTCTTCCAGTGGTGCTTCTTCCACTGTGACAGTAGTTTCGGGTTGTTTGTCATCTTCTTCGACAGTTTCAATCTTGGTCACCTCTTGTTTATCACCTTTAACCTTCTTGATAATACGTGTGCGTATCTTCTTCTTTTTTGGCTTGCCGTCTTCAGTTACTGTTTCAACCACACGAACCTCTTCCGGAAGCTCCCGAATCTCTTCAGGTTGTTCTTCTTCCATTGGTGCTTCTTCCACTGTGACAGTAGTTTCGGGTTGCTTGTCATCTTCTTCGACGGTTTCAATCTTGGTGACCTCTTGTTTATCACCCTTAACCTTCTTGATAATACGTGTACGTATCTTCTTCTTTTTAGGCTTGCCGTCTTCTGTTAGTGTTTCAACCACACGAACCTCTTCTGGAAGCTCCCGAATCTCTTCAGGTTGTTCCTTTTCTACAAGAACTTCTTCTACGGTGACAGTAGTTTCAGGTTGTTTGTCATCTTCTTCAACGGTTTCAATCTTGGTGACCTCTTGTTTATCACCCTTAACCTTCTTGATAATACGTGTTCGTATCTTCTTCTTTTTAGGCTTGCCGTCTTCAGATACTGTTTCAACCACACGAACCTCTTCTGGAAGCTCCCGAATCTCTTCACGTTGTTCCACTTCGACAGGAACTTCTTCTACCGTGACCATAGTTTCAGGTTGTTTGTCATCTTCTTCGACGGTTTCAATCTTGGTGACCTCTTGTTTATCACCCTTAACCTTCTTGATAATACGTGTTCGTATCTTCTTCTTTTTAGGCTTCCCGTCTTCAGTTACTGTTTCAACCACACGAACCACTTCTGGAAGCTCCCGAATCTCTTCAGGTTGTTCTTCTTCCATTGGTGCTTCTTCCACTGTGACAGTAGTTTCGGGTTGTTTGTCATCTTCTTCGACGGTTTCAATCTTGGTGACCTCTTGTTTATCACCCTTAACCTTCTTGATAATACGTGTACGTATCTTTTTCTTTTTAGGCTTGCCGTCTGCTGTTAATGTTTCAACAACACGAATTTCTTCCGGAAGCTCCCGAATCTGTTCAGGTTGTTCTTCTTCCACCGGTATTTCCTCAACTGTGACAGTAGTTTCAGGTTGTTTTTCATCTTCTTCGACGGTTTCAATCTTGGTGACCTCTTGTTTATCACCCTTTACCTTCTTGATAATACGTGTACGTATCTTTTTCTTTTTAGGCTTGCCGTCTTCAGTTAGTGTTTCAACCACACGAACTTCTTCCGGAAGCTCCCGAATCTCTTCAGGTTGTTCTTCTTCTACAGGAACTTCTTCCACTGTGACAGTAGTTTCGGATTGTTTGTCATCTTCTTCGACGGTTTCAATCTTGGTAACCTCTTGTTTATCACCCTTAACCTTCTTGATAATACGTGTGCGTATCTTCTTCTTTTTAGGCTTGCCGTCTTCGGTGACTGTTTCAACCACACGAACCTCTTCCGGAAGCTCCCGAATCTCTTCACGTTGTTCTTCTTCCATTGGTGCTTCTTCCACAGTGACAGTAGTTTCGGGTTGTTTGTCATCTTCTTCGATGGTTTCAATCTTGGTGACCTCTTGTTTATCACCCTTAACCTTCTTGATAATACGCGTGCGTATCTTCTTCTTTTTAGGCTTGCCGTCTTCAGTTACTGTTTCAACCACACGAACTTCTTCCGGAAGCTCCCGAATCTCTTCAGGCTGTTCCTCTTCCACCGGTGCTTCTTCCACTGTGACAGTAGTCTCTGGTTGTTTGTCATCTTCTTCGACGGTTTCAATCTTGGTCACCTCTTGTTTATCACCCTTAACCTTCTTGATAATACGTGTTCGTATCTTCTTCTTTTTTGGCTTGCCGTCTTCAGTTACTGTTTCAACCACACGAACTTCTTCCGGAAGCTCCCGAATCTCTTCAGATTGATCCTCTTCCACCGATGCTTCCTCCACTGTGACAGTAGTTTCGGGTTGTTTGTCATCTTCTTCGACGGTTTCAATTTTGGTAACCTCTTGTTTATCACCCTTAACCTTCTTGATAATACGTGTGCGTATCTTCTTCTTTTTCGGCTTGCCATCTTCAGTTACTGTTTCAACCACACGAACCTCTTCCGGAAGCTCCCGAATATCTTCAGGTTGTTCCTCTTCGACCAGTGCTTCTTCCACTGTGACGGTAGTTTCGGGTTGTTTGTCATCTTCTTCGACGGTTTCAATCTTGGTGACCTCTTGTTTATCACCCTTAACCTTCTTGATAATACGTGTGCGTATCTTCTTCTTTTTAGGCTTGCCGTCTTCGGTGACTGTTTCAACCACACGAACCTCTTCCGGAAGCTCCCGAATCTCTTCACGTTGTTCTTCTTCCATTGGTGCTTCTTCCACTGTGACAGTAGTTTCGGGTTGTTTGTCATCTTCTTCGATGGTTTCAATCTTGGTGACCTCTTGTTTATCACCCTTAACCTTCTTGATAATACGTGTTCGTATCTTCTTCTTTTTAGGCTTGCCGTCTTCGGATATTGTTTCAACCACACGAACTTCTTCCGGAAGCTCCCGAATCTGTTCAGGTTGTTCCTCTTCCACCGATGCTTCCTCCACTGTGACAGTAGTTTCGGGTTGTTTGTCATCTTCTTCGACGGTTTCAATCTTGGTAACCTCTTGTTTATCACCCTTAATCTTCTTGATAATACGTGTGCGTATCTTCTTCTTTTTAGGCTTGCCGTCTTCGGTGACTGTTTCAACCACACGAACCTCTTCCGGAAGCTCCCGAATCTCTTCAGGTTGTTCTTCTTCGACCAGTGCTTCTTCCACTGTGACAGTAGTTTCGGGTTGTTTGTCATCTTCTTCGACGGTTTCAATCTGGGTGACCTCTTGTTTATCACCCTTAACCTTCTTGATAATACGTGTTCGTATCTTCTTCTTTTTAGGCTTGCCGTCTTCGGATATTGTTTCAACCACACGAACCTCTTCCGGAAGCTCCCGAATCTCATCAGGTTGCTCCTTTTCTACAGGAACTTCTTCCACTGTGACAGTAGTTTCGGGTTGCTTATCATCTTCTTCGACGGTTTCAATCTTGGTGACCTCTTGTTTATCACCCTTCACCTTCTTGATAATACGTGTTCGTATCTTCTTCTTTTTTGGCTTGCCTTCTTTAGTTACTGTTTCAACCACACGAACCTCTTCCGGAAGCTCCCGAATCTCTTCAGGCTGTTCCTTTTCTACAGGAACTTCTTCCACTGTGACAGTGGTTTCGGGTTGTTTGTCATCTTCTTCGACGGTTTCAATCTTGGTGACCTCTTGTTTATCACCCTTAATCTTCTTGATAATACGTGTGCGTATCTTCTTCTTTTTAGGCTTGCCGTCTTCGGTGACTGTTTCAACCACACGAACCTCTTCCGGAAGCTCCCGAATCTCTTCAGGTTGTTCTTCTTCCATTGGTGCTTCTTCCACTGTGACAGTAGTTTCGGGTTGTTTGTCATCTTCTTCGACGGTTTCAATTTTGGTGACCTCTTGTTTATCACCCTTAACCTTCTTGATAATACGTGTGCGTATCTTCTTCTTTTTCGGCTTGCCATCTTCAGTTACTGTTTCAACCACACGAACCTCTTCCGGAAGCTCCCGAATATCTTCAGGTTGTTCCTCTTCGACCAGTGCTTCTTCCACTGTGACGGTAGTTTCGGGTTGTTTGTCATCTTCTTCGACGGTTTCAATCTTGGTGACCTCTTGTTTATCACCCTTAACCTTCTTGATAATACGTGTGCGTATCTTCTTCTTTTTAGGCTTGCCGTCTTCGGTGACTGTTTCAACCACACGAACCTCTTCCGGAAGCTCCCGAATCTCTTCACGTTGTTCTTCTTCCATTGGTGCTTCTTCCACTGTGACATTAGTTTCAGGTTGTTTGTCATCTTCTTCGATGGTTTCAATCTTGGTGACCTCTTGTTTCTCACCCTTAACCTTCTTGATAATACGTGTGCGTATCTTCTGCTTTTTAGGCTTGCCGTCTTCGGTGATTGTTTCAACCACACGAACCTCTTCCGGAAGCTCCCGAATCTCTTCAGGTTGTTCTTCTTCGACCAGTGCTTCTTCCACTGTGACAATAGTTTCGGGTTGTTTGTCATCTTCTTCGACGGTTTCAATCTTGGTGACCTCTTGTTTATCACCCTTAACCTTCTTAATAATACGTGTTCGTATCTTCTTCTTTTTAGGCTTGCCGTCTTCAGTTACTGTTTCAACCACACGAACCTCTTCCGGAAGCTCCCGAATCTCATCAGGTTGCTCCTTTTCTACAGGAACTTCTTCCACTGTGACAGTAGTTTCGGGTTGCTTATCATCTTCTTCGACGGTTTCAATTTTGGTGACCTCTTGTTTATCACCCTTCACCTTCTTGATAATACGTGTTCGTATCTTCTTCTTTTTAGGCTTGCCGTCTTCAGTTACTGTTTCAACCACACGAACCTCTTCCGGAAGCTCCCGAATCTCTTCAGGTTGTTCTTCTTCCATTGGTGCTTCTTCCACTGTGACAGTAGTTTCGGGTTGTTTGTCATCTTCTTCGACGGTTTCAATCTTGGTGACCTCTTGTTTATCACCCTTAACCTTCTTGATAATACGTGTTCGTATCTTCTTCTTTTTAGGCTTGCCGTCTTCGGTGACTGTTTCAACCACACGAACCTCTTCCGGAAGCTCCCGAATCTCTTCAGGTTGTTCTTCTTCCATTGGTGCTTCTTCCACTGTGACAGTAGTTTCGGGTTGTTTGTCATCTTCTTCGACGGTTTCAATCTTGGTGACCTCTTGTTTATCACCCTTAACCTTCTTGATAATACGTGTTCGTATCTTCTTCTTTTTAGGCTTGCCGTCTTCGGTGACTGTTTCAACCACACGAACTTCTTCCGGAAGCTCCCGAATCTCTTCAGGTTGTTCATCTTCCACCGGTGCTTCTTCCACTGTGACAGTAGTTTCAGGTTGTTTGTCATCTTCTTCGACGGTTTCAATCTTGGTAACCTCTTGTTTATCACCCTTAACCTTCTTGATAATACGTGTGCGTATCTTCTTCTTTTTTGGCTTGCCGTCTTCAGATATTGTTTCAACCACACGAACTTCTTCCGGAAGCTCTCGAATCTCTTCAGTTTGTTCATCTTCCACCGGTGCTTCTTCCACTGTGACAGTAGTTTCGGGTTGTTTTTCATCTTCTTCGACGGTTTCAATCTTGGTAACCTCTTGTTTATCACCCTTAACCTTCTTGATAATACGTGTTCGTATCTTCTTCTTTTTTGGCTTGCCGTCTTCGGTGACTGTTTCAACTACACGAACTTCTTCCGGAAGCTCCCGAATCTCTTCAGGTTGTTCATCTTCCACCGGTGCTTCTTCCACTGTGACAGTAGTTTCAGGTTGTTTGTCATCTTCTTCGACGGTTTCAATCTTGGTAACCTCTTGTTTATCACCCTTAACCTTCTTGATAATACGTGTTCGTATCTTCTTCTTTTTTGGCTTGCCGTCTTCGGATATTGTTTCAACCACACGAACTTCTTCCGGAAGCTCTCGAATCTCTTCAGTTTGTTCATCTTCCACCGGTGCTTCTTCTACTGTGACAGTAGTTTCGAGTTGTTTGTCATCTTCTTCGACGGTTTCAATCTTGGTAACCTCTTGTATATCACCCTTAACCTTCTTGATAATACGCGTGCGTATCTTCTTCTTTTTAGGCTTTCCGTCTTCAGTTACTGTTTCAACCACACGAACCTCTTCCGGAAGTTCCCGAATCTCTTCAGGTTGTTCCTCTTCTACAGGAACTTCTGCCACTGTGACAGTAGTTTCAGGTTGTTTGTCATCTTCTTCGACGGTTTCAATCTTGGTAACCTCTTGTTTATCACCCTTAACCTTCTTGATAATACGTGTGCGAATCTTCTTCTTTTTAGGCTTGCCGTCTGTAGTTACTGTTTCAACCACACGAACTTCTTCCGGAAGCTCTCGAATCTCTTCAGTTTGTTCATCTTCCACCGGTGCTTCTTCCACTGTGACAGTAGTTTCGGGTTGTTTGTCATCTTCTTCGACGGTTTCAATCTTGGTCACCTCTTGTTTATCACCAATAACCTTCTTGATAATACGTGTACGTATCTTCTTCTTTTTAGGCTTTCCGTCTTCAGTTACTGTTTCAATCACACGAACCTCTTCGGGAAGCTCCCGAATCAATTCAGGTTGTTCTTCTTCCAGTGGTGATTCTTTTACTGTGACATTAGTTTCGGGTTGTTTGTCATCTTCTTCGACGGTTTCAATCTTGGTCACCTCTTGTTTATCACCCTTAACCTTCTTGATAATACGTGTGCGTATCTTCTTCTTTTTAGGCTTGCCGTCTTCGGTGACTGTTTCAACCACACGAACCTCTTCCGGAAGCTCCCGAATCTCTTCAGGTTGTTCTTCTTCCATTGGTGCTTCTTCCACTGTGACAGTAGTTTCGGGTTGTTTGTCATCTTCTTCGACGGTTTCAATCTTGGTGACCTCTTGTTTATCACCCTTAACCTTCTTGATAATACGTGTTCGTATCTTCTTCTTTTTAGGCTTGCCGTCTTCGGTGACTGTTTCAACCACACGAACCTCTTCCGGAAGCTCCCGAATCTCTTCAGGTTGTTCATCTTCGACCAGTGCTTCTTCCACTGTGACAGTAGTTTCGGGTTGTTTGTCATCTTCTTCGACGGTTTCAATCTTGGTGACCTCTTGTTTATCACCCTTAACCTTCTTGATAATACGTGTTCGTATCTTCTTCTTTTTAGGCTTGCCGTCTTCGGTGACTGTTTCAACCACACGAACTTCTTCCGGAAGCTCCCGAATCTCTTCAGGTTGTTCATCTTCCACCGGTGCTTCTTCCACTGTGACAGTAGTTTCAGGTTGTTTGTCATCTTCTTCGACAGTTTCAATCTTGGTGACCTCTTGTTTATCACCCTTAACCTTCTTAATAATACGTGTGCGTATCTTCTTCTTTTTAGGCTTGCCGTCTTCAGTTACTGTTTCAACCAAACGAACCTCTTCCGGAAGCTCCCGAATCTCTTTAGGTTGTTCTTCTTTCAGTGGTGCTTCTTCCACTGTGACAGTAGTCTCTGGCTGTTTGTCATCTTCTTCGACGGTTTCAATCTTGGTGACCTCTTGTTTATCACCCTTTACCTTCTTGATAATACGTGTTCGTATCTTCTTCTTTTTTGGCTTGCCGTCTTCAGATACTATTTCAACCACACGAACCTCTTCTGGAAGCTCCCGAATCTCTTCAGGTTGTTCCTCTTCCACCGGTACTTCTTCCACTGTGACAGTAGTTTCGGGTTGTTTGTCATCTTCTTCGACAGTTTCAATCTTGGTGACCTCTTGTTTATCACCCTTAACCTTCTTAATAATACGTGTGCGTATCTTCTTCTTTTTAGGCTTGCCGTCTTCAGTTACTGTTTCAACCAAACGAACCTCTTCCGGAAGCTCCCGTATCTCTTCAAGCTGTTCTTCTTCCACCGGTGCTTCTTCTACTGTGACAGTAGTTTCGGGTTGTTTGTCATCTTCTTCGACAGTTTCAATCTTGGTGACCTCTTGTTTATCACCCTTAACCTTCTTGATAATACGTGTGCGTATCTTCTTCTTTTTAGGCTTGCCGTCTTCGGCGACTGTTTCAACCACACGAACCTCTTCCGGAAGCTCCCGAATCTCTTCAGGTTGTTCCTCTTCCACCGGTGCTTCTTCCACTGTGACAGTAGTTTCGGGATGTTTGTCATCTTCTTCGACGGTTTCAATCTTGGTGACCTCTTGTTTATCACCCTTAACCTTCTTGATAATACGTGTTCGTATCTTCTTCTTTTTAGGCTTGCCGTCTTCGGTGACTGTTTCAACCACACGAACCTCTTCCGGAAGCTCCCGAATCTCTTCAGGTTGTTCATCTTCGACCAGTGCTTCTTCCACTGTGACAGTAGTTTCGGGTTGTTTGTCATCTTCTTCGACAGTTTCAATCTTGGTCACCTCTTGTTTATCACCCTTAACCTTCTTGATAATACGTGTGCGTATCTTCTTCTTTTTAGGCTTGCCGTCTTCAGTTACTGTTTCAACCACACGAACCTCTTCCGGAAGCTCCCGAATCTCTTCAGGTTGTTCATCTTCGACCAGTGCTTCTTCCACTGTGACAGTAGTTTCGGGTTGTTTGTCATCTTCTTCGACAGTTTCAATCTTGGTCACCTCTTGTTTATCACCCTTAACCTTCTTGATAATACGTGTGCGTATCTTCTTCTTTTTAGGCTTGCCGTCTTCAGTTACTGTTTCAACCACATGAACCTCTTCCGGAAGCTCCCGAATCTCTTCAAGCTGTTCTTCTTCCACCGGTGCTTCTTCTACTGTGACAGTAGTTTCGGGTTGTTTGTCATCTTCTTCGACAGTTTCAATCTTGGTGACCTCTTGTTTATCACCCTTAACCTTCTTGATAATACGTGTGCGTATCTTCTTCTTTTTAGGCTTGCCGTCTTCAGTTACTGTTTCAACTACACGAACCTCTTCCGGAAGCTCCCGGATCTTTTCAGGTTGTTCTTCTTCCAGTGGTGCTTCTTCCACTGTGACAGTAGTTTCGAGTTGTTTGTCATCTTCTTCGACAGTTTCAATCTTGGTGACCTCTTGTTTATCACCCTTAACCTTCTTAATAACACGTGTACGTATCTTCTTCTTTTTAGGCTTTCCGTCTTCGGCGACTGTTTCAACCACACGAACTTCTTCCGGAAGCTCCCGAATCTCTTCAGGTTGTTTCTGTTCCACCGGTAGTTCTTCCACTGTGACGGTAGTCTCTGGTTGTTTGTCATCTTCTTCGATGGTTTCAATCTTGGTGACCTCTTGTTTATCACCCTTAACCTTCTTGATAATACGTGTGCGTATCTTCTTCTTTTTAGGCTTGCCGTCTTCAGTTACTGTTTCAACCACATGAACCTCTTCCGGAAGCTCCCGAATCTCTTCAAGCTGTTCTTCTTCCAGCGGTGCTTCTTCCACTGTGACAGTAGTTTCAGGTTGTTTGTCATCTTCTTCGACAGTTTCAATCTTGGTGACCTCTTGTTTATCACCCTTAACCTTCTTGATAATACGTGTGCGTATCTTCTTCTTTTTAGGCTTGCCGTCTTCGGCGACTGTTTCAACCACACGAACCTCTTCCGGAAGCTCCCGGATCTCTTCAGGTTGTTCCTCTTCCACCGGTGCTTCATCTACTGTGACAGTAGTTTCGGGTTGTTTGTCATCTTCTTCGACAGTTTCAATCTTGGTGACCTCTTGTTTATCGCCCTTAACCTTCTTGATAATACGTGTTCGTATCTTCTTCTTTTTAGGCTTGCCGTCTTCGGTGACTGTTTCAACCACACGAACCTCTTCCGGAAGCTCCCGGATCTTTTCAGGTTGTTCTTCTTCCAGTGGTGCTTCTTCCACTGTGACAGTAGTTTCGAGTTGTTTGTCATCTTCTTCGACAGTTTCAATCTTGGTGACCTCTTGTTTATCACCCTTAACCTTCTTAATAATACGTGTACGTATCTTCTTCTTTTTAGGCTTTCCGTCTTCGGCGACTGTTTCAACCACACGAACTTCTTCCGGAAGCTCCCGAATCTCTTCAGGTTGTTTCTGTTCCACCGGTAGTTCTTCCACTGTGACGGTAGTCTCTGGTTGTTTGTCATCTTCTTCGACAGTTTCAATCTTGGTGACCTCTTGTTTATCACCCTTAACCTTCTTAATAATACGTGTGCGTATCTTCTTCTTTTTAGGCTTGCCGTCTTCAGTTACTGTTTCAATTTCACGAACCTCTTCTGGAAGTTCCTTGATTTGTTCAGGTTTTTCATCTTCCACCGGTACCTCTTCCACCGTGACAGTAGTTTCGGGTTGTTTGTCATCTTCTTCGACAGTTTCAATCTTGGTCACCTCTTGTTTATCACCCTTAACCTTCTTGATAATACGTGTTCTTATCTTCTTCTTTTTAGGCTTTCCGTCTATGGTGACTGTTTCAACCACACGAACCTCTTCCAGAAGCTCCCGAATCTCTTCAGGTTGTTCTTCTTCCACCGCTGCTTCTTCCACTGTGACAGTAGTTTCGGGTTGTTTATCATCTTCTTCGACGGTTTCAATCTTGGTGACCTCTTGTTTATCACCCTTAACCTTCTTGATAATACGTGTTCGTATCTTCTTCTTTTTGGGCTTGCCATCTTCGGAGACTATTTCAACCACACGAACCTCTTCCGGAAGCTCCCGAATCTCTTCAGGTTGTTCCTTTTCTACAGGAACTTCTTCCACTGTGACAGTAGTTTCGGGTTGTTTGTCATCTTCTTCGACGGTTTCAATTTTGGTAATCTCTTCTTTCTCACCCTTTTTCTTTTTTATCAGACGTGTACGAACTATTTTTCGTTTTCGCTGACCATCTTCTGTGAGCTTTTCAACAATTTGAATAGTTTCAGGAATTTCCGTTATATCAACTTCATGTGTTTCTTTTATTTGTGTTGGTGTCTTTTGTTGTGTGTGTTTTGTGTCTGTGGCTTGATTTGTATCTGTGTGAAAAATTAGCTTTTAGTCTTAATTCTGCATGTATTTTAATAATTGTTTTGTGTAATATGTGTTTTGTAGTTTGGGGGTCAAATGGAAATGGAAGTAATACGCCTTTTCAGTTGAATTGCTTAAAATTAACCCTTTAAGATACTTACCTGAATGTGATTTTACCATATGTTTTATTTCATTTGAACTTAGTGGTGGTAGATTTTGTAATTTAGACTCAGATCTAATCTCTAAGTCAGCTTGTGGCTTATCATATGTTGGCATTAACGTACTCTGCGCATCTTTAAGTAATTTATCCTCAATGGGGAAATGAACATTTATATTATTAGAGACTATTAATGTTCTCTGCAAAGCACTCTCTTTATCCTCTATTGTAGGCTGAACATTTTGATTTAATTCTAACGTTAATATATCCACTTGATTTGTATTGATTGTTTCAAAACTTGTATTTGCATTTGTGGGCTGTGTTTGATTTTTTTTATGTAGTGTTGTGACTTGTTCTTCTGTTACTATCTGTTCACTGAGACACTGGGAGCTGAACGGTATTATTGAAGGCTTGGCATGTACCAAATTGACAGTGGTGCTGCGTGTTTCAAGAATGGTTTCCTTAACATGAGGCTCACTAGATACGGCTGCAAGTTTACATTCCGCAGGGGAATAGCTCGCACATACCATAGGAGGGAGCTCGTCTACCAAATGTTCTACATTTTCACAGGTCTCTTGCTTGGTTTCCAGCACTTTTCTATGTGGTATATTATCTCTAGTTGCAGTTACCATTGTAGGCTCCACCTTTGGCAAACTATCGATAGATGATATAACAGAAATCTCTTCCACCACCGAAATCTTTAGGTCCGTTAAAATATCAGATTTTGGTAGCGCACTGTGTGGCTTGAAATCACCGTGCCCTTCAATATTATCATATACACTTACAGTAGATGATTGAACTGGGTTCGTAGAACTTTCTACCAAATTAATATTTGGTGTTAATTGTTTACTCTGTTCAAGCTCTATATTAGGAGACTCTTCATAGATAAATGGCTGCGTAATAGTTGTAACCTGATTTCCTATTTCACATTTTAGGTGAGCTTTCACTTCTGTTGGTACATTAAGATCGTAACTTTCTTGTATGGAGCTCACACTAATAACTTCCTCGGTTACCAATGGCTCTTTCTCTGTGCAGGCAGCTTGAGCAACATTTTTGCTTATAGTTAGAGGATTAATATTATCTTCTTTGATAAAGCTAGCTTGTATTGTTGTAACTTGAGCACATTTAGTATCTGATTCCGTGAGTTTCACTACGTGTTTTTTATTTGGACACTCAGATTTTAGATCGTTTGCTTCTTCGTATATAGTAACAATGGATACAGTTTTATGATTTTCTGTTTGACGTGTTACATTACTGGACAACTCTTCTGCCAAAATTTTCGGCAAACCGTAGTTGTCAGTATTTTCAACAGGGATGACCTCGGAGACTAGCATTTCACGTTGCGTACGCTCAAAGAAAGGCTTACCATATCCAATTTGATGAGTGTCCAAGAATGTATCCTCTCGTTGGAGAATGAGATCATCAAGTTGGACACTAAGTTTATTGGCGTCAGTTGATACCAACAGAGGCTCTTGAAGTTTCTGAGCATTGGAGTCGGCTTGCTTAATTATTTGTGGTAGCTCATAAGGTATTGCATCAGTTGTTGTTGTGTGCTGAAGAATGTCACTTACGCTAGGATTGGCTATAATTTGCTGAGATTCTGTAGGTTGAATAATACACTCCTTTTGAAAGATGTTCACTTCTTCTAATTGTGGAGTAGCTTTAAATATTGCAGTCAATGATTCAGATGCGTTTTTAGGTACTTCGTCGCTTGGCGATATAGTTTCTGTACCCTCAATGCATTGACTATCTGTTACTATTACTTCATAATGACGTCCTTCCAAAATAGGTTGAGCAGTTGTCTCAATATATGTTGCAGGAGTGAATTCATTTGTGTCCTCAACAGTTTGTATGGAAGTAGTTACAGGTACCTTTAATTGTGAGGCATTATCACTTGAGGTGGCAATTGACGTGGTTTGGCCCTCAGCGAAAAATTTGTCTGTTGGTTCCATAATTTGTTGTAGATTTGTTATAGGTAAATGCGACATTGCATGGGAAATACCGGCTTCTTGCTCACTAATTTGATCAGTCGGCTTCGTTTCAGCAATTGTTTCATATAATTCAATTTCATCGACACCTTTGGTGTAGAGAGGTGAAAGAACATCGCTCATCTTTGCATTGAATTCCTCTAAACGTTTTGTATTAAATTCCGATTCTGCTTCTAGTGTATTCTGATTTTCTTTTATAACCAACTGACTGAATATATTCTGAATGGGCTTAGCTTTGCCTTCCTTTTCCTTTATTCTCTCGTATTCTTCCACTTCAGAAACGACAATACACTCAGTTATTAGCTTATGCTCATGAGGAATTATTGACTGAACACTAACACATTCGGGCTGATCCTTAACTTCAGCTATTAAAACGTTGTCATATATGATTTCTTCAGATGTTGTCGACTCCGTTAAGGCATCCATACTTGATGTTGCAAATTTATTAGAAACCTTAAATTCTGCCAGATCTCCAGTTGACTGATTTTCTTGCACGCCTTCGGTCAGTGGAAGCTTTAACAATTCTGATGCAATATATTTAGCTTGCTCCATTGAAGTAGTTGGCATCTCCAGGTCACGTTCTAATTCGAAAGTATTCTCCTGTTGGCTGAGCACAATCCCAGTTGTTGAGTCGAGTGAAACTTTAACCAAATGCTTGATCGGTTTAAAGTCCTCTTCAAGCGTAATTTCTTTTTCAAATGTTTTTGTTTCCTGAACATGTATTCCATCAAAACTGCCTATTGTAGGCTGAGTTGCTTCTAAAGTAGGATTAAAATCGTGCAGCTCTATAATATGATCAAAAACATTCGGTTGCTCCGAAATAGGGGATTTCTTGGAAAAGTCATTTAATTTTGGCGTAAGACCAGCTTGTTGAATTATAATTAGCTCTTCAATGTCATCAGCTTCTTCGTGAGGTATAGCTATCGTCGTGTCCAAAGCAGACGTATTTTCTACGACTTGCACGTGAGTTATAGACGATTTATTAAGAGCAGGTGCTAAGTAATTTTTCACAACGTCAAATGGTGTTATCATTTCACATTCAGGCAATGATACTTCTCCAATATTAACTTGAGCTTGTTGTTGATTGGGTTGCGTTTCTTTACCAAGATCTTGAACTGATTCCATGTGCTGAGGGCTCGTTTTATTTGCCACTTGTAAAGCGTTGAGAGTTCCTACAGAAGCATTCTGAACTCTATTTTGTTCATCTGTCTGCAAAACTATTTCTTGTTCTAGAGTAAGATGGGAACTTGTCTCTAAAGGTTGTAAAAGGTCAAAGTTGGTTGCTGATATTTGCTGGTGGGGCTGTGCTGTTTGCAGATGAGGCTGCAAAGTTTCGAGTAAGGCTTGTTCGCTTACATCAGTTCCAATCTGAGCAGCCATTGTAACATCAGCAAGAGCTGCAGTTGGCTTGTTTTCAGGCAAATATTCCGTAGTTGACTCCAATACTATTTGCTCGTCATGCTGCGCATGAGTTAATGTATCAGTTTTTTCATCAGCCTTTGACTGAGGCTGCTGCGGCACTAATTCAATAATTCCGGAGCTCTCAACGAGCTGCACTGTTGTTACATTTAGCGATTGTTGTTTTTCACTCATAAGCAATTTACCCAACTTTAGCTCGGGCTGATGTTGTGCCTCGAGATAATCTGCAGTCTTGAGCGATTCCTGCTCAATTGTTACTCCAACTATTTTTGTCTCAAAAACAGGACTGGCGGATGCTGGTATGTAATAATCACTTACAATATCAGCAGGCATAACTTCCGGCTGTACTTCCCATACACTGCTAGCTTTCAGCTCGACGGGAATTATTTTTTCTACAGCGGCTTGCTCGTCCATGGGCTTTTCAGGGACCAGACAAGTTTCTTTCTGAATAACCGTATCCTGATTGACATCCAGCGCTTTTTCTTCAATTAAATTCAGCTTAGCCATTGCAGATTCGGGCACATCAGGCAGCATTTTCTGTTCTGAGTCAATAATTGTTTGTGCATGCACTTCTGCAACTAGTTCTCCTTCTGTGATATTTATTTTACCTTCATTCAGTTCATTGCCTGAAGGTTCTATTAACTCAGCAGTATCATATATTAATTCCTGATTACCCACGGCGGTTCCAAAGGCCGATGTGAATGATTCTTTGGCGGGCTTAGCAGGCACTATAGTTGGCTTGTCCAGCTTCTCTGTCGTTTCGACTAATTGCATTTCTTGAGTCTCCCCAACTGTCAGAAAGTTGGTTTGGTTTAGTGTAGCTGCTATGTATTCGGGTATTTTCTCTAGAGCTAATTCCTTTGGGCCATCTTCGTTAAACACAGTCTGCTCAGTAATAACATGTAATTGTGTTGCCAAGCTCGAGCTGGCGTCGTGCGAATCTGTCTGGAAAGGTGGCAAATTCTCTTCAATGGGACTACGCGCATCGGCTGTTGTATTTATAAGGCTATCCATCAATACTAGTTGTTTAAGAGCCTGTGCCTCATTAAAACGCTGTGGTGATGCTTTTTCATCACTAATTGAGTCCAGTATATCAATTTCCTGCACCACAGGCGCTGCCACCTCGGGCTTTATGGAGAATTCTGCCAGTGTCTTCGTGGGTAGATATTCTGCACTCATATTTTTTTCACTCTCAAATGGTCTTGATTCGCTAGTGCTGAATGCTTTAAACTCTTCGACTGTAACTGATGTGGTCTCTGAACGCATCTCTTTTGATGATGTGAGTTCCGTTACAGAGTCCTCTGGTTGACACTCACTAATGCCTAGACTAACACTTGGGGTAAAGTAGGGAGAGATTTGCTCGGTGTTGGGCTTTATTAGTGCGGCTTCTTTATCAAGCGTTTCTCCACTAAAGGATTCAGTGATCAGAATACTTTCCCTTTCAAGCAATTGTGAATGTGCTTTTTCTGTGCTGATTGCTGGAGTTTTTAAATTTTCGACACTGTCCAAAGTGGACTGCTGTTCCGAGGTAAGCTCATGGGAGTAAATGATCTCACCATGTGCTTGCCGAATAGGAGTTTTTAATGACTCCAGCTCTTTAATAGAGTCTTCGATGCTAGGTGCTTCAATTAGCAATGGACGCGACTCCTTTATTTTGCGCTCAGCTTGTATGCGCTTTGGTATTTTCGATGACTTCAATTCCTTGGGAGTTTCTTTAGTATGAGTCTCAATAATTGAAGCTGCATGTCTTTCATGGACTTCAACCTGTTCGATTAGCACACTGGTCGCTGGACTGGTCGAAGCCAAGCTAGAACTCACCTCATCGAATGCTAAACATTCCTCATTTACTGCTAAAGTTTTTTGTGGTAAGAGTTCGTCATGTACTTGTGCTGCTACAGGTTTTGGTGTGGAGAGTTCTGTTGTTACAGAAACTGGAATTGTTTCGTGTGTATTTTTTGGTACATTTTGGGTGGATAAATTTGTGCTATATGGCAAAAGATCTTCAATATGCTCCAGTGTCTCAATTGTTGGTGCTTCAGTGTTTGATTCCTCTGCAAATGTTTCTCTTTGCTCAAAGTTTGTGATCTCTTCAATACTTTGTTGTATTTGTTGTTGTTGTTCTTGTATTATTTCTGTATGTTTTTTATGCTTTTTAGTTTTTGTTTTTCTATGCACAGTTTGTTCAGCCTGTATTTGTAACTGTTGTTGACCTAGTGCTTGTTCATGTTCATGTTTATGTTCATGTTCTTGTTCTTGTTCTTGCTGTATGAATTGTTTTTCCACTTTAGTGGTTGTAGTTTCTGCGAATGTAATGTAATTAAACAATGACAATGTCGTTTTCTCTTTCAGGTGCTAATAGGACAATTCACTAACAATGTTCATAAACTGCATGAAGCAAGGCAAATGCAATTTTTAATAATTATTTGATAAGCATTTGTGATTAATAAACATTCTCTGCTTCTTATTAGATTCTTGGCGACACAAAAACAGAGCTAAACAGACAAACAGCATATGCAATACATATTACAAAAGGAAAACTCTGAGAAAACTTACCTCAAGCCATGCCAGCTGTTTGACCCCGTGCATTCAATAAAAAAAGAAGCTCTTCTACATTTGTAATCAGGTACGTAGAAGCATTAAAAACTATTTTTAAATATACCAAAAAAGCTTATATGACAACAGGCTAAAGAAAATCATAGTAGTAGTAGGTTGTTATCAGCGGTTAATGGGCATTTGAGATAATTTGAGGTAGGCGTCTTTTTTAGAATATACACATGATTTGTTTGGTTTAACAAAATTTAATTGTTATATATTTGAAAAGTCAATATCTATTATTGTTTGTTTTTGTTTGTTTTCTGTGTCAAAAATTTATGTTGTAACTGTAGTTGAGTAGTTCATTGGGATACATCAGTACTGGTAGGTATTATTTGTGGACTTTACAGTTCATCTGTGTTTATGTTCAAACCTTCATCGACAACTATCGTGCGTTCCTCGACAAATGTTTCCTCTACGTTTGTGTTAGATTAAGTTTATTGTTGGATTTGGCACACAAGCGCAGGCATTTTACAAAGCAGTTTTATATTTTTGAAAATAAAAAAGAAATAAAATAGCTTTTCAGTAATCAAAATTCAATTGTTCTAAAGCATATTTCTAGAAAAATATATGAAAAACGATATACACAGATATATACAAATAAAAAGCCTCACTCACCTATTTTCACACGCGTTATAGCCTCATGACTTTCAATAATTTGGGATGTCTCTACTATTCTCTAAATTTCAGTAAATCGTATAAAAAGTTATAAAAAACAATCGTCAATAAACTAGTAGAATATATTCTAACAGCTTCAGACTATAAAGTATAAAACATTTTCAGGTTCTCCAGTTGAAATGCCAGTTTCCAATTAGTGCAAGTTTCAATTTAAATTTTGCCCGTCATTTCAACTGTCCACATAACCACAACGAACGAAACAAAAACGAACAAAACAGAATTCAAACCTCCTTTCCGCATATCTTCCAATCGTGAGAGATGAAATCCTCCCTATGAAACTTTCGTATCACCGTCTCTATTGTAATTTCGTATGTCTGTATCATGCGTATGAAGGCTTTGAAGCCAACTGTCGCTGCTAATATAGTTTCGTCCTCGTTCGAAGATTCACTTAGGATTTGCGTGATCAGCTCCTCGTGGCCTTCACGCTCCACGAGCTGAACTAGAGCTGACTGTGATTCGGGTTTCTGTAGCGATATGAATATGTTCTGTTCGTACATGTATGTGATCTCATAATGAGTGCAACCATAACGTAAGAGCACACCAATTGTGGCCAAGTCTCTGAGCGCTGCCTCGCCAATTTTGCCAAATGACTCGGCGTCAACGGACTCGAGCAGCCATTGCACCTCCTCATGCTGGCTTATCTCATAGATATCTTCAATCTTAATGGTTTTCATTGTGATTTTTGTGCGTATTAGTTCAACTGTTTCATTTAACTGAGTCGTTTTACTCGATGTGTATTTCTTTTTAACATAGACATCTTCCTCCGACTCAACTTCTTCTGCTTCTTCAACGATTTCTTCAATGATTCTGCTGCGTTGTTCAGCATCAGCTATCTTACGATCTTTGACTTGTATCACTTCTGACACTTCACTGTGCTCCACCAAGATTGGCACAGCCTGTTTAACTTTTACTATATTCACCGTGGTTTCCACAGCCCTCGATGGCACTATTTTGATTTCGGTTTTATGTAGCGACTGAGATTCAGATGCGCTGGTTCGCTTAGCCATTGTACTCGCTGTCTTTTTAGCCGTCTTCTTCTTGACTGTAGTCTTTGTCTTCACTTGCTCCACCTCCTCCGCTACTGCAGATGTTGAGGAGATGTCGAATTTAGCGCGCGTCATTGTCATGCCAATCTCATTGATCAGCTTGCAGTTGTAGTAACCGCAATCCTCGTTTGTTATCTTGAATATTTCAAGTGTTGCCTCTGACTCCTGTACTATCATGCGATACTTTTCTGATGCCCTCAGTTGAACATTGTTGAAATACCACTGTATATCTACAAAAACCAGCAAACCAATCTACCATCAGCCCCAACCAACTGCAGTGCCATACAGACAGTATACTCTACCTGGTTGCGGATTGCCTGCAAATTGTATGGAGAATTTCGCTGTGTCCCCAATGGAAGCACGACAGTCACGCATTTCATTAAGTATGGATGGCGAGCATTTAGCAGCTATAAGCATATAAAGATAGCATCATTTAACTACGTATTAGATACAAAGCTCTACAAGCAACAGTAGTTAGTCTGTTTGTGTGTTTTTTACTTACAGTAATTAATCCTAGCATGATAAAGTTTGCTTGAGTAATATGTAAATTGCTTGTCTGTTTTTGGATAAATCTTTAAACAAATACAACGAGTAAACAAGAAACAAAAAAAGTTAACATATAAGAATGTGTAAATATATTTGTAGGTAAGCAGCGCTAGGGGAATGTCATAATGTTTCCTTGAAATTTATTGTAATAAGGGTTAGTAGAAATTTGGAAAAACTAGAATTCAATTAAGATGTTTTAGAATACAACCAATTACTTGCACATGAGTTATGGATATGGATACTGTAAGAAAATATATATGTATATAAGGGATAACCAGAATTTGATACAATTATTTCTAAAGGCGTTTACTTTTGTCAATAGGGCTTGGATTTGTTTTGAGGGGATAAGGGGTATAAAAGCCTTAGAGCTGCAAGGGCTGAGACAATTACAAAGCCACATAGTTTGTAAGCTTCTTTGGACGAAATCGACAGGTTCACATAGTTTTTGTTGTTGGTGCACGAAACATTGTATAATACATGGACAAATACAATAGAGACAGATTTTGTGAAATGTTGTTTTTTTTTGTGTGATTTAAGACAATAGTACGGAAAACAGTTGTGTGTTGAAAAACACGAAATTAAAACACATATACACATAACAGTGGTAGAAGTCGGTTATTTTTCAATTCTTTGATACATACCTTTGAGTGCGACTTGCATCTCTTCCATGTGGGTCACCCATTCTGGTTTACGATAATCCTTTGATCCAACGATGCCTATTATTGTTGCGATACAGTAGAAGTAACATTAGTATATTATTATAAACATTTCATCAGCAATGCAGTGAGAATATTTTGTAGAAATAATATTTTTATAGTTCTGTTTAAATTTATTTAACCTTCCGTGTATTAGAGTGTATAGTAAAAGTATTTTGTGTAGGGAATACGAGTTGGAATGTTATCAAATTGGATTGTAGATATATATTATAAGGGGAATAGGGATAAAAGGGAATTTGGTATTGCTGCTGCAGATCTGAAAGAGAATTTTACTGACAATTCCAAGACTTTTCCATGATATTATAAAGAGTATGTTAAACACATTGACCATAACAGTACCTTCGACTGCGAATAGTGCAGTTGTTACTGCCACTCCCAACGGATTGTAGGCTTCAAAACTAATTGTGCCCAAATCATCGGGATATACATGATTGATGACCAACACTGAGGTCCCATCTTCGAAATTTTCGATTTGATATTCTTCGGAAGCGAATATCTGTTCGTCGTCACGTAGCCATTTGACTTTTGGTTTTGGTTTACCAATAACCTTAACTTCCAATTTCGCTTGCTCACCCTCTTTGGGTTCGATTTTTTCAGGTAGCTTTTTAATAATTTTCGGAGGTTGTTCGTCGATTGAGATAGTCTAAAATGGTGTCATCATATATGGAAAAGTTAGCTTCAAGACAAACCTAGGCAACTCTTTAACTACAATCACGCTTACTCTATCAAGTAGATCCTCCTCAGATCCTGTGAGTCCAGTGATTTCAGAATCGGGGATATATTCAAATGCTAAAAAAATATTTTAAATTTTAAAAATATTGGCGTACCGATAGATAAGTTTATTATCAAACGAAAGAACGAGAAATTATTTACAAAAGGATTTTTAGGAGAACTGATAATATAGATTCGAAATCGAAACTTTTCTTGTAGCTAGTATCACATGCAGGGGTTTCAAGATGTGAGTTAGTGTAAAGAATAAATATACTAAACAGGATATATAGTATTCAGAGCAGAAATAATAGGAGGATAGTGGAAAGAGTGTAGTTATTAGAAAACCTATGTAGAATGCGATGCATATGGTGTATGCTACATTTCCTAAGTATCTATTGTTAACTATCAACTATCTATTGATTCCATCCAAAGTACCTTGAATATTAACTGTTGTCTTCGTGACGCTTTTGCCAATCTTATTTGTCGCAACGCATTTATATTGACCCTGATTTTCAGGGAAAACTTCCGTTATTTGGAGCTGACAATTTCCTTGCGCATCCTGCGAGAGTAACGTTTCCTTTGTTTCTGTTATCTTTTCCTTATTGTGATACCATTCCACTCTTGGAGTGGGCTTGCCCGTTACTTGACAAGTCAATAGCAGCATCTCGCCATCCATTACCTCTACGGGCTGAATCAATTCCTCAATGAAACGTGGTGATTCAAATTCCACAGCCTCTTCTTGGGGCAAAGCCTCCAGCATATTAACTGTTGCTGTTGATGTAACTGAGCCGCCAACGTTCTCAGCTCGACAAGTGAATGGTCCTGAGAACTTTTTTTCGAAGTCCTCAATCAATAGCGTTGACTTGTTGGCCTGGCTAACAATACGGCATTCATTGGAGCTCTTAATGGGTTCATTGTGAACGAACCATTGGAAGGATGAAAGCGGTTCTGAATCGACAACAACCTCAAGTATTGCAACTTCATGTTCCCCAAAGAACTTCGGCTCAAGTGGTTGAATGAATTTGGGTGGTTTAATTTGCTTGTCCGGTGCTTGATCAGAAACAACTACAGAACCCGAAGACTTGGCCTCACCCACCTTATTCTTGGCACACACTTCGTACTTTCCTGTACGCTTACGAGTCATATTGATAACCTTGATTGTTGTCGTTGTTTCGGTTGTTTCTATTATGGTTTCGTCGTTTTCGATAATCTCACGACCATTGCGTAGCCATTTGATCTCTGGTCTTGGTATACCGTCGTATTTGGCCTCGAAAAGCAAAGTACCACCATTTGGAACCACAACCGCACTCAAGGGTGTAACTGTTGGTGGCTTGAGAATCTCTTTGGGCATTTCATCCAGACGACTCATAATATTGGCGTTGCCAATGGCGCGTCCAAATTGATTTTGTGCCTGAACCGAATAGGTAATGGCTTCGTTGGCAGGTGGATTTATAACCTCCAAGACAACATCGCCAGTTTGTTGATCATAGAACATCTGTAAAGCTTCGTTGGGTATCACCTCCTCAATACCTCGATACCACTTAACTTGAGGATATGGTTTGCCTGTTACTTGACACGTTACAGTTACCTTAAGCCGCTCGGGCTGTTTTTCCTCTGTAAACACGATCTTAAGTGGTTTTGTAAATTGTGGTGCGACTCCTTGTTCTTTTTCTATATTCATTGTGAATAAAAAGTATTTTAAAGTGTGTTGTTGTTGTTGTATTTTGGGTATAGAAATGGAATGAAATCATGGAAGTAGTTTGTTAAGTGGTTCTTCCAAGAGGTTTAAATAGTTCAGACACTAAAAACCTTTCTTTAAAGCTTTCAAGTGACTTACACAGAGTGGAATACAATTACATAGAATAGTTGAAAATGTTTATTGAACTTACCTAATATTATGTTGGTACGACTTGTTGCCACTCCGGCCTCGTTCTTCGCCTCGCAGGTGTAAACTCCCACATCGCTGGGTGTGACCTTGGCAATCTTTAACTGGGCCACCTGCTCCACGACGGTGATTTCATACTTTTCTGATGCAAACAATAGCATATCGTTGAAGTACCAATTGATTTCTGGGAATGGTACACCTTCAACCTTGCATTCGAGGACGGTGGGCTCTTCAGGAACGCATTGTCGTGGTCGCAGCTTCTCGGTGATGCGCGGTGGTTTGATTTCCTTCTTTTTCTTTTTGACTAACTTACGCTCCTGGCCAATTACCTCCGAGGTTTTTGTTTCCTGTAAGTTCTGAGTCAATTGCTGATCCTCGATCAGTTCCTCATCGGCCATTTTGTCGATGCCCTCTTGAATACGTTTCTGTGTTATTAGCTCCAATTCTGGCAGAGGCTGGCTGTCATCGAGCACAACACGCCGTTTCTCCTTCTTAATAATATTTGAAGTGATTTTCATTTCTAGATCACGTCTTACATCCTCCACGTCGAGTTCAATAAGCTGTTCTGTTGTTATGAATTGAGGTCTTGTATCTTCAGTCTTCTTCAGTAGAGTAATAGTCTTTTGTGAGATCTCTTGGGAAATTTCATCAGCCTTTTCGATTTCGGAAACAGCTGCTTCCAGTAGTTGTGGTTGTCCTTCAACCGAAACTTCTTTCAGTGGTTTTGTGCGTTTTTTATGTGCCTTTTGTTTTGTTTCGGGTGTTTTCTCAGTTACCATAACTTCTTCCTCCGGCTGCACATCTTCAGAGATTGCAACCACTTTTACATCATCAACTGGCTGCTCTTCAACTTCATCTTCTTCAGCAATAGGCTCTGCAAAGGGCTCGGCCACTTCTTCAAACACTTCATCCACAGACGGTGTCGCCTTCTTCAACTTTGGTTTCTTCTTCTTTTCTTTTTTAACTTTTTCTTTTGGTTGCTTCTCTTCTGGTAGTTTCAGAGGCTCCAAGTCAGAAATGTCATCTTCGCTTTCAACCTTTTCTTCAGGCTGTAGCTCAGGAGGGGAAACTGCTTTCTCAGGTGTTGCAGGTACTTCAACAGGCTTGGCTGGAATTGGCTTAAGCTGTACCTCTTCAGGCTGCTCATCGGGCAGAGGTCGTCGTTTACCAGTTGGCCATTGCTTTTCCTCCAAAGGTTCCGAAACTGGCTTTTTCTTTTCACCACGCTTCCAAGGTATTTGTGGTTTCTCTTCTTCAGGCTTAGGCTCTTTCTCGATGTCGATTAACTCTGCCTCTTCCAAGGTGGTGGGCTCTGCATCTGGTATTTCAGGAAGCTCTTCATGTTTTGGCTTCTTTATCTTCTTGACCTTTCGTTTCTCTTCCTGAACTATTTCTTCTTCCACCTTTTCAACATGTTGCAAATCAACTTCTTCCAATTTAGATTCCTCAGGCTTGGCAGTTGTGCGTTTCGTAGGCTTGAGGCGCACCTCTTCAATTGTTGCTTCCTGAGGTAATTGTTTCTTTGGTCTGGTTACCGGTTTTAAGGCAACTTCTTCAACTACTTCTACAACTTCTTCCTTTTTGGGCTTGAATCTCGTAACCTTCTCCTTTGGAGCTTCTTCAATAACTTGTTCCTCGGCTACACTTTCCACTGGCTCGATATCTTCCGGCAAAGTTTCATCGTCTTGCTCTTCTATGTCTTCAATTGGTTCTTCAATTGGCTCTTCGATGGATTTTTGACTTTCAGGCTTTGCCTTCGGTTTCTTTTTCTTAACTCGTTTCTTAGTAACATCCACCACTTGGTCTTCGAATGTAACAACCTTTTCTGTCTCGACAAACTCAGTTTCAGTAGTTTCGGGCTGTTGCGTGTCGGACACAATTGAAGCTTTTACGCGGGGCTTTAGTGTCACCTCTTCAACATGCTCTTTTTCAGGTAGTTGATGTTGTTTTCTCGGCACAGGCTTAAGCATAACCTTTTCCACCTGTTCCACTTCTTGCACTTTAGGAATAACCTTCTTTTTCGTAGGTTCTTTAACTAAAGGCTCCTCGATTTCTTGAAGCTCTTCGGGCTGTGGTTCTGGAACCTCTTCTTCTTCTTCCACTTGTTCTTGTTCTGGCTCTGTTGGTTTTGGTTTTTTTGTCTTTTTAACTTTGCGTTTTTTCTCAACCAATTCCTCCTGATCTTGGATTACTTCTTCTTCTGGAATATCTTCCGTAGGCTCTTCTAACTCTTCAGTTACTTCGACAGTTTTCTTTGGTTTCATAACCTTCTTTACTTTACGCTTTTCTTCCACTACTTCTTCCTCTTCCTCAATAATATCTCCCTCCTCTTCAATGATCTCTTCATGTGGGACCGCCTCTTCCGGCTGCTTAACTGGCTCCTGCGGAAGTTTAGGTTTCTTAACCTTTTTAATTTTACGCTTTTCTTCAACAATTTGTTCATCCTCAACTTTGAGAACTTGTTCAATTTGCGCATCGACTTCATCTGGATGCTGTTCCTCACTTGGCTTAGGCTGTGATACCTTCTTCTTACCTCGTTGCCATAAAACAGGCTCTGGCTTATCCTCAACCTTAGCTTCATCAGTCAAAACATCGACTGCTTCTTCATATGCTTTTGTTGGTATTTCAGAAACAATCTCATCGACCAATTTTTGTTTAGCTGGCTTCTTTTTCTTACCGCGCTCCCACATCACTGGCTGTGGCTCTGACTCAGCAGTTGTTACTGTTTCTTCTTCTAAAGTATCAACAGCGACTTCTTGAGTTTTGGGAACTTCTTGAGCCTTAGGCTGCTGAGGCTTCTTCTTGCCTCGCTCCCACATAATAGGTTGAGGCTCCGGCTGAACGGTTGGTGCTGTTTCTTCCTCCAGAGTATCAACAGCGACTTCATGAGACTTGGGTATCTCTTGAGGTTTGGGCTGTTGAGGCTTCTTTTTGCCACGTTCCCACAGCACAGGCTGTGGCTCTGGCTCAGCAGTTGGAACTGTTTCTTCCTCTAGAGTATCAACAGCAACTTCATGAGACTGAGAATTCTCTTGAGCTGTTGGTTGTTGGGGCTTTTTCTTGCCACGCTCCCACATCACAGGTTGCGGCTGAGGCACGACAGCTTTTACGGTCTCTTCTTCCAAAGTATCCTCGGCAACTTCAAGTGTTTTAGAAAGCTCTGTCACCTCGGTAAATTCTTGAACTTCCTCGGTGGCCTGAACTGACTCTTGAAGAGTTTGTTGAACAGTTCGCGTAGTTTTGAGTGGTTTTAATTGGAATTCTTCGGTCTTTTGAGCTTGCTTAGGTGCCGGTCGCGGAGTTGGCTTAAGTTTCACCTGCTCTACTTTCTGTTCTGGCTCACGTGGTGGTATTAGCCGACGCACTGCCGTTTTCTTTGACTCCTCGACAATTTGTTGTTCAACCACTTGTGATGTCTGCACAATTTGTTGAGTATCTGTGACTTCTTGAGCAACGGGTTTTTTCTTACCACGTTCCCACATGACAGGAACAGATTCCGGCTGTTGAACTGGAATAGGTTCATCCAGCACATCGTGTAGCTCTTCAAATGTCTTTTGTTGCGGGTGGACAGGCTTCTTCTTGCCACGCTCCCACATAACTGGCACTGGTTCCTTTTCTTGGACTGGAACTTGTTCAATTAGTTCATCGTGCATTTCTTCATAGGTCTTTGGTTTCTCCACGAACTGTTGTGGTTGTTGGGGAACAGGAGCTTGGGGCTGCACAGGCTCTGGCTTTTTCATACCACGATCCCACATAACGGGCTGCGGCTGTATAAACTGTTGCTCCTGTGTATCTTGTCGTTCTTGCAGGTGTAGCAGAGAAGAGTCCTCAACCTGAATAAACTTCTGTGGCTCACGTGGCTGGCGCCAGTTGAAGGATTCCCCTTGAGTACGCTGGTTGATCATCTTTTGATGCTCGTATTGCTCAAGGCTCATCATCTGAGAGTCCTCGATTTGCACAAACTGTTGACGTTGACCGTCCTCGAAAAGGCTTTGCTGCTGTACAATCTTTTGACGTTCGCTGGCCTGTGAGATTGTATCCTCCACAGAGGTTAGTGGCTGCAATTGAGGACGCTGTTGCTGCTGTCTCCAGTTGACAGCTTGTTGTTCCCTGAACAGCCTTTGTGCCTCGAGCTTCTCACGCTCTGAAACATGCATTATATTTACATCTTCAGTGGTAATGAACTGTTGCTTGTAAGTATTAGATTGATCTTCGTAGTGCTGAATCTCATCGCGTGTCATTATCTTAGAAATTGAGCTCTTGGAGCTATCGTCGATGGTCATGACAACTGTATCTTGAATAGCACTCTGGAATTCTTCAGCGATACTCTGTTGGGCCTGCAGATGACGGAGCTCAACCTCCTCAATCTTAAATTTGTCCATCTGCTTGGTCACTCGCTGTACGCTTTTCAGCTGCTGTCGCATCTCCTTCCATGGAATGAGATCCTTGTTATTCTGCTGCTGAGTAATCAGCTGATCAATCTGGTCAGTCATTTCCATGATTTCTACACTTTCCATGCTCTTCAGGCGTTGGATTTCCTTGGTGCGCTGCACTTGCTCCACTTGGGCTTGTTGTGGCAATTGCTGGTCCGTTTCGATTTGGCCCTCCAAGGGTCGCAGGTAGACCTCATCAAGGTCAAATTTGCTTAGCTGTTGCTGTACACTTTCCACCTGCTTAAGTTTCTCACGCATTGTTATCCAAGGCACGGCCTCCTTTTCAGTCTTGCCAGCAATAATCTGCTCCAAAGTAGCTCCAAGACTCATGATACCCTGATCTCTTTCAGATTTGATAGACTTGAGGACAACTTTGGCGGCTTCTAGTTTAGGTGTCGGTTTCTTTTTCTCAATGGGCGTGGCCTTCAAACTAATTGTCTCTTCGGTCCATGACTTGACCGGCTCTGGCTTGAAACCAGGCAGGAATGGCTGCTTGTCCAGTGAGCGTCCACGGTGCGGACGCGAGGACTTGCGCCAAGGCACAACATTAGTGGGCGGCTGCAAGGACTTGCTGCGTACTTTTGTCTTCTTGGTGCGTGAACGACCCTGATGCTGTACCTGCCCATTTGTGCCCAAATACTGACCATATGCGCCCGGCTGCTGTTGTTGCTGCTGGAACTGATTGGGCGATTCAGGAGAACTATCTTCCCTGCCAGATGACGATGACTCATCTTCGACAGAATCAATCGTACGCAATTGATAAGCCGAGATACGTCGTTCTAGAAGTTCAAAGGGAAAGCCAAACTGTTAGTAGAGTATATCGGGGGATCGAGAAACGCCTGACATTTTCCAGAGTTCACAACAGTTTTCGACGCAGCATTTGTATTGAGTTGCTTACCTTGAAAATGATATTAAATGAAAGGTGTGGCAACTTGATACATACCTCTGATATACATATGTACCTCATGGTGCTCATACTCAATATTAAAAATAAATCAAAATACCTTGCAGACATGTATGTATATATAAATATATCTGTATAAACAATGAACTTGAAAATATTAATGTAGTGTGCAAAATGAAAATTCAAATACCATGGCAGAACGAATATTTATGCTTGGATGTAAAGGTATATGTATGTTAGATGCCTAAGAAGGGGCACGACAGCACAAATCACAAATCGCATAAGACAGCTCTTCTATGTTGGCCGTGAATCAATAATTAGGTACTTAAATAATATGCCACGCACATATCAACTTAATGTTTGACATTGATAAAGAAAAAAGATATAAATCTGTCGCATGATTCACTCTTCGTCTTTGACGAATCTCACCTGTGGTTTTTGCATTAACCTATAGCTACTTTTTGGCACATTTTCAATGAATGTATTTATCATCGGCTAAGTACAGCCGCTTCATCATCAAAAAGAAGTATGGGCCCAAAATAATGATCGGGCTAAGCGAGAACAATTGAGTTTGAGAGCGAACACAATTAAAACGCTTGTGCTTACAATGCATGCCCGAAATAGATTCATGATTAGTGGCGGCTACGTCACCAGGTAGGGTAAACAGCTCGGCAATATTCTTAGGCGGTTCTGTGGCGCTGTATCGATATGGGGTATTTTTGGGGTAAGCATCGCAGTCAGCGCAGCGCAGCCAGCGCACCGCGGCGCATTGGACCGATCTCATTCGGATGTAGACAACAATCGAGCGCAGAAGGTAGCCAATTGCCACACGGGGCAAATATTTGGTTCATTTACAAAGTGCAGTCCTCAATAAAGTATTGGAAATCGTTAACATAAAACATAAAAGTACTATAATAATACTATATATAGATATAAATACATTACCTATATCGGTGCAAGCAAGCAGCGGCAAAGGATGCGCAAGCATGGAGTTTGGAAGTTATCAAAACGATTATCAGTTGATGATGCATTTGCTTTGTTTTTTATTTAAAAGACGCGATATTGGTTTTAAGCATTAAATACATGAGAAATACAATTAAACAACAAGAGTGATATGGAAGAACAAGAGAACTATTGAATTGAAAGATCGAATTGGATATTTGATTATCGATCGTTTGTTTGATCGATAAACACTTAAAACATGAAACGTAAACATTAACATAAATTATTTAATTGACAGAGGAATACGAGTATCTCAAATGTATTATCGTAGATAAAACTTAAAACAAAAGTCGCATGAGTTTTTATGATTAATTTTTTAGTAAAGCATTTTTTTACCACAAGATTTACAAAAGAATAACTAATTGGCGGCATAAGCGGAAAATACTTGGATTCGACACGATAATATAATAATTTAAAAGTTTCGAAATTTTGATTTGTTTGTGTTTTGATTTCGGAAATGCGAAATAGTTTTGTGGAAAGTGGACGAAATGAAAACGAAACGAATTAGTAGTAAAAAGCAGTAATAAAAAATGAATAATAAAATCTCATGCAACATCACTACATAATAAATAAACGTAAATTAAATAAACAATATAAGTTGATTATAATCAAACGTCAAATAATAATAATACGTTTCGAGTCTGTCTGACCAATCATATATCATTTAGGTCTCTCTGTGTTTGTCTAGGTCAAGTACGAGTACGAGTACAGGGTCAAAGTTTAATCGTAATACTTCAAAGTATCGTTCCAAAATCTAATGCTCAATACTAATATGGATTTCTTGATTTCAGAGGGATTGCTGATCTAAATAGTCGGTTGGATACAAAAAACTGTGGGCTGGCATCTATAAATAAAGGCAAAAGCATCTGAATCAACGCCAGAGGGCGATCGGATGAGTAAACTACCGTAACTGATTAATTTAATTAAAACCATTTCTGCACCATAAACAGAGTCATTTATTCATGTTGGCTTGTCTAATGACTAACACATATAACCAAATGCAACACACACAAACGTGTTGGTGTCTGTGTGTGTGTGTTTGAATAAATCTCTTGGGTAAATCGGCTACTCATATCTTGTCTACATGGTACAGCAATAACAACAAAACAAACAACTCGTAGGTAATTAATTATTTTATTTTTGCCTGAACTAAATGTCAGTTTATTTTCATCTGCGCTCGTACATTGAAAGCCAATATTATATTTTCGCTTTTCATTTATTTTTTTCTAATTTTTAAATGAAAGAAAATTGAAATAAATTTCACGATTTACTTGAAAAATACATAAAATGTTTTTCATTGTAGCCGCTAACGAAATATCCAGACTGCGCTGCGGTCTAAAAATATCAAATGGTTTCAACTTTTTAATTGTTGTTCTTATTTTCTTTTTTTTTCTAGCTAATCTATTGGAAATTAGTTTTCAAAGCAGAAACATTTTCCAAAAAAGAAATTGAAAATAGAATAGACAGCCAGCCAGCATATATATATATATATATATATATATATATATATATATATATATATATATATATATATATAGATGTATGTATATAGTATAGTAGAGCATATAGATAATCTGACTGCTGGCAGCTGAACAAATTCAATGTCTGCAATGCCTTTCAATATTTTCGGCGTTTTTCTTTTTACTTTTTATCAACGTATCTCCCCCTTGGGCTGTGCTAGTTTTGCGCACGTTCATTTCTAGATTTTCATATTTAAGTATTCGATGGCAGTATGGACATGGATACGGCAGAAGCTGCGAGCTGTATGTGCGCTAGATGTGTCATCCACAATATTTAATGCTAATATTCAAATGAAAATAAAACTTTCATGCTCGAGCGGAGGCGGGACAAATGTGCGTTTTGCACACGGCCCCAGAACTATTCCGACACATGTTTCTATATGTTTCTTATACACATAGCTCCGCTATATATGTAGCCTAAATACAGAAGAACTCAACATATTTATAAAGTGCTTGAGCCGAATATACATATATATAAACTTAAGTATGTATAGGTATTCTCTGAGCAATATGAAAGTACATAAGCTGCCTTATTTATAATTCTTACTCAAAGGGGCAAGTGTTGAGTGCTTTTCAAATATATCTATATTTATATATATTTCTGTTTTCAGTTCACTTTCACTCAAATTTCAAGATTTTTGATTTTCATATACAACCGACAAGCAATTCCCTCATCATTGGCTATGCCAAAAAGAAAATGTTCTATAAATATTTATATTGCAAAATACTTGTAATTGTTTTTATTATTAATATTAATTTCTTTTAAATAACTTTGATTTTTTTGTTGCTTTTTTTTTGCTGGTTACCTTTTCGTGTTAAACATCTTTCATTTAATTGTTGCTTGGGTTCACATATTGAAATTGGGTTAGTTATTAAAAGAACTCGTTCGTTGTATTCAATGAAAAAATCGGATTTTAAAGAAAAAGAAAAAAAATTAAAACTGTCGAAAAATTCGTTATCAGATAAATATTCTTCACTCAAACTTTTTGGACTAGTCATTGACAGTACTCATTTAGTTAGGCTGAAACGTCGTCAGTATATGGATCCGTTATGTAAAAAAAATATACGTATAGTTCTTTAGGTTTTTGGTCGTTGTGTGTGTGTTTTTTTCTTTCTTTTGAGCATTCTTTGGAGTTTTCGAACACTGTTCGCTTACGTTTTGTTTTCTTGTTGTTTACGAACTCTGGTTTTGGTTTTGCTTAGTTTTAAGTTTAATCCTTACTTTTAACAGTCAGTTTGGCTGATGACTCGACCTGTCCAGTTGACGAAGTCACGCGTACAGTAAAGATGCCCGAATCCTCCTCGTAGGTGGTGCCAATCAAAAGCACAGCACTGTTTCCATCAAAGATCATCTGAAACGATATCACATTTCAATTATTTCAATGCTATTGCTAATGAATTATGGATTATCTGATCAATCTGCTCTAATTTGTATTCAACCCACCTGGAAATCGGGTGTTTCCGGTATCAGCTGTCCCTCGCGGAACCACTGCACACTGGTTGCTTTTACTTTACCAGTGACAGTGGTTTTGAACTGTGCCGGCATGCCTTCGGTGACAGAGACATCTTTAAGAGCGGTGATGGTTGGTGGTGCATCCAAATTTTCGATGGGACGCACTTTGAGCTGTGCACTAGTCTGAATGCTGCCCAGTTTATTCTCGGCCACGCATTTGTAGGTGCCCTCATCCTCAGGGAAGGCTTCCGAGATGATCAGCTGATAGTATTCGCCTTGTCGCGTCATTTGGAAGTAGCGAGACGGCTTCACAAAGTTCTCGCCACGCATCCAACGAGCTGTGGGCGTGGGCTTGCCATCCACACGGCAGCGGAAGATTACCTTGCTGCCCTCCTCGACGGACTGGCTCTTAAGCTGTTCCACAATGTGTGGTGCCTTCTCGCTACCGGGCGTTGTTGGTTTCTCCGGCTTGGTGGGAGATTGAACAATGCAATCGCCATCGCAACGCGCCTCGCCAGCGGCGTTGACAGCCACGCACTCATAGCGGCCAGAGTCCTCAGCGAATGGTTCAATTATCAACAAGGTGTGAATGTTGTCCTCTTCCAGCATCTTGAACTTGATGCTGGCCTGAACCTTCATGCCGTTCTTCAGCCAATAAACATCCATGGGGCGTGTACCGGTTACCTTGGCATCGAAGCGTGCCAGCTGGCCAGTGGACACGGTGGTGCTCTGTATAGTGGATACGAAACTTGGTGGCTGTATGCCGCCCTTGCCGGCGCGTCTACGCTCCTCCACAACCAAATTGGCGCTGCACTTGGCAGTTCCGCCACGATTCTCTGCCACGCAGGTGAATACAGCAGAGTCCTCAATGAAAACCTGGCGTATGATCAATATGGATTTACCGCTAAACGTGTGAATCTGCAAATCAGGTGAGTTCTGGATGGGGAAGCTCTCACGGAACCATTTTACCGTTGGCATTGGCTCGCCCTCGAACTCCACCTCGAATTTGGCCTGCTCATTTTCAAAGACGCGACATGGCTGAATCTTTTTGGTGAAGACAGGTGCATTAGAGGGTTTGACAGGACCCTTCACAACGCGCTCTTGAATAGTGCCCTTATGCTCCACTTCGGTAGTTTCAGTGGCAGTGATCTTGCGGGTAATCTCTAAATCACCTTGAATCTCCTTCTGCACTTGCTGCTGCTTGTTCATGTGCACCTCTCGGCCATGCACCGACGACTCTGATGGTTGGGCTGTACCCTTTGGTGGTGCGCCCTTAATTTGGGTGGTGCTCGTTTGCTCTTGACTGTTAGAAATGATAGAATTGCGTTATGACTTAGCATAAGTTCATTTGAATGACTACGTGTTCTTACAGATTCTCCTCGTAGGAGTGTGCCATGCCCTTGGCAGCTGAGCTGCTAACAACCTTCTCGCCGGGAATGGCATATTGATGGTTATCTCTGCGCAAGTTGGTCTCCTTGAGCAATTGCTCGGTTTCCAGCTCCTGGAGCTTGTTGTAGTACTCCTCGCTCTTCTTGGCCTTGACATTCTGTTGCCAATCGGGTGTTTGGGGCTTGTACTGCTTGGGCTTCAAGTGCTCAACGCCCTTTAGGGTGTGCGCACTCTGCTCAGACAAATATTGCTTACGTTCATCGAAAACCTTTTCCAGCTCGTTCTCCTGGCGTTCCTTCTGATAGGCTGCTAGTTCGTAATCGTACCATGCTATATTCAAAACAAATTGACGGGCTTAAACACTTTCTAAAAGGTATTACTACGTTCAGCTATCCACAAGAAAAAATTTAACTATTAGCATGCAGGTTGGTTAAGTAAAACTCCATTCGTATAGCTTTAGTGTTAGTACATGAATTTAAATAAGTAAAAAGAAAATATGACACGTGGATGATACATTTTTTTATAATGTTCACAGAGGTTTGCTAACTCCTTTAAGTTTAGAATTCAATTGCTTATGAAGACAGACATAAGTTGAATATGATCAGCCACAGTTTAGAATAGACAGTCTTTAAAACACGCACACTAAAAACTTGCACAACCAAAATACCCATGATCCGGCGATACTTATTGATGGAGTCCAGAAGAGTGCAGTTTCCGCTGGGTTGCTTCTTTGCAGGCTCGTTGAGTGGACAATAAGAGGCTCTTATAGGATAATTGAAGGAAAGCATTTTTCGCGTAGGGAACTGGGTGTATTGTGGTAGGGATTTTGTGGTTTTCAATTGTCTGACCTATACAGTAGTACTATTTGTATATTGTGGCATGTGCTTGAGAAACGCAATAAACTCGTTGCTACTTCTACTTAAAAATGCATATTTTATGTGAACTATATATGTATGTATAGATATATATAATATATAAAAAATATGTATATGTATATTTACAATGCGATATTTAATGTGATATCTCTTGTGTGCTTTTTAGTTTTGCCAGCTAAGAGCTACTGCACTTAAAAATTCGAGTTAATTTCATTTAGCTGTTTAAATATTTCTGCTTGTATAACAATATGTGTCTGTAGTAAGTATGTGTGGGTGCGTGTATGAGTGTGACTTACGGCGTGGTGAGTTCTTGAGCACATTGCGATAGTCATCAGAGCGTGCGACAACATTCAGTTCGGTCGAAGCAATCGATTCGCCCACAGAATTGCGCGCTATAACCTCCACCTTTCCAGTATCATATTGACGCGTCTTGGGTACATCAAGATGGAACATACCATCGTTGGTCAGCTTATAACGAGAGCCCTGCATATAGGAAAATTAATCTCGGAATCTATTAAATACGCTGGAGTCAACATACATGAACAACAGTGTGACCGTTTATTAGCCACATGACTCGAGGACGTGGATGCCCCGTAACACGCACACAGAATCTGGCTGGATCGCCCTCCTCAACCGTCTGTGGCTCCAGCTTGCTAACGAACACAGGTTTCGTTCTAGGCTTGGCATCAGGATCAGCTTCTTCGGGTACACTGCGGTAGTAGATAGTGAATGTAGCAATGGTTTTTTCAGCAAATATCACAGACAACTTACACTTGCCAGGAAGCTTCCATTTCACGAATGCGATCAATGCTCTGCATATGGGCAGGCAGCTGAGAGTCGTAGACAATACCTGGCTTGCCAGATACCTTGATAATAGCACGCGTCTCATCCATACCATACAAGTTTGTGGCACGGCAAACATATTCACCGCTGTCCTCAGGATAAACCCAGCCAAAGTTCATTGCCACATAGCCAAAATCGTAAATGGGCTGGAAGCGATTCTCTGCAAGGACACAAGCACACTGTGGTAAAGACTTTTACGCATAGATTGTAGTCACTTACTGTAGAGCAAGGGTTTGCCATTGAAGAACCATTCGACCTTCATGTTTGGATCACCCACAGGCGCCAACTGGCACTCAAACTTAGTTTTAGCCATTTCCGTCAACGTGAGCTGCTCCTTGATTTGTGTAACAAAGCGAGGAGGCTGCTTGCGATCGGGATCGAAAAGATCATCCTCGGTTAAATGTACCTCAGAGGTGTATTTCTTGATGGTGGCCTCCATTTGGGTGAGCGTTTCCGAGCGCTTCATACCACGTGGCACTTGATTTTGCAGCAAAATCGTAGGTAGTTCTAAGGATAATCGAGAAAAATTGGAGATAATAGATATGACTCATATGTTATATGACTTACTCTTGCAGGAGACGGTGGCCTTAGTGCGATCTTCGCCGTATTTGTTGACGGCACGGCAAACGTATTCACCAGAGTCATCGCTGTACACATATAAAATGTCCAGCGAGACAAAGCCCATGTCAAAGACGTTTCTGTAGCGATGACCCAAGGGTAATGGCTTTCCATTGCGATACCATTCAACACGCAAATTGGGATCGGTCTTTGGTTCCACTTGGCACTCAAATCTCACAGCTTCAGACTCCTCGGCTGTGCACGATGTGATTTGTGTGATGAACTTTGGTGGTCCAAACTGCTCTTCGACAACCTTGGGTGCCTCTGGTATGCGTCCACGTTCCAGTTCCTTCAACTTTTCAGCGGTCATGCCCTCAGGCAGCTGCGAGTCATAGACAATGCTGTGCTTGCCTTTGCAGGTGACCTTGGCGGTGGTGGTAGCACTGCCCCACTTGTTGGTGGCTCGGCAAGTATATTCGCCAGAGTCCCTAGCATAGATGTAGTCAATATCCAAAGCGATGAAGCCAAAGTCGTTCAGTTGATGAACTCTGGAGCCAGTGGCCATGACACGGCCATTATAGTACCATTCAATGCGCATTGTTGGATCACCAACAGGCTCAACGCGGCAATCGAAGTGAATTGGTCCACCTTCGGGTACGTCCAAGTTATCCTTGATATCCTCAATGAACTTGGGTGGATTTGGTTGCTCCTCATCGATGACAATCTCTTCCCTCTTGTGCATGCTCTCTTCCAGCTTTTGCAAGCTCTCAGTGCCAGTGCGGAAGTTTGAGGGCAGCTGCGGCTCCATGACAATACCCTGGCGACCCTTTACCTGCAATTTGCAGGACACGGTGGCCTCACCGTGCTTGTTGGTCGCCTTGCAGGTATACAGACCTGTATCGCGTTGATAGCAGCCGGCAATCTCCAGGATGACAAAGCCAAAGTCATTGATGGTCTTGATGCGGGAACCCGCCCACAAGGCCTTGCCATTGTGGAACCAGTCCACGCGCATGGACGGATCGTTGATGGGCTGCAGACGACACTCGAAGTGGGCCAACGAGTTCTCTCCGATCACCATGTCGAATGGTGTTGTAATAAACTCTGGTGGCTTGCCTGTATCGTCTTCTGGCACAAACTCTGTGCTACGAGAGCCCAGACCTTCCAGTTCAGCTATGCGGTCGATGGTGCCTTCCATGCCCTTGGGCAGCTGTGATTCCATTATGATGCTACGCTTGCCTTGAATCTTCATTGTTGCGGTAGTCACAGCCTCACCATACTCATTGATGGCACGGCACGAGTATTCACCAGAGTCCTCGGGATAGACAGGAGAAATTTCCAGAATAACAAAACCAAAGTCACAGAAAGTGCGGAATCGAGAGCCAGCTTTTAATGGACGACCATTCCAATACCATTCAACCTTCAGCTTGGGATCATCGGCAGGCGTAATACGAGCCTCAAAGTGAGCATTTTCGCCCTCGCGCAGATTGTCTATATTCTCCAGTGGCACAGTAAACACAGGTGCCTTGCCTCTGGTTTCCTCGGTGGTCTCCTCGCGTGTACGTACCATGCTGTACTCCAGATTGGCAATTTTCTCCAGACCTCCCTCCATGCCACGTGGCAGCTGGGAGTCCAAGATTAGACTAGCCTTAGATGCGCACTTCAGAGAGGCACGGGTAACATCTTCGCCATATTTGTTGTAAGCACGACACTCATAAACACCAGAATTCTCCTCATAACAATAAAGAATATCCAAGATGACAATGCCGAAGTCATGGAAAGTGCGGAAACGATGGCCATGTGGCAGCTTCTTGCCATTGAAATACCATTCCACCACCAGGTCTGGATCGGTAATGGGCGTCAAGCGAGCCTCAAAGTGAGCGCTCTGGCCTTCCACCAGCTTGGTAACATCACTGATTTGTGTGATAAACTTGGGTGGCTCGGCAACTACTGGAGCTCCAGTATCCGTTTGCTGTCCTTGTGGACATTCCAGCTCGCGAATCCTTTGGAGAGAATCGGGCTGCAAGCTATCGTAGAATACGCCACCGCGTCCACCACAGTTAAGAGTGGTACGAGTAAAGTCCTCGCCGTATTTGTTATAGGCGCGGCAAACATATTCACCACTGTCGTGATCCTGCAGATAGGCAATGTCAAGGACCACATAGCCAAAATCAGAGACTGTCTTGATGCGATTGGAGTGACGGAGCAGTTTACCATTATGGTACCACTCTACCTTCAGATCCGGATCATTAACCGGAATCAGTGTACATTCAAAGTGAGCGGATTGGCCATCCTTTAGGCCCTGCAACGGCTGAATGTGCGATGTGAAGTGAGGTTTCTGGCCACGAGGCTTGTCAACACACTCCAATGTGCAGCTGATCTCAGCCGAACCATATTTGTTTGTGGCACGGCAGGTGTATGTGCCGGTATCTTCGATCTTGGTGCCCAGCACTTCCAGGGCGACGGTGCCAAAAGCGTAGATGGTGCGCACGCGGTGGCTGGCCTCAAGAACTTTACCATTGAAGAACCATTCAATGACCATGCTCTGGTCGCCCAGAGGAATGAGATTGGCTTCGTAATGGGCCAACTCCCCTTCGCCAATGTCAACAATGTTAACGAATTCGGTGGTGAAGCGTGGTGCAATTCCCTGTTCTGGCTGTTCCGGCTTGCTGCCATCCTTGCGTAGTGAGTCCTCCAAATCCTGAATTTGTTCAAGACCCTCGGCACCCTTGGGGTGCTGCGTGGCTTCAATGATATTGTCCTTGCTTGAGCAGAAAATGGTGGTGGAAGTGAAGGCCTCGCCAGCCCTGTTATAGGCCTTGCAAGTGTAGATGCCCTGATCTCTGGAGTACACCTCAATCATGTCCATAGTGACGAAGCCGAATTCGCTGGTCATCTTAAAGCGTGAGCCATGCTGCAGCAGCTTGCCATTGAAATACCATTCGATGAATAGATTTGGATCCTCTTTCGGCTCCACATTGGCTTCCAAATGGATGGGCTGCGCCTCAGATAGATGGAACTCTTGTTGCAATGGTTTGGTCCAGACTGGTGGTGGGTATTGAGTTTCTGGTTTGCTTGGTTTCTGGGCATAACGATTTGCCAATGCTTCTTCTGTTTCTTGCACGGCTTCCAGGCCGCTTTCACCCTGTGGATGTTGAGTGTCCAGGAACATGGTCTTGCCACCTGTGCACTTCAATGTGCCCGAGGTAGTAGCCGAGCCCTTGCTGTTTGTGGCCTTGCAAGTGTAGATGCCGCTGTTCTCTGCATACGAATTGTTTAGATCCAGGGCACAATAGCCAAAGTCATAAATGGACTTAAATTTGGCAGCTGCTTGCAATAGTTGCCCATTATAGTACCATTCAATATTCATGGTAGGATCACGGGCTGGCTCCACGTTGCACTCAAAGCGAACGCTATCCGTTTCCTTGCACTCAATGTTGTTCAGATGCGTGATAAATACTGGAGTCTCGTATGTGGGCTCTGGTGCATCTTTACGACCCTCCTTAGGTGCCTCCAGCTCGCCAATGCGTGGCAATGAGTCCGGATGCAAGGACTCCGCTTGCAGCCAATGACGATCTTCGATCTTGAGCGATGAAGTCGAAACAGCCTCGCCCACCTGGTTGGTGGCCTTACATGTGTAAATGGCGGAGTCATCCTCGCGCAAGCCATTAATAGACAAGGTAACCAGTCCAAAGTCAAAGGTGCTGCGTATGCGTGAACCAGTGGTCAATGAGATGCCGTTCTTGAACCACTCAATGCGCAGATTGGGATCAGCACGCGGCTCCACCTGAGCCTCCAGATGCACATGCTGACCCTCGTGCAATTTGTCGTAGCTCTGCAGGTGCGTAGTGAATACTGGAGCTTGCTGAGGAGTAGAGTCCACAAACATCTCGGGCACACGGTTCATAGCGGCCTCCTTTAGACGAATAGCCTCCCAGGACTCGGGTATCAAAGGCTGTCCATCAATGTTGGCTCTGGTCTTCACCTTCATAGCAGTAGATGATACAGCCTCGCCAGCGGCATTGTAAGCACGACACATGTAGACACCAGCATCTTCAGGCACCACAGCGGCAATATCGAGAGTGACAAAGCCAAAGTCGTGGGTGGTGCGCAGACGTGAGCCCATTTGCAGCTCAACGCCATTAATGAACCACTCGAACTTAAGTGAGGGATCACCCACAGGTACCACACGTGCCTCAAAGTGAGCATGTGCACCCTCCCATACATCGGACGGACCAGTAAGTAGCTGCGTGAAGATGGGCTTCTCAAAGAGACGCTCGGGCTCGGTGGGCAGTGGAGCCAGCGGCTTCTCCAGCTGATGAATACGGCGAATGCTGTCCGGATGCTGAGTATCCATTTGGATGCTAGCTTCAGTAACCACACGCATAGAAGCGGTGGTAACGGCCTCTCCAAGTGGATTGACGGCGCGGCACATGTAAACGCCTTCATCCTCCTTGCGGATGTGTGATATGTCAAGCGAAACAAAGCCAAAGTCGTGTTGTTTGGTAATGCGGGAGCTGTCTTCGATCAATTTCTCATTGCGATACCATTCGACCTTCAAGTTGGGATCACCCACTGGGATCACGCGCGCCTCAAAGTGAGCAGTCTGGTGCTCATTGATGCGATCAATATTTTGCAGCGGCTGGGTGAACACTGGTCGCTGGCGTGTGCCAGGTGTTTCCACCTCCTGACGCTGGTGCGGTGCCGTAGACTCCAATTTACGTATCTTCTCCAGGCCCTCAGGATGTTGAGTGTCTGAAATAATGGTGCCGCGGGCAATTACGCGCAGATTGGTCGAAGAAACGGCTTGACCCAAAGCGTTAACAGCACGCACGGAATATTCGCCAGCATCTTCGGCCACGGCATGGGTAATATCGAGAGAGACATAACCA
Source organism: Drosophila anceps (assembly GCA_035045945.1). NCBI lineage: Eukaryota > Metazoa > Arthropoda > Insecta > Diptera > Drosophilidae > Drosophila > Drosophila anceps. The sequence goes on from JAWNON010000150.1 coordinate 1,741,298, forward strand.
AAGTCAAAGGTAATGTGGAAGCGGGCAGCCGATGGCAGGGGCTTGCCATTATGATAGAATTCGATGCGCAAGTTCGGATCATGCACTGGCGCCACTTGTGCTTCAAAGTGCGCCGTTTGGCCCTCATAGATCTCAGTGGAGCCACGCAGATCTGCGGTGAAGTGTGGTGGACCGATTGGATGATCGCCTACTTCAGTGCGGGTGGTGACAACCTTGGACTCCAACTTCTGAATCTTCTCCAAAGCATCCGGATGCTGGGTATCCAGAATCATGCTACGTCTGTTCAGCACCCGGACATTACAGGTGTTGACTGCTTCGCCCAAGAGATTGGTTGCTTTGCACATATAGGTGCCAGTGTCTTCACCATAAACATACAAAATGTCCAGGGCCACGTAGCCAAAATCATGGGTGGTGCGATAACGATGTCCAGTGGGTAATTGCTTGCCATTGCAGAACCATTCAATCTTCAGATTGGGATCGTTGATGGGCTCAACGCGACACTCCAAGTGTGCGTGCTCGCCCTCCTTCAGATGCTCCAGATTGCTAAGTGGAGTAAGGAAAATAGGCTTCTGTCCTTTCTCCTCCACCTCGGCCTTTGTGGGTGGCGCATAGCTCTCAAGCTGGCGAATCTTCTCCAGCCGCTGGGCATCGAGCGTATCCAGATCCAGTGTCTTATTTGCTAAAATTTTAAAACGATTAGAATTAGATTCAGATAGTGAATCTATGAGCCTACCTGTTACGTTTACAGCACAAGTCGTGACAGCTTCCCCAACAGCATTCTTGGCCTTGCACATGTATGTACCGGTATCCTCGGCGTGGGCATACAGTATGTCTAAGGCAACAAAGCCGAAATCGTAGGTGGTCTTGAAACGGTGACCCGTTTGGATGGGTCTGCCATTGCAGTACCACTCGACCTTCATGGTAGGATCATTAACTGGGATCAGTGTTGCCTCCAGATGCACAGGTGTGCCTTCATTGACCTTGGCATTACGCAGTGGGCGTCCAAACTGTGGACGCTCAGCGTGGAACTGATCCTCTTCGGCTTTACGCTGGAAGCGAGAGGCATCCTCTAGATGCTGAATCTTATGCAACGCCTCCTCATGCTGGGTATCGTGAATAATCGACGAACGGGAAGTAACATTAAGTGCAATTGAGTTGACGGCCTCGCCCAGGTTGTTAGTAACACGGCAACTATATTCTCCACTGTCCTCCGCATAGACGGTAAGGATGTCTAGTGCGGCAAATCCAAAGTCATAGGTGGTGCGGAAGCGATGGCCGGTGCTCAATGGCTTGCCGTTGTGGAACCATTCCACCTTCAGGTTTGGATCTGGATAAGGTTCAATGCGACATTCATAATGGGCACTCTGGCCCTCGACCAGATTGGTGGGTCCGATCAGCTTGGTGACAAACATTGGCGCAGTCGTAACGGAATATTCCTCCTCCTCACGACGCTGATATTTGCTATGATCTTCCAGCTGATGAATCTTGTACATGGCGGCTTCGTGCTGCGTCTCCAACTGAATGGCAGTCTTTGACTGCACAATCAACGAGGCAGATGTTACAGCCTGACCCAACTCGTTAACCGCACGGCAGGTGTAGGTGCCAGAATCCTCGGGATTTACGTACTTCATGTTCAGAGCCACATAGCCAAAATCGTGCATGGTGGTGGTGCGATTAGAGGCCTCAATGGGCTGACCGTTGCGCAGCCATTCAACCGTGAGTTTTGGATCACCCACGGGAATAAGGCGGGCTTCAAAGTGTACAGCCTGGTTCTCGGCTACACGAACATCCCGCACGGGCATGGTGAAGACGGGAGCCTGTGAGACGAACTCGTCCTGTACACTGACACGTTGACGCTTCGAGCCATCCTCCAAGTGCTGAAGTCGCGGCAATGCAGTCTCGTGCTGAGACTCCAGATATATGGACTTCTTAGTGTGCACCACGGCAACAGCAGAGGTAATGGCTTCACCCACGGCATTGTAAGCACGGCAGGTGTAGGTGCCGGCATCTTCCGGTAACGTGGACATAATATCCAGGGCAACGAAGCCAAAGTTGTTGGTCTCAGTGAAACGGGAACCCGATTTCAGAGGCAAGTTATTATGGTACCATTCCACACGCATCGAAGGATCGGAAACGGGAATCAAACGGCATTCAAAGTGAGCACGTTGATTCTCCTTGATATCAATGTTCTTCAACGAGGTGGTAAACACTGGCGCCTGCTTGGTGCTCTCGTCGACTTCCTCACGGCGGCTATAGCGAGAACGATCCTCTAGATAATGAATCTGCTCGAGACCAGCCTCGTTCTGGGTAACGGTGACGATTTGCTCTCCGCTGCGGCATTGCAACTCCACCTGAGTCTCGTCGGAACCAATCAAGTTGACGGCGCGGCAGGTGTAAATACCGGAGTCCTCAGCAATCAAGCCAACAATATCTAAGGCCACGTACCCGAAATCATGAATGGGACGGAAACGATGGCCCACGGTAATGGGACGGCCATTCTTGAACCACTCCACTTTCAGATTAGGATCAGTGACTGGTTCAATTTTGCACTCGAAGTGGGCGTGAGCGCCTTCACGAGTGTTGGTCAGGCTCTTTGGATGTGTAAGGAAGCGAGGGCGAATGTTGACCACCTCATCCACAAACTCATTACGGCGATAGCGTGAGGAGTCCTCCAGGTATTGAATCTTTTGCAAGCCAGACTCGTTCTGGGTTTCCAGAATCAAATCCTTCTTAGCAATAATGCGTACGGAGCAGGAGGTGACGGCCTCGCCCAGTTGATTACGGGCTTGGCACGTGTAGACGCCCGAATCAATGGCATAGCAGCCAAGCAGGTCAAGTGCCACATAATCAAACTCGTAAGCGGGACGGAAACGATGGCCCGTCTTTACCGGCTTGCCATTGACGAACCATTCGATGCGCATGCTGGGATCGCCCACTGGCTGCAGACGGCACTCTAGATGAACATTGGTGCCCTCAACGGTCTCGATGTTATGCAGGGCACGTGTAAATTGAGGGGCCTGCATGATGGTTATGTCCTCTTCCTGATGGTGACGACGACGTGAATCTTCAAGCAACTGAATCTGCTCCAGCGATTGCTCGTTCTGGGTTTCGGTCACAACATCGGTGCGATCAATCACACGCACACAAGAAGAGGTATGAGCGGTTCCCAGATGGTTGGTGGCACGCACAGTATACTCGCCAGAGTCCGCTGCCGTGGCCTGGATGATGTCCAGGGCGACAAAACCAAAATCGTAATAGGTGCGGAAACGTGAGCCAACGGTTACAGGGCGTCCGTTATGGAACCATTCGACGCGCATAGTAGGATCACCCATGGGTTCCAGGCGGCATTCCAAATGAATATTTTTGCCATCGTGTATGGGCTTTGGATCGGTCAGAGGCTGCACAAAGACGGGTTTTGACTTGGAGATTTCCTCAATATCATACTGAGGTTCCACGAATTGCTTGTTCTCCAGATTCTGTGTTTTTTCATAGAGGCCGCGATGCATGCTAGATGTGTCGATGTTGGAACGAGCTGTAATGCAGATAATTGGCTTTAATTATAAGTAATTAATTAATGGTTCCTTGACTTACTTTCCACTACCATCGTTGCTTGCAATTGAGCTTCACCTAGCTTGTTTCTCGCGACCACAGTGTAGATGCCAGCATCTTCGGCGCGCACCTGGGAAATATCCAGGGCAACATAGCCGAAATCGTAGTAGGTCTGAATGCGATTGGCTGCGGTGATAGCGCGTCCATTATGATACCATTCGATGCGCATGCCCAGATCGCTCTGTGGCTCGACACGTGCCTCAAAGTGAGCGCGTTGACCCTCCAAGATTTTGGTGGTTCCCTTGAGAGGGCCCAGGAAGCGTGGTGCCTGTGTTATGGAAGTTTCTTCTTCTTCGCGACGACCATAACGCGACGAGTCCTCCAGATGCTGAATCTTTTGCAGACCACCCGGATGCTGCGTGTTCGAGACGATCTCGTTCTTTGATATGACCGTCAACTGGGCCGTGGTTGTGTCCTGGCCCATGGCATTGTAGGCGCGGCAGGTATAGGTGCCGGCATCGTATATGGTAATCTGCTTGATGGTTAACGCAACGTAGCCAAAGTTATGGTAAGTAGTTATGCGTGAGCTGGCCTCAAGGGGTTGCCCATCCTTGAGCCACTCCACGCGCATGGTAGCATCCCCAATGGGTTCAAGGCGTGCCTCGAAATGCGCATGCGCGTGCTCACGTAGATCCAGTTGATTCTGGATTGGTGTCTTGAACTGTGGAGGTGCAATGGCCTCCGGTGCCTCCTGAACATGGCGACGCTGCTGAGACTTACGGTAGTCCTCCAATTCCTCAACCTTCTCAATGTAACGTTGTTGTTCGGGTATGCCCAGATCGGCGGTGACCTGAGAGCGCGAGTGCACGCGGATAGTGGACTGGCTGATGGCCTCGCCAATGCGATTAACGGCACGGACGGTGTAGTTGCCGGCATCTTCGGCGCGTAGATGCAATATGTTTAGGGAGACATAGCCGAAGTTGAATATAGCCGTGATACGCGAACTGGCGGTGATTGGCAAGCCATCCTTGTACCATTCCACACGCATGCTGGGATCATTCACGGGGGTCACTTGTGCCTCGAAATGCACATTCTTGCCCTCTTCAAATTCACCAAGATCGCGCAGTGGACGTATAAATTGTGGAGCTTGATTCATCAACTCCTCTGAGCTCTCCTGGCGCTGATAGCGAGAGTAGTCCTCCAGCTGATTGATGTACTGCAAGCTGTTCGGATTTTGCGAAGATTGCTCAATGGATGGTCGCTGCACCACCGACAAAATGGCGCGCGACTCTGCCACGCCGCTGGCATTGCTTACGCGGCACGTATATTCTCCAGAATCGTGACCCATAATACTCAGTAAATCCAGAGCAATGAACCCAAACTTGAAAACAGATGTGGCGCGGGCACCTGTGGGAACATAGGAGGTGAAGCCGAAAGTAAATGCAACATGAATTTAAACTACTTACTAGCTGCCAGTGGACGACCATTGAGATACCATTCAACGACCATGCTGGGATCGCCGACGGGTTCGATACGCGCCTCCATGTGAACTCGACCACCTTCAGTTTGCTGCACATTCTGCAGTGGTATGATGAACTGTGGTGGAGGATAAACGCGATCCTCCTCGCCGGGTCGCAGATGTGGTTTGGCGCGTTCCACATGGCGCAAATAAATAATTTCTGGCCCAGGGATTGGCCTACAACAATTGGAATTATTAATATAACAGTGTGTTATTAGCAGCTCTAATAATCTTACTCAGGCTCGATAACTTTCGTTGGTCTTGGTAGATTAAGACGCCTTTGTTCTTGACTTGGTTGCTCTCTGGGAACTTCGACATAGAGTCTTGCTCGGTTCGCGGTGGAACCGGCAATATTTTGTGCGGTACACTGATACCAGCCAGCATCAGTTGCCTTAACTTGCGGTATCTCTAGGCAGGTGGCGCCGCCATCGATGCCCACAAAACGTTCAGCAGTTGATGAGATTTGTACTCCATCCTTTTGCCAGGTTATGCGCGGCACTGGTGTGCCAATGGCATTGGCACTCATGGTGATGGGCTCACCCTCGCGCACTGTCATCGTGCTGAAGCGTTGCACAAATTGTGGTGCGACAACTTGCTCCTTCTCCAGCACATGCAGCGGCGCCTCGATGGCCACCTCACCAGCTTTGTTACGGGCCAAGCATTGAACAGAACCGCCATCCAAACGGCTTACGTTCGTGATCATCAGCGAATGGCTGCCAGACTCGTTGACCAGAATCTTGTGCGAAGCGTCGTCGCGCACTTGACGGCCATTAATAAACCAGAATACCTCGGGATAAGGATTGCCAGTTACACGGCAATCGAACCGCGTCATGCGTCCCTCGGTGACTTCGCGTTCGCTGAAGGCTTTAACAAAAGTTGGCGGCAAAGCCTTGCCAACTTCCAACTGCTCGGCCATCATATCCACGGGCTTGGGCTCGTAGGCAGTTTCAGCTGCCGGTTCGACGGCCAGCACAGCCGAAGAGACGACGCAACCTTGCAAATTCTCAGCCAACAGAGTATAATGGCCACCATCCTTGGCGTTGGCGTTCTTTACGCGCAGTGTGGCAACGCCACTCGAATAAGAGATCTCATACTTTTGCGAGGCTACCAAACGTTGTCCGTTGTGGAACCAGGTGAGACGTGGTTTCGGATTGGAGCCAACGCGGGCTGTGAACACAGCATCAGAGCCCTCGATGAGCTTGGAGCTTCTAGGCTTCTGCGATATTTGTGGTGCGTGCGCAGGGCCAAGAGAGCGGTCGAGCTCATGGGACAGCTGAATGTCCTGCTCATAGCCAGAGCGGCGCGTAATGGCCTCCCTGAAGGAGACTTCGCGCAAAAGTCTATACTCAAACGTATCCACACGGAACTCCTCCTCAATGGACGTATACGAATAACCATTGGAGTAGATGTTCTTTTCCAAATTCTGGATGGGCTGCAGTGCAGGCATTGGTGCGCCTTCCGGTTGAATGTAGACACTGCAGATAGCTTCGCCGTACTGATTACGAGCCGTACACGTGTACTCGCCTTCGTCGCCGGGTCCGATCTGGTTGATCAGCAGGGACACATCGCCCGTGGCCTCGTTGTAGCTCATCCGGAACTTTTGCGACTCGAGAAGTGGTGCGCCTTTTCGGGTCCATGTAACGAATGGCTTCGGGTTGCCACGCAGCCTACCTTCGAACAGGGCGTTGCCACCCTGAGCGAAGCGAGCGTTCTTGAATATTTGCTCGAATACAGGCGGTGAGATGTCACCTTGGGCATACACGTGTGTCAACGAGGGCGGTACATAGGTGGCTCCGATACCGCCTTGATGTTGTTGTACTGTAATATTAATAATGGTATGAATATAGTTAGGTACAACTAAGAAAATTCAGTGTATCGAGCTTTAGTGGATGCATTTTTTATTAAAAATTAATTGTTTAGTAAAATGTAAGCAAATCTTCAAAAAAATTATTAATATCAATTATGTTTTGTTTTGTTATACGTTTAGCAATAAATAAATACAAAACTAAAGGTCCAAATCTAATTGAAAATTGAATTATCATAATAATATTTATTATGAGTCGAAAGTTTAGCTCGATGAAATGTTTTTTATTATCTCTACCTAAGAAATGTAAACAAGAACTTGAAAATGAATAGTCGAGGATATATATTTCTGGCTTGGACAACTTATATTTAGAAGTTGGCACGCATAAAAAGTCTATATATACATGAATATATAAGTACGGATATATTATTAACTTATATATGTATATACTTTGGCATTTATTAGCTACATGAAAGTGTGTCAATAATATGTACATTAGTTTGCTTCGGAAATTCAAACAGGTGAATGTAAACAAAAAAGATCAGCTGTTAATGCGCTTTCCTCTCACACTCTCCATCTCACTAATCTCTCATAATCTCTCTCTCTCTCTCTCTTTCTTTCTTTCTGTTTTGTGCGCAGACTCAGTTAGTTCGGCAAATTGACTTCGGCTATCTTCGGCTGTCAGTATAAGAGTGCTGATGTGCCCTATATCTTATTCACTTCAACTCATTGGAGGTGCAGCATAAACAAATGTAAACAAGATGTGCAGTATAAGAGCTCTTATGCTATTATTCTATGATATATATATATATTTACTTATGCATAAGTATGTCAAAACAAAATTTTGGCCGATGAATGGAAATACTTATAAATAGATAAAATTTTTGGCTGATTGTCAATTAGGATATAAGTATTGAAATATAAGATGAAAATGAATAATTCGTAAGCGTCTATATACGTATATCAATATACGTGTATCTATAAACATACATATATGATGAGTAAGACAGCCAATGAATTTGGCTTTTCTTAGTCAATTAGTTATTTAATTTTATATTTTTATATTCTTGATGAATCAGATTTTGCTTTGCATTTGAATGAGCTGATCAGTTGTTAAATTGATGTGAGACAGATTAGCTTAAAGCTTTTTGTATAAAAAATGTATCCTAGCAGATACAGACAGCTTTCATTCAAACCATTCGTATTAGTATTCTATGTTAGAGGTTTTCCTATATTATTTTTCACAGCTAACACTTCCATTGAGATATCGCTGGGTAACTTTATGTTTACCCAATACATTTTGTAGTTAACAATATTGACAAATATTTTCAGAAGCTATCCATATCATTCAACATTTTTTGAAACGTACACCCGCGGTGTTTGTATACAAATTTTGATACTGTTTATAGCTTACAAACAGCATTCTATCTATCATATTTCAGACATATACAAAATATTTTTGTTAGCAGAATTATTGGGAAAGAAACATACTGATGTTGTTGGGTACAATAATTGTGGCTTATAAAAAGCTTTTTTTTAAAGGTGATTTGTTTAATTTCAGCTGATATGACATGTTGATCAAAATGAATCTACCTATCATACATCAATTTTTTAAATCAATAAATATTTCTGTTGCATATTTTAGAGAGCTAACTGTATATATTTGCCAAATTCCAAGTAGATAACATAAATTGATTCATGCATTAAAATTGTTTAAAAACTGCAAGACGAATAGGAAAATGCAGATCAGATTCTAAAGGCTAATTCCTCCGCATCATCAGGCAAATCTAACATGGAACTAACAAAGCATGCATGTTGTGAAGGTGACAATGAGATTGGCATGAGCGGAAAAAGGCGATTGTCTGTGTCGTATGGAAATTCAGTAACAAGAGCTTGGAACAGTTGGGATTCTAAATCCACGGTGTAAATCCCACTGGCCAATACAGCTTGTCGAAATCCGTAAGCGAGACAAATCACAGCGATGAGGACGTGGCAAGGCTGGGCATGGCATGGCATGATTTGGCCAACGGGCACAGACAGGCAAACGGACTGACCTCGTTGCTGAGTGGTGATTTGACTCCTCTGAACATGTTGTTCAGTGCGGCTAATCCTTTGCTGCTGATGCTGCTCCTGAGTGGAGTGCGAGTACTCCTGAGTGGAGTATTGCTGCTGCACCTGCTGTTGTTGGTGCTGCTCCTGCAGCTGCTGCTGCTGCTGCTGCTGGTATGGGTTCGGATTTTGTCGTTGCATTTTAAATCGTTATATATCACTATATATCATTGAAAATGACAACCAAATCGATGCAGTTGTCAACTGCACTAAAATAAAAACACCTCTCGATCACTTTTCTCTTTGATTTGCTTCTTCACTTTATATATATGTATATACTGAAATATATTTCTTTACTGATACTTTCGCTTCTTTATTGCTGAAATTGAATACAAGACAAGAATAAAAGAAAATGATAATTAAAAATTTACACTTCAAACATTTATCACACCAAAATAGCCATTTGGCAAACGTTGAAATTTAATTTTACTAATTTTCATTTTTTCGAATTTCTTTCTGAGTTTGCTCACACACACACGCACACACACACACACATATATAAATATGTTTGTTTTTTTATCTTGATTTTTTTTAGTATATTTTAGACCGAGCTGCATATAGATTTCGTTATAAATACATATATATATATATACATTAAAAAAGATTTCTTCATCATTATCATCACCAGCACCATCCATCCTTCTTCATATTCATATTCTCAGCCTCCGCTGAGGCATTTCGGACTATTTTTAGCCACTCGAACATTTCACTGCGACACACAAACACACTCATGCAGCGCATACAGAGAGAGAGAGAGAGAGAGACGTTGTCTGCTATACACACTATGTCGGTGGTATCTACTTATTTTTCAGGGGCTATTTTTAACATTTCTCTTTCTTCTTTTTTTTTCCTGGTTTTTCCAATGCGAAAAACTCTGCACAGTTTTCATTTTCATGATTACACAGTATATTCGGTATTATTTTCACAATTTCGTGCATTATCGCAGCCCTCGCAGCCTGTAATCCTGGGCAGGATGAGCCAGGATAATGCACTTAAGCGTGTATAACAAAATATATGTACATCTATACATATTGATATCGTATATATATGTATATTAGATATCTGTGTAGCAGATCGTATATTCATATCTATATGCACATTTCGCTTTGTGTGTATGCACGAATTCACAGTCCATTCGTTGAATTGGGTGCGGACCCCACGATCTGGTGCCGAGCGGTGTGCCGAATCACCCGTCGAACGCGACCGAAGCACCGTTCGGATATTATTTTTAGATATTTAGCGCACTGAAAAATTCTTTCGGAATTTTCAAAGTGGTTACGAAACCAAAAGATTTCATGAACATTTTTTTCTTCATATTTTCCACAGATTTTACACAGATAAAATGAAAGTAGAACTCGTTAATCCTTACTTTATTGCGTTATCCTTGCGACGTTCTATATGTAGATGCTGTGACTATTTCGTAAAAAACTCTATGCGAACTCTATGGCTGAACATATATATATATAGATATAAGTACCGTATATATCTATTATATATATATATTTCTTTAAATAATATCTATTTTCAAACTGTTTCAAGTCATAATCCCCGAGACTGAAACCAAGACGTCGATCGTTTGTGAGGTGCGAGCGAAGAATGACAAAATATCGTTGAGAATGCGATCAAATAGCTGCTGCACAAGGCACACGAATCGAGCGAGAGCCAACCGAGCTTCGTGTGCGACGACTCTCGCTCTACATGAGATATTTTTGCACTTTCCACACCAGATTGTTGTTGTGGAAAATGTTGAGAGAGCACAAATGCGCTACACAGTCACCATGTGGGCCTATGAGCAGGCCGTTTGTCTTTGTCGCCTCACTAGTTGGAAAACGGGTCAGCAGCTAAGAATTTGCTAATCTTCAAAACAGGCTCTGCTGGTTAGACTTAGTGTCGGAAGTGACATTAGCCAGATTGTAAGCTGTTCAATTAATTTCCATCTGCCGAAGAACAAGTGAACTGTAGCAGCTCACTGCTTCGACTTTCAGTCTCATCGATCTCAATTTTAGACTCGGCCCATCTGCCAAGTCAAATTGCTCTGTTTCGCCTGCTGCTACAGTAGAGAAGAGGCTGACAAAAGCTCACAGCAATTTGACTTGGACAGAATCGCTGCGATTCTCTCATTCAACTGAGATCGTTGGGATTCGGCAAGTGTTCGGTTTTTGAGTAAGTTGGCTAAAAATATAACACGATTTATTTTTGACACGTATTTTTCAACATTTTTTTTTTCTTTTTTTTTTGTTTTGCTGCAGAACAAAAAAGAAATTTTGAGAAATTCTAGATACTGTTAAATGGACGATAAAGTGCACTCCCAACTATTTTCAAACTATATTCTAATTCCAGTAGCTGGACTAAGGAATAGCTCTTATTCCTCAAATATATGTAAATAAGAAAACCTTTTGGTATTTCATAGTCTTCGTTTAGTTTCTATATATTAGATATTTATATTAGATTTTTTCAAAATATTTCTCTTGCACCTTCTTTTCAAATTTTCCACACAATTTATTTGTTTTTTTTTTCTAAATTTAAAAACCACATACATACGATTTGGCTAGCTGTTTGTTGGCTACATATAAACTTGATTATTCATTTCGTGTCTTAATCATAGCGACCAAGATGTTTGTTTTTTTTTCCTTCTTTATTTTGAAACGAAAAATACAAAGATGTCGCCTTTGGCAATAAACTTTCTATTTCTTTTGGCTAAAAACGTAGAGAAAAAGCAAACTCAAAATGTGAAAAACAGTTTGCAGTCTTTACAAATTGCAACTCGAATGCGTTTGAGTTCGCTTTGACCTTATATGGGATGCGCATTGAGTGGGACTCTATAAGGCGACCCGGTTGGCAATGCAATGAATGTAAGTACATAATTTCAACTACTGCACAAATTAATTGTTAATGTGACGCTCGGACACAGTTATGAAATCACAAGTTACGCTTTAAGAGAACAGCAAATAATAATAGTAATTAAATTTTAACGCACGGCTAGGCGCAGCTGCTAACTGTCACTGTTGAGATACAAATGTATCTGTACCTCTGTATTTATCTTAAATACGTCGGCAGACAACTTCAAGATATTATTATTGAGATAAGGTATGAGTATGTATGTATGTATGTATGTGTTGATGTATCTATGTAACCATGTATTTATGTATACTTAAGCCTTTTTATCTCTATGTATCTGTGTAGCTATGTATCTATGTATCTCTATGTACCTGTGTATCTATGCTCATCTAAGTTTCTATATATATTCATATAGCCATGTATCTTTGTCTTAAGAACATCGGCAGATAAGCAGAAGCACGCAGCATATCCAGTGATCATTTCTAAGTGTCTAGAAAATAACAATCAGTTAGCCGGTTCTGCAAGATGAACAGCCACACAGCAGATTGCAGCGATGCGCTACAAAACGTATCTTGTAGTTTGCTGGCTCTTGTCAGCTGTAGCTGAGATTAGCAGCAGGCTATCAGCCAGTCAGTCAGTCACTCAGGCAGGCAGCCAGATATTATCTTATCAAGAGTTGCAAAAAATAATATTCGCCCAATTATGTCACGACTGTAGAATGTTGTTTGGCACACAAAAGAGGACAACTGCAAATCTTCAGATAAATCATTTACTTTAATTAGTATTATTAATAGCATTTTTTTGTTGTTGATATTTTTCTTTTAGTAATAATAAGTAAATAATTAAGGCAATTGCTTATTTGAGAGTTGCTGTTGTTGTTGGTTTATATGTTTAGTTTCTCTTAGTTAGTTGTTTTGTGTGTTGGGGAAGGTGTTGGAGGGGAGGCGGTGCCCAGCTCGTTGGAGTAGGAGCAACACTGCATTCAATTTACTGCAAACAAGAAGAAGAATAGTCGCATATCAATTAAGTTCAGTTTAATAAGATATACACAAAACACATGCCGAAATGTCGTATGTATGGCGCATGCAGATTCACAAGAGGAAGAAGAAAATGAAATGAATGCAATATGCAGGCGAATGAGCGACCCCAAGCAAAGCGCCACATGCTCTTTGTAGGTACTTTTGTATCTTATTGCCACACAGATGCTGCGACGCGTTTTAATTCGGTTTGCCAGTCAGCATAAGTATTAGGCATCAAATTACTGCGACCGCCGCAGCCATTCAGCAAACCCAGAAAACCGAAACGAACTGAAATGTTGTTGTTGTTGTTGTTGTTGTTGTTGTTGTTGCTGTTGCTTGTTGCTGCTGTTGCTTGCTGCAACGAGCTGCGCCTCAAGCAAGCTGCATGCCAAGCGGCAATTTAGGTATAAAATGTCCAAATGAGTTCGTTTTTCATATCAATTGTTTATACAATTAAGATATAGAGTGAGTCAGTGAGTGAGAGAGAGAGAGAGAGGCAGGGCATAGTTAGAGTTGGGCGTAGCTCACTCTCTCTCTCTCTCTCTCTCTGTCTCTCGCTTTGAGCAAATGAAAGTTGCAATGTGCTGCGATGCGGTGCGTGTGGTTGTAATCTATATTTAGTGATTTTACATGCGGTGCCTCAAAAGATATTCGAAATATGCACACACACACACACACACACACACATAAACACAGATACATGTATATATATTGCGGCTAATGTGTGGCTGTGTGCATGCGAGCCCAGCCCCAAATTTGTAGTTAGCGATTTTCCAGATCGTTTGGTGAAAACTGTTTTCATTGCATTAGCTTATGAGTTACGAGTTTGTTTAGTAAACAAAGAAGCGAGTGCAAAAGCCATTAAATTGATCTTAGCCCAGTTAGTGAGTTGATTTAGCTGGATTTACCTGCTTGCACCTGCTGGCCATTTGTCTGCAGCTGCGGCTCCTGGCTAAAGTCGGAGATGGAAACAGTTTTGGTGCTCACATAGCTGATGGACTCAATTGTTGTTTCCCATTTCTGGAACGTATTGATGGTATCGCTACGCAGTGCACGCGTCGAGCTGACGCGTTGCGGCGTTGTGGAGCGCAACGACATGGTCGATGTGGCCGAGCCCAGCGATGAGCTACCCGGCGATTGTGTCGAGGCCGTGGTCGACGATGAGAAGGACGCGGATTTGCGTAGTGGCGTTTTATTGGTTTCCTGCTGACTAACTGGCCGCTGCTGTTGCTGTCGCTGCTGCTGCTGCTGCTGTTGGAGTTGTTCCTCATCCTCGGTTATGAGCAGGCTGTCCGTTTGCGTGCCCTGATCTGCAATTAGTGAAGCAACCACAAATTAGATATGCGGAAATGTTTTTGCCCAAATGCATTTTATGGCCTGTACTGCATGTACTGCATGCTCTTTTAATTTTCAATTCAATTAAGCACTGCCTGAACAAATAACGTAATAAAAACCGAAGAAACACCCTGCCCTACGAAATAGCCGATCGCCGCCTGTCTTTATTTTTATTCCTTTAGCAATTAGCGGCATATTTACGAGTTGAATGCCAACATGCGTGCGCGAAATTTGCTTGCTGCTAAAAACTTGGCCTCATTTTCATCAAATTGAAATAAAATTCACAGCATTCGCGCTGTTGGCTGCATTTTCAATTGTTTTTGCTTCATTTTTTGTTTTGAATTCATTTCTCTGCGTTTGCTAATTTACAGCGTGCGTATAAATAAATATGTTGCCAACATTTTGGCAGTCGGATACCGAGCACTGGCAGGGTCAACGCGTGCCACAGAGCCACAGAGTATATATATGTATATATCGCTTGGTATATGTAAATCGGACAGTCTGTCAACAGGGGCTTATGTAATTCAATTTGTTGCACGCTTGGGCTTTGATATTGAGGCATTTCTGTCTCAGTTGTCTGCTGTTGCTGTTGCTGTTGCTGTCGCTCTTTGCCTAATTAAAATATATACACATTAAATTTTGTGTGTTTGCTCGCTAAATGCTTAATGTGCTAAGGAAATTGAAGTGCTAAGAGTATCTGGCATTTGTATGTGCGTACATTTTCACCATTTTTCGCGGCGTCTGCTTTTATTACACTGCTCGTGGGCGGAGCATGTAGGAAAACAATTTTACGATGCGCCCAACTGTTTATAATATCAAATGCTCTTGGCTTTTATCCATCCAACTATATGTACATAAATATATATATATATATACATATATCTATATTTTGGCTTAAGGCTAATGCTCATTAAGCAAATGTATAAACGTATATTTATGCCGTCTCTATACCTCGCTACGTTGACACACACTCATGCGGAAATATTTTATTATTTATTCAAGACAAGTGCCCAGCGTGCTGGCGGTCTCTGGGCTGTATATGCAAAGTAGATTTCCATTTAGTATTTAGTTTTTTTTTTTTTTGCTATTATTGAAATGCAATCCTTACTACGGCGCAGTTTATGAAATCGACATTTCCCATGGGAATATAACTTGGAGGTGGATAGAACAGTGAACTTGTATAAAGCAGTGAACCATAAGGAACTAATATATATTTATTATGTAGATCAGTTGAGCCGATTGAGCTATATCTGATTGTTGGTTAGACAGCCGAACAGTATGAAGATACAGATCTCCGAGGTAACTGAAAAAGTACCATAACTGAAAAAGTGAATGAACCATACAAATTAAAGCTCCATCTATAGTGAAGCTCAACAGCTGATTCTAGCTTAAAAACTTTTTCACGCACAAAATCTGAATTGTAGCTATAAACCTATATGCTTAGCAACAACAGTAAGAAATACGAAGCCTACTTACTGCTGTGGGTAACATTGAAAGATTATCTAAACTGGACCATGCTTAAAACTGCAATTCCAATATCATATTTTTACTTTTGAAATTCAGTACCAGAATATTATTTCAAATTCAAGCGATCGTTATCATTTAAGACATCATTCCTGACGTTGAATGTTAAAGATGATGAGATGAATTTGCTATTGAAGTGGATGATGGCAAAATGTTGAGCAATTTTAAGTAGCAAAATAAGAAGTAGAA
Organism: Drosophila anceps; assembly: GCA_035045945.1. Lineage (NCBI taxonomy): Eukaryota > Metazoa > Arthropoda > Insecta > Diptera > Drosophilidae > Drosophila > Drosophila anceps. The sequence goes on from JAWNON010000150.1 coordinate 1,757,184, forward strand.
AAATTGTTGTGTGACTGGCGTTGAGTTCATTTTGTTATTTTTAGAAATTGCCTAATTAATTTAGAAAAATCAGAGAAGCAAAAACCATCAAGCGAGTGTTTGTATAGCTGCGGCATATTCATCACACAACTATTCGTATTTTCTTTCGATCTACGAACGGATTTGCGTACGGATTTTTTGTGGACAGTTCGAAAAAAAAAAATGAAAAACCAAAACGCGTGGCACTCAAAGCGATGAAAAGTTTTCCTGGGCAAGGACATAAATCATAAATTATAGGAAAATAGCAAACAGGCAAAACATTTGCATAGAGAGTAAAAGAAAACATTTTCAGTATCGCCTGGCCAAACATAATCTGTTTATATATCGAACAACATGTGAATTTTTTTTGGCGAATGTGCCAAAAGAACTATATATAAAAAATAAATAAAATATAATGCTGCACAAGGCCACTAAAAATCTGAAAATTTTTAGGACTTATGCTGCCATTATACAGATATATAAATATTATATATTTTCAATATGTTGTCAGCTCGTTGCGCAGGAAACGAACAATTTCATGAATCATTTACAAAGATAACCTTCAGCAGGCAGCAGCCGCCAAAATCTACTTGCAAATTCAATTTGGGGAAATTATCGCGCAATTATATATAATTTATAGAGAGGTACAAGACAAGCAATAGATAAGTGATTCAGTTTTTCTTGACTAGCATCCAAATTTTGTTGCTGTTGCTGTTGCTGTTGCTGTTGCTGGTGGTTCTTAGGTGGGCCAAGTACATGAGAATTGACAGTTTCGCAGGCACTTAGGTGCCCACGCACTAGAGCAAAGTGTGTCATCCAAAATGTTTTTCGAATCAGTTGGCTATAAATAGCCCCATCTGATAATCAGGTATTGTGTGGTCAGTGTCAAGGACTTTAGTTTTGGACTAGTTATGCTGATGATGATGATGCTGCTGCTGCTGCTGAGTATGGCACCACCTTGACAGCCCAGCCCCATGGGCCTGTTAGCTCGAGTGTTTATTATGTCTGGGGCTGTCTTTGTGCAAATTTCTCGCATATTGCGCGGCTTGTTTCATTTCTTATTCTTGGCAAGCGTTCGCATTGCAGAGCGACGGCTGAGCACTTTGAAAATTTGAAGAAAAATAGATAAATAAACATTGTACGAAATTCAAATAAATCGTTTATGAGTAGCATCCCAACAGCAGCAGCAGCAACAACAACAACAGCAACAACAAAAACAGTTTGTCGGTCAGTCAGTGAGGCAGCCAGTCAGCCACCCACACAAAAAGCATCTCCTTCCCCTACGTGGCTAGAAATGTTTGTTTTGGCCAATTCTGATCTGATTTCGAAATATTATTATATGAAGAATCGTGTTTAAAAAACACTTGAATCTTCTAATGAAACGCAAAACATCTGGCATTTAAATTAGTTGACCTAATTTTCAGACTCTCTCAGTAGTTGACAAACTCACGCAAGAAGAAATGTATTTTATTATGAATAAACTGCAACTTAAATAATATATTTATGTGTGCATATTTAATTTCGTAAGTAATTGGCTTAGTTTTGGCATTTGCACTTAGATATTAATGGCACACACTTAGTTTTGAAGACCTTGAGCGCCAATTATATAAACATAAACTTTGAAAAATGATTTCCTGTTAGCGAAAAGTTTATATTATTTATCCATGTGGTGCACATAAATCAGATAATTTTTAAATATAATTTTCACGATTTGCGGATCGACGATCAGCTGGCGCCATCTAACGTTTAATTCCACTTCGAAAGCTTTCGAGCATGCTGCACAGCTTTTTCGAACTGACTGCGTACGTTTCACCATAGAGAGCGCCAGCGAAAATCGCTTTTGGCGCGCGTTCAAAAAGTGAGAGATAAGCGCGCATTGCTCGAAAGATTTCGAATAAAACTAAATAGCGATTTCGTTTTGAATTGTTTTATTTGAATTTTCGACAAAAACACAAGTAATACTATGCGCCGTCAGCATGACTGCAACGGGGGCTATAAATTTTGATCCATTCGATCGCTTGAGTCAAAATCAAGTAACAAAATTAGGGACACGCACACACAAAAAAAATGTAAAACTTTGGCATGAACAAATCATAAATAAATAAATATATGTATACATATGTAAATCTCTCATTTAAATGTTTATCTTAGTATCTAAATCCGCGATTTGTGCTCGAAACGTTCAGAGTTCCACTGGTGCTGGCCGCACCCAACGGATTGCTGGCACTGCAAACGTAGCTCCCGTTGTCGTCTGCAATGAATCAAAAAAGTTGCCGTGGTGGTGGCGGGAGTGGGAGGGGTAACGATTAATGAGCTCGCCTGACAGTCGAATTGCAAATGGCTGGCAACTTACCCGGATAGGCCTGCGGCAGTGTTAGACGGCACACGCCGTTCCGGTACTCAATGACATGCCGGCTGCCCAGCTCCAAATGGCCACCGTTGTGCGTCCAGTTGACCTGCGGCTGCGGATGCGCCTGCACAATGCACTCGAAACGTGCCGTGCCCCCAACGCCCACTGCTATATCTTTCAGGGGCTGCAAACGGAATTGCCGGGTTTTAGTTTAGCTGCGACTGGAGCAGTTCAGAAGACCAAAACCCGCCGGCCGGGTTAATGACTTCGCTTACCGTTATGAATAATGGCGGCCTTTGTGCCTGTTCATCGCGATTCAAATGGGCATTGACGGGCTCCGTATTGGGCAGTTCCGGCACTAATGAGGTTGAACAGCCATTAGAAACTGCAGAAATTTGCTTATAGCAGCATCCATTAGTGGGATTAACACACACACAGCAAGGCAAATAGCACAACACAACAATATTTACATTTGAGCGTTCTTTACGTTTTTCTTAAATTTTGTTTTGGTTCTTATTTTTTTTTTTTGGTTTTTGTTAAATTATTTTCACTTTAAGCACAAGACACAAACAGCAAATAAAACATGCAGCAACAAAAACGAGCAAAACTTTGGTTTAACATGCAATTTGATGGGGTTAGCTCAAGGAAGGCACTTAAATTAGGTATACGCCACGTGGCAGCTGCTGCCACTGAGGACTAAGCAAAGCTTTTGGCGGCGATCAGTAGCAACTATTTGATTTCTTTGCTGCTTTATAGTGTGATGATAACTCAATATACTCAATATTGTGTATAAGCCTCAGCTGAAAGCCTCGAAGTAGATGAAAAGTGGAATATATCTAATAATTAAGATATTTTATCTGTATTTGCCATATGAGAGTGAGAGTCTATAAAGTTATTTAAAAATTCCTTTATTATATAATCTAGCATATTTTTCAAAGATCAACTCTCTCGTATCATCATTCGGAACATCAAACAAGAGTTTGATATTCTTATCAGAAATGCCCATGCAAAATATGCACATTAATCGCCTTCTAATTGGAATTGGTTTAATCTGTCACATTTATTTGCACAGCAACAATATACACTCCCCCACCCACTTTCAATAGGTAAACTGTTTATGTTTTTACACTCATCACACTATTTAGCTGCTATAGAAAATGTATGGATGCAAGTGCAGCTTCTGCTGCTGCTACTGCTGAACGCCACCAATTTGTGCTAGCAACAACAACAATGACAATTTGTCCTAGACTATTTGACAACATCGATAGATGGTTAGCCAGCCAGACAGCCAGCCAGGCTGATGGCCTGGTTGGTTTTTGGCTTGCTGCCAGCTGTACCTGTGCGCACTAGCTGATCGGGTGGCAGACGCGGCGCCTGCGCATGCAGGCGATCTAGATGAATGTCGAGGCTGTGGCAGCTGGGCAGACTGTAGCGCTTGTGGGCGAAACGTGGCGCCATTGGCGACTTGACACGCCCGTAGCTGCGACGCTGTGTCGCTGCCTCGCTGTCGGAGCTGTAGCCGTGAGGCATCGCACCCGGTGGTTGGGTAGTGCGTTCGTGCTGCACGGGTATTATCAATTCATTGCCAGCGGCAATCTTCAAAGGATATGGCGAATGGCGGCCATTATTGATGGAGTTGTTAGCGCCTTTGCTGTTCCACTGGCTGCTCACAAACTTGTGGCCCTCGCCGGGAAAGAGTATGCCGAACTCGTAGCCAAAGTCATATTTGAAATAGATTAAACCGGTGTTGGGATCGACGCATTTGGTGCCTGATTATGTGTTTTGTTGACAATTGGAAAGGTGTGTACAGAACTTAGAGATAGCATATACAAAATGGTTTCATGGGCAGTTAGTTGTCGATGCGAGAAAAGGCACTCCAAAATCAAATTTTCAAAATATTCAATCTCAACTTTCAATACCAATTTGAATGGAACCAATGTGTTTATTTTTTTTATTTTTTGGTTTGGTTCGCCAATTTCTACTGTCGTTTTAGTATCTAGAATCTACGAAAGAAACTTCAGTGTACTCACCGTATTGCGATACACGCGACTCATCTCTATAGGCCTGCGGCTGATTGCTGCCCTCACTCGGCGCACGCCTAAAGCCAGGACGCATACTGCCATTCGAGCTGATCTGCTGGCTATGCATGTCCCTGCTGACATCTTCGATGAACTGATGGGACTTCTGTAGGAACGTGGAGCCCATACGTTTGCCCTGACCTTCCGCCTGCTGTTGCAGTGTGTTATAGCCATGCCGCGGCAAGGTGCTTGCTCGCTGCGGCTGCGGTTGCTGCTGCTGTTGCTGTTGCTGCAGATCTGTCTGATCCTTGGAACCGTCCGACAACCGATTGCCGAACTGCTGTCTCATGGTGCTGTTGCGATTCAGCGACTGCGTGCGATGCTGTGTGGTCACCGTGCTGCCGCCACGCTGCTCCTTACGCAATGTATTCACATCTACAAAGATTTTGCTAGGCATTTCTGGGCCACGATCGAACTCCATGGGTGAGAGCACACGCTCGTAGCTGCGTGGCAAGCTGCAGGAGCGACCTCCAGACTGCGGTGCTGCCACACGACGATAGCCCTTGGTCAGGCCATCGCCATAGGGTGACCAGAGTGGCTGAATACGTGTGCCTTCTACTTCGCTCTCGTAATCACTCTCGCGATACTCGCCAGGTATAAACTTGGTTGGCGTAGCCGGTGGAGGCAGATGCGATTGACGTGACGGCGTACGACTGCCCGCCGGGCTATAAGGGAAAGGCTCCAGAGCTGGCTGCTGATGCTGCTGCTGTTGGTTGTCAAAGTGTATAACGCGCTTGGTCTGCTGCATGTTGACAACGCGCTGAGAGCTCTCCGTAGACTCGTGCATCTGCATCACATTCTTCGTCTCATGAGCTACCTTGGCCATGTGCATTGGCGCACCTGCAACTGCATTGTAGTACATGGTTGGCCGTGAGCTCGGCATCGGCTGCTGTTGCTGCTGTGTGGCGGCTATAAACTTGGCCGCCACAGGCTTGGGTTTGAAGACCGGCTGCGGCTGTTGCTGCTGCTGTTGACTTCTCGTGAACTGCTTTGAGCTGCTCTCCGTTTTGATCTCGTGGCGTATCTCTTTGCCAATAGGTTCGAATTTGGGACGAGTAAAGCTGCCCAATTGCGGTGGCGTCGGCTCAAACTCCATGGGCGACGGTGTCACCACAACTACCGGCGACTTGTGACCATTGGCAATGTTGGTGCGCGGCGTGGGCGTGGGTGGGAACACCACACGGTAGCCCTTGATGTCCGAGTCAGATTCATTGGCTCGCGATACCGAACGGAAACGCTCATCCACCTCGCTGCTGTAATCGCTGAATTCCGCAGCGGGCGTCTTGCGCTGCGCCGGCACTGGACTGGGCGTGATCAGGGGCGCGGCATTCGAGGAATATTTGGTCTCGCGATGTGTTGAGCTGCTGCTGCTCTGCTGCATATTGCTTGTCATGCTCGACGAGGTGTACTTGTAGTTCTGTGAGAAACAAAATCGATTACTAAAGCTCAAAGTTAGGGATAAATGCAACAACGAAAATGTGTTAGATATTCAGGCAAATGCGTAAGAACAATAAGAATAATGAATTGGGTTGAATTATATACTTAAAACTGTAGAAAATATACAATAAATGATTATGAATAAACATTTTTAGCTGATGAGCTATATAAAACGCAGTGTTAATGTGGCAGATGCTTTGGCTAATGGGCATTAGAGTCAAGTCAACTGATGAACATGGTTAAACAAGGACAAACAACAAGAGCATATGAGAAGGGGAACAGGACGCAGCCAGTTCCAAGTGCTACACATAACAACGACAACAACAACACATATTGTGCATATACAGTACACAGAGTAGTCTATGCGAACCTTCGCCTCCTGACTGTAGCTAGATTGCTGAGGAGCCGATGGTGGGGCAAAGTACAGCTGTGCTGGTGGTTCTGGCTGCAGCTTGGCTGCTGCCGGCGCATTTGTTGTTGTCGATGATTTTGTCTCATAAAAACTGCTTTCGGACTTGCGATAGCTAGAGTGATCCTCGGTATCGGCCGCATAGCCACTCGACTTGAACGATGACTCCATGGTGGCCTGCTGCTGACGCGCCCGATTGCCTGGCTCATCCGACTCACTGCCGCTATACTTGTAGCGATCGCTTTCGTAATCACTTTCATAGTGTGCGCCCAGGCGGTTGGGTATAACTGGGGGCGGTGGGCGGTAATTGGTGGTGCCATTGGGCTTGGGTGCCGTGACGGGCGTCAACGTGGGCACCGAATGTGGCAGCACCTTGCTGGGACCCTGCATGAGATTCTGTTCCAGTTTCTGTTCCATGCTCTCCACCAGCGAATGACGACGCAGCTCCTCTTGTTTAGGCGCAAAACAAATCTCTGGCGGAGTGCCAGGCTCAAGCTCAATGTTGACTAGTCGAGTGACGGGTGCCGGAGTCGGTGGTGTGATATTCTTAGCCACCTGCTGCACCAGGAAGGGCGCATTTAGCTCCTTGGTGGGCGTGGGTGTGGGAAGCTTAGTGATACTTATTTGCTGTTCTGTCTTCTGTTCCACATCGCTTGTGTAGCTGGTGGTGCCTGTAGGAGTCCACAGCTTAGACATTGCCACGCCCTCTGCTGATGGCTTGGGCGATGGTGAACGAGTGTTCTGTTGGGCCGGAGTTGCCAACACCGCTGCGGGACGCACAATTGGCTGGCCATACTCCACCTTCACCTCCTTGGTTAAAGTTGTCTCGTGCTGTATACTCTGCAGATTGAGAGGCGGCGGAAACACGGGTACACCACCCTGCGGTGGTGGCTCTCTGGGCTGTACTTCCTCCAAAATCTTGATCTTTTCTTGGATGAGCGGCTGTTTGGGTAGCTGTTTCTCAGTTTTGGGCGTATAGCAAAATTCTGGTGGTGCTCCTGGAATAAGATTCAAGCTTCTCAGCTCCTCAGCTAGTGTTTGCGCTTGCGGCTGACGCACCACCGTCTCTAACGGCCGCTGGGCCAGTGGTTTCGGTCGCTGTGTAACGGATTCCTCATCGATCTTCTTGAAGTACTCAAAGGATGAAGACGTTTTGTGTTCGTTGCTGCTGCTCTCATATCTGGTGTTGATTTGCGTCTGCATCTGCGGTGGTTGTTGTAGTTGTGGCTGCGCCTGCTGGCCAAAAGCTGTGGCCACAACGGGTGTACAGGGCTTGGGTGGCACTGGCGGCGGGGTTTGTGTGACGCCAGTCTTATAACTGGTCTGTGTATCGGTCTGATCCATGCTGGCAGTGTTGTTGGTAGTGGTGGTGTTGGTGGTGTTGGTGGTTGGTGTCTTTGGTCGCAGACTCAGCTCGGGCAGGTCTTGATATGTCGATTTGTGCTCTAGACGCATCGTTGCCTCAGTGGTGCAACGATGCTCAGTGATAACTTTCGACTCGGACAAGCCATGCAGATCGTTGGCAGTGGTTGCATCGGTTTGAGTGGTCTGATATGATTGGGGCTCTTTGTTGAACTGGTTCTGGTTCTGGTTCTGGTTCTGGTTCTAGTTGTTGGTTACGATTCAATTCAGATATATTTTTATATATATATGTGTGTATATATGTTGTTGCATGAAACCCACATGAGTGTAATGAGCAAAGCGAAACGAACAACGTCGAAATCAATGAGAGAAGAAATTCACAAGATTTGTTTATTATAAATAAATAAATGTATATATATATATATATATGTATATAAATCATGTCAAGAACGTAACAAGTCGAAGAAATATTATAGTATATAGTAAAGAATTGAATTGAATAGATTGACAGTTCGATAAAGTTATATATATGGGAGGGTAGATAGGTTGATAGATAGAAAGATAGATAGAGTTGCAGTCAGAGTCATGATAAATACAATATCGGATGGATAATGCAGTATCGTGTTTATATATTGAGCACATGCACACTTACTTCAGTTTTGAATGCACTGGCTGGCGCCTCATAGACGATGGTCTTGACCACCTCCTGCATGCGTTCCGGCGATGGCTCTAATATGGCACAGTCTGCAATACTCTTGGCCTCACCGCCAGCATTCGTTGCCCTCACCATATACTTGCCAGAGTCCGTTGTTTGTGCTGCACGTAAAGAGAAGCTAGCAAAGATATAAATTTAATGAATGAGCAGTCATTCACCTTTCTCGATGATCAGCTTGTACGAGTTGCCCTGGGCAAGCAGGCGATGCTCAGAGATGCCAGCATCCTTGAGTGGCTTGTCATCCTTTAGCCAGGTGACTGTAGGATCTGGCAGTCCAGTTACTTCCACTTCCATAATCAAACGCTCACCCTTCTTGCTAACCTGCGCCTGCAAACGACGACCGAAGACTGGTGGAAAGATCGTCTCTGCACGGATAGAAGAAGCCAAAAATACGTTAGAAGAATCGACCAACATTTGGGGTGCACATGTGTTGCGGTTCACTGTGGCCACTTTCATTTGAAAGCCACAACACACGCACACAGCTAATTCAGTGAAAATAAATATTGGCTTTTGTATGTCATTGCAACAGAAGATCTCTAAAGATCTTGCAAAAATAATTTACTTGCACAGCCGTCCAAATGATCAGCTATAATGAGTAATTCGTGTAGACAGGCAGTAAAAATAAAAGTTTTCATTTTTTTTTTCAAACAAATTTCAACCACACAAAACGACAAATCCGCCAACAAAAACTTGTGTTCAAGCTAAATTTACATAATTATTGCCCACTTCATGCCCCCAACCAAACCCACAAAGCCCACCCACAAAAAAAAAAGCCGAAAAATTATTTAGAAATTTCTGTGTAAGAAGCAAATAACAAAAAGAAAAAAATCTGTTCCCCTGCGGGCGAGAAAAATCATTTGAATATAAACAAAAACAGCGACGCCACTAAAAACTCATCAATATGCGAAACGGTCGGCATTGACGTTTCTAGATCTATTGCCGCCCCCGACAATGACACTTTAATGCTCGCCAGTGATTGATGTGGCGCACGGACGGACGCACAAAATATTGACATACGATATGACCCATATGTAGGCTATATCTCTTTATGTTCTACACATTCGTTAGCTCATTAGGATTTTGACTTGAAATGAAATTATTTGTTAGCATTAAATGCTAACACGACTTTAACAGTTTTCTGTTAATGTAGATACTCAGTGTGTATATCCTACATGTCTGTTCTATAAATTCAAATAGTTAACATAACATTTACTTACTTTTCACCACCAGATCCGCTGTGCTTGTTGACTGACCCACCGCATTGGATGCTGTCACCGCATATCGTCCAGCATCGGCCACGCCCACCTCCTTCAGTTCAATAGTGACACGATTGTATTTGTTGGATATCTTGGTGTGTGCATTGTCGAACAGTTGATCGCCGTTTTTCTCTACCTTAATCTCGGGCGAGGGATAGCCATCATAGATGGCCTCCATGCTCACATTAGCGCCTTGATCCACAATCTTGCCCGTTAGGGGAGTGGTGAAACGTGGTGCAATCTCCTTGCGCAATCTCGTTGGCGATTCGGGCATTCCGATTGCTGGTACTGATGCACCTCCATTGGTGGACTGTACCAGCGTAAAGGATTTCTGCTGCACCGAGGGACTGCTCATTTCTTTGCTCTTGTGCAGCTCTTGGTACTGATGGCTCTCAACAATCTCCGGTCGCTGTTGGCCCAACTGCTTGAGAGACTGATCAATGTGTGCCGAGGAATGATGCACTTCTGCCTGCGGCACGTTGCCCTCATACGAGTTGACCTGCGATGTGGAGGTGGTCGTAAAGGTTTGCTTCTTGATGGTCACACGCGATGATTCGGTATTGTGCTCCTGTGTCATGCTCTGCAAGTTACTAGAAGCGGGCACTGGGCTGCTGCCAATGATATTCAGGAAGGCCACACAAGTGGCTTTGCCTGCGTCATTCTCGGCGGTGCAGCTAATCTTGCCAACAGCATCATGCGTTAATTGCTGAATTGTCAACACCTGACGATCGCCACTGGTGGAGACGAGGAAATTGTGTCCGTGCACCGGCTGATCATTAAAAAACCAGTGCACTTTAGGCGTTGGCTTGCCCACCACAATACACTCGAACTTGACCACGTCATCGATGTGGGCCTGCTTGTCACTGAAGAGCTCTTTGAACTCGGGGCACAGCTGTCGCTCGACGATCTCCACAGATGATTGACTGCTGCGACGATTCTCTGGGGCATTCACGGATTTGACAATTAAGTGCGAGAAACATTTGGCATCGCCCGCATTGTTCGATACCTTGACCGTGTAGACGCCTTTGTCGCTGGCATCCACATTGTTCAGAATTAGCTTGAATATGCCAGCCTCAGCATCGGACTGGGTGGTGACACGTTCGTTTAGCTGCAGCTCCTTATTGGTCAAATACCATTGAGCTTTCAATGGCTGATCGCCGTTGGCGTGCACCTCTAGCACCACCTGCTCACCCTCATCGGCGAGCACATCCGAGAGTAAACGCTCGAACTTGGGCGGCGACTCTTTGGGCAGAGACTGACGATCGATCTGTACTCTGGTTGCTGAATCCGACATGTTCAGCGATGTCACCTTCAGATCACAGCTGCTCGAGGCCTCACCCGCTGAATTGATGGCAACCACCTTATAGTTGCCGCCATCCTCTTGGCACACCTCCTGTATGAAGAGCGAGCACCGATCGCCCTGGAATAGCAGCTGGACATCAGCCGACTCCTTGACGGGTCGCTCGTTATGATACCAAATGACCTCCGGCTCGGGCTGACCTACAATCACACAGTCCAAACGGACTGGCTTGCCCTCGAATATGAAGACGTCCTTCAGTGGAATATGCACCGCCGGACGGATGGGTTCGATATCGCTAGCCATCTCAGAATCGGACGTCTCGTTTGGCAGACGACCCTTGACAATTATATTGCAACTGCTATAAGCTTCGCCAGCCAAGTTCTTAGCACTCAACACGTAGGATCCGGCGTCGTTTGGATAAGCTTGCGGTATTGTAAGCGTAACGCGTCCGTTTTCGTACTGAAATTCGTTAAAAACAATTTTGAAATATGTTAAGCGATGACTGCGCACATCTCACCACATGGTGAATTCGTTGGCAGCGAGGCCGTGTGTTGAGTTCCCATGCTAATGGCTAATGCTTTTCAATTTGTGCCAGTTTTTGTGTGTGCTTTTCTATGGTTTTTTGCAATCTAATTTTCAGTTTACACCCATCCCCAAAAACTTATTTATGTTTGGCGCACGGATGTACAATCCGGCCTATGTCTGTGCGCTGCGTATCCGGCGCGGGAGTCTACAAAAAAAACTGAAAATAGTAGTCGATTGAGCAGGGGGGGTAGGGTAAACCCCATAATATTCGGCTGACGTGCTGTTTATTTGATAAAGAAACTGGGAAATTTCTTTTGTTTGGGCAACTAAATTGCAGGAAGCGTCTGAGTTCAGGTGTTGTGCACCACTTGAAATTGAACAACAATGGTATAGATACTCGATTGTATATAGAATCGATTTAATTGTTTAATCAGCTCGACGCAATGAGATCATGTTTGGTTTGTCAAAAAGGCAATTAAAAGCAATGAAATCATTTTGCATTTGGCCAAAAGCGTTGATCTCTATAAAAATTAAATGAAAATTTTTAAAGCATACATATATACACACGCAGTATACACAGTCGATCTCTGTGTGTAGGTGTTTGTGTGTGTGTGTGTGTACATATGTTGTGCCGAATAACGGCGCCCACAATAAACAAATTGGCTGACAGCGCCCACGAAAGACGAGTGTGGTGAATTGGATTTGCGCCGCACCACACGGCTCGTTGCAACTGCGATGCGATGCTGCCAAAATCACACACAACAAAATATTGCAGCTATATGGCTGGCGACTTCTTAGCCTGTAATTTATAGTTATGCAGTGTATACTATGCGTCGGCTTATTTTTAAAACATTTGCCTTGAATTTTATAGTTTATCTTTCATTTATATTTTCTTTTCTTTTCTTTTCTTTTTGCAATAAGCTAATGATGCGGCCCCCTCCAGCTGTCTGGACCAGCGAAACTAAACGCTGACGTCAGCAGCGAAAGCGAATCAAGAAATTAAACATGTTCATTTAATATTCTATGGAACTATCATATATTCATGTATATATATATATGCTGTATACATACATATATATGTATATGTTACTTATGTATCTGCAACGCCCACCGCAGAATTTCTGACTGCTTTTTTTTCGCAATTCCAGCAAAGTTTGTTTATACTATACATGAAGAACCGTATATATCATTTGTGGGATCGCGCCATCGGGGAATTGTGCGCTGTGCCATTTCTTTTTCGCAATACACAAATATGCATATATTTATTTGATGGCAGACAGAATGAGGGTAACAGTTGGGCATGGAATTCACAAAAGAAAATTGTATCCCAGGAGAAAGCTACATAGACTATAAGATGGCCTAGAAATTATTTCAACAGCAGTCTTTTTGCCAACTGTCAATATTTTGGTCAGAGTATTTAAAGTTCGTTTCGCTATAAGAATTTGCTGAAAATTTTCCACAGCATTTTCCTTTGACTAGTAGAATTTTCCCCAAATGTCATCAAAGTTTTTACTCACTTTTGAGTCACGTGGCTGAAATGGTTTGCCATTGTGTAGCCAGCAGATTTCGGGCTGTGGTATGCCAGTGACCAAGGCTTCCATTTTGATCTTCTGTCCAACACGCGCCATGGCGTTCTGTAGCGGCATCTTGAAGCAGGGCAGCTCAGTGGGTTCTAGTGCTGCAAAAACAAGATTGTGAGTTGACTTGACCCTAGTTATAAATGTTTACTATGTTCCCACTTACGTTCTACAATCAAGCTAGCCGAGCAGTGTTCGATGCCAGCGGGATTCGAGGCGCTACATGTGTAAACGGCATCGTCCTCGAGGAACACCTCATCGAAGCGTAACATGGCTTCGCCATTGTTATAGCTGATGACATAATCCGGCGAATCATCAATGCACTTGTCGTTCTTGAACCACTGCACCGTTGGCAGCGGCACACCACTGACCACACACGAGAATTGGAAGGCGGTGCCTTCGGTGGCCTTGCCGCTCTCCAGGAAGCGCAAAATGCGTGGCGGCACCAGCTGCAGCTCGGCGGCATTCTCGCGCACCGTCAACGTGGCATTGGTATCGCAGGTGCCCACAAGATTGGAGGCGCGACAGCTGAAGCGTGCCGTGTCCGCAGCAAAAGTCTCCTCGATGACAAGACGGCAGATGCCCTTGTCGAAGCTGGTCTTGTAGTCTGCATTGCTTTGAATGCTGATGCCATCCTTGAACCACTCCACGTTCGGCTCTGGTGTGCCTGTGACCTCGCACTCGAAGACGAAGCGCTCGCCCTCACGGGTTAACGCATCTTTCAGTGGGCGTATGAACAACGGCGAAGCATAGCGCAGTTCCGTGAAAATCTGATTCACCTGAATATCTTTGCGTATGTTCTCCGTGACGATGCGCTGCTGATCGACCTGATCGCGCAGCGTTTGCAGACGCGTTATTTCCTCGCGCTGTATGCGCGATTCATTCTCGCGCCTTTGCCTGGCCTCCTCCTCGCGCTGCAGCCTAGTTTCCTCTTCACGCCTTAGCCGGATCTCCTCCTCGCGCTTTATTCTCAACTCTTCCTCACGTTTGTTATGAAGACGCGCCTCCTCATCGCGCAGCGCTTGCATACGCAGCTCCTCCTCCCGCTTGGCTATGTCACGCAGCGTTTGTATGCGCTGCTCCTCCTCTCGTGCCGCCTGCTCTCGGGCCAACTGCTCCCTGGCTGCCTGTTCACGCACGGCCTGTAGTCGGGCCTCCTCCTCTCGCACTGCCTGCTCACGCAGCGATAGTTGTCTGGCCGCCAGCTCGCGCTGCGCCTGCTCAATGGCCGCCTGCTGACGTTGTGCCTCCAGACGCGCTTGCTCTTCACGTGCCAAACGCTCTCTGGCCTCTGCCTCACGAATGGACTTCTCTCGTTCGGCCTGATCGCGTGCCTCGCGCTCCCGCTGGTCGCGTTGGCGCTGTTCCTGATTGAGACGCTCCTGAACAATATTGATATCCGTCTTCAGCTTGATAAACGACTGGAAAATGTTCATCACGTCGTTGTAGAGCGTTGACACCTTGTTCATGTCGTGCGCACACTGCGAAGCGCTGTCCAGCTTGGCGCGCAGCGCTGGCTCTCGACTGGTCACATATTTCTCAATGTCATTTACCAGATTCGAAGCTTCGACAGCATCACGCAAATAGGGCACCTTATTGGAGACGCTATTGTAGAAGTAGCTGATCTCGCGGTACTCCGCATCGATCTGCAAATGAGATGTGGAATGTGATTAGAAATATGATTTGAGGTGCAGTTTATTGCTTTCTTAACTTACCTTCTCGACCACCTCGAAGAACTCGTTAGCCTGGTTAAGGCTCTTTCGTTTCTGCTTCACCTGATCCTTGAAGCTTTGCCATTTATCGTTAAGCTTGCGTAGCTCGTCCTTAACATACGATTCACTTTCCGGATTGCTAATGAACAGCTGCTGCCTCGTGGTCTCTGTAAACTTCTCGATGCGTTTCTCGAGCAGCTGGCGAAAAGGAAAGAGTCGAGTCGAGTCGGTAAAACGTTTTAAGAGACTGCCAAAAATATTTATTACAGCTCATTCTCTAATTAACCCATTAAGCGGCCGCAGCTAAAACAAATGTCTGGGCAAATAGGCACACAAGTGCAGCCGAAATGAGCTTAAAAGATATAGATACTTTTGCATGTGGTGCCCAGGCTAAAAGTCCATAAAATCAGAACGTCAAAAGCAATTTATAACAGCAAATGTGCAGCTAAGAGGAGTGAATTTCAAAACAGCCAAGTGCCAAGCATTCAAATATTCATATCTCTAGCTGTGTATGTCTGTATCTCTAGATGTAGTTGTAGCTGTATCTGTATCTATATCTATAGCTGCCGCACTAGCTGCAAGATGTATTTCTCAAGTTTTTAATTACAAACTAACGACAGCTGCCGCTGTCCGTTCAACGCTGCGCTGACAGCGACAACATTTTGAAAGTTGAATTTGAATTTGTACTTATTTTCGAAAATGTCTCAACGCATTTGGAAATTTGATGAATGTACCGGGGCTGCTTCCATACGGAAACCATGTTGAGATGTGGCCACCCAAACTGAGGCGACAGGCAATGCAAAAAGCCAACAGAAAGGGCTAGGGAAAGGAAAAGGGAACTCTTGCCACATGCATTGGGATGGATTACAACTTGGTCTTCATAATGGCTACCTCTAACGTATGCGCTGACTGGCCCCAGCGTCGCTGATGAGGCGTCGATTTCACAAATCTGGGCATTGAACACTATAAGATTGATGTTAGTATTAAATACCTTGCAGCTGAATCTGTATGTTAGCCAAGTAGAATAAGAAGAGACCCCCTCACGCACATCTAGTAGAGTTCACTCACCTCTATGGTACGTTCAAAGTACTCGAATGCCAGCGATGTTGTCTTGGCAGCTGCTAGACTATCGACACTCTGACCATTAATATCGTGCAACTGCTTGCTGACGCTGTCCAGACTGCGATCAATATCCTCCAGGTCGTTGCGAAACTGCTCGATTTTCTCGAGACGCTCCAGAGTGGACATGGTGGCGCTGCTATTCGACTCGAAGTGAATGCGCAAATTCTCCAACAACTTCAAAATGCGATCAGTGTCGATTTCGCGAGCGCCCGGCGGTTCCAATACACGCACACGATCGATCAGCAGTTCGGATTGTGTGATTAACGATCTAAATTTATCCATGCACTGATCGCGGAATTTCTCATGCTCGGCTATGGTGCGCTCCACGCCCGAAGACAAGCCCGTTGCACTCGACTGCTGTCTGGCAAAGTATCCATCGATCTCTCGTCGCAGCTGCACAATGTTCTCGAGGAACTGCAACACGCTCTCCAGCAGCGTACGATAGTCGTACTTGATGCCATCCAATTTCGCCTTCAGCATGCGCAGATTGTTGATCACCTGCTCGATCTTGGTCAGCGACTGCTGATCCTTGGTCTGTATGCTCAGCGTGGTTTGTATGCGCTGCTGTATCTCCTCCTGGGCGCGCTCTATGTCCTGTGTCACATAGCTCAGCTTTTCGCGTGTGCTCGTCAGCAGCTGCTTGGAGTCCAAGCTGGATGTGCTGAACACCGGATACAGCTGTGTGTCCACCTGCGTGCTTTTGGCCACAATCTAAGAAAATGTGTTAAATATTAAATTGAGCAACTTGTTTTGTACTCCTCATTACCTCCTCGTTGTCGCTCATGACTTTCTCTAGCAAATATTCTACTTCGCGCTTTTCCGCAATGGTCGTTGTCCAATTTTCCAGACTGCTCGTCACGTCGACTTGCCGCTTACTGAAGCCGTTCAGCGTCTCCTCCACTGCCTGCACCGAGGGCTTCGTCTCGAGATATGGATCCACAATCTACGCAGCGATGTCGTTAAAAATAGCATAAAATGAAATCAGTTTCAGTTTGTTTCTATTTCTCTCATCTTTTTTTTTTTTGGTTTTTGGTTTTTGCTTTTCGTTTTGGCTTTTTATTTTAGTTTTGCGTTTGCCTTTTTGGCTTTTCTATAATTTCTTGCTCAAGTGTCTTGGCTGACAAGTTGGAAAATTCGTGGAAAGCGCGTGGCACGTGGCACGCATCTGCCTGTGATCAGGGTCTGACGCGTTCTGACGAGTCCAGGCCAAACCAGACCCGAACCGAGATACGTCTCTTTCTCTCTATCTATAGACGAGCAGCGAAAATTGCCTGCTTTTATTTATGGACTCAACTCGACTCGAGGCGTTGGCAGCCAAGCGAATTTTCTAATTTCAAATCTTTGTATGCGACTGCCGCACTCTGGCGCTATAACACAGCCTCGCCTCTCTCTATGCTCCTCCTGCATGTAAGAGGGAAAATGGCTTGTCGTTTCTAAAATATATGTTTATGGTGTGGCTATAGCCAGCCGAAATCATATTGTTGGAAATTTATGTGCCCTAGCTGGCAGGTACAAAGCAGTTGCTGCACAACTCGGCTAAGATGCAATCAACACTTGAATCATATATTTTCTTAGCTCTCTATAGCAGATACTCTTATTAAACTGTTGATGGAAATCTTAAAGAGTTGCGATAGAAATTAAAAAAAAATTGTGCAAGGCAGAAGATATCTAGGCTAATGCTGTGTTAGCTCTTCAAATATGATTTATGATATATTATTAAAATAATTTTTCAGACGATTGTAGAGTTTTTCTTCTAGGAATTTCCTACAATTTACTTTCTACTCTATCTTTTATAATAATAATAAATCAGCTACTCAAGAATCAATTCAACATAATCTTAAAGTCTTTTGGCATTAATTAATTATATAAAGTGCCCAACTCTTTGAAATAGTTGTGGTACCTATTTAGATAGGGGAGAAACATAAACAAAGCCAGCGACCAATGTACTTTGGTTTTTGTTTTGCAAATTCGCAATGCGCGCTAAAAATAGCAAGCGTTGCAGCATGTTGGAGCATATTAGTCTGCTCTGGATCTGGCAGAGTCTGAAAATTTGCCAGCCGTCAGCAGCTGACATCAGCGGTTAGTCAAGAAAAAGAAACTCATGCAAAGCCCTGCCCTGACATTAGAGAATTCCAACAAACTCTATATACTAGTAATAGGTATATCCCATAAGACTATCGATACAGACTTTTAGGTTGATGAATCGCTGCCCGGCTGACTTGAGTTCCGCGTAGCTGGCGACAATGTTGGCCCATGTGGCCTGTAGGAAGTGCAGCTTGTGCTCATCGGGCGTTTGCAGCAGCTGTCGCTGCAAATGATCCAACTGACTAGAGAGCTCGTTGGCCTGCTCGAAAAATTCGATGAGCAGGGACACGTAGTCCACGCGCTTCAGCACCAGATCTTTTAACTCAATCCAGTGCTTATGCAATGCCTCGGCCTTGGAGTCCACATCGAAGCGCTGCTGCGGGCTGAGCGATTCCAAATGCTGTTTGATGGACTCCAGCAGCAGATTAATCAGCTCACCCTTAATCTGCGCAAAAAGACACATTGATAGGTAATGGCTTTTACAAGTTGCTCATTTAACTTACCTCCAGATCCTGCATTAGCTCGTGGTGCTGCAGCAGAAATTGTTTGGCCTGATGCAGATTACGACCCATGTTCACACTCTGCTGTAGCTGCAGCTGACCGGAAGCACGCAGCCAGGCGAGCAGCTCATTGTGCTGCGAGAGGAATTCGGTTAGAGCTCGCTGAACTCGCTGATGATCCTCGCTGCTGTTTGCACAGATGCCCTCGATATACGCCTTGCGATTCTCCAGCTCGTCCAGCACACGCTTAATGCCCTGCGTCTCGGGCTGTGTTCGTCCCACCTCGTCCAGTATGCCATAGCCCAGACGCAGCGGCTCCTCGGTGAAAGTGCGCACGTCGCGGGATACCTTGGCAAACATGGCATAGCTTTCGGGAGAATTGGGCGGCAGCTTGACGCTGGCCAGCTCCAGTTCCAGCTTCTCTAGCACGCTAAGCGTATGCTCCGCCTTGGCGAAGAAGTCGCGTGATTGCTGCAGCCAATGCTCACGCTGATCCACCAGATCCAAATGCTCCGTGCAGATGCTGAGCACCGCGTAGGCACGAGCGCAATCCTCATCGCCAGCAAAGTAGCCCGGAGCCTGAACTTTCTCCTTGGCACGCGTTATCTTGAGCGCACGATCGCGCAGCAGTAATGCCTGCTGTTTCCACTCCCGATACTTTAGCAGCGTCTGGTTGGCCGTATGCTCGCACTCACCCAGGCTGTACATGGTGTTCAGCTCGTGCTTGGCCTGCTGCAGTGCTGCCTCCAGTTCGATTAGCTCACGGCCAAGCAGCTTGAGGGCCAGACATTGCTCCAGCTGTGTTTTGCGTGTCTGCCAAGCCAACTCTAAGGAGTTGCGACGATCGTGCAACGCTTCCAACCACTGTTGCACCTGATGCACAGCACGAGTTGCATCCCGCTTGATGTGTTCCGGTCGTGTGTCCAGTGTCTCAAGCTTCTCCAGCTCCTGCAGCTGGGCCAGCAGCTCGTTGCCATCCTTGAGCGCCGCCATGACGCCGGTCAGCATGTCGATGCGCAACTGTTTGAATTTGTTGAGGAACTCCTGAACGCCAGCCACCTCAGCGGGCAGCGATGCCTCGTTGCAGGCCACTTCCAGCTGATCCATGCGTCTAAAGCACTGTGTCATCTTGTCGTGAAACTGTGTGCACAGGTGCAAAATGTGCTGACGATCCTGCAGCAGATTCAGTATGTCCTGCCAAATGATGTTCAGTGTGTCGGCCATGGCATTGACTAGCTCCGAACTGATGCGTTTGCTGGCCAGCAATTTGTCGGCCTTCTGCACAAACTCATCCATGGGCCCAGGCAGGTTCTGTAAGAAAGAACGAACAAGTTAGTTGTACATATGAGATTATGTAGGTGGTTTGTTTAGCTACCTGTAGATTACGCAGCGTCTCATCGTGCTCTCTTTGCATGTGCAGCGACTCATCCAGATTATCGCCGAGCGCTGTTATTTTTGGCTCCAGTTCCACGACCTTGATGTAAATCTTTTCGGGACTCTGGAAAGTTGTTTTTAAATAAAAAAAAGCTATAAAAGCAAGCCAAGCCAGCGACTCTACTTCAAATGCTATTAACTGATGACTCACTAAACACGTCAAAAACAGAAGAAAGTCTATAGACCTCACTTAAAAGCTTGAGCATTGCAGAATGAGGAGATCAGAAGGGCGGACTTTGTGTAAGAGAAATGTCAATCA
The DNA here is from genome assembly GCA_035045945.1 of Drosophila anceps. NCBI lineage: Eukaryota > Metazoa > Arthropoda > Insecta > Diptera > Drosophilidae > Drosophila > Drosophila anceps. Next base: position 1,777,323 of record JAWNON010000150.1, read on the forward strand.
AAAAAAAATATGGAGAAAATCTATTTCATTGCATAGTTCTAGCATTCAAAGAGAAGTTCACGAAAGAGAGTTTGATACTTATTTGTATAAAACTTAACCCTTAGCCTCATAAATGTGCTTATTTTAAATATTATTCAGAGTCACGTTCACGGCCTTCTGCGGCTCAGTCGTAGCCAATGCTGCGTTCTCATTCATGAAACTAGTCGTTGACATCGGCGCAGATCTGCCACGAAACCTGCTCAGGCGACGACAATGCTGCACAGCAGCTTCTAATTTTGGTAGTCGTCGAGTTATCGATGCACAACAACTACAACAGAGACAAACAGGAGAATAACAACAGTTCCCAACTCTATTGGAGTCTGTGTGTGATTGCAATGAAGGTCAGCAGTGACTCTATATGGTAATGGCATCCGTTAGTTTTTCCTGTTGGGATGCGCATGTGTTGATATGTATATGCTTGTTGGAATACCCCAACGAGCACCGCCCCCCGCTGCTCCTCTTGCTGCTCACACATATTTGGCCAGAGTTATGTGGTTCCAGTTTGCTGGAAGAAAAAGTGCCACATGTCGGAGAATAGAGAACATTTCAGCTGTTGCCTGCCTGCCTGCCACACGCAGTGAAAGCCACTCGCTGACATTTTTTAGCGGTAGCGTCTGCCCCGTCAAATACTAAAGCAGCCCATGTGCGTGGGTGTCAATTCGTTTGACAGTCACGACAATCTCTAATGTTTTTATGCTCGTTTTCCTACAGGGCTCGCCGTTATTGTTATTGTTATTGGTTTTTATGTTTGCGTCTTTTAACCGTATCTGGCGCGGAACGCATCGTTTAGCTGTCGATTAAATTGAACTTTAATTTGTTTGCTGTGGGTCCACAGAGCGCACAGCTGCCGTTCCCAAATGCATACGCTCAAGATCAACCATCTCACTAATGACTGTAATCAATCAATTACAATGAAAACTAATAACCGTGCTATTAGACTGAAATTACAACATTGGCGCCCAGGGGCATGCGGCTAGCTCTAGCTCCAGCAAGACTAGTTGGACGTGAGTAAGTTTTCAATATGCAAAAATAGTTGGCTCCGGATAATTCAAGTTGATGTAACGAGCAACGTTACACCAAAATACGAATCACGTCAGAGTCGTCTAACTGAAATGTGAACCATATATGGCATGACATCACTATAGGCAGCCATAGACCATAACTATATTCATACACAAATACAAATACGAGCATACAATATATTCATACGCGACTCTGCGCACGGCGCTTCATTCATTGCAACAATTTGTGTTGAATCATATTTCAGAGTGCCGCACGCAGCGGGCCATTAAAACTGTGTGTGTGTGTGTGTGTGTGTGCATTTTGGCCGTTTATAAAGAGAGTTTGGACACCATTTGGCTAAGCTCTGGTAACGAGACGGAAGTCTAAGACGATCATGTCAGTAGGATACTGTGATGATATAATACCCAAGAGCTCCCATGGGCAACAGGGTATGTCGATCCGTCCATCTGTCTGTCTAAGTCCACTTCTGAGGCGCTTAGCCCCAAACACGTTTTTGGCTTTTAAATTAATACTTTGTGTCAGCGGGTAGAACACGATTTCGATATAAAATTACCTTGACGTGGTTATCGTTTGTATGAAATCATTGCGCGCTTTTATTTTTTTTTCTGTCTCTCTCTCTTTTATTAGTTCGCAGAGCCCGGCTTTTTGATGATTTGATTGAGTATCTCGAAAAGCTCTGCACGCGTTGTAGCGTGGGCGTTGGCGGATTCTTATTGGAAAACGTTTGCAATTTAAACAATTGCCAATTCGCGACACGCGACTAGCCACGAATTGAGATGAGAAATGCCCGAAAGACTATCTATAGCCAGTAGTAAACAACATATAAAGTTACTTCAGATCTGTCAATTGTGTATTGTGTATTTCTCTGGAATACTTGGCTGCTCTATATAGTCAGCGTATGAGCTGCATATCAATGAAATTGAGTCCATTAAAAATACATAAATCAATCATTCACTGACCCGCACACACACTGCCAATTGCAGAGCATATAGAGCTAAGAGTTTCGACAAATAGCCAAATGCTATAAAAACCGCATTAGCATTAGCATTAGCGTATTGTGTGTGTGTGTGTGTGTGTGTGTGTGTGTGTGTGTGTGATATTTCAGGAATTAAACAAATATTTCTAGCTTTAGCAAATACGCATATGCAAATGATTTGTGCGACATTGTTATTGTTTTTTAAATATCTATTTCAATGGGTAGTAAAAGAGGTATATTGGTTGCAGATCTCTACAACTATCAGAGTTAGTTAAATACCCGAATACAGCTAACAAACTGCGTGGATCTAGCGAAGTCTGCAATTGTGAACTTAATAAGTTAAAAACAGGGTATCTCCCAGTCAATCACTTTAGTTTTTAATGCCCAAACAACACTATCAGTTTATAAAGTTACTTCAGTCAGAGCAATTGTAGAGCATTGCGCCGCCAGTTATAGCCGTTCAGCTTGACTTGATTTGTGTCATAAAACATTGTTTTATTTTTTTCCATTAATTTGCATTGTGCCAGCCTTAATGATCTAACAAAGGTTAGCTCGCGTCGCTGGCGTGTGATGTCAGACTTTTGAGTTCTATTAATACGCGTACAATAAACAAAATAAACATCAAATATGTTTCAGTTATTTCTGTGCTGTGTTTGTTTCTCGCACTTGGCCCGTTCCCAGGCAGCAGCTGCGAACTATAAGGGAGAGAGAGCTAGTGATAGAGAGAGAGAGAGAGAGAGAGAGAGAGAAAGAAAGTGTGTGAGAGTGGCTCGCTGCAATCGCATCGCTCCAATCGAATGCAATTTAAATTTCAATTTAATTCGCAACCAGGCGAGAGATAATTTCTATAATTGTTTGTACAAATTGCTAACCACGACTCGCAGCAGCAGCAGCCAAAAGCCGCAGTTGCAGTTGTAGTTGCGGCAGCCAGCGTCGACTTTCATTGAACGTTTATCGGTAAATATCAGTTTTCATGTAAACATGCAATACATTTCGCATCTACCCAAAAACCAGAAAACGTGCCTGGTAATTACGGCAGCTGCTCTGCTCCACAGATAACTTGGCTGGCAGATGCAGCCGGGCTCGAATGTTGGCTTGGATGCCGCGCGGCTGCTGCTGCTGCTGCTGTTAAATTTATGCCGCTGCCTTCGATTATCAATCAGTGCGTGCCAAAACTGTTTTGTCAGCTGCGCTAAGTAGGAGCTGCATTAGCTCCAGCGATAGACGATAGCCAGCTGCCAAGGAGACCGGCTTGGCCGCGTTTGCCAACTGGCAACAGCGTCTGCGCATAGAATACATTATTTAACATCTTTTGCTTTTTAACACTGGACATGTTGACAATGTCCAGCGCCACCTCTTGTCTTGTGCATACGGCCAGCGAGGGCTGCACACACAGCTTTATGGTAATCAAAGTTAGCTAGGAGAAGTCTGAAAATGTTTTTGCTGATAAATAGAAGTTGCTTGTGGGACTCAAACTACAGCTATAGAACGTAACTGGATAGGTAGAGTGTATGAATGTGATCTGGCTAGATAGAGCAGTCGAAATATCAAACTAAATCTAAGAACTTGACCAGCAGACAACCTACCATATAATTTCCATCTTCTCTAACCAAAACTTTATGAAATTAGTAATAAAAAATCATTTTATAAGCTGTCAAAATTACAATTGCAAATTTTTATAACTCTCTTCAGACACTTTTGACATGCTGTGACTTTTATGGCTTTTCTTTTGAGTGCATAATCAAGCGGCAAATCACTGTGTGTGATCCGTGTGCTATAAATCACAGTGACAATCGTGACTTTCGTCGTGATTTTCGGTTAGCCCAGCCCTCGTTGCAAGTGCGAGTGGAATGCGCAGCTTTTCATGCGTAAATTTATGTGCCTGCCAAGCGTCGTAAACATTTCTCTAACTTGGCACACGGCTTTCTTTTGCCAGGCCCGACTACAGCTCCAGCTCCAGCTCCAGCTCTAGCTTCGGCTTCGGTTTTGGCTTCAGCTTTGACTTTGACTGTGACTCTGGCTGAGTGTCCATGCTCTGCGCAGCTGCAGCGTTTCACCCACGCCAGCCCAAAGCGACGGCACATAACTTAGGCGTGTGTGTCTGTGTGCTGCTCTGCTCATATGTCTGCGCAATTTATGAGTGAAAAGCTGCGACTTTTACAAATGAAATTGCCATAAATTCAATTAGTGGCGCTGCCCTGGTCCATAGCTGCGCTTCAATTGCAAATCAGAGCGAATCAACAATGAATCTCAAGTATCTTCAGCCGCACAAAGCAGGTCGCCTTTGCGCACCAATTCCCCCCACATACCATATACACATACACATACATATACATATACGTATATGTTTATAGCCATCAAATGGTCTTAACCAATGCTAATGCCAAATTAATTTCGCGCATTAGTTCCAATTATGGAGCAACTGGAGGCGTCTGCACGCTCGGCACGCTTCAGAGAACTATTTATTTAGAGTGAGTCTAAACGAAATACGTGAATCTTAAAGGCCCCTTTGAAGTTTTGTTCTTGGTCTGTTTGCTTTATTTCTGCCTTCTAATTGGCTGCCGTCCACTTCTGACCAGCCCATGGAATTTACTTGGGAAACTAAACTAAACAAATCTAAAGATACAAATTGTATCAATTGTAAATATTTTTTTTATAGAAATGTTTTCATTTAGAGCATGAAAACTACAAGAAGAAGAAGAAGAATAACAACAACAACAAGAACAACAAACAGTTGCGACCAAGATAATAAACTTTTGCGTAAATTTCTTAAAGCCATTGAGATTGATGCGTTGCCCAAGAGTTACATGTGTCTAGTAAATGAATTTCATTGGCCAAGGGTTGGCCATCATTTAGATGGCAGATACGTAGCAAAAGATGCTGATTTAGATGGAAAAACATAAAATGTAAATCATGTCGATGAGTTACGAGACTCGAGAGTCTCCGACTCTCTCTCTCTTGGCTAACAGATTTTCTAAATGGCTTAAAATGGGCAATAGAAGAATTTCAACAAAAATGATGGCAAAGAGGAAGCATTTGCTGTTATCTTAACAATTGCCATCACATCGTTTGTATGACAGAAATTGCCTTTTCAAATATTCAGCACAGCAGCTCTTCAACAGCACAAACTTTGCTGCTCAACAAACGCAATCAAACTTACGCAAACTTCGAAAAGAAAGAGTTAAATATTTATCTGTAACTGAAACTTTGACATATGCATAAGTACTCGAACTTATTAACATAGCTATGTACGTAGCACGAAAACTTATTGTTGCCTCAATCTTTTCACAGACTATCCATAACTTGAGATGTGCTTCCGCCTCCCCCATCACTCGCTCTCAGTCTCTTCCTTTTAGCATAACAATAACAAACATAACAATAACAGACAAAAAGAACTGAGCTCATCGAAAAGTATCTTTAAGCTATATGCCACGCCTTTTGTTATAGCTGGCATACTTGTATGTATGTATTTATATATGTACGTTAGCTACACATCTGTTTGCTTTTTTTTGGAATTTTATTTTGACTTTGTTCTCGAAGTCAGCTAATTTGTTTACCTGCCCGCTGAACAAAAATTCGTTCGCTTTTTGAACACTGTGAAGCGCTGCAACAGGTAAGTCCTCGACAAATCAATTTAACTGTAGCCACAGCGTGTGTGGGTGTTGGTCTACAACTTTTCATATTATTTTCATTTCGCAGAATTTTTTTTGGATATATTTGCCAAAATATGAAAACGTGCTGAAAAGCGCTTAACAAACTGTTCTTTCCGCCACTGACTCATATCGAATTGTGTAAATCAAATCAAATGCTAAACACATGGAGAGCGTTCAGTTTAAGCAGCCCATTCAAATTGTTGTCGAAAAAGTGGCACAAAGTGGCCAACAAAAAAAAATTTCAATGAGTTTTTGCCAAACGAGTTGAATGAACAACGAAACGGAACATATATACGCCCGTGGCATAAAACTTTGGCGTCTTCTATAATTATTGAACGTTGTCTGGGGCATAAAACTCTCCAAACTCAACTCAAGTTCAGGCCACTGATTTATTTTGGCTCAATTTTCGCTACGCATGCGAAGCCCTAAGGTTTCTCATTGATTTCTTGTTGTTGTTGTTATTGGCCTTCTGCTGGGTTACCCGTTTTCACTTTGTGTAGCACTTAATATTTTTTTACATACCTATATACATATAATTTTTATGTTCTTTTGGTCGTGCAGGTAGCAGCTGCGCCTAATTGCCAAAGTATCTTGCAGATACATTTCTTTTGTCACGTTAGAACGCGCACGCTCGCTCCGCTGATGTCAGACAACCTTGAACCCTTTTGTTTTAGTTTCAAATACAAACAGAGAGAGAGAGAGAGAGAGAGAGAGAGAGGGAGAGAGAGACAGTGAGACAGACATAAGTAAATAAATACACACTCTACTCATATGAGTGCTATCAACAACTTTTGCTTTCGTTGTGGGGCGCTCAATGTGCTAATTGGCACGGAAATTATATTAAAGCCGGTTTCAAACCAATCAAACAACCAGTTTTCGGTATTAGTCGAAATAAAAGTCAAATATTTGAGTTGTATTTTGATTATTTCTGATCTGCTTTGGAGTATTTTCTTATAAGCCTCCTCAAGGGAAATAGGGTGCAAAAAGCATATTAACTATGTGCTTTATGTTTAAATATATGAGATATGAATGGGAGAATACGGCAGGAGAAACAGAAAGAGAGAAAGAGAGAGAGAGAGCGAAAGGTAATTCTTCAATGAAAAGTTAAAGAAAGAATGAAATGTTAAGAAACTAGAAAGAGAGAAACAAGAGAGAGAGAGAGAGAGAGAGAGAGAGAGAGAGAGAGAGTAATAAGGAAGAAACAGAGATATAAAGAAAGAGGCAATAAGGGAGAAACAAAGAGAGACTTAATAACTCCATCCACTAGATGAAAAGTGGAAAGAAAGAAAAGGAGCAAACAGATCAAATAAGAGAAAGCATTCAAAACTGAGAAAAAAAATTGAACAAATAGGAAGAGAAATAAAGAGACTCGAAAAGATAGGGCAAAAGTGCTATCAGCTAAGCTATAACAAACATCTCGCTTGACTACAAACATATATATCATAAAAAGAACATGAACATGAAGATCTTCACGCTTTTTGAGGTCATGAAAATCGCCTGTAAGGGCAATAAACTATGCTGATATCTTATTTATATAGCACACTGAGATCTCTGTGCCTTGCCAGGACTAACATCTACATATTTGCCCTTTTGACTTAGCGGCCAAGTGTAGCTGCATAAATTGCAGCGTTTGCTACTTGAAGACATAGTTATCTATTGGTATCTGCAACTATGTTCATGTTGCAACAGTAACAACAACAACAACAACAACAAGAACAAGAACAGCAACAACAACAACAACTCACTTGCAAGAGTGCTATCACCAGCTGTATGGGTCCACAGCGTACGACAACGGTGCCAATTGTGGTGGCACGCAGAGAGGAGGACGTCGTTGCCTGGCTTGGCGTTGGCGACGATGATGACATTGTTGCTGAATAATTGAAGGCATCTAGCTGCGACTGTGACTGCGAGTGCGACTGTGGCTGTAGCTGGAGCTGGCGATTCGAGGAGCTGGCCGAGTACAGTGAAGACATCGATGAGTCTAACGTTTGACGACGTTCCATGTTGTGGCCGTCTGCCTGCCTGTGTGTGTGTGTGTGTGTGTTTGTGTTGAGTGTTGTTGTCGGCTTAGTGGCTACGTGTTCGTGTTGTTTTGTGTGTAGGCGTGGGCGTTGTTTAATCTTTCCCGTTTAGTTTTCTTTTGTTTTCTATTTTTTTCATATATATGTATTTATTTATTATTGCGCGCGTCTTTTGCTTAGTTGCTGTGCATTTTGTTTTCGTTTTTTCTTTTTATTTTTCTCTAAAAGAAATATGTTTGAATTAGTTGAGTTTAGTTTTGTTTGTTGTTTCGTTGTTCGTTTTCGCGAATTTCCTCGAGTTAGTCGTTTGTCGCGCTCGCTATCAATGCTGGCGATCGTCTGACGACCCCCAACACATTGAATACGCTCAGAGCGAAGAACTATCGCAAATACATAGATCGACTATGACTTCATGCCTCGCGCTGCCTGTTTATTATTGTGTGCTAAGCACAACAATGTCTACACATGTATATATATATTTATATGTATATATATATATATATAAAAGAGTACACCTATTCTAATGTATTTTGCATATGCGCCTGAGCAAATTTTTAGCGCTGCCTTTGATGCGTGCGCCGCACCGATCTTTGCTCGGCCCGATGACAATGCTCAATTTGCGCTATTGCTATTTTTGAAAATCAAACTAAAACGTAGAACTACGCGCATATTGAGTAATTCTCAGTTGATGGTGCTACTGCTGCTGCTGCCTCTGTTTGAATAGCCCACATTTGGCGGATGTGCGTCAGGCTAATCATTGTTGCTGTATTGTATCTCTGAGACACCAAGATACAATCGCACACATGTGCCAAAATTGTTGCAGTGTCTGAAAATGTTAACCTTTTGGCTGTTGTGTGCCTTTGCTCTCTTCAATGTTTGGCTGCTCAATCAATTGCAACTGTTTCGGATTGGCAGAAATTATGGCAGCTTTCATTTATTTTTGAAATATTACGCATACGCAATGTGAGCTGCCTCTGCTGCTGCTGCTGGCCGCCCTGTGTGTGCGCCCGGCTGTGGCATTAGGTAATTTCTTTTCTGTTTCATTATTTTCTTGATTTTTATGGCCAAAACATTTGAAGCGATTTTCGTATGAGGCAATGTAAATGTTTTTAATTGTACTTTTCTAAAAATAAACAGGCACTATAAAAATGTTACACACACAGAGAGAGATAGAGACAGAGAGCAGATGCCTGGAAATGGGGCGTGGCTGCAACAATTTTTGGCTGCCTGCCTGCCTGCCTGCCTGCCTGGCTGTCGCTACGTAGCGAACTCCCCGACAAATGTCAATTTTAACTGACAGCCCCAAAAAGCTAGTCAACGAAATGATATTTATTTTTCGTGTCTTTTTCTTTTTGCAATTCGCTTGTCTCTTGATTTGACGACGGCCAACAACAATAACTAAATTAGAACACAATTTGTGCCTCAGCATCAATTTATATTTATATACATATATAAATGCGTGTTTGTTTTCGTTCTTGTATTAAATATAATTTATCTAGCGTTCAATGTCATTAGTTGTTAATTTATTGCGAGCGTCAGAAATTCATTTACACTTCTATGCCAAATTTACATTATTCGAAAACTTTATTCGCACATTTTGTGTGTTTGTTGAGAAAAAATAGAGAAACAAGACGGTTTGATGAGCAAATAGATTGAAAAGAAACGCGCGCGCCGCGTGCCCCACAACCGAACGACGCGAACTTCGAACAAGACTGAGCAGCTCAACCGGACGACGGCAGCCGCCAGATCGCCGCGAGATCGGGTCGAGTGCGAGTGCCAAAACGGGGGAGCCCGGCACTTAACCGATTCGCTCAGCTTTTGCGCTCTCAAACGACGCGATTGAGCTGCAGCTCGGATGCCGGCTGGGCTGAGCTGAGCTGGGCTGAGAGGGAGAGAGCGGGTGGTGGAAGAGTGAGAGGCGGTGACGACATAAATAAACAAGTGCTCTTGGCATTCGTTGCGTCGTTAATTCATGATTTCAATTTTTAATGCCCTGCGCCGGCAACAGCAACAGTAACAACAACAACTGCAACAATGTTCTCAAGCAAAGCTTGTACTTTAATAACAGACAAAACCGAAGAGGCAACCAGCAACCAACAACAATAGCAACAACATCAACAACCTGACTGCATCGTGTCTTAATAGAATGCAACAGGCGGCCGCCCGCATTCACAGCTAACCCGCTCCCCTGCCCATCGCAGTTTTACGCTACTTGAGCGTTCAAAATGCGTGTGGCAGGCAATGCTCGAGAGCTGGCCAAGGCATGTAGAAAGAGGGAGCTGGTGAGTGAGCGAGGGAGTGTGAGGGGCGGTGCGGGGCTGGTTAGTTCGTGCCGTTCGTGTTGCTGCATCCAATCAACGTATTCTGTTATTATTTTGCAGCCTATCAACGGCACCAAAAATTTATTGAATTATATTTTCCGGCCAGCTTCGAGCAGCCAGCAATTTGATTTGATTGCTACATGGCGCTTGGCTTTAGATGACCAAGGAAGAGGGGCTACAGCTCATAAGAACTTTGATCTAAGACTGCCAACTGTGCAGGCAAAGCTGTGTCCCTCCCCGCCTCGCATATACATTTCATTTATAATGTTTTTTTATTGAGATTAATGAGACATTTGAGTAGCTGACTTGCATGTACATATATATGTGTGTAAGCTAGTGTGCGTGTGTGTGCGACACCCTTATGACAGCTCTCACACATTAATTAAAATCACTTAAAAAGCATTTGATAAATATTTATGAGCAGTCCAGGTCGAGGCAATTAAAATTAGGCAAGTGTTGTGGGCTGTAACTCAACCGCTTGACTGCACAAGGGTTAAGCGCTGGCTTTTATAACTGCAGCCAAAAATTATGCAACAATAAATTACAGCTAAAATGCATTATATAGAAATATATATTTGTTCATTTATCAATTTAACTATTTCTGTGACTTATTTGTGACTAAAAAATGTGTTTAAAAACTTATAAAAATTAATTTATAGCTAAAAATAATTGAATTAATGTAAGTGGATTTTTGTGCAATTAAATAAAGTAAAAATAAAGTTTTAATTATTTTGGAATTCTCTAATTGTCGCAAGCAAAACGAACTAATTAATTAAGCTAATTTCATAATTTAAATAAATATAATTAAAAAACATGCGTTTCATTTAAAAAGTAATTCGTTTAGCTCATGAGTTAAAATAGCTAAAATAGAAGCGAACTTTAAATAAAATTAGACGTGAGATAAAATAAAATAAAACGCCAGCAAATTCGTTTTTGGCAAGAAAAAAATTAAATAAAATAAACAAACAACAAAGAACAAAGCGGAGCAAAGGCAAATGGCGCATCTTAATTAGGCGGGTTCTAGTGGGGGTTCTCCCAAGGGGCGGACAAAGCGAGGGCGATTCTCTCAGAGAAATCCCTTGATCGTTTGCTTCGTTATATTTTCGTAGTATTTGCTGCGGCGCCACGATGCTGGCGGCGTCTGCTGCGCATTGTCAGCCGTGGCAGAGCACTGGGCACTCACCTCCGGCGTGACGGCCGTGGAGACGCTGGGCAGCAGCTCAGTGCTGATATGGGCTGCATCCAGGCCGTAGGCCTCTAATTCGCTATCTGATTCGATGGGCTGGGCCAGCAGCTGTTGCTGCTGCTCTTCGGGCGTGGGCGTTACGCTTTGGCTGTGCAGCTCAGCCACGCCGACCACGCTATCCTGATCGTCGGACTTGAGGGGCTGCTGCGCGGAGAAGTAGCTCAGCTCGGAACTCTCAAAGGACATGTTGACTGGCGACTGCGGTAGCTCGGGTATTTCAAAGTTACTTAGTGTCGAGTCGTCTGCCTCGTCAAAGGAGTTCTTGGCGGAGCCAATGTAGGAGCTGGTGCGTCCCGAGGCCGTTTGAAAAGAAGACGAATGCGAATTGGGCGTAAAATTGCCCTCGGAGGCCGTAGCAAAGGATTCATCTTCCGTTGAACGCGACTGCCAGTCCTGCATGCATCGAATGGAAACCAAATGAAAGAGCCCCCAAATATAAGCGAAAGCAACTGCCCGTCGCACTTACCTCGTTGCCCATGCCCAGTTTTTTGTGCGTGGCATTCGACAAGTCCAACTCGGCGCCGCTGCAGTCTCGTATGACCGCATCCAAGGACTCGGCCACCTCGGCAATTGCGCTCAACTTGTGCGAAATGGCGGCACAGGCCAGGTCATTGCTGCCCGTTGGCGTCACAGTCAACGTGGCTGGTGTTTCCACATGATTGGACTCGCTGCCTGCGCTGCTGTTGCGTCCGCTGTCGTGCATCGGACTCGGACTGCTGTCCAGCGGCAGCTCATCCGGCACAACGCTGTAATCACATGAAAACAAATTGGATTTACTCAGCTGCTGCTGCTGTTGTTGCCCTGCATCGGCTGTCGAATCTACTGAGGCGGTGCGTGAGTGCAAGGGCGAGGGTTCATCGGTGTCCGTGTAGTCGCTATGCGGATATGTTTCGCTGTCGTTGCGTATGAGCGCCTTAATCTTGTCGAGACTGTTCTGGCCAGGCAGCTCTGGCTGGCCATCTTCTTCTTCTTCCTCTTCTAAGGGATCCTCTAGTATGATATCGCGCTCTATAGAAGCTTTGGCTATTTTCGTTTTCACACTGGAAGTGCTTGCCGTCTCATCATCATCTTCCTCATCGTCATCCTTTGGCTCATCCTGTTCCGTATCGTCGCTGCTCAAGTCTGGCAATTGGCTGCTTAGATTAATAGCATCCAGCAGCTGGGATAGCTCCTGTGTGGAGGCACTCAGCGGCTGCTCATGGCCATTGCTCAAGTCTTCCTCTTCACAGGCCAAAGGCGCGCTAGTCTGTTGATTCGCATCAAGCGATTCCTCCGTCGGTGCCTCGTCTACGACAATTGTGGGCACTTCATCGACTTTGGACTTGCCAAAGATATTCCGAAATCTGGCAAACATTTCTGGTTCTGTTTCAGTTTCAGTTTCTGTTTCTGTTTCTTGGCGCCTCTCTCAATTAAGTAGTTTGACGCAATAGCTAAACACGCGTTTGGCTCCGAGCCAGTCGGGCAAATGTCAATTGCGGCAAGTACTCAGCTATGCAGGCTCACCCACAAGACAGGGGTCTATTAGGAGAGAGGGGTGCAGTAATTAAGCAGACACTTCTATTTTAAGCACAATTAAAAGGAAAGTTCCACTTTGACCCACTTGTTGGCACACACAAGTTTTCTTTTTTCCAGTCAGGTTGGGGCTAAAGATATCCACAAATATATATATATATATATATATATATATATACTATACGTATATAACGATTGCCGGCTGTTTCATTCACTTGACAGCTTGACAAGTTGCCACGCTATATGTATTTATGAATATTCCCGACGACAAAGACGCTTCCCGTCGAGCATCAGACGCTCTGCGCTGGATCACGCACCGAAATAGACTGTTGTGGCCCAAGCTAAAAGCGAAATTCTGTATAGTTGGCGGCACTTTTCGCTGAGTTGATTTGTTTTAGTTTTGTCAGCTTTTATTTTGGTTTTATCTGAACAAATTATTAGTCACATATTTGAGTGGTTTTCGTTTTTGAGTGGTTTGTCCTCCATTGTTCTCTCTCTCTCTCTCTCTGTCTCTCTCTCTCTCTCTCTTTCAGCACTCACACAAACGCCTCAACTGGAAAAGTATTAGAAATCTCTATCTCACTCACCTTTTGCCTGTGAGAGCATCCAGTACAAAGGGCTCCTTTAGACGTTTCTTAAGCAGCCGACCCAGCCGCACCATGCGACCCACCTCAACCAGGAGCTGTTCTCTCGCCAACAGGTGGCGCTGCAAGCGTGCACCAAGGCCGTCAGCTGGCGAGAGCTCTGGCGAGGCCTCTGCATCGCTGCTAATGCCACTGCTGCTGCGATTATGCTGCTGGCGCTGCTGCTGCAGCTGCGTGGCCAGCTCATGGGTGAGCAGAGGGCGTAGATCGCGCAGCTGCCTGTAGTAGGCCTCCACGCTGCGATGAAAGACGGCGGAGACGCGCAGTCGGGTCATCTGCTCCTGGGCAATGGACTGTAGACTGTGCCAGGTGCGCTGCAGCTGCAGCAGAAACTGCTCGGGCTCCGACTGCTCCAGCTTGCAGCAGAGGCGAAGCGTCTGCGAGGCCTCGAGCAGCTGACAGCCATAGTTGAAAATGCTCTGCAAGGGAAATGGATAAGTAAAAGACGACGTCAAAAATTGCACACAAACTGGCCGGCCGAAAAAATGCAGATCTCTCTCACTCGCTCTCTCTCTCTATCTGGCCTTTTGGCTGAAAACTCACCCGTCCGGTTTCCTCGAACCCCTGCAGCTCGTCCTTCTGCAGCTGAATCTCGTGTATGTTGCAGCCAACATGGGAGTGACAGCGCAACAGCACCGCGTACAGCTCGTTTAGCCACTGGAGAGCACAGCGCACCTCCTGCTCGTAGCCATGAATGTGGGTCACCTGCTCCAAGGTGAGCCGCTGCAGCGCCAGCCTCTGTCCGCACAGCTGCCGGCGCTCGCGGCTCGCATCGATCTGTCGACGCAGCTGGGCAATGTCGTTGCTATAGTCCAGCTGGAGGTCACGGCCCAAGGCATCTTTCACTGGCATTGCCAACATGTCGCTCAGCTTTTCGCCCTCGCGCACAAGTTCGCGTTCGATGTTGCCTGCGAGTGTGTGTGTGTGAGGAAATTGTGATCAAGGTTTGACTCAAACGGTTGCAACCGATTGTTGCAAGCGCAACCAAAACTATGAAACTTATTTGGGAGTGAATAGGGTTTGCTCTGCTGATAAGTATTGAAGGGGGTATAAGAAAAGAGATTTTGATAAGAAGAGCATGCTAAGTGACCTAAAACAGTTCAAGTGTTTTGCTAGCAGAATTTGTATGGATAAATACACTTATAGAGAGGTACCTTTTGGTTGTTTCACAACTCAGTGTTCTGAAGATTTTGAAATGCTAATTTGCTGTGCGCAACGTTATCTATATAGGTCATGTGACTATATCATATCAAATCTTATCAACTGAATGACAATTTCATGACACTTTGAGCTTGGCACAATATAAAATGAAGTATAACTAATAGACTTATAAAGTTTGGGCAACATTAGACATTTCTAAAAAAAATTTTCAACTATATCTACTTGAGATTTCACACTTAAGTGTAAGCTATAGCTACATAAATTTATATATTTAGGCTGTCTGTTGGTATATCTTTAACAGCCACTCATTTACATCAAGTGAGACAGTTTAGAGACTTTCACTTGGTATCTGTTTGGCCATTAAATAGTTACGATTGCACATAAAACCGACATGGAGGTCAGGTCTGTAGCAAGACTCACCCAAGAGCTGTTGACTGGTCTTGAGCTGCATGAGCATGGCTTCCGCTTGTTGGGCACTCAATTCGCTAGGCTCAGCATCGGCTGCTTGGTTGGCTATGAGCAGCTGCTCCTCGAATTGTTCCAGCAAGCGATGAAAGCGCAGCGCCGTCATCAGAACTTTGCGTCGACGTTCCAGGCGCTCGGCAAACGAACGACATACAAATTGCATGAAATCGCGCTGCGAGAGCAAATCCTGGCATGTGGCTGTGGCACGCTCCTTGGCAAACTGTTCGACCTTGTAGAGCAGCTCTGCATAGCAGCCGTAGGTGTCGCGGCATTCCAGCTCCAGTTGATCGTGTGCCGCACGCAGCGTTTCGGAGGCGCGCACATCGCTGCCAACACTGCGCTGGCGGCTGAGCAGCTGCTCGGCCTGGTTCAGAATCCAGTTGGTGACAAAGGTCACGCCCTCGGCCAGAGTGCAGAGCTCGCGTGCCTCACGCAGCGCACGCAACAACTCCAGCCAAGCGGTGCGTATTGCCGTCTGCTTCTTCTCTATTTCATTCAGGCGCAGCTCGATGCGGGCCCGTTCGCAGTTCAGGTCGGGCGGCAGCAGCGGCTTAGCTGGGCACTGGGCGTTGCCTGTTGTTGTTGGCGACGTTGTTGTTGTTGTGTTTGAGTTGGCAACGGCAGGTGCGGCATGTGCCGTTGTCGCTTGCGTCTCGTAAACTTCGTTAAAGCGCGCCAAGATCGCATTACCTGCGACAAAAGAGAAATGGGGAAAAGGGTTCAAGTTTCAATGAAAATCTGTTTATTAGCCGCGCGTTTGCTTAGTTAACACAACATTTCTATTTGCTTACGCCTTATGTAAAAAGTGAAAAGCTGCGCTCAAATTGTGTGCCAGTTTCGTTGCGCATCAACGCAGATATCACAAAAAAAAAAAAAACAAAACAAAACAAAATAAAAGCTGTCTAAGTGAAGGGTCACGATACATACGAATGGCAGTCACCCACACACGCACCACACGCTAACAACAACAATGACATGAGCATCGAGATGTGCGGTTTCTGCGGTGTTCTCCATTTGTTCAACACTCGTCAAGCACACAGCACAACAAAGCTCAATTCAGGGTTCACAGCACTGTGGCTAGGTGTGAACTGGTGGACTATGAGAACTAAGCTGGGTTTTAAATTTGGAAATTTACCTAAATATATATATATATTCATATAGAATATAATATGTATACTATAGGGTCACTGCATGTGACTAAATGGGTCAAACTAATTACTTAACCAAAACCAATCAAATGGAGTGTGAAAAAAACATCTTTTTGATATATACAATTTCTGAATGTTGAATGAAATTTAATCATTGAATAGTATATGTACTGTTTGCATACTCTACTCAATTATCATAAATACGAGCTCCCCAAATAAGTCAAAAAACTTTCAAAAAAATATATCGTGATTCTTGGTTACCAAATACTATTGATGCGTTTCCAAACCAATTTGTATAAAAACTAAAAGCTATTAAATTTAGCATGCATGAGTTACCGCATATGAATCCACTCCACCAAAAGCTGTCTTTATACCTATACCATTCTCTCCTACTCCTACTCTTACTTAACATATTTATGATAATTTTTGGGATTATTTTTCTAATTTCTAACGCTTACAATAGCTGGAATCAACTTCTATCGTCGTGTGAAAGAGTAAAAGAGGTTTATAAACTGAAAATGAAACAATGGAAAACTATTCAACACAATTTATTTGGATTTTCCAAGTTTTCACTTATGTCTTTATCAGATTTTTAAGAAGCTTTTCAGATTTGGACAGTGGGAACCGAGAGAATTTACAAAACGCGCATTTAAAATGCATAAAATTATAATTTTACCTTATCTGAAGTTTTAATTTGGCTATATTTCAAATGACCAAAAAAAACACTTTCTAGATCACGCACATTTTCAAGAACACAGAAACCAATTTCAATGTTAATCAGTGTAATAAAAACTCAACCCACAAAGCTAAAAAACAAGTTTGGCAAACATTTTCATTTCTAATTGAAACACGCACACGAGTTATGCACGTAGTTGTTGTTGTTGTGGATTACTTGTCACATTTGCTGTCTGTTAACTCGTTTCGTTTGTCGTTGTCGTCGGCGGCGACGGTGTTCATTGAAATTATGTAAATTGTTTCGCTCACCACGCAAAACGAAAGACTCAGGCAACGAACTTGCCGCAGCCTAAAGCTATCGTTAAAGGCTGCTTCGCTTACCCATCTCAATGGCCGACTCAATGCTGCGCTGCACGTGCGTATGCAGCTGAGCGCACTTCTTAAGCTCGACATCCGCTTCCGCTGGCCGCAGCGACTTAAGCAGCGTCAACAGCTGCTCCATGCCGGCCAAAGTTTGCGCGTGGGTCTTGCTGAACTCATCTATGGACTGCGTATAAGTAGGAAAGAGCATTGGTTAGTTGGCATTCGATTAGTGATTGCTGGCGCCTACCTTGCGCTGCTGCAGCCACAGATCATAATTGAACTGCAGCGTGCCGCCCAGCTCCTCGGGCAATTGGTGTAGCTCTATGAACTTGGCCAGGCGTGCCTTCGACAGCACCAGGGGCTGTGGAACAGACATGGCTTATTATTTGCTGTGCGCCTCATTTGCATATGTGACTTACCTCGCCTTTGGTCTGCGACTTTGCACAAGGCTCCACGTGCTTCTCCCAGAAGCCCTCCGCTCTGACTAGATAAACATCGACGCTGATGTCGCCGCCAAAGAGCGCATAAATTTGCCGCACGTGCTGCCTGGATATGCGCGAACTGATCTCCTGGGCGTTGACAACGACGCTCACCCCATTCTGCAATACGGACGCGCTATAGAGAAAAAGAGAGAAGGGCGTGGAGGAGAGTTAACAAACTATTCATTAGGCGTTTCATAGAAATCTCGTTTAGCTGTTGATTAACTTAAGCTGGAGCTGGCTTTGGGCCTAGTGCCAGTTGATTGATCACATCAGTATCTTAGCTCATATTTAATTTGATTTCTTGTTTTTATTGTGGCTCCAAAAGTTGCGTGTTCAAAGCCACAGAAAGAGTTGCGATACAAATTTAGATACAGTTGTGTGATCTATCTTTGACATATCTTGCGCGTCAGCCTGTGGCAGGCCTTTCGCTTTGATCTAACTACATACAAAACGCTAAGAAGTTCATAAAATGGCATTAGCATATCGGGGCGTGGAGAACTAACTGCAGAGAACTAATGAAAAGAGTCTGATAAAAAGCCTAAATCATCTGCGGGCTATTTGCATATTTGGTCTATGCTAATTAGTTCGATTAGCGGCCTGTTTCTACTTCTATACACCTGGCCGCCTGACTCGGACGCAGACTCACCTGAGCGAACGCTTGAGATAGTCGAGCGTCAGTTGCAGACAGCGACGATTCCACAATTGCTGATCATTGAATGCATTCACAATGAATATGATTCGCCTGTCCCGATCGTAGCCGCCGCAGAGATAAGCGCTGCGCATCTGCAGCGCATTCAAGACGTCCTCCTCCATGAGTTGGCCGTAAAGAACTTTTTAATTATAAGGGCTTTCAGCTTTCAGAAAACGTCATTTCTATTAACGGGCCGAGGGTTCAAATAAACAAAAAGAAAATTGAGAAAAGCACATCGTAGCCAAGTTAAAACTGTGAAAAGGGGCAAAAACTTGTACATATGACTATTTGTTTTTTTTCTTTTCATTGGGGCGGCCTTTTCTTCTTCTTCTTATTGTTGTTGTTGTTGTTGAAAATTAATACGAGTCACAGTTAATGCTGTTGTTGTTGCAGCAACTGTTGCCGTTGCTGCTGCTGCTGCTGTTACTGCTGCTGCTGCACAATGCATTTCCAATGCCGTTGCGGAACACGTTTGACAAGTCGCAGACTGAAGACTGAACTGAAGACTGGAACTGCACACATGATTTTCACTATTTTCATGTTAGTTTAAGAGCTGCCTGGGCCGCCTGCCCGTTTTGCCTGCTAGCCAGTTGTTTTTGTTTGCGACTAATGGAAAATACCAATTTTCCATATACCCTGTACATTTTTAAAGGCTGCCTGAAGAGTTTAATCAGATTTGGGCTGTCCGTTGACAACTTAAGAATTTGTTATGATACTAATCTAGTAGTCCACATGTATATTCCTCTTAGGTCCACATATATGTAAGGTATATACCTCAAATAAAATGCGAGCTTCTACAGTTTAAACCATCATTTCGTTTTCCTGGTTCACTTTACAGTTACAGGGTATCGATTATTCACTCACTCTCGTTTAAAGCATTGCCATTTGCGTTTTTTTATTTTTTAAAAATTACTTGACACAAATTGTAGTCAACGGGCAGGCCGCTAAACTTTTTCTATGCCAGGCCAAACGGCAGCTGCAGTTTTGGCTTAATTTGTTGCTGACTGATAAGAGGCGTGGCACACACTCACACTCACACACACAGACACACACAGACGCACACACTCTCATAATCTTTCACTTGTGCAGAAATCCTGTTTTTCTGTTTGGCAAGCTCGTTGTCTATCTTACAGTTATGCGTTAAGTGAGTCTAAAACTTGCTCCGTTTTATGGCCAAGAATTTTCAATGCGGCCCGTGGGCAATTTGCACCACTTGCCAACCTGTTGCCAGCAATATAATTGTCAAGACTTTTGAGCCGACTAGCGGTTATGGCCCGCTGCCTCTTCCGCATCGAATTACAATTAACAACAACAACAATAACAACAACAACGACGACGAAAATTGCAGCAGCAGCAGCAGCAGCAGCAGCGGCAACAACTTCGATATAAACTTCCAGCAGCAACATGAATTTCAAGTTTCAAATGTCAGATTCAAATTGAATAATTTGGCAGGGGTAAAAAGTAGCAACGCGGCAAAAATTCATACAAAAAAAACCAAAAATAAAGAAGTAATTTAGAAAGAGCCAGACAGACAGACAGACAGACAGAGAGAGAGAGAGAGAGGAAGAGGGAGGGAGGCAAAGAGGTGGTTAGGTAGGCCCTGCTGGGCATTTAATGCCCCGCTTTTGTTTGGGGCACACCTTAACAGGCGGTTTTTAGGCCTTGCGGCAAGTTAAATATGCTACTAAAATAGACAGAAGAAAAAAAAACAAACAGAAAAACAAATGAGAAACCGTTTTGTGGCGTTCTCTGAAACTTTCTTAAGAACTCTTTTACTTTGCTTTTATGATATGGCGATAAGATCTATGCGGACCAAGCGAAAATGAGCGACGTCTCTGTTCGAGCTGTTAAATTAATTGAAAAGTTCAGCTGGCAGCGAGAGCAACATGAAACCCATTAGCATTTCGACCAAAAAATTTGTTTTAACAGCTGACAAATGTTTTTTTTTTTTTTGTTTTTGTTCTCTTTGGCTTTTGGCTTCATTACAATTTGGCTGTAATTAATTATTTTGCTTTGGACTTTTTATGCGGCACTCAAATTGTAATTTGACATTAAATTCCATTTAAGCGCTTTTTGCGGCACAGTTCGAGTTATTGACTTTCAAAATTGCACTTGCTCCGTTGTTGGACTGTAAACCCGTAATAATGCCCGTGCCCCCGTACCCGTAGCCGTACCCGTAACTGATCTCTCTCTCTCTCTCGCTGGAGTCGTCTGTGTGCGTTAGCCAACAGCTCGCGCGCTCAACTGAAAGTTCGTTTTGTAGCTTTGTAGGTTGCTTGGCGCCTGCGCTGCGCGCTTTGCAACCCGGTTTGAGTTTGAGTTTGAGTTGCAAGCGATGTGTTGGCTGTTGTGTGTTGGGCCCCGGGCGTTGCGTGTCGGCTCAGCTGTTTTTCACTTGCCTCTTGCTTGCATATCAATTGGATAGTTGCTGCTGTCGATTGCCCTTTTTTCTTTTTTTTTCACTGCTTGCACATAAAAACCTGTTCACAGGTGAGTTGAAGTTGTGGTTTCTTCGCTGTCTGCTAAATTAAAAGCAAAACATGCGTTTTGTCTGCTGCAGTTGATATTGAAGTGTGTGCAGTTGCTGAAACTTACTTGAAGAGGAGATATTAGCTATGAGGATGAATTGGAAAGCACAGCGAGAAGGTCGGTTATTAGCTGGCAAAGGGCTCAAAGTTAAGCAATGGATAATCTTTTATCATAGATTATTTCTAATCAAATACTATATAGATAACTTAACCAACTTAGATCTCATAAAAACAAAATTATCATTAGTAGAATATATCCAAGGGCATATAGAACAGCTTCAATCATAGATTAACTATATTAAATATACTACTATACCCTCACTCTATAGCTTATCATTCAATAAAAGCCTCTCAGACCACCATTTCATTCATACCCAAACTCTAATCTCAATCTTCCATCCATCGTCTCTTGCATGGTTAGCGTATGCAATCGTCTATATAAATCGCGCTCATCTGGCATTTCTCTTGTTGTTTTATTCATGCGGCCGCAAACGTGGGAACTTTTAATTGTGTGTGCGTATGGGATTCATGGAATTTGAAGTCTTGCTGCTGTCTCTATAAAGCACTTGCAAATGCAAAAGGATATTTAGTATGCTCTGGACAGTGCAAATATCAAAGATTTATGGCACTGGCATTGAAGACCAGTTTGTAGGCTTCACTTGTTATGGCAACAACGTTCACCGAGCAGCAATCCCCTAAGAAAAGGGACGCGTCGGCAGCGCCGCAAAGGTCCTGCTGTGCGACCCTTATAAACATGTCAATCACAAGTAAATTGTAGCAGGACTTAATGGCCAGCCCGGAATATGGGTCGGATGGATGGCGAGAAAATGCAAATGGAAAATGGCTGCTGCGTCAGCAAGCAAACGGCAAGGACGAGGCCGTGACGCAGCCAAAGCTGTTGCCTAAGCCCATGGCCTGGACTGCTGTCCGCTGCCTCTGCCGCTGCCTCTGCCGCTGCCGCAGCCGCTGCTTAGCAACAATTTATTGGCAATCTTCTAGCATAGGCGCGTTATTTTGCCATTTTTTTTTTTCGTCTCCTTTTTTCGGTTGGAGATGGATGTAAAAGCGCGTGATGGGTTAAATGGGCACGTAGCTGATAAAGGGCATTCAAGGAGCTCGCTGTATAGTTTGTAGCTACCAGTGCACTCTCAATTGCACTGCATACTGGCCATAAAAGCTGACCGCAAAATGGCGTCGAAAGCACTTCCGGCCAAGTTGCAAAACAAAAACCCTTATATGCAGCTCGGCAAACGTAACGTACGTGCAATGTTTTTCGGCTTGTTTTCTCTTTCCTTTTCCAATTTTTTCCTACTTTTTTTTTAATAACCAGCCCTGGTGAATATAGTAGCGCTGCACGCCCAACTGTTTCCGACTCTGGCTCAATGCGTTAGCGGCTATTAGAAAATTGCGAAAATTGCGCGCACGTTTTAAACAAACGTCTGCGTCAACGTACGTCAACGTCGACTGCGACGGCGACGGCGACGGCGACGCCAACGGTGACTGCGTTGCATGCGCTGCAGCAATTGAGTGCAATTTCAGATTTATTGCTGCGTCGAGAGCAGCACAACTAGAATTTTAAGCAGCAAACGGCTCTAGTTGCAGTTTATTAAGCGGCCAGCTATCGCTGCTGTTGCTGCTCAATGTGATGGCCTTAACATGCATAATTCATTTGGCTTAAGGGTTTTTTCCATTTCATTGCAAGGCATCAATGCGTGTGTGCGAGCGCGTGTGTGCGTGAGTGCATGTGAGGCAAAAATCTAATATTATTTGCCTAGTTTAAATTGAATTGCTTTAAAGACTAGATATTGTAGATAATGTTGAGATTCTTTATGTGGACAGAGATGTGTTTATGTATAACTCTCTCTTCCTCTCTTTCTCTTTCCTTACAGTGCCTTTCTCAAACAAAAAGATTCTCCATAGTTAACTTAATTTAAAATATCTTTTACTGCATTTAAGTAATTCACCCAAAGTCTATTGAACTGCCGGTTTAAGCCTGATTGGCTGTCGTTTAGTCGTTTAGCGAATTGAGCTTCAAATTTTCAATTTCCCTTTGGCAAACTTAATTTAATACACGCGCGCCCCAAAGAATGCTGCGTGAATTTCGGCGAAATGTAGAGGAAAACGCTTTTCGTCATATAAAGCTGTCAGGTTTACTTGCTGTGTGGCCTTAAATTAAAAATCTGGGCATATGCCATACCTAAGAGTTTATGGCTTCAGCTAGGCACACACGACGACCTCATGCAGCGAAGCACGCGTGGGAGAGAGAAAGAGAGAGAGAGAAAGGGAGACAGAGAGTCTGGCAAATTGTAAAATCGATAGTGTTTTTTGATATTGTTGTTGTTTAATCAACGTACGAAAAATATGCGAGAAATTTGACTATTAATTGATTGAATTTTCCGTGCAATTACGCCGAAACTTTAAGCATAAATATTAATATCAGCAATCAAAATGTATGACAAGAAAATTATGCGTTTGGAAAGCAAATACTTATTTGAAATTCAACAATTGAGGCAGCTGTTGCCGCGCCAGACATTGCCAGACATTGCCACACACGCACAGCAGATGCTCCAAGGACACGAGAAATGAAGCGAATTGTTGACGCGACTATAAGATGCGCTGCCTTAGTTTGATATATATGTAATGTGGAAATTGTCTTGAAGTATATTTGACAAACTTAGCTAATATAAAATGAAAAAGCGCTAGTTACTAAAGCCTTCGACTCGAAACTTCTAGCAAAGTGTTAATTACTTCTACATTTATACTAATTTAACTCTCAATTTTCTATGCTATTTAAGCCACTCGAATATACCCTTCATTAAACACAGTTTATAGTGTATTACAGCATCTGGCAAACTGCTTAAATTAAGTTAGGTATTCGCGTCTTTCTGCTTTCTCCATAGGCACCTAAAAGTAGGCAACGAAAATGTTGTGCGGCTGCGAGAAATTAATTTTTGCCGCTGCTGCCGAAAAGTAGAAGACGCCTTTGTTGTCACGCCAACAATGAAATGATTTTCAAACGCTCCTCAGCATATATTGATTACATTTCGTGCTATTTAAGTGCCTGCAGGTCTACGTGGTTAATTGTTCAATGCATATTCTGTCAGCCTTCGAAAATTTCAAAATTTCATATCTGCGGGCTTATGTCTTAAGCCGACTGTCAGCCATATCTTGTTTCATGTTTCACTTTGGCAAGTCAAAGCGTTGCCATTAAAGCTGACTTGGCTAATTGTTCTAAGGCGCTCAAGTGTCTCCTAAGCAGCTTAAACTTGCTTCAACACAGACACACACACACACACACACCAATGCAAGAAAACACTGAAAAGCCAACAAATTGTAGAGTTCCTCTGTACTCAGAAACTAAATGAAAAGCTTGGCATCTTAATCAGGTATTTTATATATTAAAGTTCATGTTTCTCTGCATCGTTATGTGCTCCCCTGCACTCTCTTAACATCATCCATATTATCGGCACTTTTCGCAGTTGCCGATTGAGCTTTTCCCTTGCGTCCTCTTACAGCTTGTGCTGTCGCTTCTGATTCCGTACAAAGAAGCTCTCCTGTGCCTCGCGGTGCTCCCGCGTACTGAGTGCAGAATCTTCATCAGCCAATGACCAGCTTGATACTTTAGGCGGGCGATGGCGTCTCAGAAAGGGAACTATGTGCTTGGCACACAGATCGGCCCTGGTGAGATGCACATGGTGGGCACCTGGTAATTCGTATATCTCAAAGTTCGGATTCTGACTCTTCAAAATGGAAATAGCCTCATCGCTAGTTGGTCCAATAAAAGGAGAGTGGGAGCCCTTAATGACGAGGTAGGGTGTGTCCTTAAGCCGGCGCGTCAGCTCAACTGCCAGGCCTGGACTCATCGGTAAGAGTGTATAAAACTTAATTCGTCCATCCCTCGTGAAGTAGTACTTATCCGGATACAGCTTAGACTTGGCCACAGTTCGGTACATTAAATGATGACTGAGCTCCGGTGTCACCGAATTGCTACTACCCTTACTAAGGAAACGGCGCAGCTGAGTCAGCGAATAGGTGGGCGGCTCACTCATTGCAGGCAGAGCAGCACGCTCCTCCTCCACGAGATGCTTCTCCATGAAGTGGGCCATCGTTTTTATGCTCTCAGCAGAGTCCAATGGTGCTACAACTACGTCCAAGGTGATGAGCAGATCCACTCTGTGCGGCCCCAGGGCAGTGAAAATAAAGCTAAGTATACCACCAAGCGAATGACCCATAAGCGATACTTTTGGCCAATTATACGCCTTCATGACCCGTCCTATCGTAAGGATCCAATCGTCTGCGCTGTAATGCAAGCCTGGTGGCAGTGAAGACGAGCAGCCATGTCCGGCCAGATCTATGCATAGCACGCCCAGGTAGTCAGGTAGATAGGGTATCAGTGTATCGAAGCTGCCCAGATTATCCATCCAGCCGTGAATGGCCAAAATGGGACGTTCCGAGCGGTTGCCGTACCAGCGACCTGCAAGCTGACCCCAAGGCGTCTCGATGCTCACATCCTCGTACTGTCAAATACCAAAATTCACATGAATTGGCAAGCAAACAAACAACTATTCACTTCACTTTACTCACATTGCTCAGTGATAAAGTTCCCATAGTAGCTGCGATGGCCTTTGGCAACGGTTTGATACTAGCTGCTTATATTGAATCCGTCCGGGGTTCTATTATATTATCTGTACAATGACAAAGAACAATGGATTTGATAAGCACTGGATTTTAATTAGTTAATATCTTCTGCTTATTTAAATCAATGAAACAGACTATTCTTAGACCAAAGTGCTGACTAAGCAAAGCTTTCACAATGCCCCAACTAAACGAATACAAAAAGCTGTCAGCTTAACGATGGGTTCATTATCATAGTTCGTTCCTATTTTGACAGCACTATTGTTTGAATAAATTTATCTTATGTAGATATATAATCTAACCTCCTTGCTGCAGCCCTGGTTTCAGCTCAGGGCATACACTTGGAGAAAAAATCATTCACAAAATAACTTAGAGCATTATATTTACTCAACATATACTGCACAGGTTTATTGTGTATTATTTATAATGCTTAAAGCTTACTAAGACGCTTCAGATGTCGCGCAAAGAAGTTTTCCTGCGTCCTGCGATGCTCCCTTTTGCTCAACTTCTGCTCCTCACCATCCAATGACCAGCTGGAGACTGTGGGCGGGCGATGGTGTCTCAAGAAGGGAACTATGTACTGGGCACACAGCTCGGGGCTGTTCAGATGGACATGATGAGTGCCTGGCACTTCGTGGTATTCGAAGTGTGGGTTCTGTTTGCTTAAGATGGCGATAGCCTCGTTTGCCTTTGAGTTTATATAATTAGATTTAGATCCTTTTATGACCAGATAGGGTTTGTTTTTGATGCGCCTAGCCATTTCGGCCGCTAAGGGAGCATTGGCCGGTAAAATATTGTAGAATTTGGTGCGGCCATCTCTCGAAAAATAGAATCTCTCTGGATATAGCTGCGACTTGGCCACGCTGCGATGGAGCAAGTGCTGAGCGTTCTCAGGTGCAACCGAATTATTGCTGCCCTTGCTGAGGACATTGCGCAGCTGTGCCAGTGTATAAGAAGGTGGCTCATGTATTGAGTCCTCTTCTGCACGCTCGTCCTCCACAAGATGCTTATCCAAAGCATGTCCGAAATACGATATTGCGATAGGCGTCTCGAAGGGCGGCAATAGAATATCCAGTGCGATAACCATATCCACTGTGTGTGGTGCGAGTGCAGTGTAAATGTAGCTTAAGACGCCGCCAAGTGAGTGACCCATCAACGACACCTTTTGCCACTTGTACTCCTTCATGACTCGAGCTATGATAAGGACATACTCCATTGTGCTGTAGTGCATGCCCGGTGGCAGCCGAGAGGAGCATCCATGCCCAGGCAGATCGATGCAGAGCACTCCGAGATAGTCCGGCAGCAGTGGTATCAGTGTATCAAAGGTGCCCAAGTTGTCCAGCCAGCCGTGAATGGCCAGAATGGGACGCTCCGATCTATTGCCATACCAGCGACCCGCAATGTGACCCCAAGGAGCCCAGATGCGCACATCCTCGTACTATCAAATGTCACAGAGGAAATGTTGTCATGTTGAACAGTGTATAAACAAAGTAGGTTGCATTGCCAGCCGGTTAAAGCTTTTAATTGTGTTTACTCACGTCGCTCAGTGACAAAGTTCCCATGTGGCTCTCTGAACTTTGGCCGTCTGTTTATAATTGTCTTGGCTGCTTGTTTCGGAACTTCCAAAGGTTTTCCGAATTATCTTGCTGTAGATTATGTTATCGACGAACAATTAGTACTTTTAAATGAACATCGTGCCATTCAGAGTTAATGAATGGTGCAAAAATAATACAACTAATCCGCTTTGTCTTTTAGCTATAGCAATTCGTCGCCGACTGAAGAGAAAATATTTGGCATGTTTTGTGTACCATGCGAAAGCTTTATAAAGCTTCTTGTCGATCGTAATCAAGCTTTGTACCATAAACAAACAATAACAGCTGTTGTACCATTCTATTGCGGCTGTTTAGTATTAATTATTTGTATTAATTGAAAAGCTGAAGCCGTTATCAGACTCTCCCCCTGGGCATGTAACGTATTTTGTAGCTATAAAATTTCAAAATCAATTTTGTCGATGCATAGATCTCAGAAAAGTTTGAGACTGTGAACTATATAATTAAGTAAAGTAATGCAAGCACAAAGATTCAGTTTTCAAAATTAGTTTCAATTTGAAGACTATGTTTATGTAAATCACATTTCTTTCATATTATTTAACTTTGCACTATATTCAAGATATGCTGAACAGTTTTCTTGAGATTCACTCCCAGTGATTATTTTCTAGTGCGCTTAAATCTTGCTAAGATGCTTCACACGTCTTGCAAAGAAGTTCTCCGGGGACCTGCGATGCTCTCTCGTGTTCAACGTCTGCTCCTCACCATCCAATGACCAGCTGGAGACTGTGGGCGGGCGATGGTGTCTCAAGAAGGGAACTATGTACTCGGCACACAGCTCGGGGCTAACAAGATGCACGTGATGAGTGCCTGGCACCTCGTGGTATTCGAAGTGTGGGTTCTGTTTCCTGAGGATGGAGATAGCCTCGTTATCTTTTGAGCTGATATAATTTGACTTTGATCCTTTTATGATGAGAACGGGTTTATTATCGATGCGCCTTGCCATTTCAGCGATTAATGTAGCATTGACCGGTAAGAAATTGTAAAACTTAGTACGACCATCCTTTGTAAAATAGAACTTGTCCGGATAAAGCTGCGACTTGGCCACGCAGCGGTTGAGCAAATGATGAGCAAACTCCGGCGGAACGGAATCATTGCTGCCCTTGCTGAGGGCATTGCCCAGATGAGCAAGCGTGTAAGAAGGTGGCTCGTTTTCAGTGTGCTCATCCAACACCAAATGCTTTTCCACGGAATAAGCTAATCTCTTTAAGCGTTCAGGCGACTCCATGGAGGGCAGAATATTGTCCAATATGATAACTAGATCGACACTATATGGCGCTAGTGCAGTGTAAATGAAGCTACAGGCACCGCCAAGAGAGTGACCCATCAACGACACCTTTTGCCACTTGTACTCCCTTATGACTCGAGCTATGACATAAGAATACTCAGCTGTGCTGTACTGCATGCCTGGTGGCAGCTGAGAGGAGCATCCATGCCCAGGCAGATCGATGCAGAGCACTCCGAGATAGTCCGGCAGCAGTGGTATCAGTGTATCAAACGTGCCCAAGTTGTCCAGCCAGCCGTGAATGGCCAGAATGGGACGCTCCGATCTATTGCCATACCAGCGACCCGCAATGTGACCCCAAGGAACCCAGATACGCACATCATCGTACTATCAAATGTTACAAAGGAAATCGTTTGATGTTGATCAGTGTATAAACAAATAGAATTGATCTGCCACGAGGCCAAAAACCTTTTAATTTCCTTACTCACATCGCTTAGTGTTAAAGTTCCCATTAGATTTGCTAAGTTTCTTTCGGTGGCAAATAAAAGTTTTGGCTTTTTATTTTGGCAAATTATTATCTTTTGAAATTATGTTATCGCTGTGTTATACAGAGCTATATACATATATGTATATATGTATATATGTATATACTTAGCAATAATTTTGAATTAATGAACTGAGCAAAGAAGATTTGCCAACCGGTTGAGTCTTTTTTGTCGAACAACTAACCAAATACTGAAGTCAAAAAGCTTGGCATGGCTTGTGCAGAAAGAAAGCTTCCAAAAGCTCAAAGTGGATCGCAAGTTAAAAAGAAATAAACAATAATAGAATCAGCTGTTGCTTATCTTGCTTGGCTTTTTTGAGCAACAGCTGAAGTGCTTATCTTACTTGGCTTTTTTGAGCAATAGCTGAAGTGCTTATCTTACTGTCTCTAGAAGTGAATATAATTTGGATCTCTTAAATTACAAAAAAAGATGCCAAAGCCTGCCTCAATTCTGTGTATATGAACCTAGATCAGAAATATGACCAGAAACGAGAGATTTGTTACTATAGATAGAAAAGTCTTATGAATAACAATTTGTATATATGTATAATCCATAACATGAATATTAATTGAAATATATAATCTATAACATTTTTAAATATTTTTATGTATGAGCAATAACATTTGGGTGTATTCCAATAACTTAAATAACATATGACAAAAACAAAAAGGAACTTTAGCTGCAGCACTTTAACTCATTATAGTTTGCTCATCATATTTAATTCGCCCGGATGCTCCCATCTAGTGGCTGGTCGATGTTTGTTTATGAACGGCACAATCCATGCAGCCAGCTGCTTGGGATCACTGATGAGCACATGGTGAGGGCCCTGTGCCAAATGATACTCAAAGGCGGGATTCTGTTTGCGCAGAATCTCGAAGGCTGGTATGAAGCCGTCGTTAATGAAGTTGGAGTTGCTTGCCTTGATGACCATGTAGGGTATGTTGCGTATGCGACAATTCAGCTCTTTCACAAGTCCAACGCCGGGTGGGAAGAGCGTGTGATGGATAAGTCGCGAGTCGCGGAATATGTAGAACTTATCAGGTTCATCAGGCACTTGCCGCACACAGCGATTGACCAGCGGATGTGCTTGCTCTTTGCTGATCGTAGGTGCTGGACCCCAGCGTGTGTCCTTCAGCTGATCGGCGGTATAGATCTTAGGCGCTGGCGTGGGCTTCAGCATGCGCTCGACACTATTGGCCAGATAGTTGATATAGAAGCTGCTGCTCTTGTAGGGTATGGTAAGCAGATCGATGGCAATCAGCATATCGACATGATCCTGGCCATAGAACGAGGCATACAGATTGCAGGCAATGGCCCCAAACGAGTGGCCCATCAGCGAGACGCGCTGCCACTTGAAATGCAACACCACACAGCGAATAATACTCGTCCATTCAATGACGGAGTACTGCATGCCAGGCGGATATGGCGAGGAGCGACCATGGCCAGACAGCTCGATGCACAGGACGCCTAGATGACCGGGCAGCAATGGGATAAGACGTGCAAAGCTGCCCATATTGTCCATCCAGCCGTGAATGGCGAGCAGCGGACGCACCTGACGATTACCGTACCAGCGGCAGGCGATGCGGCCCCACGGCGCGCCGATGTCAAAGTCAATAAACTGCCGAGAGATTTTCGGAATGCGATGCGATTAGCACGTGACTCTCGAAACGAATTTTCCACTTCACTTACCTCATTGCTGTCCATCGTGGGCCCCTTTTCGGTTTGCTAGTTTCACAACAACTGAACGACACGTACTTTCTGCTCCTACTCTGCGATCTGCTAAGGCGTAGCCTCCAAATGCGCCAACTGGACTTGGAACTTGAACTTGTGACAGACCTGAATATATGGCTTCGCACTATGCTTTCAGTACAAATGTGATAAGAAAATGTTTGAGCTAAAAAATACCCTATTTAAAGGGCATACTTGCACTAGCTTGAAATGTGATTCAATTTTAGCTCTGTGAACTTTTATGATTTTTTTTTTTTTGCATTTGCTTTGAGCTTTTTATTCTCTTGCGCTTCTGCAATTGCAGAATTATCGATAACATCTAATAATGGACCGATTATATGGTTGTATGTGTATGATTTGATGTCTATAATGATAGCTGTTGCTGGCTGATAGCTCATTGCTATTGATCGAGGCTCAGTATCTAGAGGCATCATAATCATTTATATATATATGAATATAATAATAATATAATTTTAAAATTATTTATCTTACATAAACTATATTAAGAAAGAGTAGCTACAGAGTCACCTTGACTTTCATATCTTAACAGCATAAATTTCTATTGCATTGTTTGCTTCAGCCAAAATTCCCTTATCACTTATGTATGTCATTCTTTTTATCTAACAGCTATAAAATCTAAACTTACTCTTAATACTCTTAGCACCTTTGCATTCGAATGAAGCAGCAGAAACTTTACTGTCTATGAATTAGACTTAAGTCTCTCGACACGCCCCCAATTCGGAATGCGTTTGCTTGAATTTCCTGTATGTGAACGCTATGATTTATATATTTAATTTGCGTTTGAGCAATTTATCATGTCTGGCTGTGATCTCCGCTCAAGTGCAAGGCACTGCTCATACCTCAGTGCCATTTCCCTTGTGGCTTGCGAGCTGTGCGTGTCCGTTGCCGCTGGAAATGCTATGCAAATTATCTTGGGCTCCTAAGCCCAAAGTGAAAGTGCGATTTCCCAGGCAACTACCTACTACATATATGTTTATATAAGTGAGCCTGTGTGTCTGTGTGTGTGTGTGTGTGTGCGCTATGTACATACTATATTGTATGCTTATGCGTCGGCCTTGAATCCATAATTTGCCTGTCAACGACAGCAGCCACCCACAATTTGCGCACATAATTGAGCTCAAGCATTTGGAAGCCAATTATGATTTCCCATTTTCCATTTTCCCACCGTAAGGGTCGTTGTCAGACTTTGGGGCCCTCGAAATTCTTTGTGCCGCTTGGCGTCGTTTGCGCCTTTTCACATCTCAATCAACCGCGTCCCGGCAACAGCAATTCCTACGTCTCCTTATCCTTCGCCTTCGCCTTCGAATTCTGCTTCTGCTCAGCCTTGTCGTGCATTCGCCTTTAATTGCTTCTGCCACTTAACATATGCAAATTAATTTTGCTTTTCTTTTTTTGTTCCCTTTTCGTTTTCCTTTTCGTCTTTTCGTCTTTTACTTTTTTCATTATTGACCGTGTCCTACTTGCGTTTGCGGTTATAGCATATTGTCCTGTGTGTCCTTTTTGACACCTTAAGTGCTGCCAGTCCCATGACAGTTGTTTGATAAATATTTATCATAGCACAGTGGAGGGTAACAACGGATGGGTGTCAGCCAAAAGAAAAAAAAAGGGTTAACCGGAGCTTTGCCATTTCCTAGAGCCACATTCATGACGTTTATTTTTCATTTTGCTCAACAGTAGATAAACAATGCTCGAGGATCTATAGAATAGTGCACTTCACTCCACTCCACTCCACTCCACTTCACTCCACTCTGCTCCACTGTACAACTTGACTCGGTTCAATCCATGAACTGACGCGTTCAACCTGTCAGCTAAGTATGTGCACGGAGCGCTGAGCCAGGCTCAGCTAGGTGGATGTTTCAACAAAAGACAACGCCGGAAGCCGCCTGCTGCTTCTGATACGCACATCAGCCAAACAAAGAGCAACAACAACAGCAACAATATGAAATGGGACAACTTTTTGCCTTGCTCCTGCTATTATTCTTTATGTGCTTTCGCTTTTTTCCACCCCGAATTTTCCGGCTGAAGCGAGTGTGTGTGTGTGTGTGTGTGTGTGTGTTTGTGTATGTGGGCTTTAAGAGCAACAATAGCATCCGGTCTCATGAACCGGGCCCAAAACAAACGTTGAAGAAATTGCATTAAGAAATCATTTGGCAAAATGTGCAGCACGTTAGAGTTTTACGTTTCTTTCTATTTCTCTTATTTTTTCGTTTTTTATTCTCCATTTTTTTTTTATTTGTTCGGTTTCCGTGCAGCGTTTTAATCTAATTTTAATGAATTATTTTCACACGAAAATTACTTAAGCTAAAAAGTTTCGTTTTGTGGTGCCGTTTTACGGTTTGCCGTTTCTTTCACTGATGCATTTGGCACGTAAATGTGTCTCTCTCTCGCTATGTTTGTGTGTGTGTGTTTGTGAGTGGTATGTGTTTAGAATTGTATGAGCCGTGCAATTATACAAAACCAGGCAAATTTACATTTTTGGCTGCATTTCTAATTTGAATGCGCACAAAAACCACAATTCGGACAGGCACACGACGTTGCTGATGGCCTCTAACTGGACTGCAGCAATTTATTTAAAAGGAAGTTGTCGATAAACAAAAACACATGTTGAAAGTGCGCTTTAAAATATACATGTGTGTGAAAACATGCGTCCTAAATGCATGTATTATGTTATTGTCATTGGAGCAATTTGGTTGTTAACATTTTCTGGCTGCCCATAAAAGTATGCAACACTTTTAGCTGCTTGATATAATTATTATTGATGGCGCACAAAAGTATGCAATGATTTTGTGCGCTTAAATCTGTGTCGCATGCTCTTAAATTATGTCGCACAAAATTATGCAATACTTTTCTGCTTGTCTTCCAATGTTGATTTTCATGCTGACGCACTGAGCGTGTACTCAATTCTTAGCCACTTAATGCCACGCGCCACATTTTGTGGTAACTGAGGAAATCCCAGTGCCGATAAATTAATTAGCCACAAAATTTATGATTCCGGCTGAGCTGAGTTATTTTCTTATTTCAGCTCT
The DNA here is from genome assembly GCA_035045945.1 of Drosophila anceps. NCBI lineage: Eukaryota > Metazoa > Arthropoda > Insecta > Diptera > Drosophilidae > Drosophila > Drosophila anceps. Next base: position 1,811,058 of record JAWNON010000150.1, read on the forward strand.
TGCTTTTCATGGCTTTCCCCATGGATTGGCTTCGTTTGTTTTGTTCATTCGTTTATTAGTTGCGCCTCGCTGCTCAGTTAATAATTAATGTAGAAAATTTATGCATTGTCATAATGCCAGCTCATATATATTTGGGCATTTGTCAAGCGTAAATCTATTTGCAGCACGCCCTAGCCGCACAGCATTTCATAATTCAAATCGTTCGATTTATGTGCCCGCAACTTTTCGAGAGTTGGCTGCTTTATGGTCTCTGGACAAATATTTCTCCGCTTTTGGCCACTTGAGCCGCATGCCAATCGTAATTTACGATTACCCACAAAAACCCACTGCAGTCGTAAGTGTGTATGTGTGTGTGGGCCAAGACAATTGCAGAGAATCGCATAGCTGACCGCCAGGTGGCCGGCAGTGACTGCTAGCATCCAACTACTATTTACTACCGGGCAGTTGTATGTATCGATGCTTAGTGTTAGTCTGGTCATAAATTTGCGTTCTTGGTTAACTGTTGTTAGTCCCCAGTGCTTGTTGCCAGCTTTGCCAGCAAAAATTTCCACAGAGAGCACGATTTACACGGAAAGTGAGCTAGCACAGGGAATTTACAACAACAAAAGAGGATAGTTTGCTTCTTTTTTTTTGGCCCTAGCGTGTTTGGAATCGGGCTAAAATGCAACTGGCCGTATCCTTTGTAATTGGAAATTGTAGTTAAAAAGTTTGTAATTGAAAAGTTTATTTTTGATTTTACTCCGAGGCGAGCAGAGACAATAGTTTTCACATTTGTGTCTGTGTCTGTGTGTGTGTGTGCTTAATTGTGTGGTCTGTTTGGAATTTTTGGCATTTGGGCCAGTAATTGAACTCCGAACTGTCACAGTAGTTCAAACGGAGTCAGTAATTAGAATTTGCCAACTACTGTTTCAATTTGTGGCCCAGAAACTTATGCGTATTAATTTATGCCATGCCAAATATCCAAATAAATCCAGAAAAAAGGATTCTCCCTCTCTTTCTCCCCCTCTCTTTCTCTCTCCCTCTCTGTGTCGCTCTGACTCCATTTGCCTGGCTAAACACAATTAACTATAATTTTTGCAAGTACTCCAAAGTCAAATAATGCGCCAGCTTTTAATTAAAAGCGAGTGCATAAATGCAAGGCGAAGCTGCAATTTGCATGAAATCCAATTAAACTTTTTATCTAACCAATTCAAATAAATCATACGCACTGTTGTCCCCAACTTGCCACAACAACTGAAAAAGGGCAATCAAGATAAATATCCAAGCTGCCAGACAGCTTGACATGTGCACATTAGTTTCTCATCCAGATAAGCTTTGTAGTTGGGTTTCGGTTTATTTAAACAGCAGCAACAGCAGCAACGGCAGCAACGGCAGCAACGGCAGCAGCAACAGCAGCCAAGCGAAATTTGATTGCCATTTGCTGGAATTTGCCAAGCGGGCGACGTGCCACAGTGTGCCTGCAAGCGAAAGCCAAAGAAATTCATCAAATAAAGTAAGAATAAAGCAAAGTTGGTAGTTGGCAGTTGGTAGTTGGGTCGTTGGCAACGCGGCACGTACAGTGCCTAAAAATTTGCCACACCACTCGCAGCTCCTTTGCTAACCGCCTGTCGACTCTGCTCTTTGTTCTCCGCTTTGGCCGTCATTTGCATTCGCATTCGCATTCGCATCCTTCGCTTTTTTTATTTGCACTTGCATTTTGTATTTATTCAGTTTTGGCTGCTCTCGCTCTCTCTCTCTCTCTCGCTCGCTGTCAGGTTGCCTCTTTGCCTGCTGTTTGCCTGTTTGCCAATGGCGAATGCCGTGTAATTTGTTGCAACAACTTTTTGATATCAATGTAAATTTTAATTTGTTTGGCAAATATATTTCTGGCAACAGTCTGCGGCATGAATTGAGCCGTGAAATTGCCAAAACCAAAATGAACAAGCCCCAAAACAAATTCAAATACAAATAACCCAAATACCAAGCTATTTAACTATGAGCATCCAAATTTAACTGTGCAAATAAATGCGAAAATCGGGATTTGGACTCTATTTAAAAATGGACTTGCAATGCACTTGCAATGCACATTAGCCAAGCAGAAAATTACGTACACAAATATTATTCAAATTACGAAACCTTCTTAGGTTGCTCATACAAATTTATGGCTTATATTATAGGGTATCTTCAAGTCGACACATGAAAGTATTTCATAAGTAGATCTCAAGCGCAAACTCGCTTGATTTATAATCAATCATCATGATAGAGCTAGGCATTTGATAAATGTATTGCCTTGACTAACTTTCTCGCTAGCATATATTTTCTATTTTTATTCATTTATCCATTCACTCCAGCACACTCTCCCTACAGGGTATCCCACTAGTCATGCCTTGTCGCTCACATTTATTCAAGTAGGCGAAAGCAACTGCTAAATGCATTGGGGCAAAATTCTTGAACACAGTTTGTGCTGAGGCAAAAACTTGTTTCACTTTTGATTGTCGGAACATTTGAGTGCAAAATGTAAAGTTCTCAACTTGATCAAAACTAAGTGGCGAAGCATTTGCACGCATGCCAGGACATTACCAGCCATCACCAGCAGCGTCCTGTCAGTTAGCAAAGCATGCATGTATATATATATATACATATGTGAGTGTGTGTGTGTGTGTGTGTGTGCGAATGCGTGGGTGTGTGGGAACATTTCCCGCTGTGTTTTTCTTACTCTTTTTGCTCTGACAGCCTGTTTTCAATTTGTAATTTTTTTCTTCTCACTTCAGATTTTCTTCAAGCGACAGTTTTAAAGAAAGCAGCTCCCGACTGCCAGTGACGCTTGTTGACAGCCAGTCAGTCAGTCAGTCAGTTAGCTCAAGCGGGGTCAGGCCAGCGAACCAATCCGTGTCCGTGGCCGTGTCTGGCGCTGTCAGACACGTGTTGGCTGCCCCTATTTAGTCTAGACATTGTCGCTGCATGGCTTCACTATGCAGAACATTCGCTATTATTGTCAAATGGCAAAAGCTAGTAATTGAAATTTGCTTAGCGAAAGCAATCGAAACATTTATGCACGTCCATAATGCATTCAACACTTATGAGAGCCAACACTGAAGAGCTGCCAAAAGCAAAGCCTTGGCTTCTCTCTTTCATTTGGCCTGATTTGATAGCAACGGTGGCCAACAGTTATTTCTTATCGCGATAAAGCCCACAAGAAAAAAAAAGAATGAAAAAATAAATGTAAATTGCAAGTGAAAAATGCGTTGCCAGCAAAGCAAACGAAACTAAATGAGTCGCTCAGCTTCGTCTTGTTGCTGCGCGTTCTATGCGATAAAATAAATAAAATTGACATTTTATGCTAATGCGAGAGTGGAGCGAGAGACCCAAACGTTAGGCGCGGGCCAAATAAATATGCTAAAAATGAAGAGGCAGTTAATTTTAAAATAAAAGAGAATATATTTATGCTAGAGAATGAAAAAGTGCAGTGAAAGGAATGAATGAAGCTAGAGAGTATGCCAAGAATGAAGCATAAAGATTTCTAAAAGAGAATTTTAAACATGAAATATGTGGACTATGCCAACTAGATCTTATAAGGAAACAATTTAACTCGAAATGTATACTTAAATCAAGCCAAATTTGTTAACAATAGCCTAGAAGCTCATGGTGTGAGCTAAGAGTTGGCAAGGCAATATATATACAGACAAATTGGGCTATATGGATAAAAAAAATTTATGAAAGATGAGCTCGAAAATATTTTTATATATGTTTCATATATATCCAACAACAAACTGATAATACTCTCTGCAAAAACTGCCAAGAAACAATCTTTTCCAAACTTTGAAGTTCGTTGTTCGTATCCTTAAGACTCACTCTGCCAAGCAAGACATTAACAATAGAATTTATACAGAAATAAAACTTTTGGCATGCTCTGCACTTGAGACACTTAACCAAGCTCGCTTCCAAAAGCACAATCACAAGTGCAAATGGCTCTTGACTTGCCCAAATACTTGAGGCCAAGTGGGAATGCTGCATTTTGGCAAATGTTCGCACATTTCAACATATTACATAATTAATAATTACAGTAGAAAAAGTATTTTAATAACTCATGCCCAAGCACTATCTACTCAAGTTCTGTGTGTGTTAGCTTTTGTGTGTGTGTGTGTGTGTGTGTGTGCATGGGTCAAATCAATGTGCGAAACGTGCTAATTGCGGCAGCTGTGCAAATGTGTGCCTTGGCCATTTGATAGTTTGCCATCATTTTGATGGCTTTCAGGCTGTCACATGCCACGCCCACACACACACACAAACACACACACACACACAGAAGTGGCATTGGGCTGCTGGCCATTGCCAGAAAGAAAAAACTAATTGCCAAAGCGTCAGGATTTGAGGTCAGGCAGCAAACTTTTGCATAAATGCCTAACACACACACACACACTCTCACACACACAGCTACAGACTCACACAATTGTGTGGCATACTTTAAGGCCAAAACTACTCGAAAGTTCCTTTTTGGCTGCAAATGTCTTTCGCAGAGCCGTGCACGCCGGCTGTTCGCCTGTTGGTGCTGGTGTTCGGTTGAATGTCGTAAAAAATTGACATACTCATAGCCGCCGTAACACGTAATGAGATACTTCAAAATGATGTTATTGCTTTATTTATAGCGTCGCATAAAAACTGGCAGCGCTTGGGGTTTGGCTTAGCTTTGGTTTAGAGTTCGAGTTCGGGTCTGGATTCGGCTTCGGCTTCGAGTTTGGATTTCAGTTTTTGTTTTTCTTTTTCTGTTGCCAGACCCAGAGCCACATAACCTTTTTTATGTAGTTTTTTGCGCCACTCGCACTTTTACAGCTGCCATTTGTTTGAGTTCATCTGCCACACGCACACACCTGCAGCTACCTGCTGTATGTTGGCTAATAAAACTGCAGCGACTGAGTGCCTCATCATTTTCATAAAAGACAAACGCCATTAATTTAAGTAATTGCCAACGGACGTTGTTTGTTTACCTTGTCAGAAATCAACATCAAATGGTATTTTATTCTATGTTGCAGTCAAATAGCATAAAGCCAACATCAAAAGCTCTACGGGAACAGACCATAATTTATTTATAATTTTTTTTTATTCACATTATTTATGTTTTAATATGAAAAATGGCAACACAAATTTATATGGCAAAGCACAAAGGTTGTTGAGGTTCTACTCTATTGCCATTAATGATATTACGTTCCATGTACACTATAATTATTATGAATAAATATTGATTATTATGAATAAGAAATGTGCTGCTGTATTTCATTCTCTATTGTATCTCTCGTTCCATGTCATTTTATTTTTAATATCGTATTCAATTCCAGTTATGTTGTATATTTCAACGATTTCTATATATATTCCATTCCAATTCAATTCAAAAGATATTAGATAACAATTTCCGTTTCATTATTCATTCACTCCAAAATCCTTCGCAATTAAGTTATATTCCAGTGTTTCATATTTAAGCTAAATCAGTGCAATGCAATAAGCATTCCACTTCCTCTATTCCAATTGTCCGACTCTGTTTGTTTTATTCCAACTGTTCTATTACAAGTCCCTTGGAGACTTAATTTGTTTCATTCCCACTTGCTACATTTCCTTTCCATTTTATATCATTTCGAAATCAATTTCATTTTATCTGATTCCATTCCATTTTAATTCTAATTTTAATTTCTTTAATGTCATTCATTTCACTCCTTTCAAAGTTTAGTTTTTCCCATTTCATTTCTATTCAATATAATTTGAAATTCTATTTGAATTTATTTCACTTTGCTCTGCTCTCATAGATTACAAACCATATTTTTTGAGAATTATTCAATTTGCACATTTCACTTTGATCATTTTGCAGAAGCATTTATTTTTGTCAGTTAGGTCAGCCTGTAATTGTGTTGCCTGATTGATGCAGTTTCATCAGCTTGCTTAAAAGTTAAGCTCGAAGCTCTCTGCTTGCGCCTTGCTGCCAACTGGCAGCTTTGTCTATCAGCTTGTATAAATTACATTCATAAATTTATTTAAATTATATTTCAATATTTTCTTTTCTTTACTTTTGCCAATATTCCATGGCGAATAAAGTAATTTAATATGTTTGTATTTTAGAAAACTTCAATCAGCCCAGCCCACACTCGACACACTATAGAATGCCGTCCGGCTGCACAAGTTGCATGAAAAATTCACCAAAAGAGCTCGCTTCATGCGCGCATTTAAAATGCACTTTGGTTGCACTAGAGAGAGAGAGAGAGAGAAGAGTGTAGAAAAGAGAACGAGAGCGAGAGCGAGAGAGAGAGTGCAAAGATGGAAAAATATTTGTAGCGATAAAGTGAAAAGCATGTTGCAAGAGCGAATGCTTTAAAGTGCATTAATTTAATAATGCAAACATGCAGCAAGTTGCATTAACTCTCGCCGCGCAGGCGGCATTAAAATTTGCATAATTGCTACGAGTCAGGCGAGAGTCAAAGAGCGTGCGAGGGTGTTAAAGGATTTTTTGTAATTGTTATTGCTCTTGCTCTTGCTGTTGTTGTTGCTGCACGCAACACATGCATGCAAGAAGTTTTTCAAGCCAAAAGAGCGTCCAGCACTTGCCACAATTAACGATTTTTCATGATTTCAGTGCGGGGCCGAAGCAATTTACATAAATCAGCGCAAAGTATCTGTGACAACGCAAAAGATGGCCGAGCCAGGCCTGGCCGGGGTGACAGAGGTCGGCTTGTTGTTTGTCATGTGGGTTTCCGCTGCCGCTGCCGCTGTCGCTGCTGCTGCTGCTGCTGCTGAAAAATGTTTACACATTTGCAACTGTCTGAAGGTCAAACACGGGGGCGTGTGGGTGTGGCATGATTTAGGCGCCAGCTCCTCCTGCACGGAACTGAGTAATTGCACGGTAGTGGGCCAGCCATTGGCTCGGTCTTGGCCTGGTCACAACTGATTCTGTGGCTCGTGCAGCTTTAATTTAATTTATGCCACAACAGCAACAAAGAGCGGAAGCCCTGTCGAGAGCCACTAAGTGGCCGCCCTCAGCAAAATTAAATGCAGTCAACAATGTTGTTGTTGTTGTTTTTTTGCTGTTGCTGTTGCTGCTGTTTTTAAATACAATTTATTGTTATGGCAACACAATGTGTTTAGTTTTATGGCCCATAAGATGCCTAATATTTATGCACTAAACTGCATTCTTCTGCCCGCAGCTGAGTTATTTAATGCGTAATTACAGCGCAAATCTTCTTAAGCTAAGACACTCACTCAGCTGGCAAAGGAAAATGGAAAATGTTGAATGGAAATTGTATGAAAGCAGCTTAGTACTTGCTTCACTGAATTCATAAGCGTCGTTGTCTCTCTCTCTCTCTCTCTCTTTCACTCATTTCGTCTCGCTGCAGTCTATAGAAAATTCTTCAAGTGCACAAAAAGGTCAAAAGCAAATGCGTGCAAAATGCCAAAATAAGCATAAAAACCAATGGCAGTTGCAACTGCAACAGCAACAGCAACTGTAATAGCAACAGCAACAGCAACAGCAACAGCAAGTACAGCAACTGCAGCAACAACCGCATCGTCAAAAGTCAATTTACTGGCAACACTGGCAACAACTTCAACTAATTAGCCAGTGCTTGGCTTCAAGGGTTGTGGGCGGCTCTTCAGCAGCCCCTTGGCTATAGCTCGACAGGAAGAAAAAAAGTGTTGCATGCTTTTAGGTGCTGCCTAGAATTCCGCAAACACTTCACTTCGCAAGTCTAGCTAGATATGCATGCGTGTGCCTCAAGTGCTGTGTGTTTATGTGCCACTCGGTTGCATGTTGCATTTAGTTGCCAACGGCAACAGTTGCAGTTAAACTGCTGCCCACCTCCGCTGCATATCTAGTTCAATATTTTCCTAGAAATTATCGCATTTCATTGTTGCAAATATTTTGATTTGTGTACTTCGAGTCGTTTATTTCAATTGATTACATACCTTAGATCCAATTCATTAACTATGGAATTCACAAGCTAGCATACCTTGCACCAGCACAAGCCAAATATTTGCTTTAAGTCTCGTACAAATTGCATTTCCGATTGAATTTGATTTATTTTATCGTTTGCAATCCTCAACCAAATGCTGACACAATGCAATACATTCCTAACTGGAAGAAATTGCTCAGAAGATTGCTATCAATATTTAAAATGAAATAAATCTATTTCATGAATAACTTCGGCTCTCAATTGATTTCACTCAAAATTTATCGACAGTTGGCTATAAATATTTTATGCCTATAAATTAAGAGATAACTTTTATATCCTTAACACATTGCAAATGGCCAAAATGGGGTAAATTGTTTTTATGCAAATGATTGGAAGAGGCAAAAGCATCAAATTTATATATTTTTTTATTTTTGTATGGCATATTTAAATCCAGTTTTCTTAAAGATATTTTCGGCACAGCTCAAAATTTGGTATAGAAAGCGATAAGTGTGTGTGAGTCTTGGGAAATTCTCTTTATATCATTCTAATCACGCTTATCATTCGCCTCCTGGTCGTGTATCTATAATAAATAAATCCTACTCTATTTTGTAATGAAAAAAGGATTTGAATAATAGTATTTTACAAATATTTAATAAATATTTATTATATATATTTTAATTTAATAAATTTTTATTTTTATTTAATAAATTTTAGTTTTATTCAAAAGAAATTTTATTTCGTTTCATTCTCAGCCCCAAAATGTCAAGTCAGAATTGTCGCTTTGTTTATGTTGCAACTGCGCTGAGAAAAGAATGCCAGCTAGCTGGCTGCTGGCTGCTGGCTGCTTCACAGTCATCATCAACGAGAAGTTATTGATTCGTGAGTCGTTTAATTATGGCGTCTCATGTTCGGCGGCATTTATCTTATCAGTACGCTCGACACTGACAAGATCGTGCTATCTGTCCGCAGCCACTGATAGTTCTTACCCGCTTCGCCGATATGCAGTCGATATTATTTGTGGAAACGCTCTCAGCACGCACAGATGTCCATGCCCATCGATGCAGTTCCGCTCGTTCGCTGATTCACTCTGGCATGCAGTACGCAACATGTTCCAGTTGCCCGACCTGCTAGGTAAGTGCAAACGAACTTGAAACGAACTCTGGTTTGCTTGTCTGATATGTTTCTTGCTGAACAGTTTTGTGCTGCCTGTGGGGCAGCGGGCTCTCGCTGGGCTACTATTTGAAGTCCGCTTTGGTCTACGACAATCTGTGGCCACACTGGTATGCCCTGGTGGCTGGCATCATGGCGCTAGTCCTGGCTCTGGGCTGGACACTGCGCAAGCATAGCAAGCAGCGCTATAGCTTTGATCATTATTACATCATTTTCTATGGTCTGCTCTGCTCGCTGCTGGGCAGCTGCTTCATGCTCAGCAAACAGTTGGGTAAGCGAGGCAACTGACTTGATTTCACATTTAAATTAACTATCCACATTCCTACTCACAGCGGTCAGTTACTACTTTAGCTTTATTGGCTTGAGCGTGGTCTATTTGGCCAGCTTTAGCTATGTGAGCCTGCGCAGCGATGCTTCAGGCTTGCGGCCGGCAAGGATTGCCATGGGCAATGCTTCGCATGCCTGCGGCCTGGCCACTGGCTTTGTCATCTTCAATGAATTTGAGCCACAGCGCTGTGGCCTCATCGAGCTGGGCGTCAATTTGCTGTTGCTGTTGTTCGTACTCATCAACGAGTTGCTGCAGCATCTGGGCGTGCACAACTACAAGCAGTCACGTGACTTGGTCTTCAATCTGCTCAATGAGGAGCGGTTGGTCTTTCTGCCACGCCAGGCCATATTGGCACAGTTTGTGGACCGCCAGGACTATCGGCTTCAACGTAGTCGTCAATGGCTGGTCCTGCTGCTGGGTGGATTTGTTTTGGTGCTGCAGCGCGGCTGCCTGCTGCACTCGCCCGTCCACCTGCAGCTGATGTGGACCTCCACGACGGGATTTATGCAAGGCTCCCAACTGTTCACACCCTTTGCTCTATATGCTGGCGGCTGTGCTTTGAGCGCCCTCCTGCTACTGCGCTACACGCCAAAGCTGCTGTATTTGCTGATGGGCGTCATTCAACTGACGCTGGTCGCTGCCCTGCTGTGCATCTATGATGAGGATCAATCGGAGCATTGTTATTTGTTTCTGTGCCTCATCTATGTCAGCGTGGGCATGCTGTCGAGTCAGGCCTTACATTGGCTGCTGGAATGCTCGCCATTCCTCTATGCCGAGCTGTCGCTGGCCGTGGGCTTTGTGCTGCAGCTGGCCATAATGGAGGGCAGCAAGTACGAGGTGAGCGTGGATAATGTGTGGCCAGCGCTATTGGCCAGCAGCCTGACATATCTACTGCTGACATTGTTGGCCATCATGTTGACGCTCTGGCTGCAGCCTCGCTCCGCCAGTTTGGTTGACGTTCGCAATCGTCTGTTGGGCATACGCCGCCTCCATCTGCCAGCTGCCCAGACCCAGTTCTGGCACACCAATCACTTTCTCGCCCACGACAAGCAGCCCCATGAGCTGCAGTCCGTACAGCTGGATAAGACGCGCGTCTTTCAACAGTTTCCAATTAACTCCTCCGCTGGCAATGACAAAGCTAATAAGTTTTGAGTTTCTTAAGGTTAAGATATTAGTGACAGTTTACGTAAGTGCAGATGCGCACAAAAACAAGTTATATCTAGACTTATATTTTGTAGCAATAAATATCGAAGAAATACAAGTTTTTCATAGCAATAAAAATCGAAAAAGAGCGAGCTCTAAAACTTATACTATTAATAAAAAACTATTCAAGATGAAAACTACTTCAAATTAATTACTTCAAGTTTGCTAGAGTCACTTTTTAAGATGATAAGCTGTACAGTGGACTTTACTTGGATGATTATAGATATAAAATAAATAAATCTGAATGTCTTCGAATGACTGGCCCAAAAGTTCAGTTTTGTATGTAAACTGAACATTTAAAATGTAACTGAGATACTACATAAAATTGAAGACCTCTGCAAACTATGATTAAACAGTAAAGTCATCATTTTCAAGGCAATAATTGTGCCAACTTTACCTTTCCATACCTCGCTGGGGCCCTGCGACGCTAATGTCTATAAATTTTAATTTTACAAAACTGAAGCTGACAGATTTGTGATGTAGCAACAGCTACATATCTACCAAATCAAATTTAAAGTGCGAACTGAAACTGAAGAGCAACATTAAGCAAATAACAAACATTCGTTGCTTAAGCACTTGAAATTTTCCATTTCTCAAACATCATTTGACCCCACTCAATGGACTAATTCATTCAATGCAATTTACTAAAAGTATCCGCTGAATTTTAATGTAAATATTATGATAAGAGTTTAAGTGCAGGTTAGCTAGCTCTCGCCCTAATAGTTGAGCTGAGGCCAATGAGTGCTGTGCGCATAAATGATTTTCGTTTTTATTGATTTTTAACAAATTAAATTGCGCGTTAACCACAACAGAATTTATCATAAAGATGTTTTATCAGTCCGGCGGCCAGAAGTTGTGCTGCTGGCCACAAAAGTGAGCAGCCCCGCCCGCTCACTTCGCAGTGATTCGCCAGCCTTTTGCCACAATTTTATTGCCGAAACATTAAACATTTATATCCGCTATCAATTTCGTTACGTCGGAAAAACGTAATCGCATTGCAGCCGGGTCTATCTGGCATTGCGAGCGTTGTTGGCGCAATTTTTCCGGCTCCTACCTAATTTAATTTACGTAGAAAACCCGGCCGCAACGTGCTATGGCAATAAAAACGTTAAATTTGTTTATTTTTTCAAGCCAAAAGTTGGGCCTTGGGAGCTCTGGCAGCGAGTGGGCAGCCGGGCGGCAGAGCAGCCGGGTGACTCGCTTTCAATATCGATACTCTGACTGCCTTTGCTGTTTAGTGTGGCATACCTCGAGGCACACATTGAAAATGTTCACACACACAAACACGTAGAGAAAGAGAGAGAGAAAGACACCCACCCACTCACACAGACTCTCTTGTGGCCCCTTTTGTTTTTCTGCAACGCCATTGTTTTTAAGTGGATGCCGCACATCCTTTGCTCCCTTATCACTAATGAAGTGGCCAATGAACTGCGACCCAAAGATTAAAGCGAAATTAAATGCCAGCCCCAGCTAGCTTGATTGATCGAATGCGAAAAAAGAGGTGCATGTGGTGTAATTTACTGAGTATACATATATTTGTATATCCATTTTTATATGGAAGCCCAACAAGCAGGGATTAGATAAGCTTAGAAAAGTTAAGGTATTGCGAAAGTAATTAAGATAAAATCGTCTGGATTTCGCCAACTGTGCCAACAAATACAAAACAAAACAAAACAAAACAAGCCAAATATTTTTTATTGTGGTAATCAATATATATTGTTTTATAGATATTTGTTGACGCTTAAATTATGATTTTCTTTTTCAGCTTAACTACAATTTGATTGATTTAAAATTCTAGCTAAATGCCGTTTCGCGCTGTCAACGCCTCAGAGATGAGTGCAACAGCTAGAGGTTGCTTTTTCTCTTTCTGCGCTTCACATTCTCCGTCTCGTCCACGGCCAAAGCGAACTTCTGCACAACCTCTGGCAGCTCTTCTTCCTCATCCATCGTCCATGTCTCCAGATGCGGCGGTCTGTGATGCATTATAAATGGATTGATTATTTCGGCGACGCCCTTTGCATTGTTCAGATGCACATGGTGTGTGCCCTGCACCTCGTGCAGCTCGAAGTGTGGATTGTTAGAGCGCAGTATGTCAATAACCTCTTGACTTTCGCCGTCTATGAAGTTCGACTCGGAGCCCTTGATCACACAATAGGGCACGTTGCGTATGGTGCGCGCCAGCTCAGCGGCAAAGGGTGGGCTCGTATGGAACTCGAAGTAGTATTTGCAGCGTCCATCGCGGGAGAAGAAGTACTTGTCCGGATACTTGGTCGACTTGGCCACATTGCGCTCCAGGATGTGATGGCAATTCTCCAAGGGCACTGAGCCCGCTGAGCCCTTGTGCAGCACATGCTCTAGCTCCTGCCACGTGTACGCTGGCGGCTCTTCGCGCTTGGCGTTGGCGAAACGCTCATCCTCGACCATGTAGCGCTCGATGTTGGTGCGCAGGTAATCTATTTGCGAGGGTGGCTTGCGGTAACGCGTCTTCACAATGTCAATGCTGATCAGCATGTCCAGGCGATGCGGATAGAGCGAGGCGAAGATGAAGCACAACATGGCGCTCATGGAATGCGCCATTAGCGATACCTTCTGCCAGCCATATTCCTCCATAATGCGCAGTATCACGCACAGGTAGTCCACAAAATGATAGGCAATCCCCTCCGGCAGCTTGGACGAAAACCCATGCCCAGGCAGATCAATGCATAGGACGCCCAGGTGTTTGGGCAGCAGCGGCAGCAGCTCATTCCAAGTGCCCAAATTGTCCAGCCAGCCGTGCAGGGCGAGTATGGGACGTACCTGTCGATTGCCATACCAGCGGCCTACCACATAGCCCCAGGGCATATTGATGCGCACGTCCATCGGCTGCAAAGGTAGCAAAAAGGTGAGAGAGCGAGCAACAGACAGATATAGATACAGACACAGACACAGACACAGACACACAAACACGCACAGAGCTAATTGACATGCCAAAACTTGATAGTGTACGGAATAACCCGGGGGTGTTCGAACAATCGAAAAGGGTTCGATGCGGCAGCAAAACAAAAGGATGGCAGTTTGGCAGCTCATTTCGTAAATTTGCCTGACTGGCTACGAATAATACATATGTACGTATGTTGAGAGTCGTAACGAAATTGAGGGGAAAACTAACTAGAAATTGATAACGGTTCCTCTCATAAGCTATATAACCAAATTGTTGTTCGATTGTAATCTTCCGCCAATCTAATCAAAGTGTAAAATTTATACATCATTCAAGACAAATATATAAATCTTGATTTTATTATTATGATAACAATTTCTGCCGGTTGTTAGCGTATTTGTTAGTCGGCTTCGTGTCCGCTCGTCTCATAGAGATTTGATCAATCGTTTGGTTTACACGTGAAAGAAGTTCAAACAATTGACAACTGAGCCGCGCCGTTGCAGATTGATGGCCAGCAGTCAGTACGCACCTAGCCGACAATTTATCATCTAGTTTTTTTTTTTTTCTCCGAGAGATAGAGATAGAGAGAGAGAGAAGGTGGGAATGAGGATGAGAGCTAGTGTTGCCTGCCGCCCCGCCTGCAATTGACTTGTAGCGCATGCAAACTTTAAATGTCGACAAATGGATTTTCGTAGTTTTGCGCCACAAAAAAACTTTTCACGACACTTTTCAATTGTCTTTGTTGCTGTTGTTGCTATTGCCGTTGCCGTTGCCGTTGCTGTTGCTGTTGCTTTTGCCGAAGAGTTTGGCTCGTTCAACTTGAAAATTAGCGCAAAATGCTTTCAAGTGTGACACAGAGTCTGCAAAAGTTTCATACCAAAAACTGCCGCCCGCTGCCACCCGCTGCCACCCGCTGCCTCCCGCTGCCTCCCGCCGTCGACATTTTGATGAACTTCTAATGAGCTTAATAACAGCGAAGGGCAACCGAGCAAGTTTCAACTCCACTTATCTCCCTCCGACTTGCAATCGGAATTCAACTTGAGACTTTTCTTCTGCTGCCGCAAATGTCTAATTTCCTATTGATTTCTGATTCGCGTGGCTTAAAAATCTTATCAGACAGACATTACATGTTGGCCGGCGGCGATAAGCTGAGACGGTTCAAATTGCAATCGAACCGGTTCAAAGGTACTCTCGACCATAGACTATAGGATTTGTATCTGACTGAGATAAGCCACAATGCAATTCGGTTTATGAGCCTCAATCAGTTGCTGCTTAATTAATTACCAGTTCGTGTTGTTGTTGCTCATTGTGTTCAATTAGCTTGCCATCCGCTGGAACTGCTGTCATGTCGGTGCCAACACGCGTCGTTTATTATGATATAATCTGGCTATACGCACATGCATATACTAAATGCTTTCTATTCGATTTACATATATGTTTTAATATAGCCAGCCAAACTTTTTTAGTTGTCCGTAAAAGAATTTGATGTGAGTCGGAACAGAGCAATGAACGCGAACAGCGCGCAAACTAAACTAAAACAAAATTTGTTTTGTCGCACACATTAAATTCTGCGGAAATGTGAGCAAAGAGCGCGAACTGACCTTTAATCACGCTCATTAGCTGAGTTAATCAACAGCTGTGCAAGGAAAACACCTGCAGCGGCACAGTCAATGAGAGAGTGAGAGTGGGAGAGCAGAGACAGGGGAAGAGAGTGAGAGAGAGAGAGAGAGAGAGAGATTGGCAGAGCGAGTTTTTGTCATTTGATCGTATTGATGCGGGTTTACAACAGCAAAGCTGCCACTTCACACAAACATTCTAAAAAGCTCAAGCAAGCGTGTTCGCGAGCTTTTGCTCAAAAACACTTTATCGTTCGTAACTGGATCGCGAGCACAAAAGCTTCAAATGCAAAGACAATTGATTGTCGTTTCTCTCTATTCTACTACCGTTATGTTTGTGTGAGTGTGTGTTTGTAAGTTTGTATATATTCATAGAGACTTATGGTACACTTAGTGATCTTGTGCGAATAAGTTTTACGACAGAAGCTTGCGTTCCATAAAAGAGCTTTTACGCTATTGGCGTTGATTGAACTAAACTAAACTAAATGCGCACATCATGCACATCATAAAATACAATTAAAAATAAAAAGTAGGGAATGAATAACTCAGAGATACTCTGTACCCTTAGTCTTAAAACATTTTAACGCTTTATATAATAATAATAATAATAATTATTTATAGGTAATAAGAGCAGCACTTCGAGTTGGACATGCAAAAGCTTCTGAGATCAATGTGTTTATACAGTCTGAGTCATGACTACATTGATTCAGCTCGATCTCTTAATGAAGCGTATACAACATAATATTTTCAAAATAAATTGAATATATGAATATTATATTAATCACAAAATTTGGCTGTCCAACATTACTGCCGCACTACTATTTTTATGAACACAGCTGAATATATACTACATACGCTCAGTTACGCCTTGCACTAACTTTTACATACAATTGCTTTCATACCTTCATACATTATACACATTTTTACCATTTTCAGTTGTTACGATAAGCCAGCATACACACATACACACATACATACAAATACATGCTCATATCACCACACGCATCTATCTGTTCTGCCAGTAAATTAGCCAATCACAAATCAAAATGCACAAAAACCCATGCGAAAAAAAAAACTCAATTAAGATTTACATTATTTATGTTGTCAGCTTTTTAGCTGCTAAATGGCCGCAAAAATAATTCATATAGCAGAGATAATGCCAGCGAAATGAATTCAATTAAGAATTTGCCAGTGATATTTTCCATGCTCAAAATAATAGCAAAAAAAAACAAAAGAGTGAAAAAGAGCAAGCATCAACGTGATTAAATTTGGCAATAAAAAACGCAATTCAAATCAATTTAATTGAATTTAATTGCGTTTACCATTTTTGCACTTTTTGCGCCACGGCAAAAGGCAACAAAACGAGATAAAATATCAATAAATATTTATGAAGCTCTTTGGTGGAGATCGACGCGGCGGCAGCACTTGTATAAACATATTCAAAAATCCATTAGCAATGCGTCGAATGCCGATGTCGACAACAGTTTACACAATAAATTTGTTAGACTAGTTTTTCGGGGCTGAAATCCTGGCCCGAGCCACCCACCCACCCAAATCAAAATGAACAGTTGAAAATTGCGGCCGGCGGTTAGATTTTTGATACTCGACAATGAAAAAAAAAAAACTGGAAATGGAAATGAAAATGAAAAGCGAAATTTAGTGCAGCATGCGAAAAGCATAAATCTTTCTGCAATTGAAAATTGAAATTGGCATCGAGGCGGGGGCCAGCCGTGTGATAAATAACGAATTGCAATCATAAATCTGACGCAGAGAAGTATGCAAAGCGTTTTAATTTCGATGCAATTAAAGGAAAAGAATGGAGCGCGCCTAAGAGGAGCAAACTGGCAACTGTGGCAGCATTTAATCAAATGCAGCTGGCAAGGCACTGCTCAGCCGCTCACATGCGGCGAGCGCCAATTTGCGCTCGTTTTGCGAAATGAAATTACGCGACTGCACCGCATGCCACACGCTGTTCGGCGCCTCACCTGCTGACGGGGCCTGGCTTGACCCAGTCCACGGACTAATGACATTTGAATGACAGCAGCAGGGCCAACAGCTAGCTGCTGGCCAGTTGCAGGTGCAGTTGCAGTTGCAGTTGCAGTCGCAGTCGCGGCCACAGCAAAGTTGGCTAATGACCGTCACTGGGTGAACTGGCTGCAGTGGTTCAGTTCGAAAGCTGTCCACGCTGTCACGAGCTCCAGCCGCCAGCTGAGATAACAATTGCCTCAGTCATGTTGATGTCGCAGCATTTCATTTGCGCCAGTTTCGACCACCACCCATATATATATATATTTATAAGTGTATGTAAATATTTCTGGATCCATGCCAAAAGACATGGTTAGCTGCGCCCTTTGTTGGTGGCTCAGCCTTTACGCTACCTTGTTGTCAGGTGTAAAATGCAAAGTAATGACTTTGAATATGTCTGTTAAGAGGCTGGCAGGCGCAGATCCCTGGCAGACACCTAACTGGCTTTGAGCATTAAGCGCGCCTAACACGAAATTCTAGTATTTCAGCTAAGGCAAGCGCTTGGCGAAAGCAGCTAGCAAAGGCAGCGACAGTAGAAGCTTAAGATATATACAAATCTACATAAGTTTTGGAATAGTTACATGAAAAGCGGCTTTGTGAAACTTTACAATTAAAGGGGTTAAGACTCAGGCTAGGATCAGGGAGGGCAACTCGCGATAGACAGCTAAAAGTTCCCTTTATGACTCAATTAAGTTGCCTCTCTTAAAGTGAAGTACTAAACGAATCCTGAAAACCAATGATCAGAAACAGAAACTTGAGCTATGCAGCCGAAGATTCAATTGACGTCTCAATCCAATTTCCTGTTTCGAAGTTGTTTTACTGTGGCTGCTGTATTCATATCTATGAAATGCTGAGTGTCTCCTAGAAGCCGAAAGTGAAGAGCGCAGCGTCGAGGAAGTCATTTACTTCCCAATCCAATTGAACATCTCAGCATTCTGTTGCTGATTGATGTGTTGGGCTTCCATATAGAGGAAGCCTGGAAACCCGGCTTAAAGAAAGCGCCTCAATTCCGCCAATTGGATTGCACCTCAAATCATTGTTCACCTCAAATTCTAATAGAACAAAATTATTTACTCATATACTTATAGAGTTATATATAGACTAAGAGTTCTTATAGTTATTCTGAACTGCATCTACATTAGAAAGCGCATTTAGGCTTCGACTTGCTGCTTATTTTATATCTGGCTACGTAATGCAAACATTTCTCAACCAGCCTGCTCGGGCTACTGCCTTTAGCCCTGCTCTCGGCTTTTGTCTGGCACTCAAGTGAAAAGCTTTTGTCAGCGCATGGAAATTTGACGGAAATTGTTTGGTCTGATGGATGCAGATGCTGTTGTTATAGCTGTGGCTGTTGCTGTTGCTGTTGCTGCTGATGTAGCTGTTGATGTTGCTGTTGATGTTGCTGTTGATGTTGCTGTTGCAAAAGGCCCATCCACAGTGTGCTTCAGTTACCTTTGCCTAATGGTCTCGCCCTCTCTCTCTCTCTCTGTCTGTCACTGTCTCGGCCATCACTTGGCTAAGTAAGCAGACAGTTTTTGGACGCATTATGTGCTGCGGCCCCAAACACTGCACATTTCTTTGGCAAAGCCAAATCGCAATTTCAATAGAATTAAAGGCCACAATTTGCTGGCAGCCAAGTGGGCTGCTGCGCAACGAAATAAATGCAAATCGCGCTGAAAGTAAATTTTATTTTGCTCCGACGTTTGTTTTGCCGCCATGACTGCAGGATAATGTGCTTAAAATAGCCAACTTTGGCGACAGGTAGCAAGAGAGCTGTCTGACAAAAAAAAGGCGCGAAGGAGGTAAGGGGGTGGTGGTGCCCGAACCCGTTGCAGATTTACTGCGGCACGCGCGGCTGCCACAATTACGAAGCTAGAAAACACAATCAAAATCAAGTTGAATGTTGAACTTTTTAATGCATAATTTATGGGGGAATGCGTAGCCTGGCATTGGCCCGCCAACCCCAGGTCAACCTGCGGGTTAAGGCAACGCACCTTTCTTTTGTTGTTGCGTCTCACAAATACTCAAATATATCTTTATAATAATATGTGTGTGGGTGTGTGTGTATGTGTCTGTTATAAAGAGGGACAGCTGTGGTATGGAGCGCCGCTGTATCATAAATATTTATGAAAGCTGCCAAAAAGTGCAAGGACGTGAGGACTGCTCAAGACCCACTGCTCAGCACGTGCGCCGTGTGGCATGCCGCGATTTATATGCCGCTATTCAAACCAATACATCGTATATATATATTTTTGTATATGTATATTTGCTTTCATCAAAAACTCATCTTAAATGCCAACACATGCGGCACATAAATATTGCCCACAACATATACAACTCTCTGGCTCACTCACTCTCTCTCTCTCTCCCCCTCTGTCTTGCTCTCCCTCTATACACTCTCAAGTATTCAATTGTAGCCGTTTGGCAAAACCAATATGAAACACGTTTGAAAGAGTTTAGCGAGTATCAAACCAAAAATCGTAAAATCATAATAAAATGTGGTGAAACGTAGATTGAAATATATACTTTATGCACGGCCATAAAGCGTGCAGCTCAAATTTAAGCTGAAACTCTTTCTCTCTGTCAGTTAGTAATAGAATTTCCGCTTAGCAGTGAGACTCTTCCAAATCGCTCGACTTAAAGCGGAGCCTGATGCTCTTTAAGCTGACCCTAATTCCACACATACGCGTGTAAGCCACACAAAAGTTTCTCTTTCGTCTAAGCCAACAAAAAAAAAAAACAGAGGAAAAAAGGCTGTTGGCCAGGCCAAAACTATCAATTAAACTAATTAGCTTGATTTCCTCGAGCTGAACACGAATTGGCGCAGAAATTCAATCAGCGCATGCAGAAAAACGCAATCAAATGATTAAGTCAACAAATGAAGTCAAATTGTTTGGGCAAAAATAAAATAAAATAGATTAAATAAAAAATAATCAATTGAACACAAAAAAGAAAGAAAATTAAATGAAAAACAAGCTAAAGCAGCTGCCCAAACGAAGCTTCGCCTTAAAGTTTTTGCAACTTTTTGCACACGCCGCTGAACAGATAAAAACAGAGACAGAGAGAGAGAGAGAGAGAGAAAGCGAAGAAAAGGTGAGACTATATATAACTAACATTTACCGAGCAGGTGCAAAAAGAGAAGCCAACTTTTTGACGTCCTAATGAGCGCTGGCCACATTGATTAGCCCAGACGCAGCCCCCACTGCAAGACGTTTTCTATATATTTTTTTCACGAGCTATTTTCATGCCATCTCAAAGTCAAATTGAATTGACTGCAGATTGGGTGCTCTATCATGCAGTGGGCCGTGGGCTGTGGGCTGTAGGCGTGGCACGTGCCATATGCACAGCATGGATATTGATTTCCTTCGTTCACTTCTTTGCAGGAAATTTATTTATATTCAATTTGTGAATTTATGCAAGTTTTTTTTTAGGAATCAAGACGTACGGGAAATTCACTTTTCCGTCAGCTGCATGTGTGTGTGTGTGTGTGTGTGTGTGTGTTTGTGTGAGCGCGCCGCTTTGTGTTTGCCAACTGTAGCTGAGACTTCGCTAGAAGCGCCGTTGCCTGTATGCGATAAACCAATTTCTGAGTTAATATTTTCCACAAACTCATAAACACATCAGCCCAGACGCTAGCTGGCTGGCTGTCTATCTGTCTCCCTGTCTTTCTGTCTAACAGGCAAACCGACCTAATCTGAAGGACTAACGCCGGTCGACTGTACCGCCGACTGCATGCGCCTGCCTGACCTGACCACCCTAAATATTACCTAAGTAGGTAAGAGCGCAACTCCTATATAAGGCCAAGCACCGGCTGCATCCTTCACTCAGTCGATGTTTGGTCCTCTGTCGGGCAACCGTCTAGCAAGCAAACACAGCAAAGCAAACGAAATAAATCCCGCACACGTGCTGTGATAGTCAGTGCCCAGTGTCTAACCAGTCAGGATGTTGTTTCTGGCGCCACGCAAGCATCTATTGGCCAGCAATTTGATAATATTCCTCATGATTTATATCATGCGCAAGTGCTTGCAGTTGTTCTGCATTATCGAGAACAAGGCATGCCAGCAGCCCGACTGCCGCTGCGAGCCGGGCCAAACGGACTGCCAGGACTCGCCGCTGATGGAGAGACGTGGCGGATTCAAGCTCATACCGGATGCCATGAGGAAGACCATGCATAGCTTTGGTTATGGCGAGGGCCACTATCAGATCTTCGTGGAGAAGAAGGAGCGCAATTTGCCAACCAAATCGCGCCTCAATGCGGCCAGCGCTGAACTCAAGCTGAATCCCAATTAGGCGGTCCAACTTGACAGCCAACAAGCAGCTCAAGGAGCCCACAAAATGTGCCAACAACAACAACAACAACTATGTCCCAACAGCTATAAAAATAACAATAACAAACTACAAAAACAACAACAACAAAATTTTCCAATGTCTTCTGCCATAAATATGTCTTAATTAATTATAAGCATTCAACAGCATTTCTTTTTATATCGAAGCACATGCTTGGCCATTAATAAAAATTATAAAAGTTAAATCCCGCCACCTCAGGCATTTTGATTGATGTCGTTTTCTGTGTGCTACAGCAGAAAAACCATAAAAAAAGAACAAGTTGTGATCTGCAGCATTTATAGCCTCACAATTGCCAGGCACGAAAAGACGCCGCTGGCTATGCTTGAAAAATTATCTTGCGACTGCGACGACTGTCAGCTGATCGCGTGGGTGTTGCTGCTGCCATTAAATGGCTACAAATTTATCACAAAGTAGCCGAACACACACAAACACATACACACAGCGAGATACAGTTAAACGGGCAACAACATTGTCAGGCAATATGTTGGAGTAATTTTTTAATACCCTCCCGCAAAGACGTTGAGAAGTAGTTGGATTTTTGTGAATTGTTTGTTGTGGCAAAGGCAACCTATTGATGTACTCGTATATATAAATATGTAAATTATATTTATAGATAAATATATAATACATACATTTCTCATTTGACCAGTTTAATATGTCTCAAAAGAGCCTATAGCTTATGTTTCTTCATCCAAAGCTATAGTAATCCTAGAAACCCTTGATAATCATATATATATATATATATATATATATATACCATATATACTTTTATGGTCTTTTCAATAGTCTTTCAAAGCAAACATTCATTTAAATGGGAAAGTGCATTTGGCCGTTGCCTATACCCGACCTCCAAGCTATCTGTTGCTGTCGAAATACCTCAATCTCTATAAAAATAATTTACTCCCATAAAAGAGCTTAAGCACATTGAATTCCATTTAATTACGCTACAGCTATATCAATAATCTTATTATACGCTTAACTAAGATGCTAATACTTATATTAATATTACTTTATATTATATATATATAAATATATATATATATATATGTATATATATATATATATATATATATATATATATATATATATATATATATATATATATATATATATATATATATATATATATATATATATATATATATATATATATATATATATATATATGTGTGTGTGTGTAATGTATATATGTCTAATCTAGCAGCATGAATAGCACATTTAAATCAACTATTCTATAGAGTTAATTATATTCAGCTTAACCTGCACCTAATTAGATTTATTATACACAAATAGTTATTATGCACAAAATGTCACAAATCTGTTGTAGCTATTATGCCTTGGTGTGAGCATCCTTAATGGAAGTGTAGAGCATCATTGTGTCAGCTTGAGTGTGGCTTGGCCATTCTGGCTGGCTTCTATTGTTCCGCTGGCACAGATAGCAGATAACAGCGCACATGAAGCTGAATGCGCTGCGGCGTTCACTGAGTCTGGCAATTGTTAGCAAATCTATCATCATCTTCTTAAGCACGTGGCAGCGTGTTGAGTGTGTGTGTGTGTGTGTGTGGGTTGGTGTAGATGTTCTGCACTTGAAGATATTGTGCAAATTCTGCAGCATTTTGCCTTGCATTATAAATGAACAGAAATTTTTAGTTGTGAGCTACATATTGCTTGAGCTGCATATAAATTTTTGCACGCACACACACACAGGCAATCACACACACGCACGCACACAGCTGTTGACAATGTTGTTGCCTGAGGGCTGTTTGCCTGGCAAGTTGTCATTATAATCATGATTATTATTGTTGTAATTCTAATTATGCATTGCCGTGCGGCGCTGCGGGGGCCCATATTACACATACGCCATGTCTGACACGCTACGTGGCAGCACTGCTCGTGTGTGTGTGTGTATCTGTGTGTGTGTGTGTGTGTGGGTGTGTGTGCACGTGCGCGTGCTTCATTTTTATCAATGACAGTTCCTCGTTGTGTGTGCGTCCGCTGTTCATGTGTAAAATGAAAATGTCAGTCGGATTAGCGCCAACAGCGAGCGTAAGCAACGTCGATAAAAATCCAAGCAGGCAACCTGGCAGCAGCTACAGATATATATATATATAGATATATATAGATATAGCTACGGATATACATAGCATAACCTTCTTCTATAACTCGCATCAGCATAAATTTGCTAAGCTCTAATGTAAATCATGTCGACATTGTTGGTCTTAAGCAGCTCTGTTTGTTGGACTCCATGCTTTGGACTCATTATAATTAACAATTTATAAAGCGTTAATACACACACACACATACACTCATACAGCTAGACGGCAATTTGCCAAGCCAGCTAAAAGAGCATGCTCAACAGCACATCCGCACAAGCAAACAAACAAACAGCTAGTCAGACAGGGCGTGCGAAGTAAGGGGCAGGAGTGGGTTAGGGTGTGAGTGGCATTCATTTTGCTTGTAAGCTGGTTGCCCAACTCATCCTGAATCAGCTCTCTCTCTCTCTCTCTCCCCCACACCCTCCCCCTAACAACATAGCACGGCACGTCGCGCGCATTAAGTAGATGAGCTGCATTTTTCATGCATGCGAAGTTGAGATTGCAGCTGCCGCACACGCCACGCCCCATCGACCACCCACACACACACACCCATACTACGATGTACCCATTTCCTTTTAGCTTCAGCTTGGCTTTCCCTCTGCTGCATCGGTCCCCTTGCTCCAACTTTGGCTTTCAGTTTTCAGCTTTCAACTGCCAACTTGCAGCTTCAAAAAGTTCTGCTGCAGCTTCGCGTTGTTCTTCATCTCATGCCGCTGCCGCATTATCCTACTCATCAGCATCATTTGTATTAATTGCCGGGCATTTTGTGTTGTGCAATGATACTGAAAATGAGCATTGTTGTTTTTACCACAGTTTTCCGCAATTTTCATTTGTCGTTGGCCTTAACGCGCAAAAAACTGCTGCCATTTACTTATGTGCAAGTGCCTGAGAGCGAGAGAGCAAACGCTTTAACTGCTTTCTATTAATTTGCCAAAGAAGATTGCTAAACAGATTGGCGAATCAATTTGCCACACGATCATTGGGTCAATTGAAGTCTGAGCGGTAAATTATGAATTCTCGAATAGTATAATATATAAAGTGTGCAAAATATCGTATAAGAGGAGATGGATTGTATAAACTCTTCACGCTATCTTGGTATTCAAACACAGTTTGAGTTGCTATCAAGCGAAGCAGTAAGGAGAGAGCAGAAGGCGAGCGGCAGGCGGCAGCTGGCGACAAGCATCAGCTGATATGAGAGAGACTATCGCAGAAACAGATGAGTGAATTGGAGGGTGGCAAGCAGGAGAAGCACGCTCACACACACACACAACAACAGCATTAGGAGCAGAAGCAGCAGCATTCGGTAACTAACACACCAAACAGCCAGCTGTAGAGCAGAAGAGAGACTGCCTCAGTATAAACTAAGCCTACTTATAAAATAATTCAATATGTTCAAGGCATAGCTCAAACTTGTCCTGTCGTCTCAGTGTTTTGTTCAAGCATGAACATGTGGGCGGCTATACATCTGCAAGGAACGGATTGTTTTCGACGAAAGCAAATTCTTGCTGCAAAAGTAGATTCTGATCAAGGTTGAACATGGATCGAGTATAGGCAGAACATAGGCAACCATGGCAATAAACATGTTATTAGATAAGCATTTAAAATAAAAGGCGTTGCTCGTCGGAGCGACGATCAGTACAGCATAGATCGCAGTAGCTCACACATCTGAGTACAGCATAGATCTGTGTAGCTCAAATTACGTACTTCCATATCAAAGATAGCCAAGTCAATCGAGATGTAGCCATAATTCAAATAAAATTGACAATTGGCAACACGCATACCACACGCAATTGGTAGCTTAAGCAAATATTATTTATTATTGGCTATTGAAAAGTACAGAAATTGGAAAATCTGTCAAATCTGGCAAATTTGTCGAATGGTTCAGTTTCCTGTTAAACTGCAATTGCTGTCATTTGATGGCAAGGCTCAATTAGTCGTTGGTTCGATTGCAATGCGAATTGTGTATGAGCGCGTGCGCTCGCTTGCTCGCTTGCTGGCGCTCATTCAATTGAATTTTATTGAGTCTTTAATTGGCACCATGCATGCGGCTTGCGGCGGAGCCAGCGTGGGCTGACAGCAGGCAGGCAACAGACATGCACCACGCAACGGTAATTGAGCAAAGCCGTAACAATAGCAGCCAAATGCAACCAATTGCCATTAAACCATTTCCCAGTCATTGGCCATGGTATAATTAGCAGTTGGCAATTGCCATAAACAAAAACACAGCGAACACAAAATACAAAATGCAAAATGCGAATTGCTAGCAAATTGGGCAGCAAAAAATATGCGAAATAAGAGACAGACAGCGAGCTGATGCTCAAATGGCATTGTTAATGCGACTGCACTGCTTGAGGCGCTATAAACAATGGCTGCATTTGGCAATTGTTACAAAATGCATGCTAGAGTGCCGTGAAGACAGCATAACAACACAAGACAATCAAACGAAAAATGAGTACTAAAATGTAGAGTATCATTCATATTTATATAGAATCGAACAAACAATAAATATCAATTTGTAGAGTAAATTTTATATTTATGTGCAATTGCCAAAAAATAAATATAAATTTGTAATCGGATTTCCAAGTCGACAAATGTGGCCACAAATAAACACGCCGAGCTGCTGCCCATATTTTGTGGCTTTGCACAGCCAACACACATATATAAATAATATTTACTATATATTGATATGATTGTAATTACACATACATAATTGAAACCGCACGGACATAGGTTTAAATGCCCCCGAGTCGCATGTCCATAAAGAGCAACAATAAAACGTCGCTTATTCCTTATAGATATACTCGACTGGATACCTTTGTAATTAAAGTTTAATAACAATTTCTACAGCACGCACTCTCGATTTAATATGGATTGAAGTCTGCTGGACATCGACTTGGCGCCCCATAAACAAATTTATAGACAATGCGACTTATGTGAAAATGTTTGTAACGAGCTCTCAATAAACTGCAAATGCGCATATATTTTTATTATTTTTTTTTTTTCGTCCGCCTGACCAAAATGTGAAATATGTAGCAATCTAGCGCACAGTGAGTGCAAAAAGTTCTTAAACAATGCAACGGCAATTGCTCAAATATCAGCATTTTTCGTATCAGACAAATTAATTGCCATTTGCTGGCAATTTTTCTGACAATTATCCATTGAAATTGCAATAAATGCAGCTGTTTGCATACTGCTTGCACTCACTGTGCACACATATATGCCGCAATGTTGTTTTTCGTTTTCATTCTTGTTTGCTCTGGCCCCCATCGACTGCCCGCTATTATGGCTGCGAGCATTGTCAGAATGCAAATTCAAATGCCGTGTGAGTTGAATATACGTTGACTTGGTCGCTGCCAAATGGGTCAAAGTGGCAGTCAGCCAGGCGGGTACAGAAACAAAAAGAAGAAAAAAAAAACGTTTGCCAAACCAATACACTCAGTCCAGAGACAGGGCATATGCAGAGCTGAGCTGAACGCTGTAAAGTATGCAGCAAAAAACGAAATTGTGCGCTAAATTTGAAATCAAACAAAAAATAAACGCGAATCCATGTGTGTCCCTATCCCAATGTGTGTGTGTGTGTGTGTGCGACTGCGTGGAGCCAAAGGCAAATAGAAAGATGCACGGTCTGGGCACAAATGTTAACACAAAGCCACACACACACACACACACACAGGCACACATACACACACATTGAGGGCAACCACATGGCCAAACATTAGTGCAAGCTCTCTGCCCGCATGCTGTGTCCTTGTTGTTGGACTGCCCTTGCATCGGGCCTGGTCACGTACAAATCCGATTTGCACAATTCAAATAACGAACATTTTGAGCAACGCATTGCACACTATTTGCTGAAATCACCCACACACACACACTCTCACACAGACATGCACAACATATACAACTCATGTTTACTATGCCACGTTTGACGCCCAATGAAGTTGGCAAAGAATTCGCTCAGCTTTTCGAGTTGCGTTCTGCATTCGCCCGTGAATTACGCACCGATGCGATACCAAATGCGACTGCGACGACGACGACGATGACGATGGTGGCGACGGCATCGGCAACGGCAACGGCAACGGCAACGGCGACTGCTAGCGTATTTTATGTAATTTTAATTAATTTTTTGCGGTCAGCTTAAGGTCCCAAGCGCGTTGCACTTGGCATCGCTGTGTCAACTGGCTCGCTTAACCGCTTTTCCGTGTCATGTTTTAATGCTCGAGCCTTCAACTTTGCTTTCGTTTTAATTAAAAATGTGTTTTAATGCGCTTGCCCAAGGATTTGTCACATTGCGTAAATCGCACTCTACAATTATTTTGCGAAAACCCCATTTCTGATCTTAAAGAGCATGCAAATGGAAGTTAAGCGTTCACAGATCTGTGAGTGGAACGAAAATGGAATGCAATAAATAGCCAAAGCAAGCACAAAGTATGTCAGCAATGCCATTAAATGTCAAATAAAAACGCAAAGCAAACCGCAAACAAAACAAAACAAAACAAAACAAAACAAATTTTCAAATGCAAATGCAAATGCCAGATTTCTGCTGCTTTTACATACATATTTCAATAACACAAAATAAACAAACGAATTTTATATACACTTTTTATATATATATAGAAGCAAGACAATTGAATTGCTTTAAAAGGAATTTTGGCTTTGAGCACACTGCCTGCCTGTCTGCCTGTCTGCCTGCCTGCAAGACAATTTGATTATGCCCCAAGCGCTGGAGTGTATAAAAATCTGCGACAAGTTGACTTAGGAGCAGAGCGAAAAGGAAATTGCAGCGACAGCAACGCCCACTTCAGATTTATGGACACATTTTTAGCTGCAGCTGACTTGAAATTAAGTTGCACAAACACCAAGCACACACGCACACACACGTACACACACACTTAATGCGGGGTCAGTTTATGAGCTGTGCATAAAGCTGTTAACTGTTTGAAAAGTGCTTAAAGTGCGGCATTAGCTCTCGTTATTATCACACACCCACACCCACACACACACACACAGGCTAGCTTTATAGGGGCTTGCCAGACACAGCCAGCACCTCTGCCATTTGCGCCCTCCACTGCCACTCACACACACACACACACACACACACACACATACACTACGCTGTGCTTCATAAATTGCGCATACGCCACGAAGCATAGCATAGATATACTCGAACAACAAACGTGAGCCACAGCAGCGCTTGCAGCACCATTTTATGGCAATTTTCAATGCGCTTTAATGCGCTGCTGATGCGCCAGCAACTAGCATTAAGCGTAGCTGTAATAAAAGTCGCAAGCCACAGCTTAACAATAACAAGTAGCTCTCGCTGCACTCGTGGCGTACACGCAACATGATTTGCTTGTAATAAAAAAAATTGAGCTGCAGTTTGAACTTGATTAGCATATTAAGAGATTTTTGGGACTTGTACAAAGCAAATTGATTGAATTTTAAAAATTTCTTACACAATTTTAAAGTTTTTTATTGCGTCACTGAAATCAAACAAAATGTAATAACAGCAACTAAATGTAAGTCGAAGTTCCTCTTAAGCTGAATTAATTTTATCTTATATTAATTAATGATAAGAACAATAACTTGATTTCTGTAGAGATGCAGCTTGAGCACTATTTGTCGCTTTTTTTTAATATTAAACTATGATAAATATATAATATAATAAATCTATTTATATATTTATAGTCTAATATATAAAAGTACAGTTCAGCATGATTTCACTGCGACCAAGTCAAAGTCATTTAACAAAAGTCCAAATTCAAGTCGAGCTGAATTCATTTTGTCTGCCATTAAGCTATGATATATATTATTTTTCTTCTTCTTCCCTCTGTTACTGTTTTAAATTTAATAATATTCAGTATGCTGTATAAATCACTTGTAAAAACCTTTGTACAGCGACGAAAACTTGAAGTTAACTGCAAACAGCAGGAGTCAGTTGCCGGCGCAGTTCTATCTAATTGCGTTTTGTTTGCTTTTCCGGTTGTTCTTGCAGTCCTTTTTTTTTTTTTGCTTATTTTCCCTAACTTCAGGTGGTATTATCTGCAGCTCGTTAATTCCTGCGCCAAGTCAATATATGTTTTGCAGAGCAATGCGGGAGCGACGGGTAGTGCTCGGCAGGCGCACGCGGAAAAACTTTTATTCGTGCTGAGTAAATTTTATGTTGCGTATAATTAGAGCAAGTTCGGCCCTGGAGATTATTTGGTGGGCGTGGACGTTAACGTCTTCCGCTTTGGCATTTAAGTTAATTTCTTATGCTGTGTGCTGTTTATGAGTGGGCGTGGCAAGTGACCAACAGCAAAATAAGAAGCAGAAGCATAAGCAGAAGAAGAAGAAGAAGTCGGGCAAGTAATTGAGATTGTAATCGTTACTTATGGTGCGTATTGGCTTACAACAAAAGCCAATTGGGCAATAGTCAATCCCCGTTGCCGCAGCACAAAGCTGGGATATCGACATGGCTGCGTGTGAAACTTTTTGGGCATTAAGTTATTAAGCTGTTTGCTGCTGTTGCTGCTGCTGATGATGCTGTTGTTGCTATTGCTGATGGCGCAGCTTGTGGCAACGCATATTGAAATATGCTGTAAGCAATTAATAACATGCCCCATGGCCAGGCCATTTTGTGGCTCATCAATGGCACTAACCGAGCGGGATTTATATGCTATCGATAGCTGTCTCTGTGTGAGTGAGTTTGTGCGTGTGCGTGTGCGTATATATATGTACATATAAGACTTTCAATGCCATGGCACGTAATATCGACAATGAATTGCACTTGAAATCCTGCCAGCAGGCGAGCTGGTTGCCTGAGCGTATGCAGCAGTTGTGTGACAAGGCTTAAACGCCCCCAAACCGTAGGCCAGCCCCTTCACCGTGCATCAAACCCTGACTAGCTGTACGTTTTTTCAATATCAAACAAATAGACAACGAATTACATTGTAAGTAGCTCACGTGCTTTGGATTATGCGTGATATGCCTCGAAATTACTTCATTAGCAGCCGCAAATGGCGACCTGCATGCTAAATACTAACAAGTACACACACACACACACACACACACACACACACACATACACATCCATAGACACACACACACAGACAACATTGAGGACTGTCACTTTTTATGCAAAGCAGCTGCTGATACAAAAAATTTGCTAAACAGCGCACACAAAAACTACATCAAGGCATTTGTTTCTATATTGATATAGGGCAGGAAGTGGGCTGTCTAAGTAGGTGGAACACGAGCGTGGGCGTGCCTAAATAGCGTTCGAAATGCGCTTAATAATCAATATTTTGAGGTGATAATTGTGTGCGTGCGTTGTTAGACCAAGTTGCTACACGGGGCGAGACGATGTAAGTCGCGTTCAGATGTGTTAAAAACAATTTATTTTATTGTGTTGATTCAAATTATTGCCGAATTCAGTTTGTTTACTTTTTTGTAATGTGCCGTAAAAAAAGTCGAACGTAACATAAAAAACACGTATAAAAAATATTTACTTGCAATATTCAATAAAATTCCAATATTTCAGTGCAAACAAGTGAGATTTTCTGACGCTAAAAAAGTGATTGACGTGAAGATACTATAAAAAAAGAATAATAATAATGGACTTTAAAGTCTCGAGCAGGCAAATAGGCAGCCTACAGATGCACAGTCCGGTAAGCAGTTGAAAAGATATCCATATTGCTAGATAGATAGATAGATAGATAGATAGATAGATAGATAGATAGATAGATAGATAGATAGATAGATAGATAGATAGATAGATAGATAGATAGATAGATAGATAGATAGATAGATAGATAGATAGATAGATAGATAGATAGATAGATAGATAGATAGATAGATAGATAGATAGATAGATAGATAGATAGGTAGCTAGATAGATAGCTAGATAGGTAGCCACATAGGTAGGCAGACAATAGAACTAAATTTACATAAGACCAATATAAACTTGCCTTAAAATTGTTATATAGTTTTCTTGTCTCAGTTACATACATTCACACGAAACCAACATGCCCTGCACTACAAATATTCCAGAGCATAGCATATAAAAAGCGCTGTACAGCATGTCAATAAACACGTAGCTAGGTATATTTGCATTCCATATGCTGCTGAAATTGCGCATACGCCGCCCGGTACACTAAAAAGTAATTAAATGAGTGCAGCGGCAGATAGTAAAGCCGATGCAGAGATAGAAAAAATATATAAATAGATAAAAATTTTCTTAATATTATTATATTAAAAAAAAATATAAATATATATAAATATTATTTTGACTTTTACTTATTTTTGCTTTTTTCAAATTAAGTAAATTATCGAACTTGTTCTGTTTCTGCTCAAGTTATACAAACGCGCCAAGAAAGCAGCTGTCGAATATTGTCATTAAAATACATAACAAAACTACTTAAGTCTTTAATATACTTAAACACTTGGGTGACATCTGAATATCTTAATTATTCAAGTAATAAACTTAACTTGAGAACTTAACATTATTCTCGACAGCTTTGTTATATATTTTATATATAAATCTCCAGCATTCACTTTCACTTTCAATATCCTTTGCAAACTTCACTGACATCGCACATATGGCAACAATTTGTCGCATATTTGCATTAATTTAAATTTAATATTTGCTTCAATCGGCTTTCCCATGCCGTTTATCGCTTTAGCCGCTGGCCGCAAAATTAAATCAAAAGGCATTCGATTCGATTTCGCACTTGCCTGACTCAATTCACACTCGGCGAAAAAAAAAAAGAAAATGGAAATAAAAATAAAAACAAAAACAGAACTGTGCGACCGCAGAAAATATTGTTGATAATTTGCGGTGCATTGGATTTGTAAATTAACCCAATTCACGTTGGCTCACGGCTTTTGACCAGCAAAAAACTATAAATTTTCATTCAATTATGAATAGTTAAAGGGAAAAACTTGAAAGGTTTTTGCTTTCAAGTTGGATTGGCAAAAGAGTTTGAGAACTTTTGTCAGCTGTGTCACGTAGCAGTCTGCGAGTAGAATTAATAAGCCAGCGGGGAGCGCGTTGCATATGCAATGTAAATGTGCCACATGTGGCACAAACGTAATCGTAATGCCATGCAGCAGCAACGGCTGCTGCTGCTGCTGCTGCTGCTGCGCCAACATTTGCGACATTGTGTTAATGCGGCTTATGTGACAAGTCAGTTAATTACTCGCACTGTTTTGTAAGCAACGAAAAACTCCGTCAAGCTCAGCGCCGAACAATGCGAAATGCGAAATCTTTTGCCCGTGCCACTGTTCGCCTGCTGTGCTTGACTCGAAAATGCTTTTTAACCGCTGCTGCTGCTGCTGCTGCTGTTGTTGTTGTTTTTGTAATTGTTTTCTTTAGCAAATGTTGCACAATAACTCCTACACACACACACACTCACACACTCACACACAGAGAGAGAGTGGGAGAGAGATACACCCACCCACACATTTCAGCTCTTGTTTATATGTTTGTGAAGCGCTTGGCATATATATATATATATAATTAAATCTAACATTAGTTGAAGCACTTGAAGTGTATTTGACAGCTTTCTGACAATATTATTTGTGGAATTTGTGCCTGAAAGCCGAACTGCTCCAAGAGCAATTCAAGCTAAAAGCATTCGCTTCCACTCAATTGAGTCTAGTTGCTAAACAGTCAAATAATTCAACATTAAACTGAGCTGGAAATTTAACATGCCTCGAGCGCTGCAGCCCGCTATGTGAGCCCAAATCAAAAGGAATTCCAGCGCGCAACTTCTAGAAATTAAAACCTAAGGCCTCAACCAGAGCTCTTGGCCTTATGATTAAGTTAACAGACACCGGATGCCTTAAAGCCTTCTCACAATTTATCATGTTTTCAACTGCAATACGAGTGCCCGTTCGAGTCATGGGAGTATTTCAAAAAAATGTCATAGGTCGCAACTTGTCAGCGTCCGGGAGGCAGCAGCAACAACAATGTAATTTGTAACGATGTCGTCGTCGGCGGGGGCGGCGGCGGCGGCGGCGACGGCAGCGGCAGCGGCGGCGTCGGCGGCTACCCCTGACCCACGTAATTTACAAGTCAGACAAACTGACAGCAACAATAACAACAACAATCATGGCTCTCAATAGTCAAGTGTGAGAGTTTGGGTCGTTGGCGCTTTAAAAACATAAACAGGACAGGCAAAAGGACAAATCCTGCCGCCGGCCAGCCAACAAAAATATCCGGAATAGAACTCAAAATACAATAAACAAAAAAAAAATGAAAGAAGAAAAAAAAAACAAACTCCCCGCGCTAAACTCAAGCATAATCACATAATAAACAAACGCGGCATGGCATGGGCAAAAAGGACTCGCACACACACACACACACACACACACACACACATGCGCATATTTTCCGGACATTTTAGGCACTCACGGAAGCAGGAAACCAAAAACCAACGCGATAATAAATATGAGTTAAAGTGTAAAAAAAAGTCAGGCCGACAGCATCAAGATAAACAACAATAAAGCGAAAGGCTATATGCATGTAGTCTAATTCAGGCTAACATACACACAGGCGCACTCGCACACACGCATGACAGCAGCTTAATGCTTGTAATTAAATGCGCCTCGACCGAGAATTTCACGAGTCGCAAACATTTTGTGGCTGCAGCATTTGAAAGGCGCACAAGTTCCGGACTTTTGGCGTCAAGGCCAAGCGGACAGGCGGACAGGCGGACAGACAGACAGAACGACAAACA
Source organism: Drosophila anceps (assembly GCA_035045945.1). NCBI lineage: Eukaryota > Metazoa > Arthropoda > Insecta > Diptera > Drosophilidae > Drosophila > Drosophila anceps. The sequence goes on from JAWNON010000150.1 coordinate 1,845,385, forward strand.
GACGAACAGACACAACTGTCAGTCAAAGAGGCACACACACACACAAATGTTGCTCGCTGCTGTTGTCGCTGCTGTAGCTGTTGTTGTTGTCTCCTTTCAGTTAGCTGCTTCTTGTTTTCCAGCCATTTGCACTGCTCTTTTGCGCTTAATTTCACTCAACTTGCTGCTGTTTGCTGTCGGTGTGTGGGTGTTGGCTTTGCCTGTGTGTCTGTGTGTGAGTGTGTGTGTTTAATATTAAATTTAATTTTTTCATATTTATGAGCTGAGCTTATACAAATTTAATAGCCCAACTTTTCGGCCTATGGCTGATTTGTTTTGGACTTAGGGCCAACAGCGCTGCATTTAATTTGATTTAAGCCCCACACCGAGATGGATGACCTGTAAATATATATATGTATATATACATCTTTGCATCTCTCTAGAGTCAATAACTTTTATAGCATAAATATGCGTTAAGCGCACCCTAAGGGCGTGCCAAGCTTAAAGTTATGAGTTTTTTATTTCTTATGAAGTTTCAAATGATTTGTGTACCGTTCTACTAATTGTATTTCTTAATAAATATATATACATATATATGTGTAAAGTTCACTTTTGGGATTTTTTCATAATTTATTATTAATTTTCAGCAAATTTATGTGTGCTCAGACTGAAATGTGCAGTGGGTATGCTTTATATTTGGCAAGTATATCAGTTTTAGCAATATGATAGCTGGCCAAAGGCACAGTTTAATAAAGGATCAACTTGACCGATTATTAATCTAAAATTTGTATATAACAACAGTGCTTAAGGTGTATATGTAGCATACATTGCAGGATTGATTTAAAGCAACTTTAGATTATGTTTTCTATGTGAAGGCATGCATTGCGTGTCATCAGTATAGCACACCCTTTATGTGCTCCGTTTATGCTGAATATTTTCGATATCATTCACGCAATAGTTCTTTAACTTTCTTCTTTTAAACTCTGTTTTATTCTACTTAAGAGAAAACAAAATTGGGTTCTGCATCAGTTCAGCAAATATTTTGTAAAAATTTTGAAAAAAATAAGTTTATCAAAAAAGCAGTCAATAACCTCCATTTATGACAATTATATTTTAATAACCTAAATCTAAGATTCAAAATCAATAGAAATAAATCATATTATATTGAGCTTGAACAAGTCAAATACTAAGCAGAATTAATCTTAATTTTTAAATAATATTTTTTTATTTAATTTAATAATTTATTTAACTTTATTTAGTTTCTTTTTGACAAGCTATGCCATTCAGTCCACCCGCTGTTTGCTTGCACTGTTGTTTTATGCCTTGAAATCTTTAATAGAAAACGTATTCTTTATGTTATTTCATCATGTTTATATCCTTGTCTCAAACAACGAAATCACAAATTTATATGTTATACTCTACACACACACACACACACACACACACACACACACACACACACACACACACACACACACACACAGACAGACTCTTTACGTAATCCTTTTTGTGGCAAATGGCAGCTGGACGTGACGCTCTTGTTTGTTGTTCTGCTATGCCGCTGCTGTCTATTTCTATTTTTTTTTTCGTTTTCTGTTTCGGTGGCAGCAAAAATGTTCAAATTCGTTTAGCGCGCTGCAAAGTTGCGCAAAATTGTTTTTGTGGCACATATATTTATATACTATGTATATATATATATATATATAATTTAGTTGTTGTTGTTGCTGACGTTGCTGTTGTCTAAAACATTACAAGCAAATTGAGTTTGGCTCGAATTATGCCTGGCCTTTGGCGTGCCAGACAACATGGCTCGCATGGCCAACGCTGCGCTAAACTTGGCCACGCCCAAGCGCCCCTAAAGTGACTGCTGCAAACTGTTTCACTTTTGGACATATACACACACACACATACACACACACACACACACTTTTATACACGTTCACACCAACAGCCAAAAGTCATTTGAGCTGCTTTTTTCTGGCTCTACTCTTGTAATTTATGAGTTTGCGCCTCAAGTTGTGGGCCACATGGTGGCAACATGCACTTTCGTCCTTTCGCTCTGGACTGCAGCGGCTTATCGCCATTGTCTCTGCTGTGCCATGTAGCTGTTGCTGCTGTTATTGTTGCTGTTGCCGGGCAGTTTATGAAAACTGCAGTGGCAAATGTTTGGCTTTGCTCTCGCTGCCGCTCACACACACACACACGCTGTCGTCCTCTTCATCTCTTGCGCTGAGCGAGCACCCTGGAGTGCAATGTCCTTGTTTATGCGCCGACACTCGTTGCTGCTGCTGCTGCTGCTGCTGCTACTATTGCAGTTGCTGTGGCGCTTGATTGAATTGTGTCCTTGTCAGCGCATGTCCTGCAGCAGCCGACTGGCAGCTCATGTGCGTGTCAAACAACTTGCTGTTCACCTAGAAGTTTAATTAACTTTTTAGCTCAATTTCTAAACACGCTTTTCAGTTCATTTCACGCTTTATTTCAAATTTGCAGTCAGCACAGCCAAACTAACTAATCTCATATACAAATGTCAGTTTCAAATATTTTTGCCAAAAGTGAACTGTGAATTTTAAAGCCAATTTCGACTGGCTTTAAGCGGAATGTTGGCAAATCCTCTCTTTCGCAGCCAAAGCCAGTTTCTGAACAGCTATAATTATGTGTGTTTATACGGTGAGTATGCATGTATGTGTGTGTATGGGTGTGTGTGTGTGTGAACTGTCAAGTGACTTAAAATGACAGCAACAGCTTTTGACAGCTGCAAGCTAACGGTATTACATCTGACAGCTGGCGTCTGTTGCGGTTTATGTTAAAAGCCCACAACCCCTCCCCCCACGCACACAAATACTCAAACACACACACACACACACGCTTGTATATTAATGTGCATGTGTGTCTTCTTAAGGATGTGCACAAATTTATGTTTATGTTAACAGAGTCGAGCCATTCAAGTGGCAAACCAAAACAAGTAAGCAGCGTTTACAGCCGCAGCCACGAGCCACGAGCCACGAGCGACGAGCTATAGCTCAGCCAAACCACCGCACCACCGCCATTCAGTGCGGCCACCCACCGTCTTTACATTGAATGCAGTCATGTGCACGAGAGCGAAAATATTGTAACCGAACGCGAGTTTTGGTAGATAACACAGCGACAGCAACTCCGTGTTGATAATATCCAATGTTGATGTCTACACTGAACGAAATTTCATGCAATAACGAACAAAACGAGGAACTAATAATCTAATAACATGTTAAAGAACATTATTCATTGGGATCTTCCTCCTCTTTCGGCTTCTGCGCCCGTGCCTGTGGCTGCGCCTGTGCCGAGGCATTTGCCTCAGCCTCGGCAGCTGCATCCAGCTCAGCCTTGTGCTTCTCCTGCTCCTCCTGCAGGCGACGATTCATATCGGCCGCATATTCCGCAAAGGTCAGATTAATATCGAACGGCGTACGCCGGAAGATCTGACCCGGTGTATAGTTGTTCTGTATCGGCCAGAAGAAGCCATCATCGTCGCGTCTATATGGCACCTTACCATATATAGCACTAAACTCTTCGAGCGTATAGTAGAAACGCGTCGAGGCCAATACCAGCTCGATGCGTTGTATTTCCGGCAGCCATTTTCGAAAGATATCCGTTGGCAATGTCTCTGAGATGGCCACAGTTAAGCGTTGGAGTTGACTGATCGAGCGCGACAGCTGTTGAGCAATATCTTCTTCGCATTCATCTTCCATTTCGCCGCACATAGTCGACTCTGTGTGGAATGATGAGCCGTGTTGGGACAAGTCCATTTTCATTGGCCCCATACTTTCGCTAATCAAAGTGCATATGGTGAATAGTTTGTCCTTGATGATCAAATGCTGTTTGCCCATCAAGTACTCGTCCGTGGGCGTCGATGGCGGAAACTTTTCGTTAAGAAAGGCAGCCGGTATGCGCCTAAACAGCAGCTCCTTAGTATACAGCTGGAAAGCGATCAAGTTAGCTGAGTAGAAGTTCAAATATTTCGCTTCTTGCTACTCACCTCTTTGATATGATCTTCGACGTGGAAGACACGATGATTTTGCCAATAAGTAGGAATAGTTTCCAGCAGCTTCTCGCAAAAGATGCCAATCATATCCTCGCAGCTTTCCAGCATCAGCATGGTGTATTCATTCATATAGAGTACCAGACCACACATGGGATCGGGTGAGTAGGTCAATTCGCGACATTTTGCGTGCAGATCTTGCAGCATTTCGGTAAAATAATTGAACACATCCTTTGGCTTTTGAGGTATTTCTGGTTCAGCATCTACGTGATCTACTTCTGGGGTCTCTACCGCATCTTCATCCTCATCAAAGCGAAATGTGCGCGTCAACGTTTCCGCATCGTCGTCGACTTTATCATTAATTTTGACCACCAATTGAGTCCCTTCCTGGCCTCCTTCTGACGCATCCGGCGTGACCACCTCCGAATAGTGTTGATCCTCATCGGGCAGGCCCTCAACGCCACGTGGCGCATCTGCCTCCACATTTGAATGAAGAGATTCGGCATTGTCTTCTGCAGAATGCATTTCGCTCTCGCGCTTTGGATCCACATTCTTGGCCAGTATGAAGATACGCTGATAGTACACCGACGTATCCATGTTCAGCAGATCCTCGTCCACATACTCCACAAGAGACTTTCGCACTTGAAAGACCAGCGGACGCTTTAGCGTAAAGCACGGATGCCGCACGTTACGAGATAGTCGCGCCTTGTGATGGGTCGTTGAGGGCAGCCGTGAATTCCGACCACCAATCATATTGAGGACAGTTCGGCTGGGTATAAATGTGAATTGACTAATCTATTGTCCGACAGGCTTCTATTTATTTGAAACGTTGTCAAGTAACTGGCAAGCAAAGCGGTTGCTAGGTTATGAACTGTTGTTTATTGACTACCAACCTAGAAAACAAACATGTGAAAAACAGGCTCATTAGGAAAGTTGAGACCTGTAAAGAACTAAAGAGTTCAATTAGACATAGGAAACCAAAACAAAGGAAGACTAAGGCGAACGTGTAAATAAGGAAATGCAACTGGCTTTCGAGACACAGAAAGATATAAGATATATAAAGGGAAACACAATCTATCTATCTGTCTTAGATGCCTTAAACATTTTACCGTGATTTATTCCCATTTTTACCAGCCATCAGCTAAATTTCTTGCAGTGTAAACTTGCCAAACTGTTATTATATGACAAAGAGTATGTGTCTGTCTATGTGTGTGTATGTGTGTGTGTGTGTTGCCGTAGCTGCTGCCTCAATTATTATTATCACTCGCTTGAAATCCAAACGCTGTAACTGCCTCTTGCTTTTCAGCGAGTTAATTTATTCATGGCGCATTTATGAGCAACTACAACAAGGCCAAAACAGCAGCAGCAGCAGCAGCAGCAGCAGGAGCAGCAGCGCTGGCAATGGCAATGGCAGCAACAATGTGTAGTAAACTTCTTCATCAGCATGCGCTCCCCTATCCCTCTCTCTCTCTCTCTATCTATTTCTGTTTCTCTCACTATAGCGGCCTCTCACTCACTTTATCTTATTCGCTGTCTAGCTCTTTTGAACAATCTGAAACACTTGGGCATACAACATGCTGAAATGATAATGAGCGAAAATTGTTTTTTGACTCGCTCCCCAGGTGTTTTGTTTGCCGCACAAAAGCAAAATGTTTTGCATCAAAGAGCAAAGACTTGCCACCATTCAGGTGCTCAGCTTGAGCTTAATACGGCTCGGTTTCAGTAGCCGTTTAACGTTTTAGTTTATTGGCCTGCAGAAGTTGCGCAGCAATTTGTGCTGGCGTCTGTTGTCCTGGCGACGACATCTTCATTCTTTCTGAGGTCTACGACCACAGAGTTCTTAAACTCAACTTTAAGTTTCATTTGTCAAATTGAGTTTCACTTTCAGCAGCAACAACATTGCTAGACTCAAATGTTCTGGGCTGACAAGCTCCCGCCCAGCTACCGAGCTACCGAGCACGCCCATTTGTCGCCGACAAGCGCCAGCGTTGATTGCACCCAAGTTCTTAGTCAATATTTGTCAATTTCAATGAAATGAGAATTTGACATGCAAGCAAACATGCCGACAAACTGCTCTGAGCCTCACTGCGATGACGTGCATCCAGTTTGCCCGCTACCTGCAACTGTAGCTTCAGCGGCCTCATGATCCACAGCCCCGTCATATGCAAACAGAGTAGCTGGCCTTGGCCAGTAACCAGTGGAAATTCGATGGGCATCCGCCACACACAGAGGAAAAGAGAGAGAGAGAGAGAGAGAGATAGAGCCAGACCCATATAGAATACAAGCACGTGCACACACTAAAGCCAAGCAGACATACACGAATAGGTAAATTAATTGCGATTTGTATGCAGTGGCATTTTTGTATGGCTAAGTGATTGATGGGCAGGTGCTTGCTGCAATACCTGAGAGCAAACACCAAATAAAAAAGCCAACATAAAATAGATTTAAGAGATGACTGTAGCAGCTATAACAAACGCACAAGATATATGTCATATATGCACAGCATGGCGTAGATGAACGTGATGTATGTGAGCAGATCGATGCGAAATATGAAGATGATGAAAGATAGGAGAGAAACGAGCTACGAGTAGTGATTAAACAGTGGAGTATAACAAGTAACGTATAGCAATTAATGAATATAAGGAAACTATGCAATGAGACAAGCAAGGCTAAGAAGATACAGAATGATTAGTGGCTGGTGAAATACACATGCAATTAAAAATACATGAGATGAGAGCAAGTAGAAGAGCAACATGAAGCAAATCATATATCATTTGCTCAAATTAGAATTCAATATATTTATTCCAGCTCTATTTCAATTGCAGTTCATCAACCAAATAATTTATCATATCGAATACGCAGCATTTATCAGGCCAACCAAATAACCCGCAATGTGTTACCAATCAAAAGTTGCAAACAATTATGAAAGCAATACAATAATTGCAATTAAACTTTCGGAAAAATCCCTGTGCGCCAGAAATATTTAAAACTTTGCAACTGTACAAAATAAAAAAAAAAAGCTGGACTGTTTTTCTGTTTTTTGGATATACCGCCAGCATATTTTATTATAAATTTTAATTTAATTTTGTGGCGCATCGGTGGCAAAAGCCGGAGATTGGAGAAAAGTTGCCCTGGCAATTAGTTGGTTGTCACAAAAGTTTTGCCAATGCAATTAAGTAGTGAATTGAATGAAATGCAATTGCAGCAACTGCTGACCAGCTGTTTAATCAATTAAAGCTCGGGGCACTAACTAAGTGCCGCCTGGCGATTCGATATATTGTAAAAAATGTATGTGCACTGACCGATTGCTCAATTAATGTCAGCTAATTTAGTTGGCCAACCGAGCAGAGCAGAGAGCCAAAAAAAAAATACATATATAAAAATACATATATATATATATAGAAAAATCAATAGAGTTTCCCCTCTCTCCCTCCCTCCCTTTGGGCAGGCAACTCAATTATATCTTTATTTATGCGCCAACATTCGCGCACTCAACAAATAGCATTGAGGGTTGTCTTCCGATCCTTAGACAATGGAAAATTTATTGTTTCGCCAATCTAAGCAAATTTTTGGATGGAACTTTTTATGCTGTTTGGCCATGTCTGTGCGGGCATTAATAAAGTTATGTATTTGATTATGAAATAGGCGAGCGTAAAGCATTGCGAATGGATTCAATTGCTTGGCAAAGGGCAGAGACATGATGCCACCACGACCAGGACCACGACCACGACCCCGACCACGTCTACGACCAAGACAAGACAAGACAAATCATAAAAAAGAAGTTGGCAATATGCGAGTTTTATGGCGCAAAACTTTGCTTTAAATGAAATTGCCCAGTGAAGCCTAAGCACGAGGCGCTACAGCTGATAAAAATTAACAGCGCACTGTGAGCCGCGAGATGTTCCCAAAAACATTTGCAACATTTGCGAGGCTTGCTCAAGGTCTGCAACTTTAAATGAAACTGTGAAATGCTCGAGTTTCAGCAGCGTGGCACGGATTCAGCTATCAAGTGGTCAACATGACCCTTTTTTTTGCTTTCTCTTTCCTTTAGCCATTTTCTTGTGGCATTCCAAAATGGCACATCCGGTGCTTAAGTGTGTGCGTGTGTGTGTGTGTGAGCATTCCACAAATTCAACTTGTGTGCGGCTTGAATTTCACTCTTTTATGAGGTCATTTAAAGCCAACCAAAATGCCCCAAAAAGGCAACAAATTTCTCTAAAGTTTTCTTTTACCCAAAAAAAAAAAAAAAAAAACATGGGAAAAACTGTAAAGCATACATTTTGGCGTTAGCACATGATGACAACAATTAGTATTCAGATAAACGTTTTTGTTGCATATAACAAACACTTGCTAAAATTTTTTTTTTGCAGCTTGATACCCTGAACACATTGACAAGGCGTAAACGAGGTATAAGCTTTTTGTTGACATTTATGCTTCAGGCAACTGAAATCCACTCGAAATCTATGGAGAACATATGTAGAGTTATTGTGGACATGGTTATTGAGGAGAAAGTAGAACTTAAGCTGATTTGGCCACGTACGTTTATCTGTCTTGCTTTGCATTACCTGGAAATTTAAATTTTAGGAAGCATATATAGTAGGAGAAAATTAATAAAATTATTATAAAATGAAAAATCTTAAAATTAACTCATTTTATAATCATTTCATATTCTCATTTCATATTTATATTTTTCTAAAATAAACTTAGCTCGATTTCGTTCTTCAGTCACAATTATAAAACTTGGAGATAGTCCTTAAAGAATGTAGATTCTCTTCAACTATACACAGACTTCAGCCGTACAATTGGACTACTACAAATCAAATCTAAAATATCTCATTTTCGATTCAGTGGTATCTGCTAGTCGATCTTATCCAATTGTTTATCTTAGTTTTCTTTTGAGAATTTACAATTTAAATGGAGTAAAAATGCAGAAAAGCATGAAATTGCATGTTCTTTGTCAGAGTAGACAAAAATGACAATAACAACAATGACAAGGCTTGATTAAAATGAAACTGTCTCTATATTTGTGCATATCAGTGTGTGTGTGTGTGTGTGTGTGTGTGTGTGTAGCTGTGTGTGTTTATCTCTGTGTGCGTTTGTGTGTTTGGAAATATCAAACAATTAAGCAACACACCAGCTGAAATAAAAATGGAATCCAAAAGTGAACTCAATTTGCAGGCATCTAAATCATTTTTAATTTGAGCAACAAAAGCTTTTGTGCAGAACAACAAATAAAATATATACCATATACACACATATACATATATGTGTGTGTGTGTCTGCTTGTGTGATTGTTTGTTGTGCATACAACAAAAAAAAATTTAGCGCACATCTGAGCATAAGTTTACAAACAAATACGCACACAGAGCGAGAGAGAGCCACACGGGAGCAGCAGCAGCGGCAGCAGTGGCAGCAGCGGCGGCAGCAGCAACAACCGTAATGCAATATACTCTGCTGCATGTACCGTTACACGCTGCTGCACAATTATTCAAATCCACGAGCCATGACTGCCATCAGCAGCTAAAGGCTGCCGGCAGGTGGAGAAAGCATTTTTTGAAAGCCTTCACTCGTTGCCACGTTTTTTTTTTTTTGTATTTTTTGCTTGTTTCATTTCATTTTTTCATATTTTTTTTTTATTCTAATTTTGTTTTTCTTCTTCTTTCTCTTCTTCTCTTCTTGTTTCGACTATTTGTCACAATAACAAAGCATTTGTATAGTAGTAATCTGCCAACAACTATGTTTTTTTCCTCTTTAATTTAACTTAATTACGACAAGGACTTGTCGAGCGCTCTGTAGCAGCAGCCAGCTGCAACTAGTTCAACTGATGCTCAGCTTAAAGCATAACTGTTTATAATTGCTTAGCCATGACTACATGTTTGAGTTAAAGCCCAATGCTGTTCACTTTTTCCGCTAATTGGGCTTTAAATTCGAAATAGAAAAGCAAACAGAAAAAAAAACCTTCTGCAAATCCAATGTAATTTATGACATGCCCACGTGAGTTATATGCTCCTGCTGTGCTGAGCCTTTTAAGCCCAAAAAATAACAGCAAAAACGAAACCAAAAAGGAAAAAAAAGAACTATCAATTACGATGATCACATTGCTAACAAGCAGCTGCAGCTGCCTCGTTCTGTCCAAGAGGCTAATAAATACGCCTAAGCACTGTCGTTTCACTCGAAATGACAACGCCAAGCAAATTACGTTGAATCAACGAGGGTGGCTCATAGAGTATAATAAGTTATCAGATGTCACAAGATATCAGATGGCACAGCTCGGGCTCTACAATTGAAGTAGCTGCTGAGCAGATGATAGCTCAGGGCGAGCAGTTTGATTTACAGATATATAGTTTTGCAGAACTTCTGTGGCAACCCATGCGACTCACTCGCATACAGCAAAGCAGGCCTATAAAATGGGAAAAAGGGTCTCATTCCAGTCGGTCTGATTTGGTCGCTGCAACATGGCGTATGAGCAACGCGCCGCTGCCACTTAGATGTAATAACATGCCCGGGAGCAGCATATAAAATCTGCGCGACGCTGACAATGCGTGTGTGAGCCATAAAAAGGCTTTGTCACAGCAAAGGAATAAGAAACAGAAGAACAAGCAGAAGAAGAGGTCGTACTTAGCGTAATATCTAACACTAAGGCCGCGGGAAACTCGGCGCGACTTTGGGGCCACATAAAAATCGACGCCTCGCCGGGCGCATAAAGCCTCAGATTGATTTACCTGTAACAAGAGACCAAAACCCCGATCACACACATACACACACATGAAATTGATGTGTCACCGTGGGCATTATGTCAGGCTGGTCAATTTGCATTGTACGCCTTTAGCCAGCCAGCTTGAATTAGCTACCGTCGCTGTCCTGTTCTGCTTGCCAAGTGTCAAATGCCAAGTCGGAAGTTCTTTAAGCTTCAACTCTCTATCGGCACCCCCGGCACAGGGCGCACAGCACAATCAGCAGTCAGCAAGCCAGCGCACGAAACAAGCCAACAGGCAACAGCCAACAGCCAACAAAACTTGGTTAGTTAAAAGTGTTTGTCATTGTTGACACCTTTCGTCTTGTCGTTCAACTTGACACTGCGACAATGACAGCAAACAGCGCAAAAGGGCAAAGTTTTGCCCTTTTTACTTTTGCCTTTGCCTTTGCCTTTGCCTTTGCCTTTGCCTTTGCCTTTGCCCATGCCATTGCCTTTTCTTTGCTCAGCCAGATACCCTGTAGGCAGCTTAAGCTGCGGGCATGCCGATAAGCATATTAAATATTTAACAGTTTCAAGTTGCTTAAATCAAGAGTTAACATACTTAGGCTAAACTGATTAATATCAACTAAAGCAATAATTCTTTATCTAATCTGATATTTTCTTTACAGGGCAGCGGCTCGCCTGGCTTGCCGCGCCTAGACTTAAATTTCGAATTGCTTTTTGTGTTCTGCTCACTAAAGCTGTTTTGTGTTGTGGGCGTGGCGCTGCCACGTTGATTGCTGTTAAATATTTGGCGGCGTCGGCGCAAGTTGAGCAAATCTAATTTATTACATTGGCCAAACCCACTTTAAAGCCTTAACTGTCAAGCGACAACAACTTACACAAATTGACTGTGTGTGTGTGTGTGTGAGTTAAGACCTTGTGCATGACACTTTCAGGGCTTTTGTTTGTGCCATAGATTTGCGAGTGGCTAGCGGCTGAGCTCATGTGGCTTTTAGACATGTCTCCCTGTAGCTATCCTCCTCTGAAGTTCCTTTGCTGTCATGTCTCAATATCATTTGCTGTGAAAGCGGAGACGCCTTTGCCAGCTGCTTAAAGCTGAGCTGCGCCCATTTATCATTAGCTGCGAAATTGGAGCAGTTTCAAGTGGCCAGAAGTGACAGAGCACACCATACCACTATACCAGACGCTGTCTCCAGACCCATTTCAACTGCAATTTAACTGCAATCCAGTTTGCGTTTTCATTACGGCCAGCCATAAAAATGCAGCGCAACAACAAAAAAAAAGAGCTAAAACTGAAACTGAAACTGAAATTGAAGCGAAACGAAACGAAACGAAACTTATCAACGTAAACAATTCAAGCACTTCAACTAGTTTTCGGGCGTCTCGATAGTGCTCCAGATAATAGTTTTGTGGCCGGGCCATATCGAGGGAGAAGGGGTTGAGATCTGCTTGGATTGCATAATGAAAAGTTGCAGACGAGCTGGCGAAAAGGCAAAGCGACAAATTTTTATGAGCAAACTTTCAATTACCCAAGTTTTTTCTTGCTTGGATTACTTTTGAAAAGCACTCCAACACACACACACACACACAGTCGCTCAGTCGCTCTCGCAAACACTCATATAGGAATGTTGTCTGTTTTATTGCTAAAATGTGTTTTCAATATGTGCGCGTTCCATTGACTGCGCCTCTTACCTGATATAGACTGTTTATTGCTCTCGCGCAATTTACGAGCGCCTCTTCGCAATTTCTCAACTTGTTACTTAGCGTCACTTTAACCATTTTTTTGGCGAAATATTTGCACATTAAAGACAGATTCAAGGAGAGTGGGCTGCTTGAAATATGGAGCTGTGCTAAAAGCACCAGCTAAAAATGAAGACGGAACAATGCCTGCTCCTTAGCTGACCCCGTACGCTTTCATTTCAACAGCGCCAGCTGCTGTACACATAAACATAAATCATAATCTGTTGGCACAGTACATAAATTATTGACGCTAAAGAGTTCAAAATGTGCAAACAACACACACAACACAACACATACACATACAGAGAGAGTGATAATAGCTACTAAACACCTACTTACCGTTTGGAGCACAGTTATTAAAATGAAAGGCAAGGAACTGACTGCAGAGCACACGCAGCTGCTGCAATGCACTAAATATAAAACCACATGGCAGCTGGGTTATCTATGAGGAGAGCAAGCGAGATAGAGCCAGTGTGTGTGAGAGAGAGAGAGAGAGAGAGAGAGAGAACACTTTCAGTCAGTTTTTTGCTTCTAATGGCTGCATTTGCAGTCTATAGTCAGCTCTTAGCGCTGGCCGTACGTGGCGTATGAGTTATGTGGCATTATTTTTAATTCAGTTTGCAAGCAGCCGTTAAGAGTCACAGATAAAACCCATAAATAATGCTTGAGCCTTGGCCAAAATATAATACAACTAACAAAAAATAACATCCAAACTAAATAAGTGTTATTTGTTTATTTATTGAAATCGACTCCAAGGCAAATTCTCTCAAATTGACTCGGTTTATTTAAGCACATCAATTGAAATGTTCTTTCGTTGCCGTCATTCACATCATTCACGATTGATTCGCTCTGTCAATTGCGAGCGATTCGGTCGACACAGTTTCAGCAAATATCTAACTGCAAAATGTTGTTACGAAAAAAATCACAAAACTGGCATTTAAATTTCTATTGCCGCTTGGCAGCTTGACAGCAAGAGCAACAGCAGTGGCAGCAGCAGCAGCAGCAGTGGCACCACCAGTGGCAGTGCAACAAAAGGCGGCAAAAACACAACTCGATAAGCTTCGAGGATAAACAAACAAACTGGTTTTTTTTTCAAATCGAATTTCCCTCTGTGTGTGTGTGTGTGTGTGAGTGTGTGTGTTGCCTTTGCATTGATGAATGCCGATTTGGTGTGCGACCCTCTAAGTAAACAGAATGCACACAAAATGTTCAGCAAATGTTCAGCAAATGCTCTTCAAATTACAGAGCAGAGCAGAACATTTCGTTTATTTTTTGCACCTCCTCTTTTTTTTCCCGTTTATTTTAGCCGAGTTTATTCGAGACCAAAAACCAACAGCAAGAACAAAAATACATGAATTTAAAGCATCACGAAGCTGAGATACCCTAGCTGACGAGAGTTTATATGAATAGCTCTTGTTGCTATAGAGACTTGGCTTGATGAAACATGCGAGAGAATTACTTGGAGCAGGTTTATCTTTCATAAGTTAAGTAATGATCTGTCACTCATTAACCTATAATTCAAACACCTATTGATAGTAGGATGCAGAGGAAAGCATGAGCTTTGCAGGAGTTTCCTGATAGATAGCTGCAAGTGTAACGTAGCTGATAAGCAAGTAAACATTAACATAATTCAGATGACTCGAGCAATTAAACGGATCAAGACATGTTTTATATATTTATTGAGAAGAAATCTTATAAAGATCCGAAGTATATTTGATGTAAAAATCTCGAGCTTCAGAAATATATAGATATTTGATGGGCAGACACATCAAATACCTATCAAGAGTATATAAATTATACATGGGCTTGAAGACACCTACGTGCTGTATTACATATTCAATGAAGAAATTATTATGCCCTCTTAGAGGGTATAAAACTGTGTGTTAGCAATTTGTATGTTGTCGCTTCGAAAAGCAGGCTTTACACTTTAGTGACATTTAGCTAAGGCTTAACTAATGAATAAGGGTATATTAGCTATGTAACTGAATAAGACATTTATAGAATCAATGGCTGCCTACCAAAAGAATGCTGAAAGTTTCAATGAATCTGCTTGTACTGTCTCTAGAGTTATATAGGGTATTCAGATTAACTTACCTTACTTCTACTGCCTATACAGCTGAATAGAGTATTAAGACTATCTACAGTCGTTCTTTTGTTAATAGACGTCCACTGACTTCTGCCTATAGACTAGCATAGGGTATTGCAAATACCGTCGCTACTTCGGCTGTCTCTAAAGTTCCAGTGGGTAGTTAGTCTGCCTTACTTTACTGCAACTGTCTCTCGAGTTCCACAGGGTATTTAGACAAGCTTCTCTATGTACACACAAATATATATGCGACTTATATCATTTTGAAAGAGGCTTGCACTTGAGTACTAGGAATGGTAGCAGCTGTGACGATTGCAGCTAAAGGACACTCGAAGATAAATCGTCGGGTCAGGATAGCGGTCGTGTGGCATGCCATGAATCAAACGAGCAGCTTAGGCATCGATTGTGCCGGGTCAGCAATTAAAAGCACATAATTCATGCATCAAATAAACTACAAGCTGCAAATTGTAACCTCCTCAAACAGAGAGAGAGAGTGAGAGCGAGAGCGAGGTAGAGCTCTTTTAAAGGTGCTGACTGGTTGCTGGCGCATAATTAAATTGTGGAACTAATTGGGCTGCCTGGGCTGCCGCCTGATGATGGAGCAGCCATGGCTGACGTCTCTTTAATTATCCGCAAAGAAACACGAAATGGCTAGCGCCGGCAATGTGCGTCCCAGTGCGGCATTAGAATCCGGGGCGTGCCAGACCGCAGCCCGAAGCCCGAAGGAGGTAAAAATCGTTTCGGGCAAGGAAGTTGGCAAACCATGTAGCGACAGCTGCGACAATGACACATGATTATCAGGCAACGCTGCTGTTATTGTAGTCGCCTGACCTGACCTGCATTGCCACAGTCCACGCCCAAATCTACGCCAGCTGCCCGACAAGGCACTAAGAGCCACGTTTTGCTACCTGCTGCCAGTGGCCGTAGCAAAAACATATTATAACATATAGCTGAGCATTAGTAGAGGACCTTGTTTGCCTCTAGCCAATGGGCATGTGCTAGCATGATGTTCTTGTTATTGTTGTTGCTGTCGCTGCTACGACACGAGCCATTATGCATGCGTATGATTAATGAGATCATGTTTCTGTTGATGTGCTTGGCAAGGCAAGGCAACGCAACGCAACGCAAGGCAAGCAAGCAAGTTAGCAGCAGGTCGTGTACTTGGGCTAATAGCCTTGCACAGGACACTGCTGCCCGATAAGCCGCACACAATATTGCCAAACAGCTCTAATCAGTAATCAAATATTTCAATAAGCAGCTACACTCTGTTAAGCATACGCCGTGGATGACTGCCAGCAACGCCACAAAAGTGAGCTAAGCTCTTTTTTCTGTGCGCTGAATCCATTGAATGTGGCTTTAGAAGGTTGCTGCTGAGCCAGAGGTAACTGCGATAAGGTAGAGTGAGAGTATTTATGTATTGTTGCTCGGTTGCTACACTGGGGCTGCTGTGGCCACAACTTGAAGACTTTTGTTAACTTTGTATGAGTGCAGCTTGACATAAAGAAATCAAATAGTGTAGCTTTGTGAACCTCTCTGGCATTGATTATCATTGAAAATATATAATAAAATAAAATATTTTATAAATTTCAACTATAAATGTTTTACATACAAATTTTAGTCAATAATTGTGTTCATAATTCTGTAAATTTCTGAACTTTCACTGGGTTTAAGCTGGTCAAATGTCGTTTGTTTTTCATCTGTATATCTGTACATATATATACATATATATTATCTCTAGTTATAGTAACATTTGAAAGAGCAGCTCAGTTAGTATATTTAGCTAGTCGCAGCACTCTCAGTTCAAGCTCTTTCATTCATTGATCTATCATATCTGTCCAGCAAAGGTATTTAAAGTATTATTTTTGCACGCTTTTGTTCACGTTTCAATGCATCAAGGTGTAGAGCTAAGCTTTTATGCATATTACCGCAGCACTGCTGCGTTGCCGGCGCAGTGGGTCAGCTGTAAGTGCACCACATGTGCCCGCACCACAACTGTGTAGCCGCAACTGTTGTCGCTGTTTGTCGCCCATTGTCGCGCTGCGCGCCGCGCTGCGTGGGGCGCAAATCCACTTCAATTTGGTACAGCCGCATCACAAATTCATGACGCGTTCGTCAAAAAATGCAGTCAAACAGAGAAACAGAGAGAGAGAGAGAGAGAGATAGATAGAGAGAGAGAGGGAGACATAGCTGCAGAGAGAGAGAGAGAGAGACATTTTGGTTAGCCATCAATCAAAAGGGAGCTGGCACAAGAATCGTTTGCAAAAATTGTTGTGGGCGGCAAACATTTGATGGTGCCACGTGGCGTATGCGTGATGTGTGCTTGACATGCAGCGCGCACGCTGGCATGCTGGACATGACCGTTTATAATTACACTCGTAACATTTTAATAATTTCAATTTATTTTTAATTAACTGGCCAAAGTCGAGCATTTTGACAATTTGGTTTATACCAAATTGACGCTTTGAACTTTTGCCCCAGCGGATTTTCATATTTTATGACCCCGCAATTGTTGTTGCTGTTGCTGTTGGCGTTGCTGTTGCTGTTGCTGTTGCTGTTGCTGTTGTCAGTCAACGCTTAGCTGCACACAATAGAATTTAATTTATTGCTGGCGCTGCCTGTTTTTGGGGTTTGCGCTGACAAGCGATTTAGATTGATTGCCAAGAGAGAGATTAATTAATAAACGCAGCGACGACAGGGCCAACACAAAAAAAAAAATACACAAATGCAAAAACAAATTTATAATTGTGTGTGTTTGCCTCTTCCTCTTCTTCTTCTATTTTTGACTATGCGCTGCAAGCTGCAAATTGGCTGGCAACTGGCCACGCCCACAACGCCTTGAGCCTTGTAATTTATACGTTGCGAAAGAGGGCGGGGAGGCATGGCGGCAGCAGCTGTGTTTGCTGGCATTCATTAACCTGTCGCCAAGGTGTCGCACAACTGTCTATCCACGGATGTCAAACAATTCTCGAAATTAATTTCATTTGCGTTTCATTGCGCGACTGTTTTCGGCTTAGCTGGCGCTTAAATTAAATGCCAAATATTGCAAAAATCGCGTTGAAGGACAAAAATTAATTAACATTGCCCAGGGCGACGCTCAACTGCTGTTCGCTGCCAATTCTCAGCCAAAGGCAACGGACAAGGGGGGGGGGGGGGGGCGCGTGTGGGCGTATGATTAATATTTGCCAAGCATTAAGCGAACCGGTCGCACGTGTTCGGCATTTGGTCGAGCCGGTCCAATTGTATGTGTGAATGCGTGTGCGATTGCGAGTGTCTCTTTGTCAGTTTTAAAATTCAGCAAGGCCGCGCCCCCAAACAGCGCCTACTATTACTACAACACGCCCGCACGCACTTGAGTGAAATCGTACTGGCTCTGGGCTCCTCCGCCCCAACTCATCCGCCCTGCACATAAATCTCTCAAGTGTCACATAAAATTTCGGCACATGCACGGAATCAAAATGAAAGACAAAAAAAAAAACAGAGAAAGGCAACCAAAAAAAAAATGTATTAAAAAAAAGAAGCAGAGCGTCTAGACAAAGTACCGAAGTGCAAACACACTTTTTGCTGCAGATTTTATAGAGTATAAAAAATTAATTTAAAAAAAAACTAATGAAATGTCAATGTAAAAGATATTTTTCAATTTGAAATCAAAATCCTCAAGGCAACAAATGCAAACACATAGTGCATATGCCCTCGAGCAGTGTATAAGCAGCGAGTGTAAGTAAAAGCTATTGAGAAAGGAGGCTTTCGGCTTTGGAGTCGGCGTCACTCAGTGGGACTGTAGTGCAATAAGTCAAGTTATCAAAGTTAATAATTCTTAATGTTAGTGCATAAATAAGACGAGGGCAATGAGCACTGACAGAGGCAAACAAAGAGAGCAAGAGCATGAGAGAGCGAGAGAGAGAGAGAGAGAGAGCGAGACAGAAGACATATTACTCAGGCCTGGCCATAAAAGTATGCTATATGACAGTCAGAACTTCAAATAAATACAAAGATGGAATTTTTGAAATTTATGCAAAAGACGATTCAAAACAAAAAAGAAATGAAAGCAAGTGAGGCCAGGCAAACAAAAAAAAAAGTGGCAAACGCAACGTAGGCTAAATCGGCTAGCGGCAAACGAATACCGATATCACTCTGTGTGCCTGTGTGTGTGCGTGTGTGTGTTGTGCAGTGAGGCGGCAAATATGAAACTCGCAAGTGTTTATGCTGACATCGCGACAAAAAAAAAGAATATATATATAAATATATATATATATATAAATATATACTTTTACACACACTGCCTGGCTTTTATTTGGCAGGTCTTTGTGGCTAATAGCGCACACTGTTTGCTTAAAGCAGGAAAGCATAAATGCCACAAAACATCAGCAATAAAGCGCACAATGATCCATCCACACAACAGCTATATATATGTATGTTTGTGTGCGTGTGTGTGTGTTTGTTGGCATGACCATTGGCCATAAGGCTGGCTTTGCGGTCAACAGCTAACGGCTTTGGGCTTAGTTTTATTTAACACATATGTTGTGCATTTTGTTAAGCCTTTATTGAATTGATATATTTTTTATATATATGAGAATATCATGCATTTTTAATGCTAATTCTTGGTATTCAACATATGTCTATATATATATATATATATATATAAATAAATTTCATTTATCAATATATTCATTATATATACACTTCATTTGCGCACAGCTTTCTAGCTTTAAGGTTGCCCTTTGACCACATATTAAACTTGTCTTTTGCAACTTGACTGAGAGACAGATGATTTAAGCTTAAACTTAAAGTGTATATAAATATATATATATATATATATATATATATATATATATATATATATATATATATATATATATATATATATATATATATATATATATATATATATATATATATATATATATATATATATATATATATATATATATATATATATATATATATATATATATATATATAAATAAATATGTCTGAAGAAGGCATCTGTTATTCTTGTGTCTTGTTATTTATATATTTTTTTAGCATATCAAGCTCAAACCATTTTTAGCTGCGTATTTTGTTCCTGCCATTCTTATTACCATAATTTTAAAGTTTTGCTTCCCTTTAGCTTTGGCTGAGAGTTGGAGATGAACTTTGACTTTAGGGGTATTCAACTAGATCCAGACACATAAAGTACTAAGTCTGTAAACTTCAGTTTTGGGCAAAGACCTTACTGCTGTTCTTTCGTCTGTCCTTCATCGCTACTCAAAGTAAAAGATAAGGGGATAAGCAATTGGCATAAACTACGTGTAAGCCTTGAATTGCTGTAGAGCTGGAAGCAACAAGTTTTGCTGACTGATCTAGAGGTAAACATATAATGCAATGATCCGGCCATTATTTTATTTATATACCTTCATAGTTTATTCATTTTACACCATTTCAGCAAAAACCTTTACTACCTGTCCAGAAGTTTCTAATAACCAAGAATTAGAGGTTGAAACCGAAACCTAATAAGAATAAGAATTTGTTCAAGACTTGCTGAGAGTTATTTAGAAGTTACATAGAGAGTTGGAGATAAAGATAAATCGAGTGAAAGTGCGAGAGTTATGAAGAGTAAGATTTCTATAAATTGAGTAGATGAAATTTGGATGGCAAGTAAAGATTCGTGAAGAATTTAATAATTTAAATGGGAACTTAAAGAAGATGCAGAATACTCCCAGCTACCGCAACTGTTTTGCCTGAATACAAATAAATCTTGATAAAACTTGACCTCGCATGTAGTCCAAAAGTTCTTTTTTTTACTGCTAGGACAAGTTATCTTTGAAACTCTGACAGCTTTGGCTACTTGCGGCACAGACCCACGCAAGAGTTTGGTCACTAATTTAAACTATATTAAATCTTGCTGCGCTGTGTAATTCTTATCATAAATTTAAAGAATTCTGTTCCCTCTTCAACTGAGCCACAAGTTAAGACTTAAGCTGAGAAAATACTATATTTTTTTTTGTTATATATTATAATTGCTATTCAGCTTATTCATGCTACACTATTGCTAACACAGCTTTTCCCTTACCTTTATATCCTTACTTATTATCATAAGTTTAAAGAAATATTCTCGCTGCTTCATTCGAGCTAAAAGAGAGAGAGGTAGATAGAGAGTTTGATATCTACACTCTAAGTACGCCCTCTAGCATTCACATAATTAGCTTTGTGCGTGTCTTAGATTCTTAAAGAAGTTGCTGGCCGTTAAAATTTATGCATTTAAGGCCAAAGGCCTTTGTGCCACATTTCATTTGGCTAAAAGTGTACGCCAGTTAGCCCGCTAGCTGAGCCATAAATGTTGCCCTCGAGCCAACAAAACGATTGCATCATCTTTTGACGGCAAACGCGGGCAGCACAATGCTGGATGCTGGATGTTGGATGTGGGATGTTGAATGTTAAATGTTGGATGCTCGATGGCTGGCTACCGTCTGCAGTCAAGGATGCTGCAATCGTTAATGCTGTTAGCCAATTGACAAGCCGCTGGGAATTCACAGACTCGGCTCTCCTAGGTGATTATATTGCATTTGTTGTGGCAATTCCTGGGCGACTCATATTTTGATTTCATTAGCTCACATATTTCACAAGTGTCTGGCTTTTAAGTTAATACAAAGCAAAGCTTAGCTCAAGCAAATCTATTTTTATATGCTGATGGTGGCTAAATAGGGTATAATGCTTTAGGGCAAATATATGCAGACGACGTGGCTGACGTCGGAGTGTATAGCTAAGCATGATAAGGATGAGGAGTCGATCTAGTCATGTGTATCTATTTCTGTCTGTCTATCCGTGTGAACTCAAACACAAAGATTAAAGACTTGAAATTTGTAATATATAGTTTTGTCTACTCTATTCGATATCATTTTACTATCGATATAAATCAATGTTTTGATTTGCTTGTTTAAGTAAGGCTTAAAGGCTTATCTGATGAATAGATAGAATATATGAGTAGTTAAGATTAGATGACTAGATTTCATATATATAAATATATATTTCAGACTTTGTATATCTACCCATTTAACTCTACAAAATTCAGAAGAAAAAGAACTTATATCTGCTTTGGTATATACACACATATAGATGCCATATGTGTACCCTAAAGTGTTCATTAAAATAGTAGTGTCTACCCAAGTTCAATCAAACCATATCGCAGAGTAAACGACTGTGGGTAGAACTAGCTTAGCTGCATGAGTTAGTCTGTTTAGAGGTAGTTCTGAATGTTCGTCTGCTTAGTCAGGGTATGTGGTAGTCAGTCTTGCTTGCTGGCAATCAATTTGATTGTTGCTCTCTGTCTGTCAGCTCGTTTACTTTTGCTTTGTTTTATACTACTTTGCATTGAATTGCAAAAATGCTGTAATACACCTACAGTACACACTCACACACACACACACACACTCACAGAGAGAGAAAGAGCTGTTGGCATTACGCGTTGCGCTCGACAGGCCGCGTTAAAATCTCCACTGACCGGAAACTAATTTGAAAATGTTATTCATTATGCATAGCACTCGCGATGGCTGTTATTTTTCGCGCACTTCCTGCAACGCTTTTTGCAGCGCTTTTCTTGCATTTTTATTATTATTATTATATATATTTTGTAGCATTATTTTACTTTCCTTCTTTTGTTCTCTCTCTCTCTCACACACACACACACACACTCTTGACTGGGCACAGTTTGTTGCAGTTTCTGACTGCAAGTTCGCTCCCTCTCTCCCTCTCTCTCTCTCTCTCTTTCTCTGTGTGTGTGAAAGTTGAAGCGAAAAGTTTCGCCTTGCACTGCTCAGATTTTAACTGGCGCCTGTTTGTGAGTCTTAACCAGATTGTTGCTTATAGCCGAATTAGCGCATTTTAGCGGTCGCAAGTGGAAAATCCCTTAATGGATGTCAGCTGCAAAATTTTTAAATAAGTGCGCATCTACCACAGCCACCTCATAGTACAAATAGAAAGCATTTTGACTCGAGCACATAAATAATAAGTCGACAAATGCTAGTTGACTGGGCAGGCGCAGGGCGTGACTGACTGCAGAATACTCGGCAATGCTACTCGAGCTCACTCTAGATCAGTTCAGCTTCCAGCTACACAAAAGCCAATATACTCTTTTAACTTCATTGGCAAGCATGGAAAACCAAAACAGCAAGAGACACTGAAAACGTTCTGGCCAGGAAATGGCGAATGCTTTGCTTCAGGCAAACCGCGTAGCACGAAAAAAAACCGGCTAAAACAATGACAGACAATGGGGATGTGGATGTGGATTTGGATGCGGATGCGGATGCGGATACGCTGCAAGGGCAGGAGCAATGGCACAAGTTTTGAGCAGAAGACAAAAGTCTGGCTAGGGTTTAAGGTTTTAAGCATACATATAGAAATAAAAATGGCGTGCGGCGCATGCAGCATGAAACAGAAGAAAAAAATGGCACCCACAAGAGCTTCCGGCAGACGTCCGCTTTAACAACTCTGTTATCCACATACACACACACGCACACAGAGAGAGAGGGAGAGAGGAAGAGAGTAGAGGAGAGTGGGAAGTTACACACATGGGGCTGCAAAATCAGCGACAATAAAGTGCGCTCTGCACATTAGCTGCGGATCATGGCTCTGGCAATGGCTGTGGTGGTTAGCAACGTTTTTGTCATAAACCCATTAAAAGTCAAGGACGAAATTCATGTTGCATGTTTACTTAAGCACACACACACACATACACAGAGACAGACAACTGTTATACTAGCAGCAGCAGCAGCAGCTGTACTAACAGCCACAACAACAGCCAGAAGCAAGCCGCTGCTTACAAAGTAGCTTTAATTAATGAAACTCATTAAAGGGATGCCAAGCGCTAATACACACACACTCACACACACACACAGACATGGAGGCAGAGTGCTGGCCAGGCAGGCCTAGACAGCATCGCGCGCTTTGACCTGCCACAATGCGTTGCCATACATTAGCCTATACCAGACCGACTTTTGGCCTGGCCGGCTGGCACTTCATTCGCCAGTCCATAGCGCCTAGTGTTGGCGTGTTTAGACCCAACGACTTGGCCAACTTAGCCGACGTTGCGGCACGAAGAATGGACGAGGCGTTGCTGTTACGAAGAGAGCCGAACACGAGCAAAGACGAGAGCATAACGCAAGCTTTGCTGAGCGGCAGCTGGGGAAAGTTTTTGGTAAAGTTCAAATAAATCCGAAAAAAGGTGAAAAATTTCAAATGAGGCAGCAGTTAATAAAGCAGTGAATAAAGCAGTGAAATGCCGTATACCTACACTGCTTGTAAGGCAGTTAATTTGAACTGTAGTGAGTGAGCTCTTATATGTGTGTTATACACAGTAAGCAATTTTATATGCTAGTTTTATATGTTTTAGCCTGTACACAAATCTACGCAGAACCGTGAGTTTCCAACAAGAGTGCAGCGAAGGCTTTGCTGAGTGGCAAGTGAGTATTTTTTTTGGGCAAAAATGAGACAAATTAAAAAAGCTTAAACAATTTTTTAAGCAGTTGCAGATAATAATGAAAATAAAGAAACTACCTGTAAAGCAGCTACACAAAGTCTTATACCTCACAATATGTGCACATAACAAGTAGTGTTATTTGCTACTCTTATACACCTTAGCGTGTACTCAAACCCACGCACTTCTGCCGCTAGAGCTGCTTTTATGCCTATTTCATAAAGAATCCTCCCTCATTAGCGCTCTCTGTCACTCGCTCGCTCTGACTTTCTCTATCGCATTGGACTCAACACACCTGTATGAATTGAACCACTCTCAGCGCTCTCTCGCACACATGCGCCCCTTTGAGCTGCTGCTGCTGCGCCTGCTGCTGCTGCTGCTGCGGCTGCGGCTGCTGCCAGGACTAGGCCAACAGGCTGAGCTGCTGTCGTGGTGGCTGCAAAGCAAGCAACAGCTTTGGCAGCGACGCCAGCGTCAATGCTGACATTATCATGCTTGACGACAACAACAACAAAAGCAACCCCTGATACTGCTTTAGACGCTGTGCCACATCCTGTGGCATGCCCGGCACCTGCTGCATTTCAAAACAAAAGCCATTTATTTAGAATGGCAGGCGCAAAACGGAAACAGCAACAACGTAGACTACGTTGCCTTGACAACTGTTGGCCAAAACAAGCAAAAGAACTTGCAACTGAAAAACTAGACACCGCAATTTGAGCAGTCAGAGAGATTTAAGTGGATTTTTCCAAAAGCAATGCAGCTAAAATATTTGCGAACTCTGCTTGAGGGTCAGGTAGGAGACTGGAAGGGATTTCCTTTGACTAAGCAATACTCACCAGCTTTCACCTGCAGGAGCAAATCCAGCGTGTGGCCGGACTCGCCTGGTCGCCCAATCAGCAGAAGCTGGCCATAGCCACCGCCGATCGGCACATTCTGCTCTACGACGATGCCGGCGAGCGACGGGACAAGTTCAGTACGAAGCCAGCGAATGCCGCCAACGGCAAGAACTCGTATGTGATACGCGGCCTGGCCTTCAGTCCGGACTCCACCAAGCTGGCCGTGGGCCAGAGCGACAGCATTGTCTATGTCTACAAGCTGGGCGAGTCCTGGAACGACAAGAAGGTCATCTGCAATAAGTTTCCCCAAGCGTGCGCGGTCACTGCGCTCATTTGGCTGGCCACCGGCGCCATCGTTGCGGGCAAGTGAATGCCACCTATGGAAATTCATTTTGATTGTATTAAGAAATCTTTCTCGCTGCAGGTCTGGAGGATGGCAAAGTGCGCGCGCTGCACTGCAAGAGCAACAAGTCGCAGAGCCTTTATGGCGGCGACAGCATCTGCATCTCGCTGGCAGCCAATACCAAGGGCAATGGCTTTCTCAGCGGTCATAATGATGGCACCATCATACGCTACTATCTGACCGAGGAGGTCAGCGAGCCACTGGGTCGTGTGGTGCAGCATCCAGTACCACCCTTTGCTCTCGCTTGGCCACAGGGCGGCTTCTGTGCCGCCGGCTGTGATCAGCGCATTGTCTTTTATGACAGCATGGTAAGGACAGAGTAGGAGTATCTAAGAGAAAGGCGGCCTCGCCAGTAATCTGCCTCTGTCTCTCTCTCTCTCTCTCTTACTCTAATCTTTACTTATCCACACTCCGCCTTGTCCCCTCTTCACTCTCTCTCTCTCTCTCTCTCTCTGCCAGGGCCGTCAGCAGCGCTGCTTCGATTTCTCTCGCAGCGAGGGCGAACGCGAGTTCACTGTAGCCGCGTGCAGCCCCAACGGTCAGGCTGTTGCCTTTGGCAGTTACGATCGCATACGAATCTTTGCCTGGAGTCCGCGCCAGAGCGCCTGGAGCGAAAGCGCCAGCAAGGAGATCAGCTGCCTGTACACGCTGAGCGCACTGATCTGGCGCCGGGATGGCGCTCGGCTCGCCTTGGGCTCGGTCAGCGGCGCTGTGCTGCTGTATGAGTCCGTGTTGAAGCGAACCATTTGGCAGGACAAGTTCGAGCTGATCTTTGTGGCGCCCAGTCAGCTGCTGGTGCGTTCGCTGGCCGAGCCCACGCAGCAGCTGACCATTGAGTCGCAGCTGGGCCTGGAGATCGATGATGTGCGTATCATGGGCAAGGATAACTTTCTAGTGGGCCGCACCGAGGAGTCGCTCATCCTGTGCGATCTCACACGCAATCTGGCCAGCGAGGTGCCCTGGACGGCGTCGGGCAGGCACGAACGTTTCTACTTCGAGAATCTGAATGTCTGCCTCATCTTCAATGTGGGCGAGCTGAGCCTTGTCGAATACGGAGACAATCGCATTTTGGGCTCCGTGCGCACAGAGTTCGTCAATCCCCACGTGATTTCGGTGCGTCTAAATGAGCGCGGTAATGGACGCGATAACAAGAAGCTCGCTTTCTTGCTGGATGCCAAGACCATATGCGTGGTTGACTTGGTCAGCCAGCAGATCAGCGGGCAAATCAATCACGAGACTAAGATCGATTGGCTGGAGCTGAGCGAGACGGCGCACAAGCTGCTCTTCCGGGACAAGAAGCTGCGCCTGATACTCGTCGACAATTACAATGGAAAGAAGCAGACGCTGCTGAGCAACATCTCCTTTGTGCAGTGGGTGCCACAGAGCGACGTCGTCGTGGCCCAGAGCAATAGCAATCTGGCCATCTGGTATAACATCGATCTGCCCGAGCATGTGACCATGCAGAGCATACGAGGCGAGGCCATCGAGGTGCTGCGCGAGAATGTAAGCTGTTTTCTACTACTTCTACTTCTTCTACTCACATATTTAGTTCTCTTTCCTCATCTTCACTGTCTCCTCCCTTAGGGCCGCACCGTGGTACGCACCCAAGATGGACCCAGCGAGCACAGCTATCAGCTAGACGAGGGTCTGGTGGAGTTTGGCACAGCTGTCAATGACAACGACTTCGGACGCGCCGTGCACTTTCTTGAATCTCTGGGCGATAAGCCGGCCGCCAAGGCCATGTGGCATAACCTGGCCATCATATCGCTGGAGGAGGGCAATTTGCGTGTCGCTCAGCGCTGCTATGCAGCTCTAGGCAATGTGTCCAAGGCCTACTATCTGGCCGAGATGATACAGGAAGCGGATGGCTACGAGCAGGCTACAGGCAATTCGGGCATACTCTGCCCGGAGGTGAGGGCCAAGTTGGCTTTGCTTGGTTCGGATTTGCGTGCCGCGGAGCGCATCTATCTGGAGCAGGGCGACATTGAAGCCGCCTTGGCCATGTACCAACAGCTGCGCATGTGGGACGAGGCCGTTGCCCTGGCGGAGCGACGTGGCTATGCGCGCCTGCCCGAGCTGCGCCAGCAGCACATGGATTTCCTACTCGAGACCGAGCAGCAGGAGAAGGCGGGTCAAGTGCTCGAGGACGAGGGTGAACTGCAGCAGGCCATGGCACTGTTTCTCAAGGCCAACAAGCCGGCGCGAGCTGCACGCCTGGCCCTAAAGACGCCGCAGCTGCTGCAGGATGAGCAGCTAATGCTGCAGGTAACCGAGGGCCTGGTGCACTGTGAGCTCTACGAGCTGGCCGGCGACATTGCACATCGTCTATCGCGGCCAGAGGCGGCATTGGCCTTGTACCGCAAAGGCGGCGCTTATGCCCGAGCACTGGAGCTGGCGCGTGTTGTATCGCCTCAAGAGGTCACAGCGCTGGAGGAGCAATGGGGTGATTGGCTCGTGAGCCGTAAGCAACTGGATGCCTCTATCAATCACTACATTGAAGCGGGCGCCACACAAAAGGCTCTTGAGGCGGCCGTTGGCGCCAAGCAATGGCGCAAGGCGGTGCAAATCGCCAAAGTGCTGGACGAACCGGAGCTAATACAGCGCTATGCCTTGGATCTATCGAAGCAGCTGGCCTTTGCGGGTGACCTGGATGGCGCTGAGGATTTGCTAGTGCGCGCCAATCTTTACAAGGATGCCATCGAGCTGCTCAATCGTCATGGCAAATGGGAGCGCGCCTATGTTCTGGGCGAGAAGTATCTGAAGACGGAGCAGCTGCGCGAACTCTTCATCCAACTGGCCAGCAGCCTGGAGGAGCAGGCAAAGTATCGGGATGCCGAGAAGGTGCTCATCGCTGTCAACGAGCCCGATCTGGCCATAGCCATGTATAAGCGCCGAGAGCTGTACGACTCCATGATCAGGCTGGTCGAACGCTATCACAAGGATCTGCTGGACAGCACGCATCTGCATTTGGCGCGGCAGCTGGAATCACGCGGCAAATTCAAGAATGCGGAGCTGCACTTCATTGCATCGGGCGACTGGAAGTCGGCTGTGCACATGTACTGCTCCTCGTCCCGCTGGGAGGATGGCTATCGCGTGGCCAAGCAGAAGGGCACCGAGGGCGCCAGCCAGCAGGTGGCCTACATGTGGGCCAAGTCCATGCCGCTGGAGAGCGCCGTGCGTCTGCTCAGCAAGCTGGGACTGCTGGATACGGCCGTGGGCTTTGCCTGCGATTCCGGCCAATTCGAGTTCGCCATGGAGCTGTGCCGCTTTGCCGGCAAGCCCACCGACGAGGTGCACCTGAAGATAGCCATGTCGCTGGAGGACGAGGGAAAGTTCGAGGAGGCCGAAGCGGAGTTCTTGAAAGCGCATAAGCCGAAGGAGGCCATACTGATGTATCAGCATGCTGGGGATTGGAAGGCCGCTCTCAATGTAGCCGAACAGCATCTGCCAGATGCCGTGAACGAGGTGCTCATCGGGCAAGCCGCCGCAGCGCTTGAGACGCGTAACTATCAGGATTACGAGATGTTGTTGCTGCGTGCCCAGCGACCCGATCTCATCATTGAGCACTACAAGCAGGAGTCGCTCTTCGAGGACGCCCTGCGCATTGCTGAGGAGCATTATCCGGCCGCCTTGAACGATCTGCGACGTCTGCAGGCTCAAGTGCAGCGGAGTCAGGCGCAGGGCGAGGATGCAGGCGCCGATTCCCGCGCCTATCTCCAACGCGCTGCCGAGTTTGCCAAGCGGGAGCAATTCCGCAAGGCCGCCGAGTGCCTGATGCAGATAGACGCCAGCAATGCGGAGGATGCAGCCACCCTGGAGCGTGCTCTGCTGCGTGCCGCAGAGATAGTCAATCAGTTTCTGGAGGGTCAGGATGCGCAGGAGCTTGCCCAGACACTGGGCCCACGACTGTTGGCCATCAAGCAAATCGGACCAGCAGCACAGCTGTACCTAGCAGCCGACATGCCCAAGCAGGCGGTGGATGTTTTCATACGCGCCGAGCAGTGGTCGAAGGCGCGTCGCCTGGCCAAGGAGATCGATGCTGAGCTGCTGGCCTACGTGGAGCAACAGCAAAAGTCACGGCTCAAGAACGAGGGCAACGTGGAGCAGCTGGCGGACATTGATATTATTAGCGCGTTGGATCTGCTGGCCGAGCAGGGGCAGTGGCAACGCTGCCTGGAGAAGGCAAAGCAGCTCAGTCCGTCCGTGCTGCAGAAGTACGTGGCGGCCTATGCAGCACAGCTCATACGCGAGGGCGACAGCGTCTCCGCTCTGGGTCTCTATCTCAGCTATGGAGCACCGCCTATCGAGGAGCACTTCAACATTTACGCGCGCATCGCTCAGGACTGTCTGGCGCTGCGCGAGCAAGAGTCAGAGAGTGGAGCCTTGTGGCAGCGACTGCGCGACTTTCTGTATGGCCTGCTACACGGGCTACGTGGCTCCGAGCACGCCCAGGCCAAGTTTACGGCAAATGCCGAGCAGTATCTGCTGATCGCCCACTACTATGCCACGCGTGCCGCCTGCAAGCAGGTGCAGTCGCTGCAGCCGGTGGCTGTGCGCCTATCCTTGGCGCTGCTGCGACACACGGATGTGCTGCCCGTGGACAAGGGCTTCTACGAAGCGGGCATGGAGCTGCGTCAAGCGGGTCGCGAGGCAGAGGCCTTTGTCATGCTCAATCACTATTTGGACGTGTGCGAGGCCATTGAGGAGGGCTCCGGCAATCTGGTGGACCATTCGGACCTGGCAGCCACCGATTTTCCCAGCTCCGTGCCGCTGCCAGAGGACATCCATCTCAAAAACGAGCCCAGCCTGCATGAGGAGGTGCGCGAATGGGTGCTGGCCGTCAGCATGGATCAGCAGGTGGATCAACTGTTGCCCAACGATGATCGCGGCCTCTACGAGTCCAGTTTGGGGCCCAATGATCTACCCTGTCTGCTCAGCGGGTATCCGGTGCGCGGGCGCCAACCCGTCACCTTCTCGGCGACCAACAATCAAGTGAATCGCGATGTCTGGAGCAAGTTTGCGGTGGCCGTCAAAATGGCACCGGCCAGCAGCGTAACGGACATCATTGGCTTCGTCGAGAAGTGGCAGGGCGTGGCCAACTATGTCATGCACTAGAAACAGGCAGCAGAGTTAATCAATTAATCAGTTCAATATAAATATACAGATATATTATAAAGATATACATGGTATGGGGTTGCCATTAAGTTCTCAGGTGACCCTCGCATAAATAATTATGTGCACTCTATTTAACTGTCAATAAATGGTAATTACAATCAATTATTATTATTATTATTTTGTTGAAAGTGGCTGAGGGTATTGCGACCAAATACATACGCTAAACGATGTCATTATATTTAATATATATATATATATAATTTTGTGTAAAAATCTAGGCTTTGACTCAGCGCTTATTCTCGAATCATGTTGGTGTGTGCTGCTGCTGCTGGTGATGCTCAGTGTAAGGTATTGAAGAGATCGCCGGCCGAGGGGAGGGGTGCCAGGCCGCCTGTAACATCTGGCAGCTGCGTCAGATCGGGCAAATTGGATAAATGATCGTGAATCTCTTTTTGCAGGCTCAGCATCTTTGTCAGCTTCTTCTTGTGTTCCTGCAAATATACATACGGAGCACATTAGGCTGGCAGCTAGTTAGCTTTTTTTTGGGTTGATAAATGAGTGGGAAAATAATGTATATTGGTTATAGACCAATTTGAACATTTAATGCAAAGCAAAAGTCGATTATCATTGATATATATACAAGATGGGAAACAACGTACATCCAAGCGCTGCTCCGCCTGGGCCAGCAGCTCCTTCTGTTCCGCCTGAAAGTCCCGCAGCATTGCGGCCAATTTGGTCCGCTCCTCCATTTCAGCTGCGAGACGCGCGTTATAATCGTTTAGCAAGTCAACGGCCTCATTGACCTAGAAACAGAAATGCAAATGATTAGTAACAATGTTTATGTAGTTTGTCTATTAGCTGCTCACGCACCTGCTTGGCCAAGACCTTGGCCTTGTCCTTATCTTCTAGTTTGGTAATGCAGCTTATTTCAGATATTTCCGGCGGCAGCTTGGCGATGCGTTCCCGCACCAAAGCATCGCTTGACGCCGAGTTCTCAATACTGGTCAGCGCTTTGATCAGCTCCTCAGGCTCGGGCGGTTCGCCCAACGGCAAATATGGAGGCGTATGCCCATTTTCCGGCTCAACAACAGGCAGCTCCACGCTGACGCTTTGATGGTGCGAGGCACGTGGCCGCTTCGACTTTATGTGTCGCTCCTCGTGCTTCCGCTTCTCGCGTTTATCCAACTTTTCCGATTTGCTATTGTTATTGCTGCTGCTGCTGTTGTTGCTGTTGCTGCTGCCGCTGCTGCTGCTGATGTGGTTGTGCTTGTGAGCCGCAGCTGCTTCACTGCCACTTTTGCTGCCATTGGATGCCGCAGTTGCTGTTGCTACTGCCTCGCTGTTCATGCGCGAGCGATAATCAGCAATTGCTTTGGGATCATAGACGCCGCGCTCTTGCCATATATTCAAAATACGTCCCAGACTGCCCAGCAGTTTTTCCGAGCTGCACGTTTCGCCAATGTGGCCAAACACCTTGGGTAGCACATTACTGAACTCCTTGCCGAACTCGGGACCCTTCTTTTTGCTATTCTGTATGACATCGTTGGCCAGATACATGAATGTTAACTTCTTCGGCTCCGGCACTGCAACAAGAGATTATCTTCTGTACTGAATCCACTTCCGTTTTAATTTGCTGCCGGTTACGTACCATTCTGTAATTCGCGCTGCCAGGTCTGCACTATGACCGTGTGGTGTTTCCGATGATGGATCAGCCATAAGGACAATGTTTGTATGCTCTGCTGGCTGGGGTTCAGTTCCGATAGTTTTTTGATTAGAGCGGATTCCGTAAAGGCTGACATTGCAGCAACTCTTCAACTTGCGCCAATTCTATTTATATTCCGTTTTTTATTTAATATGCAACACGAAAAAAAAGGGACAGAAAACACACGGGCCGAAAAACAAAAATAATTAAATCTTCCTCTTCTCGTGTGGTGATAACAGCTTCAATAATTTAACATTGGCTTTGGCTGTTAACTAAGAGCGCCCCCAACAACGACACTGCTGTTACTGGTTTTGCGCCCAAGAAAGCTCATGAAAAATTCTATAAAAATAATAATTTATGATCTTGTTTCATAGAAAAATGAAGTCTTATTGTTAAGATCAATTGAAAAATCAGCAACTACATATTGATAACGAGTTAACAACAGCGCCAGTACATAATTACACCGGTTTCTGTTAAGTCCTGGAATAATCGATATGCAAAATGTTATAACACAACTATGTAAATTAACAGAATGCAGAGCTGCCAACTTAATGTACAGCACGGGGCTGCCTGATCGCGTGCCAAATTAAATATTGGCGCCCTTTTGTAGATTCAAATCTTTGCTATAGATAACTCAAAGGCAAATGATAGCGAAACCATCTTTAAAATTGATCGCTTCATTAATCATACAGAGAATCAATCAATGAAATTAATTAGCAACTATAATATGAACATACGTCAAACAATTTAGCATACGCTTCACACCGATAAGCGCTTCAAACCCGACAACAGGTGTGATAGCAATGCGTCTAAACAATTGCCAGCAGTTGATCGCCGAAGTTGAAACGTATTGGACGGCGTGCAGGTGTCATATACAGACAAATAGAGCCCAGCCGTAACGCGTGTGCCGTAGCTCAGTGAGCAGTAGAATAGCCGTAACAGCAACCGTCTCTGGCAATCGACATCGACGACGACGACGCTTATCAGCTTTGGCAAAGAGTAATTTGTGATACCTGTCCGTTTTGTATTGGGTTGTAGCAGCGCGACGAGCTTAAGTGGTGTTAATTTTTTTATTAATTATTATCGTATTTATTGCCAACCAAAGTGAAGTGCGAATTATTTCAAGTGTTTTGCCATTAACCAATAAATTACAATACGAGAACAAAACAAACTGCAACAGAAGCAAAAAAAAAAAGGAGAAACTGCAACGCTCCGCTGTCCAGTGTGCCACAGATAATACGTTTTTCTTTCAAATTCTTTTTTAATAGAGTGTGCATGTCTTGATAGGCGAGTGTTTGTGATTTACAAACCATTAGGCGCTATCAACAACACATTAGACAAATTGCTAAATTAGCTGCTGGCGCAGTGTCAGAGCAGTGCTCGCAAATTGCGATACAGTTCGATTGGCTTTAGTTCTCTTGTATATTGTTTTAGTATGTGTAGAATAAACCAAATACTTGAAGCCGATACTCTAAGATATCCGAAATAATCACAACAACAATTATTCGTACGCTCTTCACGTTCGCCCTCGCTCTCTTAGCTCTGATAAGCTCTGGCTCTGGCTGGCTGGCTGGCTGACTGGCTGACTGAGTCAATGTGTTTTTATGGCCCCAGTGCGTAGTTCTCCAAGGAGCCTAATCTTTTAGCTAAAAAGTCGTGAGTATAGCATTCAAGTCATTTCTGTAAATGCTGGCCAATAAAAATGCTGACGACCTGAATGAGAGCAACAAGCGCAAACAGTATGAATTCCCAATATAATGCCAGCAATCGTACAAATTCGTTTCGCTCCAATCTCGAGCACGTCCAGACGACGATCAATGAAAAGAACTGGGAGTGGTCTTATCTTGTGGTAAGCTAGGAGGAAATCCCTACATATATCAGCCGGCGCCTAATCTCTTGGATTATATTTAGCGAAAATGTCGCAATCTGGAACTGGAGGAGTCATATGATATATATATGCGCCGTCTGCGCATTGGCTATCTATCCATTTTCATCTTTATTGAGCTGCTCGTAACCTGTACGCACGTCCTGGTGCTGCTGACCTCAACGGATCTGACCTACGCCTACGTTGACATGACTGCCTATGTGGTAACGGGCGTGCTCATTTGGCTAATACTCTCGGTCAACTTTCGCAATGAGCTGATCAGCAAACATGGCTGGTTGATCTATGCCTCCACCTGGCTGGCCGTATCCCTCTTGGTGCTCATGGGTAGGCTATATCCCAATCTACTCGATCAATTCCAATTTCATTTCTCTGCTCCGCAGATATTGGCTTGAATGTCTATCATGCCACCAGCAACAATGACATTCTGAATCCCATCTATGATGCATATACCCTATATGCCATCTATATGTTCATGCCTATTCCACATGTGCTGCAGCCGTTCATACTGGGCACCGCCGTTACCATTTGCTATATAATCAACTATAGCTTTGTCATTTCCGCCAAGGAGGCGAATCAGATGCACAGCATATTCAAGTAAGTCTCAGCGTTGCTCTTTCGGGAAAGAAGCCTCCTCTGTAGCTTCTCTTGCAGCGAAGCCATCTACTTGAGCTGCGTCAACTTTTTGGGTATATTCTTTCGACTGATGCGAGACATAGCGCTGCGCACCACCTTTCTGGATCGGCGTCAGTACGTGGAGGAGAATCTGTTGCTGCGCTATGCGAGAGATCAGGAGCGCAGTTTGCTGCTGAGCATTTTGCCCGCGCAGATTGCCGATCGCCTGCAGGAGGATGTGCGCAATCGCATCGAACGCTCCAAGCAGCAACATCATCGACGACCCGGCTTCGATCACGGTTGCAGTAACAACAGTCAAGCCTTGAGGCGTTGGCGTCAACCGGATCATGGGTGAGTTGTCCAGGCTGTCCGGCAATCTATAAACCTGTTCTAATGTCTCTACGCCTCATCCGCAGCACTCTCTTCATCGAGCCACACAAAGACGTCACGGTTCTCTATGCGGATGTGGTGAACTATACCCATCTGACCACAACGCTGGATGTGAAGAAGCTGGTGGAGGCGCTGCATGATCTGTTCGTGCGCTTCGACATTGCCAGCGAGGAGTATAACGTGCTGCGCATCAAGTTCTTGGGCGATTGCTACTATTGCGTTGCGGGATTGGCCAGTCCCAATGAGGATCACGCCAAGTGCTGTGTGGATTTGGGTTTGCGCATGATCAAGGACATACGCGATGTTAGGTGAGATAGCTCATGCTGCTAGCTCACTTACTAATCTTCATGTTTGCCAGGGAAAAGCGACATCTGAACATTGATATGCGCATTGGCGTTCATTCCGGCGATGTGCTGTCGGGCGTCATTGGCGCTGCCAAATGGCAATTTGACATTTGGTCCAAGGATGTGGACATAGCTAATCGACTGGAGGCCACCGGCGCCACGGGACGTGTGCATGTGAGTCAGCAAACGTTGCGGCTGCTGGACGGCGAGTACTTCTACGAGGATGGCACGGAAAAGGCGCGCGAGGATCCAGTACTGCAGAAGCACGATATACGCACCTTTCTTATCAAATCGTTGCGCGTGAGTATTGTCCCATGGCCATGCTTGACGTTCCCAACCAGACGAATTGCACAATTAATCAATGTCGAAAGTTGTAGGCCCCCATGCATGATCCGCGTCGCGTGCAACGTGAGCGCCAGGCCAAGAAGCTGAGCGAGGCCAGCAAATCCAACTTCATGTACAACTCGACGCTGCAGCAGTACAATCAAGTGCGTAACCAGGCCAAGCTGGAGATGTGCCGGGAGCTGGACAAAATGCCCATCGGTCGCATACAGTAAAAACTCTCTATAAAGCACATAAAGTATACTTGAGCTAAACAAGTTCCTATCACTAGAATGACAAAGATTTGTAGACG
Organism: Drosophila anceps; assembly: GCA_035045945.1. Classification (NCBI taxonomy): domain Eukaryota; kingdom Metazoa; phylum Arthropoda; class Insecta; order Diptera; family Drosophilidae; genus Drosophila; species Drosophila anceps. The sequence goes on from JAWNON010000150.1 coordinate 1,881,274, forward strand.
ATCGACAAACCTCACGCAAGACGAAATCGAGGAGGAGACCTTCAGGCGCAACATCAGCTCCTGCTGCTTGCTCTTTCGCATACGCAACTGGGAGATACAGTACATACGAGAGCCGGATGTTATGCTCAAGTATAGCATAGTTCTGGCCTGGTTTGTCTACATGTGCCTGCTGACCATACAGCTGCTCAGCAAGGAGTGAGTCAACAGGGAAATGGTAGAAAATTTAAATACTCAATATTCCATTCTATTTGCAGTCCCAAATATCACTACTGGATCATTGATGGCATCACTATATCCGTGCTCACCTCATTGCTAATCATCTCCTGGTATAAGAAACTTTGGATTATGTACTCCTCCGACACGGAACAGTCGCTGCCGCAATATAAACTGAGTCGCCTGCTCTACAAAATGTCCGACTGCATGCAGCGCAGCATTGGTATACGCCTCACAGTCTACATACTCGTTATTGTCTCCTGCATTGCGGTGACCGCCATGCAAGTGGTGGGTCAAATTGAAGAGCATAAATCAAAAATTTAATTTAAAACACATTTCCTGTACTTTACAGCTCGACTGTGGACCAAAACGAGATACAGAACTTATACAATGCTTTCATCCTTGGGTAAGTCAGCAGAACTTGTCTATTTGGAATTTAGCTAAAAAATCTCTTTCATAGATCCTAACGAACTGCGTTACCCTAATGATTGGCACCGCCTTTCTGTTCACACGCATACCATTCGTGGTTAAGACAACTGTCGCTATCCTCATCACGACAGCCTACGCTGTGCTGGTGGTGTATGAGTTCGATCACATCTTTGCCGGCAGTCCCCCAACGAATGTTAATCTCAATGCAAAATATTCGCACTTTCTGCTCATCATCATAACGTTGGGCATTTTCCATTTGATGGAGCGCCAGACGGAATTCATAGCCAAAGTGGATTACAAGTAAGTTGCTTTAGTATCTCAAATCTGATCTGCCTGACTAAAGACCACAGCGATTGGCAGCTGGAAGCGGCAATTGATGCAGAAACAGGACGATGCCCTAATTACAAACGATACGATCAAGGTGCTGCTCGTGAATATATTACCCTCACACGTGGGTAAGTTAAGCGGCAAAGATATGGTTTATATAATTCTAATAGATATCTATTGACTTACAGCTGACTTCTACCTATCCACGCAGCTGCAGAATGAGCTCTACTATGAGGAGTACGACAATGTGGCTGTGATGTTTGCCTCGATCAAAAACTTTGACACTGATAAAATCGGTTTGCGTGTGCTCAACGAGATAATATGCGACTTTGATGATGTGGTGAGAATATAGAGACAGATATACATGTATATAGCAGACTTTTAGTATAGTATATCTAATCTTTCAGCTAAACAAATATTCGACTAGTCTGCGCGTGGAGAAGATCAAGGTGGCCAACTGGACCTATATGGCCGCCTGTGGCCTGGACGTCACTCGCTCCGAGCAGGTGAACGCGCCACAGGTGAAATTCCGTAATGTCTCGTTGATGCCCAATGGACGACGCAGTCAATATCGCAATTTGGGCTCGGAGCAACTGCAGCGTGTGCCCTATGGCAATGGCAATACGTTGGCCCTGGACATGGAGCGTGGCCAGTATGAGGGCAATGTGATAAGCGGAGCGCCGCGGCTAAGCAATAGCGAAAATGATAGTGAACGCAGCAATGATGAGGTGGTCAAGGTGATGGCCAATTTTGCTTTGGATCTGATGCGTGCCATGCGACGCTTCAATGCCGAGAATATGCAGTCGGAGTACGAGGGCAGCACGGACTATGGCATGCTGCGCATTGGCATCTCGCACGGACGCGCCATGGCCGGCGTTGTGGGCATATCGAAGCCGCACTACGACATCTGGGGCAATCCGGTGAACATGGCCTCGCGCATGGATTCAACAGGTGTGCCAGGCAAAATACAGGTGACCGAGAACACCGCATTGAAGCTGCGCAACTTCAACATTCAGTGCAATTATCGGGGCAAAACATTTGTCAAGGGCCGTGGCAATATACCCACCTATATACTGGGCACCGATGACGAATACAAAGGCTTCCTGCCCCATCAGCCGCCAACGCAGGCAAATAGTTAAATTATAAACAAATATTTATGTAAATAAATTTGTATAAAAAAAAAACACTGTACAGCAAATATAGTTCAAACCTTAGCTACACTATATGAGAGTAATCAAAATATTCCAAATTGAATTTCTAGCGGTTTGACTTCACTGACAAGATCTGAATTCCTTTGGTCTACTCAGCTTTGAGAAAGTTATGTAAGTCTTAAGTAGAGTACTGAAAACTTTACAAGTCTTGCCTACATCATATTATGCAGCAGCGCTGCTTTGATTTTAGGGTATCCCCCAGTCGAGCACTTCCTTGCAGAGTAAATAGTTGTTACAGCTTTCTAAGTCAAATACATAATAAATACAAACAAATCATTTGCTCGCTTAACAAAAAGACTTCGAGTTTGTCGGTAATGCCAGATGAATCCAACACAGATCAATCGGATCAGAAGGGCTGGGATTGGATTAATTTGCGCGTGAGTCTATACGAGCCATCCAATCGAGTTGATAGAATTTCGTAGACCATCGCACAGAGACAATGTGAGGATCTGCAACTGGAGCCATGCTACCGCCGTTACCTCGAACGTCTGGCCGTGGTCAACGTTTCGCTCTTCGTGTTCAGCATGGAGCTCTTGATGGTCATACATATCATATTGGAATTGGCTTTCAATAGAGTGAGTTAGTTAGTAGCTGCGCATTGGCTGACAGAATAATGCAGTCGCGTCGACTTTGCAGTGCACGATCTGGATATCGACTCCATATATAATTATTATGGTTCTGCTGCCGATCGTACTTTGGATATGCTTCAAAAACAAAAAGAAACACGCTCGATTTCCTCTTTGGAACAACTTGGCCAGCTACGGGGCTGCCCTGCTTATATCATTTATAGGTATAGCTGAGAGGCGAGATATTCCGAATGCAATTAGAATCTCTCACTGGGATTAGTGCCTTAAGCGATCGGTGTCGAACCGATCTCAATATTCTGTAATATGTGCTTAACCTAAACATTTTCTTTAGACACATTCTATATGGCGCTGACCAACAGTACTGAGGTTCATTTAAGAAGCTCCTACGATCACATCGTTACTATATCAATATATTTTCTACTGCCAATTTCCATCTATGGCAAACCCTCGCTGCTCGGCTTTTGTATTGCCGTGATCCATTTCCTATATTATGTTTACACAAGCTTGTGGAGTCATGAACAGATCACCATAACCAATCATGGATACTATGCCATCTATCTGGTTTCGCTGAATCTGCTCATGGAAGGTTTTCGCATTTACATCGAATACAATTTGAGGAAAATGATATTGAATCGTCGCCAGTTGCTGTATCAGAACTTTATGCTAAGGGTATAAGTAATTGTTGTTGGCTAAATGAAATATCGCATTTATTTTCACATCCTATTAAAACTCTTTAGTCCACCGTGCTAAAGGAGAATGATATCATGCAACTGATACTGCCATCCGATATAAGAGATACGCTGAAAGCGGAAATGTACAAACGCATCGAGGAGCAACGTGTGGGCATGCGTTATTACGTCTCAACGTGCGTATAACTGTGAAGATCCAATCCTGTCATCACATATGCCTAATGCCAGTTGTAGCCTTCTCTTCATAGAATTGTATTCGGATCTTTCTATACTGGTCGCTAGTATGAAAAACTATGAGCTGATAATGCAGCTCGATGTGTCAGAGATTCAAGAGATTCTTAACGATATTTGTATGCGATTCGATATGGCAGCAACCAAACATAATGTCCTACCAATCAAGTTCGTGGGCAATGTCCTTAGCTGTGTCTCTGGCACAGTACCCCATACAGTCAGGCATGCCAACGCCTGTATAGATCTTGCTCTACACTTGATCAGCATAGTGGAGGACATAAGTCAGTCCAAGAAACTTAATATTGGAATACGCATTGCTGTTCACGATGGTGAGGCCTTCACTGCCATTGTGGGCCGTAAAAAATGTTGCATTGATATCTGGTCAAAGGATGTGGCCATTGCCCATTGTCTGGAATCGTTGGGCCGAGAGAACATGGTGCATGTGTCGCAGAAAACGCTCAGCTCGCTGCATAGCGAATACATCTATGAGGATGGACCGAAAGAGGCCAAACAAAATTCGCTCCTGCAGAAGGCCGGCATTGTCACATACTTGATTGGGCCACAGCCCCGAGTAGTAAACACCAATGTCAGCAATTTTTTAATAAACATTTCCAAAGCTTCAGAGTCGAGTACAGAGGTCAATACAATTTCGGTATCGACATTTTCGGCATATTCAAGAGCACCAGAACTCTTAGCCGTGCCCGATTTGGATGCCGTTAGTGCGTTGTGCCAGAAAACAGCTAAATGCTTGCTCGAAAAGGTGGAGTCCATGCCCGTCAACAGCATCCAGTAAGTAGAGTCCATTACATGAAGAATCCTCATTTTCTGTATACAATCACAACAACCCACAGCTTGGCGAAACTTTTCGATTTCTCGGATCGCATCGACCGTGGCAATGAGGATTACACAATAAGGCCTTTTATCACGGCATTCTGGAGAATCTTTCGGAAGCGCGATGTTGAAAGCGGCTATTTAAATCAGCCAGATCTGTTTTTTAAATATGCCCTAATAATAGTAGTATTCGTCGGCACAGTCTTCTCTCTGATTACCGTTTTAACACCAATGTAAGCAAACGTTTTCGTGTGGCCTTTTCAAGGCAATATTTTAATGTAAGAGTGATTGAAGTTGAATACGGTCGATGCTTATGGAACATAAAGGCAGCAATAATAGGTTTATTACTTCCTTTTTGTAGCCTGAGCTTATTGAATATGGAATTTCTGGGTATAATGACGAGCTCAGTCCATTTAGTCATGTCCGCCTGTCCATCCTGTCCGTGTGTCTGTCCTTCTGTCCCTCACTCCATCTGTTCGTCTTTCCCTCTTTCCATCTGTCCCCTTCTGTCCATCTTTCCGTCTGAGTATCTGTAAATAATTATTATTATTATTATTGTTATTTTTATTATTATTATTATTATTATTATTATTATTATTATTATTATTATTATTATTATTATTATTATTATTATTATTATTATTATTATTATTATTATTATTATTATTATTATTATTATTATTATTATTATTATTATTATTATTATTATTATTATTATTATTATTATTATTATTATTATTATTATTATTATTATTATTATTATTATTATTATTATTATTATTATTATTATTATTATTATTATTATTATTATTATTATTATTATTATTATTATTATTATTATTATTATTATTATTATTATTATTATTATTATTATTATTATTATTATTATTATTATTATTATTATTATTATTATTATTATTATTATTATTATTATTATTATTATTATTATTATTATTATTATTATTATTATTATTATTATTATTATTATTATTATTATTATTATTATTATTATTATTATTATTATTATTATTATTATTATTATTATTATTATTATTATTATTATTATTATTATTATTATTATTATTATTATTATTATTATTATTATTATTATTATTATTATTATTATTATTATTATTATTATTATTATTATTATTATTATTATTATTATTATTATTATTATTATTATTATTATTATTATTATTATTATTATTATTATTATTATTATTATTATTATTATTATTATTATTATTATTATTATTATTATTATTATTATTATTATTATTATTATTATTATTATTATTATTATTATTATTATTATTATTATTATTATTATTATTATTATTATTATTATTATTATTATTATTATTATTATTATTATTATTATTATTATTATTATTATTATTATTATTATTATTATTATTATTATTATTATTATTATTATTATTATTATTATTATTATTATTATTATTATTATTATTATTATTATTATTATTATTATTATTATTATTATTATTATTATTATTATTATTATTATTATTATTATTATTATTATTATTATTATTATTATTATTATTATTATTATTATTATTATTATTATTATTATTATTATTATTATTATTATTATTATTATTATTATTATTATTATTATTATTATTATTATTATTATTATTATTATTATTATTATTATTATTATTATTATTATTATTATTATTATTATTATTATTATTATTATTATTATTATTATTATTATTATTATTATTATTATTATTATTATTATTATTATTATTATTATTATTATTATTATTATTATTATTATTATTATTATTATTATTATTATTATTATTATTATTATTATTATTATTATTATTATTATTATTATTATTATTATTATTATTATTATTATTATTATTATTATTATTATTATTATTATTATTATTATTATTATTATTATTATTATTATTATTATTATTATTATTATTATTATTATTATTATTATTATTATTATTATTATTATTATTATTATTATTATTATTACTATTATTATTATTATCATTTTTAATATTTCTAACGAAATCCTTTTATAAATGCCATTTATCAAGAACTCCAATTGTATACCAAATGTTTACCTTGGATGTAGTATTAATTTTAATATGTCTGCTTGGCTTCTATGACAAAATTGCAAGACAATTTTCCAAGTTGCCACGATCGCATCAACCGAAGTTCTGTCTACACCGTTGGCTCTGTAAGTTTTCCAAAATGCTGGAAGAGAAATTAGTGCTGCGCTCTGTGATCTACGTATTGTGCATCTCGATGGTCTATTTGATGGGCAATCTAGAAATGGTGCGTATATTACTCTTATTATTATATATATATTCATGGGATTACTATGTATTCGTGCCTCATATCAGGCAAAATTTAGGAGGGAACAGATCAATAAGCCGGAAGTGACAAGCGGGTCGCATGTGAATATTCCTGAGCCTTGGGTAACTTGGGATGCAAATTTGACATGAATAAATTCTTATTAGGCTTTCACCTGCAGGACGCTTTAGAGCACATGGTTCTAATAATCATGCTCATGACTTTTTTGGGCGTGCCGCTGATTTTCAAAGCGTCGCTGATCACTCTGGCCTGCATAATGCACATACTGAGCATGTATGTGTTTTACGATACAAAGCACGGAAAACGAATAACGAATATGGGTCTGACGCTGGAAGACGCCAGCATTTGGTATTTGTTATCAGGCAGCATCTTTTACGTGATCTTGGATGATCACATAATCTACCTAAACAGAGTGAGCTATTAGTGAGTATTGGAAGAGAGAAAACGTGGTTAATATAGTTATTTTAATATCATTTTCCAACTATCCAAGCTTTCTGCTTAATGCTGGTAAGAAGCAGGAGCTAATGCATAGAAGCAAAAGCAATTCAGAGCTTATCCTGTCCAACATATTGCCCAATTATCTGGTATCCGAGTTTTTAAATCGTCAATCTAACGAGCAACTCTATCATGAGTCTGTTGCGAAGGTCGCAGTGTTATTCGCTTCCATTGTCAACTTCCCATTGGATACGACTAGTTTGCGTGTGCTGAACGAATATATTTGCTATTTCGATGATCTATCCGAGGAGTATTCGAAAAACTTTAAAGTTGAAAAGATCAAGGTCATGAACTGGACCTATGTGGCTGCTTGTGGCTTAGAGACAGGCTCCAATCTATCCCAAACAAACAGAGCTGACTTAAGGAAACCCCTCAGAGGACGTTTGGCTAAAATGCCAAATATATCTTTGCCGAAATTGGTTAGCCATAAGCCACGTTTCGTGCATCCGTTTCTCGAATCTGACGACTATTGCCTCTTGTATATGGTTCACTATGCTGCCGATATGCTGCGCATAATGCAGGATATATCCATTCAGAATCTAACAATGAAGTTTCCCAACGCCATGCCCGGACAACTGAAGGTTGGCATTTCGCATGGACCCGTGCACGTCGGTGTTGTGGGCCACTCACGTTTCTATTTCGATCTGTGGGGCCGCACTGTCAATAGGGCCTCCATTATGGCGGACAAGGGCGTGACTGGCCACATACATGTCACTGACAACTCGGCTAAAACATTGCGCGAATTCGATATCAAATGTGATTATCGCGGTCTCGAGAATGACAAAATCGAGGGCCCGATTTCCACATACCTCGTCGACCTGGATGACATGCTAAACTTTAAATGTGTCGATGAGGAATATGGGCTTCAGCTTCCAGCAGACGAGAAATCTCCTACAGTCGAATCTTACAATTCTTTAAAATATGTTAGAAAGGACGATGACAATTATAATACAAAGGATAAAACGCAATAACCGAACAACTAGACTAGAAATGTATATCATTTTAAATAGAATATAATCTGATATCATATGTATATATATAGCTTGATTATCAATTTTAAAACAGTTTCATATATAGATAGATATATTACATATAGATGTATTTGTAAATAGATATTCGTATAATACAGATTATGCCGCGTAAGGATTAAAACATATTTAATGGGCGTTCACTCAGTTGTCTGTCATACATAAAATATATATATATATATATATATATATATATATATATATATATATATATATATATATATATATATATATATATATATATGTATATATGGTATATATTAAATTTATATAAATCATAAATTATTTACTATTATAATTAAAACACGCATTTCAACTTTAACATTTCGTAGAGCTTTTGAGATGAACCAAAAAAACGAAGCACCACACGGTTAATAGCATCCTCCACTATGGGATTTGTTTTGTTTGTTTAGTTTTGTGCACAGTTTTGAGCTTAAGTTATGATTGCAGCTGGTCATTTGGGGCATCGTCACAAATTTACTCATTTCCATTGGCTGAGAGCAGAGCTGTATCCTCTGGTAGAGGCTTTCGCTTATACGACGGCTCTGTGGCCAGGTAAACAACGAGAGCGCCAAACACAACATACAGCACGCCGATAATGTTGGCCAACACACCAGCAGAGGGCAGCTTCGAATAGGTGGGACTAGAAAAAGAGAATCGTTTAGTAAGTCATTTAGACAAATTACAAGCAATTTAAGTCATATAGCCTACATCGCAAATATGGCCTTCTCGGTGAGTCCCATAACGGCGCTGGCAATGGCCAACACAAAGCCAAACAGTCCGAAATATATATGCAGCGGCATCAGTGCAATCTTATAGTTCTCCCGCATGCCAGGCACCAGAAAGGCCATGAAGCCAGCCACATACTGCAAGCAGAAGATGATGACAGCGGACAGGCCCAGCCACGAGTGCAGCGAATACATATTGGGCAATGGGGGATCAGCCAGATTATGCGAATCGAAGACCGTCTTTAGCGCAATCACCGTCAGCACGAAGGCGGCCATGTGTATGCCGGCGTGGGTGAGCTTCAAAGTCTTCTTGCGTGTAGTGCGAAAGCCGCGATAAACGAGAATGGCTGCAAAAGAATTGCATTGGAGTGGCATTGATTAGTGGCACCTTTTCCGGCCTGGTTAGCTACCAACCAACTAACTAACTTTAGCTACTCACAATTGCCATACAAGTAGATAAAGCCAATGGTCATACATAGCGGATGCCAATTGAACTCCTGCTTGGGATTCGCCGTGCCGCCCAAGCCGCCAAAATGCTGCCCGATCCAGGTGCCAACCAGCACAATCATCGTCAAGCCACACAGCTGTGTCAGCACATAGAGCACCTTAAAGTTGATCAGCGCCGGATCCATGTTGGACTTGTTGTTGCCTAAAAAAAAAGAAGATATAAAGTAAATAAATGAATGAATTTAATGGTCGGGGTGCTCGACTGCGAGATACCCTGTAATATGATTTAATAACTGAAGTTTGATAACATTTTTAATCGGTTACATAGAAAGTTCATCAATCTGTGCGTGCAATTGATAGAGCTACATAAAAAACATAACGGCTCTAGTTCTAACAGATGCTGAAATCGACGTGTTCATACGGACAGACGGAGAGGGCTAGATCGAATCAGCTCGTCGGCCTGATCAAATATATATATATGTATAATACTATATATATATGGGGTCTGCCACGCCTCCTTCTGCCTGTTACACACATTTTAGGCGGGCAATGCTCGACTTCAAATTACCCTTTCTATACACTCCATGTTCTACATGCATAGAAAAGTATTTTATAGATCAGTATAAACTGTTAGTTGAGAAACAGAAATTAATCTAGATCTAGAGACATGCATTTGTATACCCTAAGCAGTCCAAAATGCCATATTTGTTCAACATTTTTAATTAAAAATATTTATTATTTGTATCTAAACATTCAGCTGTGTTGAAGCAGACAGAACATTCTTATATACAATTCAGATATACATACATATTTTTTTTTTGTTTTGATCTACTTTTAGAATTTTTAGCGCTACTTGGTAATTGACCCAACGTTTTCGCCATAGCTGACACATGATATCATAGCGTAACTCAATAGATTTCAATGCATACGAGTCGACGAGACATATGAGACTGCAATAAGTTGTAATTCCAACAAATCTAGCAATAAACTTAGACTCATCTAACAGCGTCGCCGGCAAACTGAGAACTCTAAACAAACGTGCCGATAGATTATTAGATTACGTCGCCCCTCAACTGATATTGTAATTGTTTTTCCAGCACACCACATACATACATAAGCATAAACATACATACATCTACATATGTATAAAAGATGAGAGGCAGAGGCTAGCCTGCGAAGCTCTTATCAGAGAAGTGCGTGTAAACATTGTCTAGCAGCCACTTCGGCAATCTTTGGCAGTGGCAAAATGATACCAAATCGCTTTAAATAGCATTGTTCAGCGTGTATCTATTGTATGAGGTTTGGCGGGGCAAAAGCTGATGAAGAAGAGGAAAGAGAGAGAGAGAGAGAGAGAGAGACAGACAGAGAAAGAGAGAGTAAGAGAAAATGGCAAATGAATTAAAAAATTGCTGTGCTTCTTTGATAAATTGAAGTGTATGTGCTCATGTATGGAATAATAATTTGTCGAGTGCTAAAAAGGCGACTCGAACTTAGATAAATAATAGAACTAAATGAAACACAAAGAAGGCAAAATACACTTTTAACAGCAAGATTTTATAAAGAGCGCAAGTGTGAAGAGGAAATTATATACATATTTATTTGAGATTTTAGAAACAGTGTAGATATAAATTGGAATATACTGCCTGCATATTTGCAATTGTTTTAAGAACTATTTAAAGTTTAAGATTTCAGTTGCACTACTATTATTATGATCACAGCTGTACATACTACCACTATTAATATAAAGTAGTACATATACTATCATTTTGAGCATATAGTAGTTTATATGCTACCATATTGATCATATAGTATTATATATATCACCATTTTGAACATGTAGTAGTATATATACTACCATTTTGAGCATATAGTAGTTTATATGCTACCATTTTAAGCATATAGTAGTATATATACTACCATTTTGAGCATATAGTAGTATATATACTACCATTTTGAGTATATAGTAGTATATATACTATCAACTACTACTACTACTTCAAGCATATAGTAGTATATATTCTACCACCATTGACATATAGTAGTAAATATAGCATACTACTATATATACTGCAATATACTACTATACACAACTTTTTGCTATTACAGTCCTATTTAGCAGTATATATCAGATCAGTATACTGCTATATTATACTATATATACTACTATATACTACTATTTTCTATTAATGCACTATATAGTAAGCTGCACAGTCAAATGAGCTCACTTCTCCCAGGTTCAGTTACCTTGTAACAAGCCATGCTCAGATAGCAGTTTTATTTTTTTTGTTTAACATTGACTTATCAGACGCTTTAATTGAAGTTTTTTTGTTCCTATGCAAATGAGTTTTCAATTTTCAATTGAAACAAAAGTCAAGATAAACCAAATGTGTTACAGTCTTTTCATTAATTTTCTTTTGTGTGCTTGTTGTGTGGCACGTGTCGCACAGTTTGGTTATACAATCAACAACATTTTTTTGGCTGGCTCCATAATTTTGGGAGCAGTGAAATGTATTGAACATTTATTTGAATGTTAATTAAGGTGCACATTAGAGTTAATTGACTGTTAGTTAAGCAGGCGTGCTGCAGCAGTTGCTGCTCGGCAAAGCGTTGCAACAGATCGTGCGCAAAATTTGAAGGTAATGGGCACAAGAAAATACAGGCAAGACATACATACATACATACATACATAGATAATAAATACATAAATAAGCCGCATAAAAAGTAAAACTTTTTGAAGATGCGACGCCGATGACTTTGGAAAAGCGTAAAAAGTTGAAAACGGCAAAAGTAAAAAAATAAATAAAGCATAAAACACAAACAACAACAAAAATGCTGAAAAACTAAAGTGAAATTCAGCTTGGTGCGAAAATGTTGTTGACTAAGCAAACTAAAACAGAGAGAGGGAGAAGGAGAGAAATAGGCGAAGCCAAAGAAGGAGGCGCAGCACCGAGGATGAGCAATGTTAATGCAATTGCATTGGCACACGCTCGCCCTCTCGCTCACTCTCACTTCTATGCATGTGTGTGTGTGTGAGTGTGGGTTTGTTTGGATTTCTTTCTTTCTTGTTCGCTCGGCTGTCCGTTATTTGTCTGCGTTTTATTATAACTTTTACTAATTCGAAACTAAAATGTTAAGCGCTGTTGTTATTGGTGAGCTGTTGATTATTTTTTGAAAGCCACGCCGAAGCTATTTGTTGCGCTTGTTGTTGTTGCTGTTGTTGTACCTTTATTTGCGGTCGATTCGACGGCAGCAACTGTTGGCTGCACTTGTTCTGCTATTGTTGTTGTTGTTGTTGTTATTGTTGCTGTTGCTGTTGCTGCTTGTTGCTTTTGCTCCTCAACCGCCTTGCCACTGCTGCTATCGCCATTTGTTGCTGTTGCCGCTGTTACTGCTACAATTGTTGCTGTTGGTTCGGCAATAGCCACTGGCTCGGCTTTAACTTCAATTGAAGTCGTCGTCTTTGCCACCTGCGCCGCCTGCTCAACATCCATATCCTTTGACATTGTGCTGGCACTTTGTACAAAAAATCAATACACAAATCGTTGGCTAATGACACTGGTTAACAGCTAATGCAGCTTTGATTTGCATGCAATAGCATATGAGTAATTAAACTCGAGAGACAGTAACTAACAGACACGCCACACACAGAATCGATCAACGCAGCGACGACCACAACCGAGCACCACAAAGTGCAATGCGCAACTGAATTCAAAGTTGGCGCTTTGCACAAAGCAGAGCAGCAGCAACGTCGCAACGTCGTAACGCAGCAGCGACGCTGGCAGCGCAAAGCTTTAACTATACCGAAATTGCTCGCATGCGAGTTTTTTTGACTGGCGAAAAAGCTTTTAATGGTTTTCTTTTCGTATGTTAAAGTTAGTTAATTATTAAATGTAATTTATTATTCTTGTTTAATGCACATTCGAGCGCGTAATGTGTTTGGCCATTGACTAATAGAAATTGGCATGCAATTGCTTAGCCCAACCTTGTTTGTTGTTGTTAGTATGCGAGGCATACGCAGCGGCTATTAGTGACGAGGGCAAGGGGGAGGGGCTGGGCGCAGCTGTACATTCCTTTGACACTATTGAAATGGAATTTATTTTCTGAGCTGCATTTCAATTGAGGTGTTGGCTAGATAATAACATGTTCTATGCATAATAATTGCACCCACACACAAATACACACACATACATACACAGGCCCACTCACAGCCTCACACACACACACACACACTTACCCAGTGTGAACAGCATGTCGTATGCTTGATAGAATTTTGCTTGTTTCCTTTTTGCTGCTGTTGTTTGTTTTGAATTTTAAGCGGCCTATCAAACTTGTTCGATTGCCAGAGTTTTTAGCTAATAAAATATTGGCTTGCAACTATTTTTAACTTATTTTATCTCTGCCAGCTGTCTTCACTTGTTGAACAAACTGCGTTATTTGCAGGACTCGACGCGCTGTTCTCGTGTACATCGAAAAGTCGTCCATATGGAAGCAGCGAAAAAATCTGCAAAGGCAGCGACGCAACGCCTACGCAATACCCCTCAAAAAGCGCGACAAGCAGCGTCTAAAGCTTTTGTGCAAAAGCTTTGAGAACCTAACACCAACAAACAAATCACAAATATACACACAGCACTCAATCTCTGTTGACCACTTGTTGGATATTATTGATACAGTCATGCATTTTGTTTATAATGGAACTTTAAAACATGGTTTTTTATTACAAAATATTACTTACTTTATTGTGTGTCAGATCGTTGAAAAGTGTAACAAGAGCCACGTTCTCTTGTTTTCGTTTTTGTAACACGCGACTGCCGAAAATCCAAACACAAGAGCCACAGCGATATTTACCACAACTGAGCGATCCAAGCAAACCACAACAGCGGCAGCTTCGTCGACGTCAGCGCTGATGTCGGCGTCGGCAGAGAAAGCAAATAAATGAGATCAAACAAATGGCAATCAGCGCGCGACAGAGCCATTGACCGATTATCAGTCGTAGCCATTTGGCATGAGCATTACAAAAACTATACACAAGTTCAAGGCTACACTTCCATTCGGAGCGCTTTGTAATCGATCTGTAAGGCCCTACATTTTGAATTAATTGTATTGTTTACTCATTTGGAAAAGGCGGTTGTATCAAATATCAGCTGGCAATAGAGATGAACGATATAATTATGCACCTGCAGCAAGACTATCGCAACTTAAGCTAAAATATCGATTGGTTACCATATCGATAGGTTCGTCTTACTTACATCGCTAACGGTTAGCAACAACAAAAATTGCAGTTTAATATTATTTTTAATTTACTACAACTAAATGCAATATGCTTTCCAATCTTATTGTGACCAATCAAAAGGTCGTGCTCATAATTGGTAAGTAATTTCCAATTAAAAATACCAAATATTAATTCATCTCTCGATTCTGCAGATCAACTAAATCGCGATCGCATCGCGCTAAAGTTCATTGGCAGCCTGCTAAGCGAGCAGGGCGAGGGCAATGATATTAAAACACTGCCAATTGGCACGCAATTGAAGCACGTGGCCAACTTCGAGACGTTACTTAATGATTGCGGCAACAACGCAAATAATCAACAATCAAATGCAACCGACCCCATCCCAACAAAGACTGGCTACAATGTTATACTGCCAACGCTGGCCGATTTGCTCTGCTATCAGACACCTGCCTATATTTTCGACTATCTGAATAAGTTGCGCCGCTTGGAGCATGTACGACGTGTTTTCCTGTGGGCATCACCGAAGCATCTACAACATCCTGACGCTGATTATATTCTAGCTGGTTGTGAGTATCTGGCGGAGCTAGTGCTACGCCTGGAGACAGACAGCACGTTGTCGCTGATATCCCGCAAGCCGGGCGGCGGGGTAACCAACAAACGCTACAAGTGCCAAGTCAGCAAGACGGAGTTCCAAGTGACGCCTCTGACGGAGGGTGCGGACGCGACTGCTGCGCCTGCCACCACAATACAGGAGACGCCAGATAATGCCACAGATCCTGGTCGCACCTTCAAGATTGAATTGGACGAGGATGAAGTTGTGGCGCGCAATGCGCTCACCTTGCCATATGAACGGTTAGCTAGAGTTAAATTCTTCAACAAGCAATTCCCTAATCCCATCATGTCTCTCGCAGCACCAGTGAAGCGGCAGAGGGTAACATCATCTATATACCAGACGCCAATGATGACTTCGATGATGAGGATCCGGATGAGGATTTGTTAATCTAAAATGTGCTCGTACAGCGAACGGCAGTTTAAATGGCCTTAGCTTTAAATATTTAAGTCTAACATACAAAAATATATGAAGTGAATGAATCTACCTGTGAAGCGAGCTCAAACAATTGAGTTCCGATCTAAATGAAACCAATCCTTATAGCTGCATAGTTCAAAGTTTATACTAAAAGGTATAGATAGATATACATTGACGTCTATGTCCAGTGTTACAATTGCATCGCATAGTTACTTAAACACTAACAGTAATAATGTTTTGTAATACTCATTAAAAACTTGCGAACCGTTTGTGTTGCGCAAGTGGCCCAATCTCATTCCCATTTTACACATATCACAACATTATAAAAGAAGAAAAGATCTGTGCTGAATCTGAATTGGAAAACGTTTTGAATTGTGCTGAAATTTTTGAAGGCAAAACACTTAAGATTAAGGTGACAAAATCGAAAGTTAATATGCTCTTGCATAAGCTCATTAGTATATAGTGGACGACGCTGTATATATAACAAAATTGTTGATATTCTATCTAGTTAAAATTGTTGATATATGTATATATATATATATATATATATATATATATATATATATATATATATATATATATATATATATATATATATATATATATATATATATATATATATATATATATATATATATATATATATATAAACAGCTCTATGCGGACTTCTACAGATTCTAGAAGATTTCTTAATGGAAAACAGGTTTCGCAGTTTTTAAAATTAACTTTGGAGTATAAAACTAAATAAAAAACAAATCATGTATCGAGGCTTATGCAAGGATCGAGAGTTAACTTTGAATTGCTTTGAGTTTTGTGTGCGTTGAGCATCATAATATTGCGAATATCCGATTCAAAAAAGTTTCTTATTGAAAATATGATAATTAAGCAGTTATACGAGTAGTAAAATAACACACAAACACACACACACACAGAGCGAGAGTGAGAGACATTCACAACTATGTACAAAAAACAATATGAATAACAAATGGTAAAAAAAACTTGATCAATGGTAGCGTTTACGAAAATGGCTATAACAAATGCCTCTAAGACTGTGGCCCATCCACTCTATCGGCGCTTGAGCAGAGCCTCCATATCGCTCTTGGGATCCGCGGCCAGCGAACTCCAGGCGGTGTCACGACATAGCGGCAGCTCGGGCAGCACGCTAGCTCCATCCACAATGCAGGTTTCACGCAATTGAAAGAATTTGCCAACCAAATCATCGATCCAGCTGTACAAGGGCTGGCCAATTAGTTCCGTGTGAACGAGAGCCTCCTGGCGCAGCGCATTGATATCGTTGTCGCTGGGCAGATGTTGCTGCCACTCTGCGGGCAGCTCAAAGCTATCGGGCAAGGAGACAGCCTGACCTCCATTCTGAGCACGTGCAGCAGCTGCAGTATGAATTGGCTCGCCATTGGCATAGGCTAGCGGCGCGACTAGAAACTTGAGCTGTGCATAGATGGAGGTGCGTCCAATTAGCTTAGCTGTCCAGATGCCGGGAGTAAGCGGTCGCTTGAGCAGCGTCTTGGAGTGATTGATAACATCGATTTGAGAGTCCTCCACATGCAGCTCATTGAAGTCCTGCAGTCGACCGAATGGATCCAGCCAGATCAGCGTCAGATTGTACGAGTGCGATGCGTCCTGCGAGGCAGCCACTCCCTGATATGTGTAGCTCAGCAATAGATCGCTGTGTGGTCCCAGCAGCTTGGCGAAGTTACGCGCCACCTGCTCCTTCTGATCGAAGTCCGTAGAGACCTCAAAGTTGCGCAGTCGCTTGGTAACACGTGAATTTTTCGCCACTTTGCCATGCTGCACCGGACGCACACGCGTCTCCAGCTGCAGCTCCTTTGATGTGTTTCTGGCCAATGCGCTGTAGCGCACTAAGAATCCCTTGTATTGATCCCGATGCAGATAGTGTGTTAGCTCCAACAGCTGCACTCCATCCAGCTTGAACTGTTGCGCAGATAGACGCATTAGGCTGTCGCCAACAGTGCGCACCAGATCATCGCCCGCACCGTGCACATCCTCGTAATGGTAGAGCGATTGCCAATAGCCATGCAGATTGGCATACTCGCTGGTGTACGGACCATAGAGCCACTCCTCCAGCTGCAGCAGCACTGCCTGGTTGATAATCGGCTCAAATTTGCGGGCAAAGAACAGCGACTTCTGTGCCGTAGACTGCAGCCGTGTCCAGTCTTCAGGCTTAAAGTCATTCGGGCTGCAGCCGCACCAGTCCACCACGTGCTTGTACTGACACTTGCAGCCCTGCTTTCGTTTCCAGTTGGTCACATGCAGATTGTTGTCCACATAGCTATGGCAATGCTGCGTGTTGCGCAGCACCGTATGGAAGAAGGATTCAGCCGGCAGCAACGTGTGCCGAAACAATTGCAGCAGCGCCTGCAGCAGTTCGTCACTCTTAGCCGGATGCGTTACATAGCTAACAAATGGACGGGATAGCGCCACCCAGTCGCTGCCGCCGTCCACCTGTATACCGGCTGGCAGCTTGCGATCGCCAATGCGCCACATGTGCGTATCGCACTCCACAAACGTCTTGTCCAGGCCCTGCTTCTGTATGAAGCGCTGCGTCTCACGGCCATGGCCCTTGACAAAGTTCCTACCACGATTAGCGCTCAAGAAGTCAACCAGCTTGTCCAGCGTCTTCACCGGAAAGTCACTTTCACTCAAATTGATGACAAAGTCCCATTCCCAGCTGGACTGCAGCAAATCCTGCATGCACTGCAGCAGCATCGTCAGCAGCGAGGCGCCGCCCCATATAGTCGAGAAACGCTTATTCGCCAAACGTATATTGGGAAACTTTGATTCCAGCTCCAGCAATTTGCGATACAGATAATCCTGACGCTGTGAACAGAGAACAAACTTAATGAAAGTTTTCAAATTAAATTTAAGCTATATTCGACTCTCCAGAACTGCTTAAAATGAAGCCTACAATGCTTTAAGTTAATATCTTACATAAGCAATATATATGTATATGTAACAGCTTATCATGTTACCCTATATCTTCTATATCATATAGCACATTTACTTGTTTGCTCAGTCCTAAATTGTAGCAGACAATTCGCTGCGAGGCGTCAAATTCCGCGCAATTAACACAAATTTGTTGAACTGACTTTAATTATGAAATCCGGCGGCATTGCTTCGCCACCGCACCGCACCGCACCGCTCAACCACTCACCGCATCCACGTGTATGTAGTAAACGTGCTGGGGCGCATATAAAGCTCGCAGCAGTCGATGTACCTGTCGCAGGGCGCGTCCATTCAATGTCAGCAGAAATGCAATGCGAACGGCACGTTTCTCTTCACCCGGCGCTGGACTGCTGGCTGCCAATTGTGGCGTAAACTCTGCAATGGCTTAGGCATTATAAAAACATTACAATTAGTTGATGAATTAAGCCGACTCACTAGCTATGCCCGTTTCGTAGACATTCATGGCATAAATGCCGCCACAGATTTCCTTGGCGTTGCCCACGCATTTCATATTGCAACTGGAGTCGGCCAATTTGGCGGAGCTGGGCGGCGTGTCGAAGCCACAGAAGCATTCACGGGCGTATTGCACGCCCGCATATGGGTAGCCAGATTGCAGGCAGAGCTCAACACAGCTGCCTGGTGAATTGGACGTTTTGAAGCTGGTAAAGTAGCCGCCCAGTAGGCGGGAATCTTTTTCATCACGATAGCAACCGAGCGATACATTGGCTGTATGATTGCCGGCCGGGCAGCTACTCTGCAGATGGGTGGCATAGAAGCGTCCGGCTTGAATGGCACAGGCTATTTGGGTGATATGTTGACGGCAGTCTTTCGTCTTGGCACGCTGCAGTGCCGATATTGCTTCCTTGGCATTGATATCACATTCGGGCTCGAAGCCCAACTCCTTAGAAGTAATGCGTAAGCTCTTGCCTCCAGCCTGCACAGCAGCTGGCGGTGCTACGGGCTCTGGTGGCGGCACTTCCGACTCGCGTACATCGCGCTGCGTGCGCAGTGCGCCCGCCAAATCAATGTCAACCGATTTGTAGGCCAGAAACAGCTGGATGGCAATTATTAAAAGTAATATTACAAAGAAGACACGGTAACGGCGCAGCCAGCGCACAGATAGTGGCGACTGTTGCTCCATGGCCAGCTCTGTAGATGCGCACGTTGTTTGTGGTAGTTGACCCGCGTGCTGATGCTTGTGGCTCTTGTGGTTCTATGGATGCTATGCTGTGGCATGTCCAGCGTTTGTCTTATTAGTGTGAGTCTTTAGCTTAATTAACATTTATAAGTTTATTTACAATCGCTGCAATTAGCTGCACTTTACTTAAAACACTCCCGCATTTTACTTAGAATACTGATACCGTGACACAATCAACGATCTATCGATAGGTTATTCTCGATATTTGTATATCTCACGCTGGTGTCATTAGCGATATTCCATTGAGCACGGTATGCTGTTCATAGTTATTGTGAGCAAGGCAACAGCGGACAGCAAGTAGATGTAGCAGTGTGACCAGATCAAATCATTAGGTATTCCAACAATAACTAGTTAATTTAACAAATTATTAATTATTCCAACAAATTTAGAATAAATAAATCCAACTAATGCAACACTGTTGACTGACAAAGCATTAGTTAATAGTTTTGGAAATTTTGCCTTGCCCACGATCAGTATACTAGCCATTAAGCAACAACAAACGTTTTCAACAATGGTTGATCCGAATCGTAAAATCAACAGACTCTCAGACAAGGATATTAGCTTCTTAGAGGAATGCGAACAAGAATTCGCTGCACGCTACACAACAGACGATGTCGAATTTATGGCACATTGCGCTAAGCCGGCGCCAGAACCGCCGCTAGTAGAGAATTGGATGGGTGGCGGTGGTGGTGCAGCTGGTGGAGGAGGTGGTGGTGGCGGCGGCGGAGGAGGTGGCTATTCAAGCCCATACAATAATCGCTTTAATGGCGGTCAGCGCAGAGGCGGCGGTGATCGTGGCTGGCAAAGACGTGGTGGCGGCTACAATAATCACAACAGCAACAACGAACGCAGAGGTAAGCAAATTGGATATATAGCTAAGCCAATTTTTCTAACCAGTGTCATCTCTAGATCATCGTCGTAATAGAGTTGAGGCACATCCACGCAGGGATCGTGGTGGTGGTGATGGTGGTGATCGCAGAGATAGATCGGAGCGCCCCTATCAGCACAGAAGTCGCAACGAGTCACAGCAGGGCGGTTCTCCCATGCAGGTCAGGCGGGACTATGGGAACTTTGTGCCTGCCTCCAAAGATTAGCGTTTAGCCTAAGCTGTTTCTTTTGTTTACAAGTATATACATATATGAAAAAATGCACTCACACACAAATATGTTGTCATACACGAGGTCTGTTCAAAAAATATCGCGTCTTTTTAATTTCCGCACGTTACATATATTTGACTTTTATTTTTTATTTTTTGTGGCGTTATGTTAGTACACAAGTCTCTGACATATGCCGAACAGACGGCAAGCTTGATGAAGTGAAGCAAATAGTATTGGCCAATCGTCACATCACCGTTAGCGAAGTTGCCGAGGATCTGAACATATCGATTGGCTCGTGCCATTCGATATTTTCCAATGATTTGGGCATGCGACGGATCGCCGCAGCAACGCCTTACCATTGCTAATGAGATGCTGGACTCTGTCCGCGCTGATGCGAATTTGCTGCAGAGGATCATAACCGATGACGAATCATGTGTTTATGGCTATGACGTGGACAATCATCCCAATGATCGATTGGGAAAGTTTTGCTAACAGTTTTCTGCCGGGGCGTGGTGCATCATGAGTCCTTGCCACCGGGTAGCGTTGCCAATAGGAAGTATTATATGCAGGTTATGCGCAATTTGCACGAAACCATCGGCCAGAAACGCCCAGATTTGTGGCAGAACCAAAATTGGCTTTTACACCACGACAACGGCCTGGCGCACACAGCGCTGGTTGCGAGCGAGTTTTTTGCCAAAACAAAGACGGCAATGATGCCGCAGCCAGTGTATTCCCCCAAGCTGACGTCCTGTGACTTTTTCCTGTTGCCGAAACTGAAGAGGACTATAAAAGGACGTCACTACGCTACGATTGATGAGATAAAGACGGCAACGCAGCAGGAGCTGAACAGGATCAGAAAAAAACGAATTTTGGAAGTGCTTCGAGGATTGGAGGAAACGTTGGCAAAAATGTGTAATATCTAATGTGGATTACTTTAAGGGGGACAAAATCGAAGTTGCTGAATTAAGCAATCGCGGTACTTTTTGAACAGACCTCGTATATATGTATGTATATAGTAGATGTATAATTCGATTTGTAATGCGATTTTAAGCTTAATTTCTAACTGATAAGTTCCTGTTTGTGCCTTAGACAGCCGACTCTGATAGATCCTTGGCCTTGTCGTCTGTTGCCGCAGCTGACATGCCCACGCCCATGGCATTAAATAAATTGGATACGGGTCCTGCGCCGCCCATTTGTGATTTATAACTATCCATCATGTTGCGCAGCGTATTCACGTTGATATTGATGGGCTCAAAGTCCTCAATGTCATCGAAATCATCCTCTGCAGCAGAAGTGTGCTGCTCCGCGGAGCTGGTAGCTGTGCTACTCTTGACATGGAAAGACTTGCCCACAGTTGTTTGGGCCAGTTCACGATCCATTTGCTCCATGTACGTCTTGATGTTACGATCCAAACGGTAGTTGGCGTCGCCGCCACCGCTGGCATTGGACAGCGCATCGAAGTTGCGCTCTATATCCTCCTCGTCCGCATAGTCACTCATCTCGGAATTGGAATCCCAGTTATCCTCTGGTATCACAAAGTCCAGAAAATTGCGCACATGTGTGCTGTCCTGCTCATCGGACTGTATCAAGGAGTTCCGTTTGCAAGCCTTCCGCATCGAGGCATTCTTTTTCACCTTTGCATTGCTGCTGGTCGCACTTGCTGGCGCCGGCGGCTCCTCGTCGTCGTCGGAGTCGAGCTCTTCGCCGGCTTCACCCGGCCCTTCAATACCTTCAAAGTTCGATTGTCTGTCCAAGAACTGAGACAAATGCTTGGTAAATTCTTCTGCATTCATATCGCCGTTGGGATTGTATAGCTTTTGTGGACCATAGCGCTGCTGCAGCATAGCATCCAGATCCTCGGCTGTAATGTTCAACCAGTCATCCGAATCGCTAGGCAGCAGATTGTTGTCTTCGTCCCGCAGACGCTCCGCGGCGCTGCTCTCGCCCGGATGCAACAGCATATCTACTATTTCGGCGCCCACCAACGGTGCCGTTCGGAAACGTTCCTGGTTGCACTTAAAGTACTCCTTGGCTGTAGCCAACAGGCGCTCATACTCTGCACTGCCCTCGATGTTATCCCGGAAATAGCCCTTGCCCTGCAAGCTGCGCAAATAGGCACGCCAGGCTGGCGATTTGTCGTCCAGCTGGTCACTAGCCCGTTTCGCCTGGCTGGCCAATATTTCTAAGCCGCTGGCCAGCTTAACGCCCAACAGCTGTTCCTTATAGCACTCTGGATTAGCAACGGCATCCGTCAACTGCCAGCCCAGTCGGCGCTCCGGCGTATATTGGCTATGCATTACCATGGCGTACAGATAACGTGTGAAGGCGACATTTGTGCGTTTGCGTGGCGTCTCAGGTGGAAAATAGCGCATGGTACGCAATGCCTTCGAGTCGAGTGTATCTCTTTCGCAGAAGGCACGCACAGCGGACGCGACTAGACCAGGTCGCTGCTTCAGCAACTGTGCCGCATTTTGTGGCAGCTGCACGATCTGGCGATGAATGGAAGCGTGTGGCTGTGCCGGCTGAAATTCTTGTACACGCGCCTCAATGCAGTTCTGTATGTCACGGGAACAGCGATAGAGCGTGGGATTCAGACGAATGCGCTGCACAGCTTTAGCCATGGGCATACGTTTGCTGTCGGTCGTGTTGGAGGCATTTTGTAACAGCTGCAACACGCCATTAACAATGTAGACGCGCTGTTCACACGTCTCGGGACTCGCCCAGTCGGGCAGCACATCGGCTGCCTCGATAAGCAGAAACTCGCCGTCGCCATCGAAAATGCGCCCTATGCAATCCGGTTGCGAGCGGGTCAATTCGCTCAAGAGATAGACAATGAACCACTCATCGCCAATATTGTCGCCATAATGCGTGACGCCGTGCAAATGGGGCGGCAGAATACCTAAAAATGAGTGCAATTTGCTATAGCTAAATATAGAGTTGCATAAATAATGTGTAGTTACCCTCAGGCTCTTCCTCCTCCTCCTCCTCCTCCCTGTTGTGTTCCTCGTTGAGCAGACGTTCCTCAGCACTGCCCGTGCGCACTTGCAGCTGAAATTCATCCTTGTTCCATATATAACAGCGTTCAGCAACTTTCTTTTCTACAATGGACATGCAATCCGCACGCACTTGCTCTAGCTGCTGACGCACTTGCTCCTCATTGTGCACGTCAATGTCAGCTAGCTTGGGAAATATATAGTATTCGACAAAGTCATCCTCGCGCACAAATTCCAAGTTGGCACCTGGCAGCTTATTCATTCTCTTTGTTGTCTGCCTTTGTTTTGGTCACAATGAGTCAGTCGCAGGCCCACAGCGCGTGTATCCCTTCTGAGCGCTGTTGGTTTCCAAAAAAAGCCGCAAAAATTCTATTTACTCAATAAATATTTAACAAATGGCACTGCTGGCACGATTCCCAGTAGTTTTTAAATAAATTTTCATTTATTATTGGCAAAATATTGCTTTTTTCATTGGAACGGGAGCTGTTGCTGTGGCCACTCGCAATGCTATCGACAAATTCCCGATAACGATAGCCATTTCGATAAATCAATTTCTTTTAACGTTTAAGATTTTACTTTAAATTTAAAAATGGGATAGAGACCAGTTTATTGCATAAAATTCTTACATTTCTTTTATGTTTTACCTAAGCGAGATGTATAAATATATATAAATGCTTATTGAGCTTCTTATCTGTTACAGTTAATGGAAATTTGACATGCGGATCAATAAAAATATTCATATTTCTGGGCATGCTGCAGCATCACCTCCATGGACTTCTTGCCTTGCAGCACGCCATTGCGTTCCATGTAGTTCCAAATGGAAGCCATAAACAGGCAGAATAGTATGACGCCAAATACAATAAACTTGAGCAGTAAATAAATTGTCTGCAGTCCCACCGGAGGTGCAAATTCAATCAGCAGCACAAGCAACACAAATAGGACCGTTGCCGCAGAATAATATAATAGACGATCAGTGTTCAATTGCAAGAGGGAAGCTTCACATAGAGCTAGTGCCTCGTTCAGCGCTGCTGTGCGAGCAGCAGGCAAGGATTGGGCATTAGCTGTGCAGCCGTTGCCATTCCCATTGACAGACTCATCTCCCTTTATTGCACCTCCAGCGTCCTGTGCCGGGCAAATATCTTCAACTATATTGCACTCCACATTCTCTGCACTTACAGCAGCTCCTTCAGCTGCTGCCGCTGCTGCTTTAAGTTCATTGGGGAGACGGGTAAGTCTTAATTTAGCCAGCACAGCTTCATGATCTGAGTAGCTAAACTTTTGCCCAGGCACACGCTCTGGGAATGGTAGCGTATAGTCAATAATATCTGCCTTGATATGATCCGCGCCTCTCACAAAAATATGATCGATCCGTATGCCCAAAGGATTCTTGGCCAGTGCACGTTCCGATGTGTACGAGTTTCTGCTGCACTCATTGGTGCGAAACGTGTCTGACGCACAGCTGTCTGTCATCTTCGAGGTAAGTAACAGCACCTTATACGAAATATCCTGAGGTTGAGTGTTGAGATCACCAGCCAGTATCTGGAGCACCGATGTGCCGCGCGTAGCCTCTATGAATTGGGCCGTGTCAAATGCCTGAATCACACGATGCGTCTTGTACTCATCGTTGTCATTGTCATATTCTGCATGCAAATGAGCGTTATATAGATGAACAATTTGATCATTGATCAGGATACGACAAAGGCCCACACCCTTGCCGCCAAACCAATCAGCGTGTTGTATGCGATGGAAGTAGCCGTTGACAGACCAGGCATGGAATAGTGTACCCAAAATTGGATACTTGGAGAGCACCAACAGTCCAGCGCCCATCACACCACTGTGAAAGTAATGGGAATAGGGCAGGACACTGGACGTGTCCTGCTGCAGTTGCTCGCTATCATGCTGTGACCAGACTTCCTGCAAGGACACTATATCATACTGGCCGCTGCTAAGTTCCTTGCTAATGGCCTCGATACGTGGCGCGCGGTTGCTGGAGACAAGTGGTATACCCCTGAAATATATGGAATGTCAATTATAATTGGATTTAGACGAAACGAGCGATTGCAAGGCGAATCGGTTTCGGCCGCGTGACCAAATTGAGAAATATCATACCATATGTTCAGCGTTAGAATTTTCAGCTCCAGTAGCAGCATTTTGATATGTGTCGTGTTTATGACTCCCTCATCAGCTATCACTGGCGTACGATGTACGCTAACCGCGACGCGATAAGATTAAAATTTTTGTTTCCAAACAAATCAGCTAAACATTTGTGTTGAACGCATTTCTCGCTGAGCGCAATTTTGAGCGCAATGAAGTTGGCTGTGCGCAATTGTGTTGCTCACGTGAAGTTGGCTGTGCGTGGCTGTGGGTGTTGAAACTAGGGAGAGACAGCACATGAAACGAGAATAATAATTTAAATTTATTCGGAAAACACATCAAAGAGACAAATATGGCACGAACCGAACTAGAAATAAAAAAGCAAAAGCGTAAAGCCAAAAAACGCAAGCATGAAACTCAGGCAGTGCCTAGCGACGACGAGGTGGCTAACAAAAGTTTAATTGTGGAGGAGCAGGTGGCAGCAGGAACGCAAGCTGAGGAAAAGCAGGAACGAAAAAGTAAGAAATTCATTTATAAAACAAATATAACAATTTTAATAAACCAATTCTCTATATGCAGGCAAAGCTTCCAAGCGCAGGCAACAATCGGATCACGGTGTCATCAAAGAAAAACGCAGCAAGCAAACAGAAGAGCCTAAAGAAGCCGCAGAGGAGGACGAGCTGGATGACATGCCCACAGCAGATCAGCTGGAGCAGGCAGCCAAACCAGAAAATTCAAATGCCATTGTAACGGTACGACAAAAGAAGAAACAAAAACATTTGCAGCGTTTAGAGGTGCAAAAAGATCAGAATGCCGACAAGGAAGGCAGGCGCAATGAGGAGTATCTACGAAAGTGGCGGGACAGTCGACAAGATTGGAAATTTGAAAAGCTGCGACAGATTTCCATACAACAAACCGCCTTCAATGAAAAAAAACTAAGTGCCGATATATGGCCCATCGCCTTGGAGTATTTGGCAAACTCCAAGGGCGCTGCGAAAGCAATCATCACTAAATTGGCCGAAGACGCCATACAGGAAATGGATAAACAGTGTGAGGAGCTCAGCGAGGATGCCAAGCGACAGGAAATTGTTGAATCCATACGATATCAGCGTGCTCGCAACCTGTTACAAAGTTTCGACTAAATATTAGCTTATAGTTTCAATATGAATAGCTTAAAGGCGTTGTTAATTATTAGGGTTTAATAAACAATCGTAGTTTACAAATCAACATAAGCCAATAGCTTGTCCAGATGCTCTATGCGCTGTCGCAGAACCTGCTGTTGCTCTTCCTTGTGCTCCTCCAGCTTCTCGAGCATAAAGTGCTGCATAAACAGGCGAATGCTCTGCTTGAACTGCTGCAGCTTCGAGTTCTTGGTTATGCGCTCGAAAGCCTGATAGAGTTGACTCTCCTCGCTGGACAGAAGCAGACGCGTCATAATCTCCCGCATAAAATAAAAACTAAGCTTATGCAGCTGCATAAAGTCCACAACTTTCAACACGGACAACTGCAGGCCCGACGATAGTATCAGCTGCTGCAGAAAGCTGGCGAAGTTGCGTATTTGAACCTTTGATAGCGTTTCAATATCATTAATGCGATCCCAGCTGGCGAACTGAAAGGCCAGCTGGAACTTGCGATTGTACTGACAGAATTTCAGTGCTAGGTGGGCATAGTAGGGATTCGCATGTCGCTCATTGAGCGCACAGTGTATGATCACATATGCAACGGTTCGCTGATCTTTCAAAGACAAATGCAGAATCTTTTCGAAGGCATCCACATAGTCGGCGGCGCTCATGATAATACAAAAGATGCTGCGACGCTCGGCGGTGTTCATATGTTGTTTCTTGGCCAGCTGCAGAAGCTTTTCCGAGTAACGTTCGCCCCGTGGCTGCTGAAGTTGCTTCTCTTGGTCCGCCTGTGCCGTGCCCATTTCGGACAGATTGCCTGCCCACGCAGAGCCAACTATCCACCATTTGCCTAGCTTGTCGGCACGCAGCAAATCTTCCAATGTGATATTCAGTGTCACAACGTAACGTTCATTTCGTAGCATGCCCTTGAGGCGCTTGCGCAGCGTCTCCGCCAGCTCAGGATCATACTGTGGCAGCTTGCTCATGTTATTGTTCTTCACGGCATTCAGAATGTCAACCATGAAACGTAAGCGCGGATTCTCCTTTAGCTCCAGTGGTGATGCCGCAATTTGTGACTGCACGTTTTGCATCATATTCTTGAAGGCCAATGGATCATCCTTGCGTAAACGAAATCCAACCGTTTGGAAGATCAGCAGCAAGCACTCAACTGACTTTTCGCACAGGCTACCCGCAAGTCGAGCAATCAGCTCCAGTAACAAACGCTGCTCGTAGATCTTAAAGATGTACATGTAGCACAGGATGAGTACCAAATTGTTTAGACGCTTATCCTCCACCTCCAGTACGTCAATCTCCCTCAGAAAGCCATCGAATTGTTCCACGAAAGTTTGCAGAAAATGCGCACCTATCTCGCTGCCAATGTGAGCATGCAGAAACGCTAGTAGCACCATGTGCTCCTGCACCATGCGCTCGTTGGCCCGTGCTCGACCGAGCAGCGCCTCCTGCAGCAGTTTTGTCAGCGTCTCGTTCATGTTGTAGCGGGAATTCTTCATATATAACGTCTCGATGCCACTAGAAATCTTATGCAGGTTCGCTTCGGACAGACGATTGAGCAAGCCCTTGCATTGTTTCTGCAAGCGTGCCAGTTGCTCCGCCTGTTGGGCACTGGAGCCCTCGCTGGCGGCGAGTAGCGCACGTTGATGCGGAGGTATATATTTCTGACCGGTCATCTTTGCCTCCACCTCTGCGTTGTCAGCTAAAATGTTGCCATCCGCATCTAGGCGACGACCGTAAATGTCTTCCTTGTCTGAAGAATTAATATTGTTAATTGGTGTAAAAAAAAAAACAAAAGTGTTTTATAAATACATTTAGTTTCCTTTGCATCCTGTTCGTTTTCACTATTTGAGTTTTCATCTTCTGCATTCTCCTCCTCCATTTCACTTTCGTCGGTCAGCGGATCTTCGGCGTCATCTTCCTCCATCTCGCTGTCCTCGTCTGGCATATCCATTGGTTCATCTTCTTCGTCACTCCACATGCCCGCCTCTTCCTTTTCCTGCTGCTCCTTAAGTTCCTTCTTACGGCGTTGTTTTTCCTCCCATTTCTGTTTCTCTTCCTCGTCGTCCAGAACAAAATCGAGCAGATAGTCCAATCCATCGTTGAACATCTTTCGCACTGAACGATTCTTGTCCTTGGTCTTGTTGAGTTTTAATTTTTTCTCGAGCTTGGCAATTTCCTTATCCTCCTCTTCGTTCTCCAGTTTCAGTTGCTTCATTCGCTGCTTCCGCGATTTGCTGAGCAGCTCCTTTTGCTGACGCAACTCTCGTTTGCGTACTTCCATCTCGTCTAATCGCTGGATGCCGGCATGTTTCCTGGGTTTTTTACCTACTGGTTCGTATACCTCTACTTTACGAGCTGCCGGCAGCCGAGCATCCACTTCCGCATCACTAAAATCGGAGCCAATAGATTCATCATCACCCTCACCTACATCGCCGGCCAGCAGCTCTTCCCGAGATATTTTTTCTGGTTTTAACTGTTTCTTTTTAGGCTTTTTCTTTTTCTTGCTTGTTTTACTCGCGGCTAATGCCGCAGCCGCTGCTGCCTCTGCTACGCGCTGAGCTCCATTTACTTTGTCCGCATGGTAGATCCTTTTATTATTCTTTTTCGTCTCTTGTTTCAGTTTACGCTGCTCTTTGCGGCTGAGCGGCTTTTTATTTGCCTGTGCTCCCTTCTTTTTCAGCTTGACCATGTCAAAAAAAAAATGAAAACAATTTCAAATCGTTTTGTTAGTGTTGCCAAATCAGCTGTGCTCAACACGTGTGCAGGATTTTTTAGTGCATTTCTGTTGTGCAGGTTGATACATTTTCCAGGCAAAACAGCTGAGAAGCGTTTGCTTATCAATTGTAATTTTTGTTTTCTGTTTTGTATCAGAATATAAAAGTTGAACTATGTCCACGCGGTGGTATCCAATTTACCAACGCGGCAATCCACAGTTGCGCGTCTTCTTGCCCAACTTTTGGATGAAACTGGTGCGGCCCATAGAGGAGCAGCCGGCAAATGTTGTTACCTTCGCTGTGTCCACGGAAATGACCAAACACGATGTGAAAAACTATTTAGAAAAGATTTACAAGCTGCCCGTGGTGACTGTTCGCACTCGCATTGCATTGGGCGAGACCAAACGTGATCAAACATATGGCTATGTGACAAAGAAAGACGATGTCAAATATGCTTATGTAACTATGGTGAGTGAAGACTATTTGGAAACTTTTCTTGGAAGACACGATACAATTGTTTCATTTTATAGCCCAAAACCGAAGCGTTTACCTTTCCGGATATATTCGTAAATAAAGATGAGCAGAAGGAAAAGGAGGATAAGTCACTGGATGAGTCGAAGGCTGGCTTTCGGAAGTTTTTGGATCGCAACAAGAAGCGACCCGGCACGCCGGGCTGGTACTCGATTTAGGCTATTAAGTTAGATGTAGTTTAATTTGTTTGCAACGAGTAATAACATTTATTTTGAAAATCCCAGATCATTGAGTAAAAAGAATTTAAAGCTTAAAAACATGTCTGATGTTTCGGTCTGGACTTCTATTGCTTAGCATTTTTCACCGCTGTGGCTACCCAGGCGCGTATTTTGTCCTCGTCCTGTAGCCCCACCATGCGCTGTACTTCCTTTCCATTTTGCATGATCACAAGAACAGGCACAGCGCCTACATCGTAGTCCAGCGCTAGCTCACTGTGCTCATCGATGTCAACTTTGGCCAGTTTTATGGAGCCTGCCTGCTCGCCAACAATGCTCTCGATGCGCGGCGTCAAGAGCTTGCAGGGATTGCACCAACTGAAAAGGGAGATATTGTCATAAGGTGACAGTATTATAGTATGCCCTGAACTTACGTTGCGAAGAAATCCACTATAACTGGCTCCTGGCTGTTCTTCACCTTCTTGTCAAAGTCCTCGGGGCTTTGTACTTTGAAGATTTCTCTCTTTTTTGGTGTCACTGAGAATGCGCGTTGGCTGCTGCGCACCTGTCGCGCAACATTTTCAAGCAGATTTACCATTTGTCTTTGCATTTTGTATTTTATTTTCTTTTTTAAATAAAAAGTTACGAGATTGTATGACAGTTGGAGTTCTCAGCGTTACCAACACTCGCGAAACAGCTGTTTTGTTTTTATTGGCCAGTGTGACCACAGGAAGATAATTTTAATATACTGAAAGCTCAGTAACGCAAAGGTAATTGTATTATTGGAATTACCGCAGCTTCAATACTCTAACAGACTTCTGAAAGCAATGCACTGAAACATCATGTATATGTCAAGCAAAATTTTCCAAAAAAAATTTGTTATATAGTTTTTGACATAGAATTATTTGCTAACGAACATCAGAATAGCTTTGGAATATAAATTCGATAGTTACATCTGAAAAATTTTGTGAAGCATTCATACACATTGTTTGTGTGCAATTGAAAAGACCTCAACAAAAGTAATAAAATACCAAAGTATTCACTAAGAAGAATACCTTAAAGGTACAAATTTTTTAAAATACCAACACACATACATACGCGTGCACAGACTAACACTGTAACACGTACTCGCGTCAAGCATAAAAATTGTAATATCAAAAGTTCAATTGATTTGATTGCACACTGAAATCAAATTTTAAGTGTTAGTTCCGCCTCGACGGTTTGTTTGAAAGTTTTCCAAACGCGTTCAGGTGCGAATTGAGCGGACAAGTAAGAGAACACACGGAAAACGGATTCTGAGTGCAATTAGTGACCGCCTCTTGAACTGCGCAAATGGCACATAGCCATAGAAAAGTGGAATCAGCAGACGACGAACAGTAGATCATAGCAGACGTACAATGGATGATCTATCGCAGGGCGACATATGTCGCGTCTGTCGTTGCGAGGCTTTGCCAGATAGACCGCTTTTCTATCCATGCATCTGCACTGGCAGCATTAAGTATATTCACCAGGATTGTCTGATGCAATGGATGCGTTACTCGCATAAGGAATACTGTGAGCTATGTGGCTATCGCTTTAGTTTCCAGCCCATCTATGCACCGGATATGCCGCGTGTCTTACCGCTGCGCGATGTCCTAATGGGTCTGATGTCCGCTGTCTTGGAGGGCGCACGCTGCTGGCTGCACTACTCTTTGGTGGGCATGGCCTGGTTTGGTGTGGTTCCACTGTCGGCATATCGAACCTATCGTTATCTGTTCCGGGCTAGCTCATTTGATATGATTCTGTCGCTGCCGTTTGATATCTTTTCCATAGAGAATCTGGCTGCGGATGCTTTTCGTGGATGCTTTGTGGTAACTTGTACACTGTTGTCTTTTATTGGCCTGGTTTGGTTGCGTGAGCAAATTCTTCACGGTGGTGGACCTGATTGGCTGGAGCGCGACGAGGCACCGGCAGCAGCAGCTGTGCCAGCTGCACCTGCTGCCGCCGCCGCTGCGCCTATTGCACCAGATGCTGCTCAAGATGACAACAATAATGGCAACGCACCGCAGGACGTGCCCATGGACAATGCTGCACCAGCTGTAGCTAATCCAGCTGACAACGAGGGCGATGTAGCACACCCAGCTGGGGAGGCTGGTGCAGGAGCCGCTGCCGCTGGCGGCATTGCTGCTGCTGATGCCGACAATGATGAGCAAAACTGGAATCCAATGGAATGGGATCGTGCCGCCGAAGAGCTAACCTGGGAACGTTTACTTGGCTTGGATGGCTCACTTGTCTTCTTGGAACACGTCTTCTGGATAATCTCTCTAAACACCATGTTCATCTTTACGTTTGCCTTCTGTCCATATTGCGTGGGAAACTTTATACTAAGCTCCATGGATTTGTTGCAGCCAGAGAAACCATTGTTGCATTTCCATGGACTGATTACCACGTTGTTTGGCTACTGTTGCATCGGACTGACCCTGGTGGTACTTCACTTCTTTGCACGCGTCTTTCGGTTGCGTCGCATCTGCTGGTTCATTGGACTCTGTTACATTGTGGTAAAGGTATCGTTGCTGTCCGTGGTGGAGATAGGCGTGTTGCCGCTCATCTGTGGCTGGTGGCTGGATATTTGTTCGTTGCCGTTGCTCGATGCCAGCCTCAAGGATCGCAAGGCCAGCTTCAGGGCTGCACCGGGTACATCGCTCTTTGTCCACTGGATGTTTGGCATGGTCTATGTCTACTATTTTGCCGCCTTCATATCGCTGCTGCGCGAGGTGCTGCGTCCCGGTGTCCTTTGGATCTTCCGCAACGTCAACGATCCTGATTTCAGTCCCATTCAAGAAATGATTCATGTGCCCATTGTGCGTCATATACGCCGCTTGGTTGCCTCGGCAATGATCTTTGGCTTCGCCGTGCTGCTTATGCTCTGGCTGCCAATACGTATACTACAGTTTGTCTGGCCCAATTTCTTGCCCTATTCCCTTAGCGGCGATTCGGAGGTGAATGATCTAAGTTTGCAGCTGCTTTTGCTTCAGGTACGTAAATACTTTGAATATCGTTCCCATACTAATGCAACATTTTATTCGTCACAGATTGTGCTGCCTGGTTTCTTCGAACAAACACAAACGCGCATTTGGTTGAAGGGCTTACTACGTGTCTGGTGCACGGCTGTGGCATGGCTGCTTGGAATACGAAGTTATTTGCTGCCGGCACCGGAGCCACAAGCAGGAGAGGAAGGCGAAGCAGCTGCTCAGCCAGCCGAAGTCGCAGGTGTTGCCGCTGCTGCACCCCCGCCACCGCCACCACCACCTCCTATGCCAGAGCCAGCTCCACCACGCAATTTGGCTGCCGCCCATCAAGCGATTATGCAACGTGATGTGCCGGTCGGCTTTCAACCTTACGACCGTCCCACGTTCTTTACTCTACGCTTGTGTGCCCTACTCTCACTGATGTGCTTCTCTATTGTGTGCGCCGCCATGGTGATACTAACTGTGCCAGTCTACATAGGACGCCGTCTAATGATGCTCTGGACGGGTCAGCCGGGTGACAAGGCGGCCGCACCAGTTCCGGTTGACATGCCGGTGGCAAATCCGGAAGCGGCACGCAAGAACGAACGTTTGTTGCGTCCCCATGAGCTCTACACGGCTGAAATTGGAGGCTATCTATGCTGGATTCTGTCACGTGGCATTGCTGTAGTGGTGACACTGTTGCCTCAAGGACGAGCTGCTATCGTCAACAAGATGAAGCATTGGGCTCGCGTCGCTCTACAATATGCGCTTCCTGTGCTGACGCTGTTGGGTATTTTCGTGCTAGTGCCGTTGCTGTTTGGACTACTCTTAGAACTGGTGGTTGTCATACCACTGCGTGTACAATTGCGCCAGACACCTATACACTTCTTGTGGCAGGATTGGGCACTGGGCGTACTGTACACTAAAATCGCCATCGCCCTCACTCTGATGGGACCGGATTGGCATTTAAAGCGATCCCTGGAACGTGCCTATACGGATGGACTGCGCGATTTCGATTTGAAATTTGTAATGCGCGACTTGGCAGTGCCAGTGGTGACCACATTTGGCCTTGCCCTGGCTATACCCTATGTCATCGGCCATTCGATCATGCCGATCTTCTTTACCGATCCGTACACCCGTCTGGGCATCTCTAAATTGGTCTATCCAGTCAGCTTTATTGTTGTGGGCAGCGTTTGCTTTGTGCTCTTTCAGATAAAGCAACTGAAGAAGCTATATCTGTCGATAAAGGTGGACAAGTATCTGGTGGGTCAGCGTCTGGTCAACTATGAGCATCGCAAGAAGCAGCAGGCACAGCAGGCGGCTGCCGCTCAAGAGCTAAAGGCACGCCAAGAAGCCGAGGAAGCACAACAGGCGCACGCACAAGAAGGTGTAGATGGAGTAGTCGAACGTGACGAAGAGCAGCTACTGGATCAAGCGGAGCAGGCGGCGCTACATGCGCGACGACGTCGTGAGCAGCGGCCACGTCCACTGCTCGTGGATGCCAACGAGGAGCTGCTCTAGGGTTACGTCTATTTTATGTGCATGTTTATAATGGAGTCTCTGCTGATATATCTCTGTTTGATTCACACGCTTCATCCGGAACAAGCCAACTGAGCAGCTGCAGACGAACACCCAAGATAAACCAGCTGGAGGGGGAAAGGCGCTTCAATTTAACAAGCTAAACAACTTTTCGTTTTTCTGCTTTAGTTCTTTATATTTTAACGTTAGCGACAATTGTTTGTTAAACTTTATCGCTTTTAGGTCCTAAACTGTATGATAATTTAAGCCAGCCAGATATAGCCAATAATTACCATCTGATTTACTCTACACTAATTTACTCTACGTACATATACCATATTAACAGTTTTCGATTTGCTTTGATTTGTAAAATGTTTTGAGATTACTACAAAACGCCAAGATACAACAAAAAATATTGAAAAGAAATTATAAACATTAAATCCAAGTACAGCACGATAAAATATATACATATATATCTAAAATAAAGGGGATTCATAATTAAAATACAAATATATATATATATATGTGTGTAGAGAGTTTACCTTGTATTAGAATCTGATACGATATGTGTATTTACGAAAATTATTTCCCGATAACAAGAATATTTCAAATATAACAAAACAAAAAAAGAAAGAAACAAACAAATATATAACTTGGTAAATGTGGTGAAAACTTTTGAGTAGCTTTACGGACTTGTAAAAATTATATATGTATGTATACATTTAATATTAAATGAAATATAATTAATAAATAAATTTAACTTTAAATTTCAATGGAAAAGTCAGTTGTGTTTTCAATTTATGAATCTATAGTTCTGTAAATCTAACCACATACAAATCTGTGCAATAGATATCATAGAATATACATATGTATGGTGGGATTGTGACAATTAGATCAGCTTGCATTCTAACTTTATGTATATTTTAATAATTGCGCCCCGCAGCGAACTCACGACGTGCTGCCTTTCATGACGTGCTTTTCTAGAATGACCGCTTCTAGTCGCTTCTCTTCGTCCACCGACAGTCGTAACGACTCTGTCCGAATAGTCCGAACAGCCGAGTCTACGTTCTGCAACAGCTACCTTTCTCTCTCTCTCTCTCTCTCTCTCTCTCTGAAGAAGCATGCAGCTAAGACGCAAACTCACTCGGATAACATTTTTACAAGCTCTCAGCATCACACTAATACTACTGCAACAACAGTAGGAGGCAATCACAATCAAATTGAGCCCTGCTCAGACTGCGTTGTTCGTGCGCCAAAAACAATACACAATACCCAGCCAAAGTTGAAGATGAAAGGGCAAAGCAAACGGATTGGGGAGATAAAGGAGAAGATAAACAAGATCACACACAACAAAAGTGCTGACCTCGTGTATCGTTATCACAGCAACTGCTTACACACAATGCGTACTTATAATAATTCTCTCAAATTCGCATTCCCATTTCTTAATACAAAAGCACAACGGAATGAACCCTGCAAGATGACGAAGAGGTGGAGCACATGCTCTCAAAGCAATTGAGTCAATCGCAGAGCGCACTTAATTAAGCAGCGGTTACGCAATCGCTGCACATTTCTTTGGCTTCCTGCTGCTGGCTGCTGGCTGCCGGTCGTTGGCTGCTGGCTGCTGGCTGCTGTTGGCCACTTGATTATGTGCATTTAGCGCGGCCAGAATGTCGCCTGGCTTTGTCATGATAATGCAACCAGCTGGACTGTTGTTATTCGCTGACCAGACCAACGTCCAATCACTGACAATTCCAATTACGCTTGGAACAACAACCATGGGAGTGCGTGCTACGGGCGAAGCTTGAGAAGCTGCGCGGCACCACAGGCACCGCATATTGATGGCTCAAATAAAGCGCAATAAGGACATCGAACAACAATTTGCATTATGAGTAGATACTTGTTCATAATATGAAAGGAGTATATACGCTTTCTGTAGGTAACGACGGGCTGTCTGCCTGTCTATTTTTTTATGTTTATATCTTTTAAAGTTATTCAAGTATTATCGACTCTTAATTAAAAATCCAATTTACTAAAGCCTAATTACTTGCCAAGCAGCTCAGTTTGGGGTAATCTCTTGAATGTCAGACCGGCCTAAAGCCAGCAGTTCATAAAACATACTAAAACACAAAGCCCACGCACACAAAAACATTTATATATATATATACACGTACCGAAATCCCAACACCCACATTGCTGTGTGTCCATTATTTTGAAGGTGGACATTGCCCACACAGGAGTTATTTAATTTTTTAGCCTTTGTTTTGGCTGTGCCCACGCCTACGAGCCGCATCCGTGCTTTATAGGCCATAATCGAGCAGCTGGCAGCACTCAGCACTCCTTAAGTTTAACAACTTCACGCTCAATCAGCAACGAAAGCGTTGGACTATAAAACGCAACAGCTCGAACTTCAAACTTCAAATCTGCCCCAGACATGCCACAAAAAATTAGTACTATATACATACACATACACACACACACACACATATATGTATATATATGTATATATGTATGTATATACAGATTGTGCCTAAGGAAATTTAAGGTAACAGGTAAGTTCACAAAGCAGAGCAACAAAAGCGGGTTAAAATACCATAAAATAAAAGCAACAACTAGTCGAACCAATGTATTGTTGACATCAAATACCAAAAGTCACCAAGGGTACAAACCGCTGCGGTTACTGCTTTAACCCTAGGCAAAAAGAAATATCAAATATAAATACCAAAAAAAAAAACAAAATCATGGCATTCGGTTGCCCTTTGTTACGAAAGTTTTGTTTTATTTTTATTTTTTTGTTTTTTTTTTTTTTTTTTGTTTCATTAGATAACAATAGAGACAAAGGTGAACATCGTTTACAACTGGAAGCTTATGGGAATATTTAATATAATCTGATTTGAATTGCAGTTAAGTCCTTAAGTCTCTTTTTTTTTAATCTTTTCATTATATATATTTTTTATTATTTATTATATTTTTTTTTGGAAATCTATTTTTATATCATTTCATTTATTTTAATATATATTTTAAAACACATTCTTTCATAGAGCAATAGGCACATAAAGGCTTCTAGGAAGAGAGAGAAAGAAAGACAAAGAGACAGAGAAAGAGAGCAGACTTTACTTATGCCATTGATGGCAGCAAAAGCGGTAGAAACAGCTCCGAACTGTTTATGCATAAAGTATGCCTTTTTGTGCTCTCAAAAATATAATATTTAATCGAACAATTTCAAAATCAATCTAGAAAAAGCTTTAGTTCTGAAAAGGCTGTAAATTCTCAGCTAACAACTATGTATTGAGATAATATTTATACCCTGAATCCATTGAACATTGGGTATATTGAAATTATTAGAAATCAAACTTTTTTCTAGATAATGTTTCGACAACCACAAATAGATTTAATATTACTTTTTAAACAAATTAGTGCATACATAAAGCAATTTAATATAAATATTTTACTTCTTTTGAAACAAAATACAAATGATTTAAAAATAAATAAATCATAAACACGAGTCATTAAATCTGAGTAAATATTGAAGTTAAGATTTCAGAAACCTACGTTTAAAGATGAACGTGCTCACTCGCAGCATAAAGTAAACAAGATGTGAAATTACATGTGCCGGCAAAGGAAATATGTAAATTTATGTATATATACAGATAACATAGAAATGTATTTTAGTCGAAGAACCTCAGGGTGTTTCCTAGTCAACTTTTAGTTATTTTGCCAGCTTTTGTTGCCCTCATCATGTTGTTTCTTTGTTTTTGTTTATGTTTATGTTTTTCTTTTTTTCTTTTTTTTTTTGTGCGCTCTGGTTAACCATTTGGCAGGTTCTAAAGCTTTTACGCAAATTATTTTATTTTGCGTTGAAGAAATAATAAATTGTGGCAACGCAAATCAAAAGACCACTTCAAAAAAATATAAGATGAAACAAAACAAAAAGCACAAAACAAAAAAAAAATATTAATTTAAACACTTTTTTGCCGTGGCAATGCGCATTTTTGGGCTAAGGCTGGCAGCACGACCTGCTCTGACTGAGTGGTGTGAGCTAAGTAAGTGCGTGGATGCTACGTGAGGCAGTGTGCTGCACATAAACCCAGCTAAGTTCAACAGCAAGAAGAAAGCGACTAGCTGCCTTTATGGCTAATTTTAGACAATTAATGAAGTGTTGGCTACGCTTGATAAGAGCTTGAAGTGAGCCAACAGCAAATCATAACAGCAGAGGCAGAAAATAAGTCATGCAAATGAACGACAGTTAAGGCAGCTGCGTGGCACTAAATTCATATATCACGCATACGCCTCGGCGTCTGCCGTTGGTGATACGCGGCGCATGATAAAGGCGCAAATCCGGCTGAAGACTTATGAGACAGCGGCAAAGATTGTATCGCTGCTGACATATGAACTTGTTAATTTTGAGCAGGAAAACCCAAAAAAATAAAAGGGAGTTGTTAACATTTAGGGGACGGGGCACAAGCGGTTAAACGCAAAGCTAGAGAGTTGTAAAACTTTTGAAGCAGGAAGCGCTGGCAGCTATGTAAAGCTGTAGAAAGCAAAATAATTTGGTTAGCTAACAGATGGAAGATGAGAAAACTTTAACTTTTCAACTATTTGAGCTGGATTGATAAATGTGATGTGGAGCAGGCTGTGGCTACGCAGAATGAATTGAAAAAAGTTTTTTTTTTTTTGTAGATATATTTGATTTATTCCGCTCGCCACATATTTGTGCGCTGACATCAGAAGTGATGTGTGGAGCGAAAATAATTAAGTATGCTGTGCATTATTTAAGTGCGCCAAAAATTTCGACTGCCAACGAACAATTCTCGCTGACATTTGAATTATTTAAATGAATGTTGTGTTAGAGTTTCCACAAAATGCCAAACAGTGGCGAGCGCATTGATTGAATTGCATTTACAGAGCCATCCAAAATGTGTGTGACAGTGCCATTCGAACTAGACCACAATCATCAGTGCTCTACACTTACTTGTTATGGCTTTTGTGGCGATGCAAACACGGCAGCAATTATTGTTTCTGCCTTTTTGGCTCGCCTTGCCTAGTTGAGCCATAGAAATTTGCCGTCCTCAAACTGATAAATTGTGCATGTACAAGACTTTTGTCCTTGTCGCACGCGGCGTCTGCGTAATTTAAGTGCATTTTCTATGCATTGCGCAGCACGAAATGAATTATGCGACAGCAGCAGCAGAAGCAGCTACATCATTTTATTTATGATGCATCACTGCCTTGGCCCAAGTCCAAGGCGCTGTACAGCTCTTTAGCGTGAGCGGAAAACCAATTGAAAACATTTCAACGAAAAATTGAATATATATTTATGTAAAATTTGCATTTGAAACTGATTGGATTTTCTATAGAGCTTTGACAGTAAATGAGTTGCAATTCAGAAGTCTCTTATGCAGATTGAATTGAATTAGTTTTATTGCAGTGCTAGCAACTGTTGAAGCAGTTATGCCAGAGAGCTGAGCTCAAGATTAAGAGGTGAAGTGTGCATTGAGTATAGCTATTAATTCAATCGATTGCCTAAGCACAATCGAATGTTACCTCAAGCCGTAATTGAACTCATCAAGTGCCTGTAGGCAAATGCCACAAATGTTCAATCAATTAGCCATTTGAAACTGAAGCGAATTCACAATGTTTACAGCTGGAGCTGACAATAAATCAATGTCCAGGCATATTGTAGCCAAATCCTTGAAAATGGTCTAACGACATTGGATAAATGGATAGACAGCGAGAGAGAGAGAGAGAGAGAGAGAGAGATGGTGAGTATCTTGTCATTATGTCAATCATACGCCCTGTGTGACAGTTTTAGCAACGGCATGTGGCATGTGACCAAAGGCCGTTCATGCGTTGAGCTCGCCATTAGACAAGTTTTTGCATAATTATCGTCGAAGTAGGGATTGGATTGGGGCGTTGCCTGGACAGCCATATGAAACCGCTCGTTCATCCGCTTGCTGGCAATAGCATTTGAAAATATGCCAACAAAAGATTGTTTATTTAGTGCGTGACTGAGAAAATCAAGAATATTTATTTAGCTTGCGGTGGGCCGCACAATTTTCTATGTTGTTTGTTTCAATATGCTCTAACTGAGAGTTGCTTGGACTTTTAGCGAGATATGTAAAATGAAGAAAGTGAAAAGCTGAAAGAAAGAGAGAGAGAGAGAGAGAGATGGAGGAATGGAAAAAACTAAAAAGATAGACAAATAGATAGACGAGAGAGAGGGAGAGAGAGCAAATAGGAAAACTGAAATAGAACAAAAGAGAAAAATAGATATGGAAATTGAGACAGAGCGAGACACATACAGAATGAGATGAATGACACAGAGAACTAAACGCTAAAAAGGGATTTCAAAACGAGCATTAACAAAATTACATAATGAGAATTATATTGAAGGGAAACATTTACTGTTACGCTTGCAACAGCTTTTCATATAAGGATATTTAAGCTTCGACATTTCATTTAACATTTCCTTGCTCCTTATTTTTTTTGACAACTTTGGCATCTAGTTGTCACATTCTGTTGTTGCCTTGCTCTTGGTTCGGGGCAAATAGAAAAGTTTTCAGTGTTTCTAACTTAAATTGTTTTGTGGTTTAACATGACAACGTAACTGCGATTCCGACTGCAAGGCAGTTACCAGATCCCAGATCCCAGCTCCCACTTCCCAGCTCCCACTTTGCAGCTACCACTCCGCAGCTCCCAATTCGCAGCTCCCACTTCGCAGCTTCCACTTCGCAGCTTCCACTTCCCAGCTCCCACTGGCGCATTGTGTCGTGGCCAATCTAAAGTGGTTTATGTGCGAGCGACTATTAAAATGTGTGGCAGCCAAAAGTTAAGCCCTCACACAAATACAAATTGAGAGAGATGAGCCAAACAAGTGACAAGTTTTGCAGTTGAAGCAACACGACAGGAAGTTAGCCTCTTTTCGAGCGTAAAGAGTGGGTGTGGCGGGACAACTCAAAGACATTTTGCAAGTCACAAATGCAAACGTAATGGGCTTAGCTATTTAATAACAAGAAATTATGTATTCATTTCAATGCTGAAAACTTTTCGACATGGCCCAAGTCGAAGCGACCCAATTGTGCTGAGGCAAAACAGAGTATAGCATAGCAGGCAAATAATGAAATAAGTCAAATCACATAATTTATATTGGGCAAAAGTTGAAAGTTGATGCGTGCCTAAGTGGAGCCAACAATTCTTGGACAATTTGTAGAGGGAGAATGAATGATTGAACTTGAGTTTTGTTGAGCTTTAATTGAATTGAAGCTGTTTTGTGTGTCTATAAGATAGCCTGATATAGCGTACACTAACTTATCTAACCCACTGTAATAAAAGATACGCACTTTCATGTAAATTGTGTAAACTTTTTGTGGCATTCTGCAAACTGACAGACAATACACATTAGGTTAAATACTTACCGCTAATGACAAACGCAGCAAACAAGTTTTCACTTTAGAATTTTTGATGTACTGCTGCTGGTGCTGGTGCTGCTGCTTTTGCAAGTACAAAATTTCCAGCTCCAGCTCATGCACTAAGCGATATAATGAAAATTAAACTAATTAACTTTGCCGCACAGTTAGCTGCGTAATTTGCGCATAATTAGATAATCAAAGCTGGCCTGCTCGGGGCTTCATTAGGCGAAGCTCTACCCACTGGTATCTGTGAGGCACAGCTCGTACTACAAATTGCCACGATATGTGAGCACTTTAAGCCGAAAAAACTGTTCGTTGTTGTTTTACAATGCTCAGCATAGCGCATTGTGTGGCTGACAAAAACAAAGTGTGGGTGGGGGCATAAAGCAGCTTGCTAAGTAGGCCATCATGGCGTATGAGTTATGCACTTAGCATTCCCATCTGGACATCTAAAATGTAGCACTCATGATATGTCTGCATGATATTTAGGAGGCGGGTCCACATGGGTTTTGTTTTCCTTTTGCAACCAAAAAACAGTTTGTTTGCAGCGCATTGTAAAGTTTTTAATAAAGCCACAGTGGACAGGATAATAGGAAAGAACAAGTTTGTATACACATGGCTAACTCGAAGGCAGAAGGCATAAGCAATACCAAAATTACATATGTTTATACACACACATATATATATATATATATATATACATAACAAACAATATGCAAACCCATGCGAGGAAAAATGAATGGGACAGCTAAG
The DNA here is from genome assembly GCA_035045945.1 of Drosophila anceps. Classification (NCBI taxonomy): domain Eukaryota; kingdom Metazoa; phylum Arthropoda; class Insecta; order Diptera; family Drosophilidae; genus Drosophila; species Drosophila anceps. The sequence continues at coordinate 1,924,690 of JAWNON010000150.1, forward strand.
GTTACGTGCTGAAAAAAAGAGATATAAATTCAATGCATGACGAATTTGCAATTGGTAGTGGAGTAGGGAAGTAGGGTAAAAGGGAATAACAATGTGTCTTCCTTTTTTTCCATTTTATGAAATATGAAATAGAAAAATTGGCTGAAGATTGATTACAATTGTATAAAAAGAATTGAAAGAGTGTATGAAAAATATGAATTTCAATATCGATACAGCAAATATGAATGTAAATATTGATAGAGTAGAGAGCATATAGATATAGCAGCGAGAAAAACACATAAACAACATAAACAACAAATATATCATATTCAACACTTGTTTTATGCACTGATTGTTGCCTCAATCAAACTTCTATGAAATTAATATTTAACTTTAAAATGTTTCCTTCTTTAATTTCCTGCAAACAGAGCTCTTAGCAGCACAGCGCTATTGACAGTTGAAAGTTTGACTTTGGCAACACGTCGTATGTGTAATATTCTTGAAGGCAGAACAGAAGCCGCAGTTTGTCTGCGCAATTAGCTAAACTTTTTAAGCAGCCATTACATATCTATGTATCAAAGTTTCACAGTTAAAGTTTTGGATTAGTTTGGAATTTCGGGGCAGATGAGCAATTAAAAAAGAGAATTGTTTGGATTTAGCCGGTTCGTTCAGATTAGTCTTTGGGTTTTGCTCTGTGTTTTTGCCACTCTTTAACACAATTTTGTGGCTAAAGGTTAGTTTTTAGGGGGTTTGGTTGCGTGTGCGGCAACTCTTTAACCCAATTTTGTGGTCAATTTCGTTAGTTTTTTATTTTTTATTTTATTTATTTTTTTTTTTTTTGGGATCTGTATATTTGTAAATTTGTTGAAATTGCGCACAGTTTGCTGTGGTTTTGTATGAATGGCATAGTTTAGATGTTGTTTTGTTGTTGTTGTTGTTCTGTTGTTGTTGATGTTGTAGTTGTTGGCTAATTAGTAAAATAGATGCGGCCCAGCCGCCCCTGGTACACCCGAAGCCTTTTCTTGTTGTCGAGCTCTAGTCAAATGTCAACAGCTGGATGTGGCGACAACACTACGACAGTTGCCATGTGAATGTGCTTTGTGGCCAGGGTCACGCCCACAAAGTATCCTTTTTTTGGATGTGCATGAGTAACTGTATGTATTTGTATATACGAAGCTTGTGTTTATTCAAAGGCCATAATTAAATGCCAAAGCACAGCTGCTGCTGCTTTTGAAGTTTGTCCTGAGGATTTTCTTTTACAGAAAATTTTGGGTACGCATCATTAGGATCAATATTCAGCGTCAGCTGCAAATATTTGGCGCATGTAAAGTAAGCTTATTTCAATTTATTTTTAATGCCACCTCTCCCACACACACACACACACACACACACACACACACACATACACAGAATTCAATTGGCTCATTAAACCCTTGAAATACAATTATTTATGGGACTACACTTGGCGCCTACAAGTTTTCAAAGTGAAAGCCAAGTGAGTAAATATGTAAATGTGTACATACATACACACATATATAGTTAGAGACATATATACCCATTGTATATACGGCTTAATTTAAGCCGGCACATTACGGCCAGACGACGAGGCGTCAAGTGGGAGTGCTTAATCATTTGAAAGTGCTTAGCAACGGTAATTTCTGCTGCTGCTGCCTGTTGTCAAAGCCCGTGTTGCCAAGCATAGCTAAAGACAATTTGAGTCAGATAAATATATATATATATATATATATATATATATATATATATATACATATATATGTAAATTCGCGTTGTAAAAGGGTGTCGTTGGCATTTTTGGCAGCTTAGTCAAAGTTCGCATTACGCTAATTAAAAAGTTGTTCAATCAGAATGAAATGCCAATCTCACAAATCTTACAACGGACAAGTTGAAAGCTCAATAAATATTGAGTCAAAAAGAAAAGCAAACACAATATATATATATATATATATATATATATATATATATATATATATATATATATATATATATATATATATATATATATATATATATATATATATATATATATATATATATATATATATATATATATATATATATATATATATATATATATATATATATATATATATATATATATATATATATATATATATATATATATATATATATATATATAAATATATATGTTTTTTGTAACTTTTCGTGTCTGTCCTTAAGAATAAATCAAAAATATTTGTTGATTTCTTAGAAAAATAAATTTGGACTTTGCAGAAACAATCAAAAGTTCAGCCGAAGTGTTAAAAATCAGTTGAAAAACATGGTGAAAATTTATGAGGATTTTTCATGGTATATAATAAATTATAATTTTTGTTAAGGAGTAAAAGCTTACATGAAAATGGTTACCTTTGAAGTTTTAAGTCGACATGAAGGCTAAATTAGCTCTGTTAACATATAGGTCTCTAACAGTCGCTGTTAATTGAGCAAACGACTCATTTAACACTGGTGCTCGTGCCAGGGCGACTTAACAGAGCCGATATCATTTCCAATCATTTCGAAGTAACTATCGAAAATGTATCGAAAAAGTCACGCAGCAAGGGAGTATGTGGAATCAAAAGGAGTCAAAAATATAAGCAAATATCGATCAAATTCATAGATTATATAAATAATCTTATGTCCAGCTAAACGAGCTCAAATGCCGCTTACATTTAATATACAATATAAAGCTGAGTTGTTTGCAGTATGCATAAATGCCTTGGGCATCAAGTGCATACTCAAGACATGCCGCCATTCTCAAGGCCATTCGGAAGAGAACCATCGACACGAACTCATAAATGTAAATTGCTCTCCGGTACGAGTATATGCTTGTAGTTATTACTCTTAATACATACCATACTGTGTGGATTATGAAAATGAGCATTCTGCCTTGCTATTTACATAATTGATATTTAAAATATAAATTAAAAATGATGTAACAGACACACACATACATACACACAGACAGAGAAATTGAAATACATAACAGAGCTCAGGGGCCGAGGTCCGGCGAGAGCACGGACATTATTAATTGAAAAATAATGGTTTATGCAACAGTCAGAAGTGTTGTTTACAGTTGTTGCTTTTGCTGTCAGCGCGCAATTGTTTCAAGGCGTGGAACGTCGGTTTGTGTACTTTGTAAAGCGCTTGGCCAGAGCTCCAATCAGCTCGTCCTTTCACGTTCTCGTTATGGCTTAGTGCTTCAAGTGCTAGGCGATTCAAATTATAAAATTCACAGGAAATTGAGGTGTTTTTGCGGCATACCTTATTAAAAAGAGGTGGACAAAGAGAGGGAGCGTGAGAGCAAACCACTTGTAATAGTTTCAAAAACTTAATTATGCTGAGGATTGCAGATTTTAACATTTACTTTGTTAATTAAATTTCCAATGGCTTCAAGTGGCATTTGCCATACATAGCACACACACACACTCACACACACACACACTCATATGGCCAGCTATGTAAATTTCATTTGCAATTAAGCATTTAATATGAGCCAAACATAAGCTCATACTCTCTATCTAGCTTTGACTCAGTTTCACGTTCAGCCTCACTCTGTCTCACTCGCTCTCTCACTCTATTCCATTTTCTGTCTGTTTATTCAAGGAGCCAATCACAGCAGGCCTGCACTTAATGTAAACTTAATTTGATTTTTGGGCTTGGCTATGTTAAATGTGATCAATTAAATAAAGTTCATTAAGAATGAGTGAACGAAACGGGTCAAATTTTATGCAAATACATGCAGAATTGCTTATGCGCTAAATGCAAATAATACGTGGATAAATATGGTAATACAATAGCTATAGAGTGTATACACATTTTACTAAATATTATGAGCAGCTAAATTGATAATATTTTCTTTCTCTCTCTCTCTCTCTCTCTCTCTCTCTCTGTATGTGTCTGCCTCGCCGCAGTAGGGCTCGCATGTCTGTCTACCCACGCGCTTAGAATATAATTAATTATGCAATATTAATTACTTATATATATATTATTCAAAGCTGCAGACAGGAATTATGTAATATGCAAAAGTAATTATCATTAATTATGCATTTACATGTAACGCAAAATTCAGCGAAAAAAACATTTTTTTTTTTGTTATTGGCCAATGACAACAATGGATATGGCTTGCAATTAATAGATATTATTTGGCAAATTGATAAATACTTCGCCATTAATTGTTAATTCAAATTGGTCAGATTCAATTGGACGAAATCGCAGCTATTGCAATCATCTAAAAGGAAATTCAAATCAACAAGTTAGAAATGGATTTTGCATTTAGTTAATTGCTGTTGAGCAGCAGAAATTAATTGGAAAAAACAAGTTGGGTGTTACCAACTGCCTAATACTTGTTCATAGTTGTATAACAAACGGCTGTTTAACAGACTCTAAGAGAGAAACCAAGTCACAATTTATGTTTTAGCAGTTTTCTGATAGACTGTCTTAGAACAACCAACTTCGAATTGAAAGCCAATATACTCTCTTAGCACATGGTGAGTGTGCATTAAATTGTAGTTAAATATATATACTGCGCAAATTGTTAAGCCACTTTAAGCTGTGGCTAGGTCCACAGTTTATTCTTTACTTTTTTTTTGTTTGCTTTTGTGTTTTTTTTTTGTGTGTGGGTCGGCTAAGTAAATATTGGGCAACGCCTTTTCTATGCCATTCTTACTGGCTAAAAGGCCAGCATTAAAGCGGCTCACGTTGACCGTCTAGTCGACTTTTTTTTGGACGTCGTTATTTTTTCTTTTTCTATTTGGCATTTTTTGCGCTAATTAATTGCAAATTTTCGCTGTTTGCTATATAAAGCGTAGATGGCAGACAAACGTTGAGACACTTTCTTGTGCGTCAGCTAAAACGAATGGAAAAACTGTACGTGTTTAAATTAAGATAGTGCAGATTGAATGTGCTGCAAATGCAAATATAATTACAGTTGGCGCTATGATTCTAACTAACTTCAGTTACAGCTAAGGAACTTGGCGCCAGGCGAGAAGTTGTTGCATCTATGATTTCGTTGACATTTGTTTCGATTCTGATAGCTAAAGTTTTTGAACTTGCTTAACCGTAGCTCTTGGCTGTTAGATGGGTAACTTTGTGAACTACTATTGATGTAGGCCTAATATAATATTATTATTATTATTATTTTAGGCCTCAGTTTTTGCAATTACATACTTACATACTGAAATAAGATTTGATCTTTTGCTTATTCATTACTAATTGGCTGTCAGAAAACTTTAATTATTGTATATAATTGGGCATTTTAGTAGTTATTAGCTCATCACTTTAGCCATTTGTTTGTAAACACTTGCCAAATCATCAATTCGAGCTAGTTGGGTCAACAGAGCTGAAATGTCAAATAGAAGAAATAAACGATGGCCTCTATAGATGTTTTTCAAGCGATCTAATTGATTCGATTTAAGCGGCTTTGCTGGCCTAATCAATTTTGGATGGTGTTGTAAGCCGCACGCAATCGGGTGAGTTCAGCGTTGGTCGATGTGACGATGAAATTGATTTGGCCACGGTTCGTCGCTGGATCTAGGCTGCTAAGCCTATTAAACTGAATGTTTTAGGGCTTAATCATACAACTGGTTGAGTTAGCATCAATCCAATGGAAATGTTGCATAGCATACATAATCTAATTAGATGGGAAAGTATCGTCGTGGCGCACATAAATAACGCAATCTCAGCCAAAAGGCAAGTCATTAAATTTATGGCCAGGCCCGAGTCAATGGCAAATAAAAAGGTTTTCATTTATATACATATATTTTAATAGGTTTCCACGGACTGGACTTCATTTCGATTGTGAAGCGGAAGAAATAACGATAAGCCATTTGGGTTGGCTTTATGGCAACAGGCAAAAAGGACACAAGAAAAAAGAGTTTGCAACAGTTTTTAATGTTAATTAGCATATTTAAGCAAATTAATTGGCATTGCTGTTTGTTATTGTGTTTTTAAAGGCAGCATCGAAGTGGACTCCTGGCAAAAGCCAAAGTTGTGGCAGTAAACGAAAAAAAAGGTAAAGCTGAAAAGGAATGATCTTTGGTAACATACTTGAAGCTGTGTTTATTACCATTTGCTATAGCTATATATAAGTTAACACATCAACGCAGTAAGCTTCAAGCTATTGTGCGAGATATGTTGAAGGCATGTTGCCTAAAGGAACATTGACTCCTGCTACAGCTCTAATCTAACAGCATGCATAAGACCGGTAGTTAGTAGATTCACAGTCAAAGGGGCTAGCCAAGATATAAGTCAATTTTGTATTTGAAAGGTTCAATTTGATTACTCTTGAATAGAAAGAAAATACTTGGCCACACAACACAATGTTAAGTATTCCGCTGTAACATATAGTTTAGTCACACTTTTTAGCTCGTTGCCTTGGTAAATAATATTAATATAAATATATAATCTAAATATAAACTTAATCCATAGAAAACATATAAATTGTGTATTATTTACAACACTCAAATCTACAGTTTTTCAAAAATATTTAAATATGTTTATATTTTTCTTTTTGACTGTCAATTTTCTTCAGCTTATGCCATTCAATTTCTTTTGCGATTTGCCTGTTGGCCATTTGCTCAATCTTTAGATTTTCATAGCTTTGCATGCCAATGCCCGATTGGCATATCGGAGTGTGAACAAGAGGTGCTGCAATTCAATTTATACATTTGCATTTTAATTGAAATTCTCTCACTTCAGCTTTACTGACAGTCGCTTTATGCATTTGTTTTAATTTTAATTTTAAATGTCTTATGTTTAAGTGCAATAAAATTGTGAATTTCTTTGGCTTTCATAGTTTTAGTCTTTGCTTAAAAGCTGTAGCAGAAGCCATTATATGCTTAATGGAAACATAAATTGCAAACAACATACTTTAGCTATAATCCCATGTCTAGTCCTTGACTTATCTACTTTTTACTACATTTTGTAAAAGCTTTCAGAGCTCAGACTAAGTTTTGCATAAATTTTAATAAAATTTGTATTGTTAAGCAGCTTAAAGATTAAAGTTTGTAAAACATTTTTACTTCTACATATATATATATATATATATATATATATATATACATGGCTATAGTTCAATATCAATATTCTCAGTCCCAATTTGCATGATTCGCAAATAAGCATGAAAACATTGACCAACTCTTTAATTAAAGTTTCAAAATTGATTTTATGCGCCAGCCAGTGAAAAGTCTGCTGGAAATTGTTGCTGCTGGCATTCGAGGGCGTAAAGTATAATGGAATTGCATGTTTGCAACTTTGACTACATGTTTATGTAATTGACAATTACATTGTGCGAACATTCAATTCGGTATGAAGTCGTTGGGCGAACATTACGTATACGCATCGCTGTCGCTTGTCGCTCAGCCAACTGTTGTTCAGCTGTATTGCTGACAGCGCGACTCAATTAAAGTTGACTAAGGACTTGGGGTGTCGCTAGCTTTAATTATGCGCTACATGAACCCCTTATTGCTAACGGCTTTCTGTCAAGGACCTGCGTTCGCTGCACTCTGCCATTCGAGTTGCGTGTACAAGAATTTTCATTTTGCTTCCTTTATTACCTCTCTCAGTCTTTCTCTCTCTCTCTCTCTCTCTCTCTCTCTCTTTCTATCCTTCTGTTAACGCTTTGCTAGTTTTTGGCTAGTTAGAGCAGGCGAGCCCTGCGCTCATATATCAAACGGGGCAAACCTGCCATAAAATTCGACGCACACGAACCAGATGAAGGCATGAATAGAACCCCAAAGGGCACTTATTCTCATTCTCTAACTTCGCGTATTTTCATCTCCAACTTCACAGTCTGTGCCGGAGTTTGTTTTCATATCTATTTTTGTAGTCGTTTGGCACCTCTCGCCAAGTGCTAAAAAAAAACTCGGAGATTTAAAACCATTTTCAGCTTAAGCTTGGAATTATCTGTTGCTTGTCTTATGTTAATAAGTTCTATTTGCCATTGTTCGCAGTTGAGAGAAATTTGCTTTGGGATTTTCTGCGCAAATCTGTGCGCATTATTTCGAGCATTTTCGGTTGAAATTCACCTGCAGTTGTTGGCATTTTGGTAGCATTTTCTATGGCCCACAGCGTGTAAAAACAAATGGAAATCGCAAATTTATACACAAATCCAAATAGTACATGCCATAAAATTAATTTTGAATGCCGCCTTAACAACTTGACTAAATGGAAAGTTTTGAATAGATTGTGATGCAGCTTTAAGTGCATTGAAACTATGAAAATCTTAAAGACTAGACGGACAAAGAGAGAAGAGAATTTAATATACTCCACTCGATAGTTTCTCCCAATACTATCGGTGGTTCGATCGATCGACTTAACAGCTCTACTGCTAATGGAAAAACGTCGAACATCCAGTTCCATCGATGTGTCGCAAAAACTTAATATCCATCAACACTATCGATGTTGCCATCGATGATTTTAACAGCTCTTATAGATAGATCAGCAGAGAAATAAATGTTCCACGCAGTTCAAATTCGGCTGTAGCATAACTGCCAGTCAGCCACTCAAACTTGTTTCACAGATTATGAAGAGGCAACTGCCATTACACACTTCCAATCTCATCAATCATATGCTCACATCAGATTGCCTGACAGTTGGGCCGCAATGACCATTGAAATCCAACCAAAAATTTTCAGCTATGCAGCTCAGAGGCAGTTCTGTGGCCAGCATTATTTCTTCGTGGCTAAATCGAGCGTAAAACAGATATGGACAAATGAATTCAGTGGTTTTGGCCATAGCGATTTCAGTGTATGTGTGCTTTTGTTCTGCTTAGGTGTGTATAAGAGCAAAGTAAAAATTGTACGACATGTCGTTTCGGCATTTCGAGTGCAAATTACATTTTCTGCACACACATGCGCCGACACACGCCCACACGCATAAACAATGTTGGGACTTAACGCACAGAAAAGCCCACAACAACAACGACAAGAACAACAACAGCAACAACGAACAACAAACAACAATTGTCTGCGTGTCAACAACAAATACGCGTGGGCCCAAATGCCGGAAGTTGTTATGCAAATTTTCTATCAAATTTGTTGCGTGCTGCTTGACGCATTTTCATTATTATCACAGCAGCAACAGTTGCTGTTGTGTTGCTGCCGTTGTCGTTGTTGTTGTTGTTGTTGTTGTAATTGCTCGATTAATGCCATGTGTGCAGCATGTGTGTGTATACAGTGTTAAGCCTTAAAGTCTGACAATGTCATTGGATTGCGTTCCGGCCAGCAGCTTATGCTATAAAAATAAAAAAAAACAAAAAAAAAAAAAACGAAACGAAACCGCGTCCATAAAATTCCAGATTTAATCTCGTTGCGGTTGGCACTGACGAGACCTGAGCGTGTGTGAGAGTTGAATTGGGTCGAAAGCAACATTCTAGCACGTGAACACAGTTGTTGCCGCTGTCTGCTCAAATCTTTTTTTGGCGGTAGACATAATCCCGTGGCTATCGCTGCTTCTATTTTATGTCTGGACAAAACAATATTTGCTGTTCGTATTAAATCTTTTAATGCACTGGTAAGCCGTTATTACTTAAGCTTTTATAGAGGTTAAACAAAAAGAAAAAATTCTTAATTTGCAAACTTAGTTCTCGCATGGCTTAAGCTGAGTTTCTCCGCTTCATAATGCTTAGCCTAATTGGCGATACTTGTCTTAAATGACAGTTCATTTTGTCTCTACTGCAGTGGGATGCAGGTCGAGTGCGGCCGCAGCTGCACTCCGCAAAAATGCCGCACAAATATGGCAAATTTTTTTTTTCAACCTTCTCTCGTCAGCGTCATACACGTCGCATGTGTAATATGGAATATGTCACATGCTGCTGTGCTGGAAAATTCTAATGACAGTAAAGGGTCGTAGTCTTCAGGTGACGTTCGCTGTCACCAGTTGCCATGACAGCCGACTTGGCGATGGGTCTTAATTAAGCCAGCCTGTTGTTACACATACGCACCGTTGCACGCAGCACAATTAACTTAAAAAAAAGCGTTGTCAAGCTGGTCAATAGCATAACTTCCAGCTGGCAAGTAAAAGAATCAACTATTTTCGTTTCCTTGTTTTTTCCGAAATTCTGAAATGGATTAATTAACCCATTTTTGTTTTTTTCTGAAAACTCTTTCTTTGCTCAGCTGTTTGTCCAAGCCTCTGCTAGCTAGCCTGGCGGAACAACAAAATCTTGTGTGTGGCTCGATTTGCCGCCAGCTGCAACATGTGCAGCAATAAAGCCATACACAGACAACGACAACAGCACAATAAGCTTTCTCTGTCTCTCTCTCTCTCTCTCTCTCTCTCTCTCTCTCGCTTACACACATTCTCATGGATATATGCATGCCCGCATCTAAAGTGCTTCAGTCTGCGTGTGTTGTGTACAAAAGTTGCTTCAGCTTCATGACAGGTGTTGAAAACGGCGCCAACTTGTTTGGCATTGCCTGCGCCAGTGTTGTGGAACAGTTTACTATTTTGGGGCGATATGCAAATTGAGCTGGCGACAATAACAACAACTAAGCAGAGAGCTCTGCTCATTATTCTGGCCATGACTGTCAGAGCCAATGATTGTTTATCTTTAGCATTTGCCTGATTAGCTGCAGCTCATTTGCTTTTACGAAATTAGTAGCTAAAACATTTTCATTAAATTTGAACTGAAAAATATTTAAAATGTTTCACATGCATTTTTAATATAATTTTGTAATTTAATTAAATACAATTTTCCTTGCTCGCCAGCAAAAATAAAATATTTTTCAGAATCTCACTGGGCTGTCAATAATTTAATTATTATTTTAATAACTTTATGCACAATTTATAGCTGTTTATGCTAGAGATATTTAAGCTTCTTGTTAGATTTAATTCTTGAGAAATTTTCTGTTTATAGTACCTATATTTGTCTATTATAAAATTATACAATATATATTTTAATGGCAACTTAAGCTGCTTAAATGAAAAACCAACTCTCCTTATGTTATCATAGAAACCGTTTGCTTTTGATGCTGCGACATTCTGATCAAAGGAAAGTCCTACCGCAATTTGACCTTTTCAGACTTTTTTTTTCATTTAAACTCTATTCTGAAAGCATTTAAAAAGCTAGTGAAAATAATTGAGCTCAGGCAAACTGCAGAGCAATGTGGTTAAGTACATAGAGTTAGTTTAATTTGGTTACATTGGCATGGCAATATGCGCGCGCACACACACCGTGATAGTCAAATAGTCAACCTGGAAAAATTGTGGAAAGCAAATTCTTAGATTGAATTAGGCCAGCTGACTAGATAAAAAAAACATGCGATAAGAGAGACAGCAGTTTAGCTAGAGACTGAGAAGCTGCTATAGCCGGGCTTGCGCTGTCATCAGCTATATGAGTATTGGTTTCTCTGCACGTCCGGTTCCAATTTCAACTATTATGCAGGCATGACAGCAGAACAACCATTACACACAACTACAGTTGCAGCTTCAGGTTATCTGCTGCGGTTCGTCTAGCTCTAGTTTCTGTGTTTGCAACCGCACAATGGCAAACTTTAATGTCCTTCAAGGAATTTTATTAATTTTGCCAGTTTTCTTGGAACTTTATTTGAGAGAGTAAAAAAGAATTTTTACAAACTTGTTTGCTTTCACATTTTTTCACTTCTATTGTTGACCAGTCTCTAAGGCTTTGTTTGTGGCGACATTTTTGCGGTAAATTGCTTGTCCCAAAAACCATTTTTTTAGCTAAGTCAACTGAATTAAGCTGAATAAATATTTGTGAAGTTAGCTTGTGTTGATATCAAATTCTTTTGTATAGCCTTAAAATAAATATTAAAATAAATTACAAAAATGTCTTAAATATGCAGCACTTGTGCAAAAAAAATGTAATTAAAATCAAGTATAATAACTGAAAGTGCAACTAGGCATAATATTTCATATACCTCATATTGCGCGTAGTTTTATTTTGAGTAATTCACATTTTCGACTAACACAGCTAAACTTTTAGCACCATTCAATTAGCATTTTTTCAGCCAACAAGCGGTATTAATCAAACATTTGCCACGCCCCTCTGTCCGCCCTCTTGTTGGTTGCCTTGTTAATTATTAATATCGCTTAACTTTTGGGGCCAGCTCGGCAGTTTTTGGGCCTCATTTTTGTGCTCTTGCGGGTAATGAAATTGTGTTTTGTTAAACGAAGCGTTTCATGTTGTATTAAGTTTATATATATAAGTATATAAATATATAAATATATATATTAAGCTGTAAATGGCAACGGAATTTTTATGTTAGCTAAAGGTATGCGGCTTATAGTTACGCTAGACAGAAATAAATATGAAATTCATAGAAAAATCTTACTCAGTTTTGTTTTTCAATCATTGCCAAGCTCAGCTGGCATATTGGCCAAGCTTTCAGACATGAAAAAATATATATTTTTTTAGTATTTGACCCTAAGCTAAGTGACCCACGGCAAGTGCCACATGTCAGGCATCAGCCAAGTTGACAAGGTGAAGCAGCTAATGGGGCGTTGCGAACGGAATGTCGCTTAAGAATATATTTTATTAAAACTAAGCTAAATTTGATGTGGAAATAGTAGCTTACAAATTAAGCTTATTACACATTAATGTAAGTGGCCATTAGCTAAATGATTTTGAGCATTCGTTAGAGCACAGTGCTACGGCACGGCAGAGCTGTAAGTATATTTGATATCACATAATTGATTTAAATTTGTTCAAGCGGAGCTGTGCACATGGGAAATCGTATAAATCCCATTTCCAATCGCTGCTTATGGCATGCCCGGCCTGCATGCGATGATATTCAATAACAAACCTGAAAGTAAAGCTCGTGATGAGGCATTCCTGCAGCACACACGTAACCAATCTGTGCCGCCCACAAGCTGGCTGCGAGTAACTCAGGTGTAGTTAAGTGGCAGCAAGGTGAAGCGTAGCTAGATAGTACTATAAGCTGATTGCATAAAGCCAAGCCAAGCCAAGCTCTATAGATGCAGCGAGCAGGAATGCTTGAGTCAGGAGCAATGCCATTATGTGATAATAAATATACTCAAGCAGACGGATTTGCTTTGTGGATTAATTAAGGGCTTCAAGTGGGTCAAAGGGAAGAATATGAAACAAAATGCTACTGATAATTATAAGAACAAATAGAATGATAATTATAGAAATGTTGTATAACATTTATTACCGGCCATTTGATTCCATGAATCCAATCAAGTTTCTATACAGTTTTAATCATCTTTTTGCCAGCTTGCTCAATCTATTCGAAGCACTCATGTTGCAATTATGCTCAACTCTTAGCGAACATTTTAAATATAGAAATCATGTCAGCTATGCGCGCAACACATCTTTCTATTATCGTTAAATTTACTTACCCGATAACATGGCAATCAGCCAAGCGCCCCATGTTGCAGCTCTGATATTTGCCTGCAGTCAGCTACGCAGAGCCGTTAACAACATCTACCCACACACACACACACACACACACACAGGCACACACAAACACACGCATATGTATCATTATCAAATGCAGCAGCTTCGCCACTTATAGCAGACATCACGTAATTACTGTAATGAGACTCATTAGATGCAACGGGACCAAAAAGGCGCAGGGATCCACGGCTGAATGAGCACAGTCAGTTGCACAGTGCACAGTCAGTTGCCCCTGGCAGCGGTTAAGCAGTATTTGTGTTATGAGTGCCACATGCAGCATGCTTGACTTTGCCAGTGCGCTGCGTTAACTTGTTGCAAACAGCTTTAAAGTTCCCACTACAATCAAGCAAATGACGTCGGACCACATGAGTGAACTGAGTAAAGAGCCTATGCCTTTTGCCAGCCAAAGCAAAGCAAAGCAACTGAGCTGCAGTTGATGGGCAGCCCAAAAAGACCAACAGCTGGAGATGCAGTTGCTGAAGCTAAAGCTGTCAACTGGCTGCTAATTGTTGTTAGCTCTAATATGCAAAGGGTGCTGCAGTCAGGCAGGCAGCTGTCAGTTAGGGTCTGTAGCACACACACTTCAAATGCACGGCTGCATTTCGATGGATGTGAGTATATAAGTATGTGTGTGTGTGTGTGTGTGCGTGCGTGTGTGTGTGTATGTGTATGTGTAAAGCTAAAGCTTTAACGGTTTCAGCCCAAGCTGTTGGCTGCTGCACTTAACGATGCATGCATGAGTTGGCCCAAGCCTTTGCCGCAATTTGTTTGCCTCACTGCTGCGGCTTTAGGCAAAAGTTTTTCAATCAATTTCATATGAAAAGTTTTCATTTAATACACAAAGGCTGACAGTGCGTATGCTTAATAAAAAGATAATCAATTGCCATAATTGTTAGCATATGAACGGCAGCAGCAGCAGCAGCAGCAGCAGCTGCTTACCTTGAGTTTATTTACAATTCTATAGAGAATTTAATATTTTAATTTAAATACAGCTCAGAAACTTTAGTTGTACTGAATGCTAGCTATTTAATTAATTTTCAGCTATAACATATTTCAATAATTGGCCTAGCATCAAACATGTTTGCTTGCAACTTAAAGGTTTTATGGAACGTTGCAACTCAGAGAGCTAGCAGATTGTCTAGATCCCATTCTCCACTTATACTTATGGCATATAAATCATTTTCAATTTCTAATTAATAGAGTGCAGAAAATGTACGGCATGTTTGGTTATTGACCATATGAACGCAATTCAAACTGTCATAACAAAACCATTTATAAAGCCATTTTGGGCTTGGGCGCAATTAAGCAAAGTTTGCTAAGTCGCTTAACACAAATTACAATTATAAATTAGCCTAATTAATGAGCAAGCTAATGCGCCAGTTAAACTTCAATATCAAGTTTAAATTACAAATAAGCTAATTACAGCCCTTAGCTAATTATTCGTAAAGCCTCAAGGCGAGTAAGCAATAGCTGGCATGAAATTTAATATTTTGATGGCAGAATACAACTATTGAGGGAATAAGCATTCGATATAGTTCTGCTGCCGGGGTTTTTCCATTATTATACTATCTGATTGCTGAGCACGCTTCATGCATATTATTTTCTTCATAAGCTGAAGCTAAGCTCTCCAGCTGAGTCTCTAAAGTTTCACTGATTCGTTTGTATTATTTTCTTTCAGTTATATTTCTCCAACTCCTGTGGCAACTTTTTATACCCAGCAGCCTTGGCAAATGGAAGTAGAGGGTATAATGTGTTTGTGATAATGTATGTAACAAGCAAAAGGAGGCGTGGCAGTCTACACACAGTATATGTATTGATGAATTGAGCGCCGAGCCACGATGTACCCCTGTCCGTCTGGTCGTTTGAATGAACTCAATGATTTTGTAAGCCACAAAAATGAGTGAAATTTCGAAGGTGGATGGATTCCTGTATGCCATACGCAGTATGAGCTTTTCATTATTTGATTTCGATACCTCATGCCATGTTGTTATTATCAATAATAATCAATCAATTGATTTGGTTTTTTATGCGTAGCATACTCGACGGGCTTCTGCGTTAAATAAACAGATTTTGATTTCGACTTTTTGATACCTTCAAATACCCTGTCCACAAAATTGAAAATCAAGTTTCCATAGTAATGTCCATTTGCAGGCCAGACGCAGTCGTGAAACAATTGGAATAGCAGCACTTCGGTTTCTAGTATCTCCTAGTCGGGCACTAGGACAGCTGGAGTCTCTAACTTCTTTTGTTTTTGGTATGATTTAAATTTTCATTAACATGTTTGTTTTCCAAAATTGTATGTGGGCTTTTCGCTGACTCCGCATCTAGCAGCATATTTTAAATAATGAGAAAACTTTCGCAATTCTAACAATTCTTACAATTCTTGCATGATTTTAAATACAAGCGAAAAGTTTAATTGTAAATTCATTACCCACGCAACATTTGTTTTTTTTTTATGTAAAGAAAACAACTTTTTTATATATATTTGTTTTTTTTGGTTTAATTTATTACATTTTAATAAACAAGCTTTACATGAATTATTATAGTTTCATAGTTAGCTGAATGTAAATTACTTACTTTTTAATTATATAGCTAATTTTATAAACGAATTACAGCTATTATAACAAGTAACAAATTGTTGTTGGTTTTTTTTATTTCGATCGAAATGACAACGTTTTTTTTTTTATATAATTAAATTACATATAGTTTAAGTATTTAGCATAATTTCCGAATTGTTTGCAGTATTTAAGTAGATTTAATGCTAATTGTGAAACATTCAAAGTGAGCTGCATTTGCATGACAAATACGTAGTTTGATTTTATTTATATATATATATATATTTATTTATATTAGCCAACAATTGAATTTGCATTGAAAACTTTATTAATTCCTATTATAATTGATTGAAAATATTTGCTGGGGCTCAATGGCAAACACTTTCAACAATATACAGATTTTCAAATTTATTTTTATTTCCTTTTTTTTTTTTTGCATATTTTTACAACTTTTTTTAATGCAGCCTTCGCTTATCACTTATAAGTATTGTTTATAAACAGTCGATGCTTCTAGGTAAAATCGCTTGATTTCAACAATTTTATATACATATATATAACTAAAACGTATTTCTATTATTATTATTATTATTGTTTAACAACTAATAATGTGTAGCAAAAGCTAAAGTTCTTAAGTACAAAAAGCTGTACGATATTTTAGCCAATTATCCTGAAACTTATGCAAATTATTTATAATAATAATAGAAATTAAATAAAATATTTAATAAATATATTTCGTAGAGCCGCTCAAATATATATATATATATATATATATATATATATATATATATATATATATATATATATATATATATATATATATATATATATATATATATATATATATATATATTTATATATATATATATATATATATATACAATAATTGATATAAAAAAAATTTTTTTTTATTTTTATAAATCAAATTGTTTAATCGCTCGATACACGCTTAGTCATCCTGTTTGATTTGCATTTGACAGGCGCGCATTCTTGCATGTGCACACAGAATTCTTATTCCGTTTTTTTCACTCTGTATATTATTTTTTTTAAATATGTCATTGCCAAGTCGATGGTGCGTATGAATGATGTGCATTATTATCAGTTTATTCTTTGTATTGTTGTTATTTGTATTCTGGCTGATGTTATGCAAAACGCCCTAATGTATGCAATACTTTATTGTGCGCACCACAAAGCAACTTATCAACCGTAAACTGAAGATTTGGACCAAATATACATATATCTATATATATATATATATATATATTTATATTTTTTATTGAATTTCATTTACATAAGCAGCTATATCTAATTGCGTTCACGAAACTACGTTGCATGCGAGCAGCCAATGCTGGCAAGTGGCAGCACTTCGCCGACACACAGGCGATGATCCACTGCACCGCGGGCACTGTCCACAACTACGACAATGGCATGGCATGGCTTTAGCTCTTGGGTATTGCCGCCGGCCACATGACTGGGCGCTTGCAGCTGCTGGATTGTGTGCTACAGGTTCGTCACTTGGGTGGTCGTTGTAGTGGTGGTGGCAGCCAGTGTCACCACTTGTGGCTGCTTGTGTATCGACTGGCACTTGTCAGGTGCCGCCGCCACCACAGAGCGTTGCAGCCCGTCTGCCCTGGTCGCTGTCAGCTCATCCTGTGCCACGGGCAGCCACTTGTCCAGAAACTTTGGTCGAAATAGCAGCGTAAATGTGCTGCGAAATTGTTTGCTCATGGAGCAGTAGAGTATGAAATTGATGCTGGAATTGATTAAAGCCAGTATGTCCATAAGGTCACCTAAGGAGTCAAGCAAATGAATTTATGTGCTGAACAGCTCGAGGTGTGTCTAAGGTGCTATAGTTCACACTTACTCAGTTTGAGATAGCATTGAAGGAGAAATGCATTGCCCAGCACCGTGTTCAACAGTCCCATAATGCCCTGTGGAAACTCTGTGATGAGGAACAGCAGCAGCACCGCCAGCAACATGCGTGTGGTGCGATCTGTTTGCTTCTCCTTCTCCAGTATTTTGCTGTTCTTGCGCGGTCGCTCCGCTGGCTTGCCATTGACCACAGTCTTGGTGCCGTTGCTAGACGACGTCGCCGAAGCCGGTTTGCTGGTCAGCTTCTTGCGTCGCCTTTTGGCCTCCAGCAGAGCCATGATGAGCCGCACCGAGAGTATGGTCAGCGCGATGCAGGGTATCAACTTGATGACCACGCTGTAGATCAGAAATGTGGCATTCAGCAGTAAGGGCTTGTGCAGGGCCAGATCACTGTGGGACAGCCGATAGACGGTCACATTGCGCACCACAATGGGCGCGGGCACAGCGGTTGGCATTGGCGTTGTGCTCAAAATGCTCACGTTGACCGCTTGAGTATTGTTGGCCATTGTGCTGGGGGGCGTGGCATTTAGAGCAGCAAACGTGGCAGCTTGCAATTCGTTTCTATAGTCGATCACGTACTGGCTAATGGGTATGCTTTTTATCACCTTGCCCTCCGCATCCAACTGCTCCATCCATTCGGCAATGGCCGTGATCAGATAAAGCGAGGGTGAAACCACCAGCACACACACTACATACGCTGTAGTTATGGTTATGATAGTGGTGCGCATGCCGCACCACAAACGATTCTTTTGCGGATAGCCCACTGCAATGTAACGCCAAACGGCCAGCGTCACTGTCAGCCAAATGGAGATCGTGTGCAGCACCTGGGCAAAGATCGAGTGAAACATGATGAAGCAGGCCCAGCCATAGCTGAGCTTCTCCTCTCTTGGCAGACTATCCTTCAGTATATAATCGTGCACCGTATAGGGTATATACTCCAGCATGACAGCTAAATCGGCTACGGCCAAGCCTGTTAGAATCGCATTCGTAGGTGAACGCATCTCACGCCGTGTCAGCACAATAACGTTCAAGGTATTGGCTATGGTGCCCAGTATACAAACCACCAGCGAGACATAGCCATGCATGTTCTTATAGCTTAAGGAGAGAATAGAAGAGAAGAGAATGAAAGAGATAATGAGCAGATAGAATGCTTAATGAGATTATCTATAAATAATTTATACGTTATACGTTGCTAGGCACATACAAGCTCAAATACCTGTCTGGCAATAAGAAAGTTACTTATGAATGTGACCTTTAATTACCTAAGCTCTGCGTGTGGTAAGCCATTAAAGTGGGCCCATCAAGATGACGATTTGCTGGCTGGGTGGGCGCTTAAATTATAGCCTGTCTGTCTGTCTGTCTGTCTGTCTGACTGCTGTAGCAATTAGATGTGTATCTAGCACTTGGTCATTTGCTTTGTGCATCACATGGGTACGTGCCGAATTGGCAAGACGCAACTTGGAAGACGTTGTCACGGCCAGACAGCCTCAAACTCAGTTAGTAGTCACTACAAGCACCACTCAAGTGGATCGTATACACAAAAAAAAAAGAAAAAAAAAAAGAATAGGAATAAAAACTGTTAAGAAAAATTGTGTCAACAGTCGCACAAAGGCACAGACGCAGACAGACGTGCATTGGGTGCAACCCTTTCTGATGTTCAATGTCAGGGCGACGGGACGTATCCGTGATATTAATGGTAAGGCTGAAGGCAAACTGTGCGACACGCATAAAACAAGCAATTAACATGAATCAACAGTCGTGTTCATTTGACAGCTCGTTTTTTGCGGCAATAAGAAAAACGTTTTCATTTCGCCAACTTTTTGCGTCCCGTGGGGAAACCAGCCGAAAATGATGCCAAAAATGATGCCGAAAATAAATTATTTGCCATATGAGAAAGCAAAAAAAAAAAGAAAAAAGAAATGAAGAAGAAGAATAAATAGAAAATGCTTCCATTTTGATAGACAGCATGTCGCTGTGGCACTTTTTGTAATGGCTTTTAACTCGTTTCCGCATATGTCAGCCATCACAAAAATTGAGAGCTAAACGGAAGCGTTTTTCTTGTTGTTGTTGTTGTTGTTGTTGTCGTGTTGCTGCTGTTGCGTTTGTCATTTGGGAAAATACATAGACCAACTACAGACAGGTATGTTGCGTATTCGCAGGTGAACAAGCCTCACTTTTTTTACGCATATTTTAGAGCAACATTCATCAAAGACTTTCACAGAACGCGAACGCGCATTCCGCGCGCGTTTTCTTTGGCCTGGCTCTGCTCACTTAATATAGAATACCTAGCTTAGTTAAATTTATTGCTCTAGCTAATCCCTGTTGATGGATGGTCACATTGCTGTTTATGTTCGCATTAAATTCCTTTGTTTATTAAAGTCTAGGTCCAAAATGAGCTGCATTTGAAGCTCTCTGGCAATGCTGGGTACGTCCCTTGAAAGTTGTTTCCACTACTAATTGCTGGCCAAGCCATTAGACTTTGCATAGTTGAACATGTTTGTTATGAAAATTGGAAATGCTGTGGTCCCAGCTAACACATTTCGGCATAATTTCTAGGTATTTTTGCTTTGCTTTCAGCAGCTGGCCCACAAATTCAAGTCCACTCAAGCGCACCAAATGGGCAGTTGTTTCAAATCTCCAACTAGTCGTAAGGTAAACACAAGCTGTGAATATTTCATTGGAAAGTCGAGGTTTTACCAAATAGCTGAGCATTAAATTCAAGTGCAGGCATATAAAAGAAATGGTTGAATGCTTGGCCAGGCAGAAAAATGGCCTGAATCTTAACGGAGAACAAACATACAGAACATAAACATAACTGACCCAGAAATAGAGAAAGAGCGACAAGTTTTAGGATCGCTTTACTTGTAGGCGGCGACAATTAGTAGATTAAGAATATCCATTCCATAGCAAGAAAACTCAATTTGTTTTCCATACTTCAGCAATATTTTCAATTACTTGCAACAATGCTGGCACGTAAGTAATAGAAAAAGAAAAAAAGAAAAACTTTCACAAATTTTCAGCTATTTCAGCGCTTTTTGCTTTGCTGTTTACTTTGCATTGTAAGATAGAGAAAGGAATAAAGATTTTTACTTAAAAGCAAACCAAATATATGTTTATGGCAGCAATGGGATCGAGTGTGCAGCAGAGGACCCGAGTGCCAAATGGCAACGTGTGGCAGCTTTAAAGCAGCCTGTGGCTGAGTTACAGACTTGATTGCCTCACACTTTATGTAAGTTTAATTTCTTGCTGAGTAAACAGGCAACAACAGAACAGAACAGACACACACTCCCCCCGCTCCATTTAAAGGGCGCACAATGAAGAAGGCAACACCCTTGGGGCCCAGTCGGCACCCACGTAAATTTTTGAGAACCGAAAAGTTTCGGTCACCAGCTCGGGCCGTAAAAATTTAGAAATATTTCCAAATGCCTTTGCCTGCTGCAAACTAAACAAAAAGCCAGGATGTGAAAAATTTATTCGTTTTGTTGTAAGTAGGCAAATGCTGCAGGCTTAGAGCTTTTATTGGCATTGCAGGCAACGCTGTTTGCTCTGCACACACGACAACAAACAGCGCGCTGTGTGTACGTCTGTGTGTTTGTGTGTGTGTGTGTGTGTGTGTGTGTTTGTGGCACGTGTGCAGCAAAGACTATAAAATTCAAATGCTTATCCAATGTTAGATTGATAGAGCGTTAAGTCGCAAAATCAGCGCTGCATTTAAATACCTAATAAATGTATTTTTTATTACAGCCAGAAAATTAATCGACTTTTGTTTCACTTTTGCTTTTTTATGTATTTCTGATGGGGCCAATCAAATCAAATTGTATAGCTTACCAATGATTGCACTAAAAATCAAGAAAATTATCTAGAGAATTCAATTTTTACCATGATGCTTAACCTTGTCATGATATACACATATATGTATACACACATACATAAATGGAAACTCTTATTTCTGCGAACTTTTTCAAATGCGGAACAATAAAAACTGAAATTATTTTGCAATACGTTTTAAGTGGTTATAGCAAGCAGCAGACGAGAAGCTGCTGCACGCTGTCCATGCAGTTGCCTGAGTGTGTGAGTGTATGTGTGTGTGTGATTGTGTGTGTAGCTGCGTGTGTAGCTGCGCGTGTGTGTGTTATGTAAGTGTGTGCTGTATATTTTGTTATTGTGTATGGATGTGATGGCAGGCACACACTCGACTAGAGCACTCTTATTCGTTTTTACACCCTTTATACCTATTGAAAATGAGCTAAGCGGGGCATATGGGCTTCGGTAGCAAGTAAAAGAAATATAATTTAAAATTATGTTAGATGAAGTTTGAAGACATAAAAACTGATTGTACATAAATGTTACAAAATATCTAAACCAACGAATTATAAAAAGATTTGTGTAATGTTAGAGTAATGAATCTATCTATTAAATAAATTTGCGAACATATAAGTTTAATTTATGTAATAAATAATCAAATGGCAAGTCCTACTCAATATTTTTAAAATAAAAAATGTTCCATTATTCAAATGACTGTCGAAATAGAGTTATAGCAAATGGTATCAGTCTTGTGTGGTCACCCCATCCAAGAAGAGCCCACGTTGCTTTTCAGGGTGTTAGCAAGTCGAGCACTCTCCACTGGCACACTCTCACTGGTTTTCCTATTATTTTCATATATTTCTCTCATTTTACGAGCGCTGAGCATGCAATTTAAGTAAATATTTTGCGCTGTTCATATTTTATAGTTTAATTATATATAATTTTTATGGGTTCTGCTGCTGTCATAAAGTGCTCGTTTGACCCAAAATCACAATTTGTCGAAATATAAGTGAATGGGTTTCTGACAATGCAAGGCATTAATCGATTTCGGCAATGCTTTAATTTCTAAATATTCTGCTGAGTGCATTCGGTGCTGTCCTTGAGGAATGCTCGGGCTGCAGACATTGGCATTAGCATTGGCATTGCCATAGACTTACCTCGTATGGAAATTATCTATGCCCGTGCCGCAATAGAGCGGCGTCGTATCATTGCTGCTGCTAGCCATTGTTGTTGTCCTGCTCGATGTTGTTGTTGCTGTTGCTGTGCTGTTGTTGTTGACACTCTAGACTGCCAAGGTCAGCAGCGGCAGCGGCATCGGCATCGGCATCGGCATCGGCAGCGGCGGCAGCAGCGGTGGCCCGTGCATGAAATGCGTTGCCCGCAGATGCATTAAAAATTTAATATTGTTCAAATGTCTGGCAAGTGCTGAAAATAAAATAGATGATAATATAGCGTTAAACGCGGCGTATGACTTATTTAAATTGTAAATGGATGCGTATACGCCGCATGCGCGCCAAACCGCTTAAATATTTTATCACGCGCCTTAGTCCAAGCACCAAAGTCGATTAATGTAATGCGACAAAAATTCCTCATGCTACTCACGTCAAGTGGCTGCTAAACGGCACATGCCTCCTAGTCACACACAATTTAATTGCCACAATGGCCAGCTGCAGTGCAACTAAATTAGAGCTCATCGCCTGGTGCAGCCGACCCAGCTGACCCAGCTATGACCCAGCCAAATCGCATTAGTATTTGTGCAGATATGTGCCGAAGTTATTCTCTTTATCCAAGGGCTAAATTAGATTTGTATTCGCAGGGCACGCAAACAAATGGCATGTCTTAGCAAATGTTATCTATCTTGCTGTTGCATCCCACTATCTGTATCTATGTCTGTATCTTTCTATCTATTTTGCTCAAATCTGCTCCAACGCTCGTGCTGAGCTATTTGTTATCTGTCATGCGCTTTGCTTTGCAGTCGTTGCGGTTACTGCACTTTTTCAGCTCTCCACAGTTTTTAATTACATTTGCCGCGCAACTCCACTTGGCGAGCTGTTCGGGCGCGAACTTCAGGCTACAGTAATTAACACGTACCACGGCTGGTGAAACCGCAACAAAAGCTCCTTAAATATGCAGCACAGGCAGTACACTGGTTAGCAGGCAATTTAATTTGTAATTGTAATGAATTCTAAATTCGCAAATTATAGTCAACCAGCTTACGCTTCGACTAAATTGTTAGCTCCATAGCTAATCACATTTGGTTGATTAATTTCTTCGGGGACTCGGAAATTGTAAAGTGTTGTTGAAATTCGGCTAATGTGGGGAAGGGTTTTTTCATGGAGATAATAATCAAAGAAGATGATTTCATATAATGTTAGTTAGTTATAGAATCTGTATGGCTGAGTTCAGACAGACTTTCAAGTTAGTTATGGAGTATGTTTAGTTGGGCTTACGCAGACTTTCAAGTTCGTAGCTAAACAAAAACAAAACTAAAAACCAAACAAACTTAGTAGAAGATCTTACATTTTTGATTGATTTTGGCTGACAAATGTTTTCGCAAAGTTATTGTTTGATTCAGGATTATCAAATTCTGTTGTTCTCTGTCAATCAATTTGTGCTACAAATTGAAAACAAATTGAATTTGGGTTTAATTAGCTTTTATATTCAAGTTTTTCTGCAAGCAAATAATTGTCTCTTAAGCTAAGCAAAACAATTTGTTTGACTTTAATTTTACTGCTATTTGATACATTATAATTAAATGACTACAGCCTTAAACCATATGGAATTTCTGCTGCATAAGAGGCAAGAATTCATTAATATTCGTAATCAACTTCGAAGTCGCCAACGCTTTAATATTAAAAAGAAATTGAGCTCGACACACTCGGACGTGCTCACTCACCACATTAATAACAACAAAATTCAAAGAACTATATATAGCGAAGAGTGCGTATTAATTTACTTTTAATTACATCAATTATCGTCTGTGTGTGTGTATGTGTGTGTGTGTGTAATGGCATGACAAATTAAATGATTAATTTGGCACATTTGCTGGTGCTGGGTGGCGTGCGCAGAAAATTGTGCTATATTTGTTGCAACACTGTAAAGGACTAGCGAAAGCAACTGATTTTATTTAAGAGCGCATAGTGATCGAATCAAGCAAGGCATCAATTCAGAAATCAACGCAATCAATTACACAGCAACAGGAACTTCATTTTTCGCATGAAAGACCTATTAATAACACAGATGTGGCACAGATTTTCATTTGTGGCACAGTCCAGTGCGCACACGTACAATGGACAATTCAAGAAGCGACTGATTTGCGCTTAGGTAGCTGCCTGGCATACCAATGCCAATGCCGTTGCCAGTGCCACAGTGAAAGAGATCAGCCACAAATCGGAATGCTTTCATTTGTGTGTGCCCCCAGGCAGACAGAGGGCTTCATGTTGCCTTTGTGGCCAGTTGGCGAACAATGAGAAATGGCAATGACAAGTCCGATTGAAGGGATCACGTAACCCTAGCTAGCATGTTCCTTGCTTACTCGCTTTTGTCTTGGTTCCAGTATTATCTGGCTTGAGCACTTGATTTATGCTTTGATGCATACTTCACCGTGTTGGATTTAAAGCCAGAACGTTTCAGTTAATATGCATTTTCTACCATTGATTACAGTTATTGATTTAAGTGTATTTATGTGCTTTGCTCAACGCACTCGCCACTCTCATTTCACTCTCTGCTCTTTGCATTTCATTTATTTGCGTGCAAACAACAAGTTGAATTTGCTTTGGCATTTTTGTTTACCCCAGGCGAACGCCATTGGCATTATTTAAAAATTGTTTTTTAAATTGTTGCTCTTAAACAAAATGAAATTGCAAATGATGTGAGCGTATTGTGAATGGGCGTCAGATAACAGAGCATAACAGCCAGTGATTGGTGGAAATTTCTTCAGTTAATGGACCTAAAAAGATGGCGATGCATGAAAAGCAAAGCTGAATGAAACTGGAGTGTGTAAAAAGATTGCCAGGATATGCGGAAGCAGCTGAGCTATAGACAGCAAGATGCTTAAGCTACTGGCAAATTGAATGAAGAACAGAAAGCATAAGAACACATGGGCTTCTCTCTATCTTATTATCACATAAGCTGATACTTTCAGGTATATTTCTCTCCATCTGAATCTGAAGCTAGTTAGTTATTCGAATCTCTCTGTCTCCTACTTTTACTGTAATATAAGCTATTATACGAATCTTTTCGTCTATTACTCTCTCTCTCTCTCTCTCTCTCTCTCTCTCGCGTGTCTCACTATATCTATATTTATAATTAACTATACCGCGATGCGCTCTCACGCGGCTGCATTGTAAATTTCTCATTAGTGATTTTCTTGGCAGCAGCAACAACAACAACAACAGCAACAACATCAAACTGTAACAAAGGCCAACCGTGATTATAATAGAAGGGCTGACAGTCAAGCGAAGAGACGCGCGGGGCTATTGTGACGCTGTGCCACACTTAAAGTTGCATGCATAATGCATATGGGCTGTCACGGCTCAGCTGCAGCGTTTAACTCAGTTGACGTATAATACAACTTTAATTGCTTGAATCTGCACTCTTGGCTTAAACACAGCTGCTTTCGGCTTAACACATTATATTTATCATGTTGTTGGCTTTCATAAAACAGTTGAGTCATGGTCACAGCCCAGCATAAATTGCAAAGCGTGTGGGTGGGCACGATTGTGGACTTGTGGGCGAGGGCGAAGGAACACATTGAGCTGTTGCTGATGGCACTTGCAGCACGTTTGCTTGGCCCCTGGCCATGACTGTTTGTATACACATATATACATATATACATGTATATATATATATATATATATATATATATATATGTATGTATATTTATGTACAGAGTACAAGCATAGCTACAAATACGAACACAAATGCAAACATAACAGTTAACTGTAAATATTTTGGCAGACTTTCTATTCTGTCAGCTAATATCCTAGCAAATTTCCGCCAGATGTCCTCGACACAATCACTAGCATATTCCCTAATCTTCACTACATCTCTCTCTCTCTCTCTCTCTCTCTCTCTCTTTTACTCTGTGCTCTCTGATTTGTAGTCTTTTGTGTAGCTTTCCATGCCTGACTGAGCAAAAACAAAATTATGACAATCTGTGTCAACTGTTGGTGAAAATGCAACACAAAGCACAGAAGGGCTTGCTTATTCCGGATTAATAAATACTATATACCCTAGTTAGATATGATGGAATTGTTGCCATGGTAATTATTATTTTTTATTTTTTTGGTTCTACTACCTACTGAACTTATTGGGCCATAAAGCTATTGTCTAAACTTATACAAAAGTATCTATCCTAGCAAACAGATTAATGAATATTTTGCTATGGCAACTCTTTTTAATATTAAACTGCTCTCCACTTGACGTGGGGTTAAAGGAAGGAGTGGCAATTTGCAGAGAAGCTTTTTTTAATTGCAAAAGTATACATTTCTATGTAGCATTAATAGCTGAGTCGAGTTTGTTTTTCGTATCTATGCGCAAAGTTTTTCCTGACTTCATAAATTAAAGATTAAAAGTTTGATTTACCAAATTGGTAAGCTTATATGATTTCATGATTCCTTTTAAACTTGAATTTTATTCGATCCTTTTCTATTCTATACGCGGATATATTAATATCTCTTTATTCCCCCTCTCTCTCTCTCTCTCTCTGATCCTCTTATTCGATTACGAATCTGCCCACCTCTCTCTCTCTCTCTCTCTCTCTCTCTCTCTGTCTGTCTTTCTCTAACTTAATTCTGGTATTATTTTTAATACCTAGTCGATCCTGCCCCACTTTATACTCAGCTATTCAAATAGAATTTCAGTTTTCACCGTTAGCTTAGAAGATTACAATTTGTTTTCTTAATTACTGGCAACAATTAATTCTTTGGTATAAATCTTTGGCCGTCATGCTGACTTCTCGAATGCTTACAATAAAATTCCTTTTGTCACATTCAGTTCGTTTCATACAGTTTTAATCAAATCGCTCAGGTGCCCCAGCCTGTTGACACAGCAGCAGCCTTGCTATTGTCCTTGCCAATAATTCAAATGTCAGTCAGTCAGCTGTGTTGATTGTGGCTGCTGCTGTTGCTGCGTCTTATTTAAGAAATTCTTTTAATGGCGATGGCAAAACTCGATTTATTGTGAAAAATGCAGTTGAAGGAATTTGTTAAGTCGTATAAAATTCACATTACGCTAAGCATGCGTGTGTGTGTGTGTGTGGGTGTGTGTGTGATCATGTGTGTCTGCGTGTGTCTATTTGCTGTTGTGTTGGATTCAAGCTCAGCACTTTCCTTTTGGTCCCATCACGCATACGTCATGTTGTCTGGCGGCAGACAAAAGCGAGCTCATTTGACATTCGCATATCATATAAGAAAATTGCTTAAGGAAGCATTCACAAAAAAAAATAAACTTGTATATCAAAGCCAGAACTTTTTCGAGCTTAACCCATTACTAGAGCGTACATCAAGAATTCAAATATATGTTGGCAATCTGATGTCTACTGTCGGCTGCAGTAAAAACATTTGACATTGAAGAATGAATTTATTATCGCGCAAGAACATCTCACACACGATAGCAAATGCACAAAAGTTATAAGATGAAGCAAGTAGCTGCAATGGCTAAACAATGAGATACTAATGATATTATTATTATGCACAGCAAACATTGTAATCTGATTAATAAAGTGTGCGCCATTATGTTTGAGTCTCATGAATAGATATGCAAATTGGCACATTCAAGCTGGCTATCAGCTGCCACCTGCCTGCCATAATAATCAGGCTAATCACGGTTAGCCAACACTTGCAACCTCAGCAACAACAAGCACTTGGCTTATCAATGCAATTACACATGAGCTCATGTTATTTGCAGCTGCTATCAATGCATTGTGCAGGGATGAGTTTGAAGTGTTGCCAGTAAGCCCAAATCTGGTCAACTAGTTGAAGAAACGTCGCATACAATAGATAAAAGGCAACGCCTTTTGACCTAATTGAAACGTGCCAGTTCAGGCTGAAATACCCGTTAGCCAGTTGGCCAACTGAATGCTAGCAATTTGCACCAGCAAAACTTGCACATGTGTCGAAGCGTGTAAATAGCTTAACAAAGTGAAAGTCCTGTGTAAGGAGCACGTCCTCAAGTGCACAGCAGTGGCAAAACAAAGCTGCTGCTAATTGAGAGAACGAGCTCAGCTGAACACATGCTAAACTTTGCAGCTGAAATTAAAGATCCAGTGTTAAAGCAGCCCTGCTAAATTGTGTAGCATAGCAAAGGACACGTGTCTGTGTGTGAAAAGTAAATATCTGATGTGCACCAGCAGCCATGTCATCGTGTGCGTCTCTCTCTCTCTCTCTCTCTCTCTCTGTTTTCTTATGCAAACAAAGATTGGCTCCAATTCAGTATAGAGAGTTGTTTTGTCAGTACCTCTACTCTCATATAACTATAATTTAACAATCACTCAGAAATTCAATTTCAATTGAGTTACATATATGACAACCCAGCGCATACGCCTTAAGCTATGGAAAATCAATTTCAGTTTACCTGACATTGCACCTGAACTTGATTTAAATACATTTTAAGTGTTCGCGCGCCAGCTTTATGCCCTCACACATAATAATAAGCAGCTGTCAGCCAAGTTGACTACTCAGAATGCCTGCAACGTCTCAACTGGCTTTCATTCAGCCGCACTCACTTCCCGCTGCCCGCTGCCCGCTGACATGGGCATGGTCAAGTGAACAAGTAGTCTGCCATTAAATAGACGCATTGGAGCGGGCAGCAGCGACTTGAGGGCACCATTGAAAACTTAAAGCAAGGTCAAAATTATGTAAATAGCCATTGAGCTAAGGGCTTCAACGTGTAATTACAAACCGAGCTGCCAGAATAGGTAAAAAAAAAACAGGTAGCGGATACGGTAAATAAAACTGCAATGATAGAAATTTAAGGTATAAAAAAAAGTTCGCACTGACTTTACAGCGACTATCAATCAGTCAGTCAGTCAAGCTATCGGTTCATTTGCAACTCTTTCTCTTTCTCTCTCTTTCGCATTGTATCTCTGTTTCTCTCTTTTTTTTTAATTATACAGCTTTGGCTGCTTTAGAAGTACGATGGTATTCTAGGTTTCATGATAAACAGAGTTTTTGCATTTTCAGCTTTTTCCGCAAAATTTTTCGTTCTTGGTATTTGCAGAGGAAATGCGTTTTCTTTGATGCTTACCCAGGATAAACAATGAAAAATAGTTAAGCAAAATGCTGCACGGTGCGCAAAAGACCAGATAATGGTGACGGAAAGTGTCATAACTTTAAGCGGAAATAACACGCTTGCCTTGGCAAAAAGTATTTGTGTGTAAGCTTAAAGTGGTCGACAGTGAATAGCTAACGAAACTTGAATACCCTTGCTATAAGCACAGAAGACTGTATACCATAGATGTGGATAATCTAGATATAAGATTGAAAAATACTTAATTGAAAAGTGGATAAAAATGGCCAGCAGCTTGTGCTGCATATTAAAAGGATATCCACAGATCCACAGGGAGTCTAGATTAGCGTCCAGGGAATGGGTGTGAATGGCCAAGTTTTTGTATTGTTGGATAATAATTCGAATGAATTACTTGTGGCGCGCCTTTGTGATGTTACGCACAAGTTAGCTTTGAATTCCTTGATTCCGTGGAGACGACAAGTCGCCAGTCCAATAAAAATGCCTAGCAGGACATTGTGAGGCTGTGATTTCCAGCGACGAGGACAAAAGCAAGCAGAAACTGAGAAAATGAATTGAGGCACAGGCACGCTGTTAAAGCAGCTAGAAACATCTCGTTATCATAATCAACAGCTACCGCTTACAGTTGTTGTTGCTGTTGCTCCTCATACTCGTCGCTGTCAGCGCCAAAGAAAACGACATTAATGGAAACATCAAAGTAATTTGATTGCATTTTGCCACAATGGATATGAATGAGGCGAGCAACGAACGCATAAGCCCCAGCGAATGCAAAAAAAATATACAGACAAATGTTTATTGTATATATATATATATATATATATATATATATATATATATATATATATATATATATATATATATATATATATATATATATATATATATATATATATATATATATATATATATATATATATATACAAACACACACATCTAAGGACATAAGCGGCATCGCATAAGTAGCAGCTTGTCGGCATACCAGCATACTTCTTCTGTTTCTCCATGATATCCAGCTGTGATGCCAGCCTCTACTCATTTTCTTGGTCTCTGCGGCATATAAAATGCTGTGCCGCTTGGGCTCAATGTTGTGTTAATTTCATTTGCGTTCAGAAATAGATACAGCAACTGGTATGGGAATACGTTTGCTGCCTTCCCAGAATTTCTGCAGTCAGCTAACAAAATTATGTAGTTACAATTCAGACCAGCTGAAGGCTAAGTCCAGCCAAGCATATGAGCAAAAGTATTTTTGAACGCAATGCTTTGTTTGCGTTTCGCACATAGTATAAAATCAACATTGCAGCTAATGATAATTATAGGCAGAACTGTTCCCAAATATGCTAAATTAACTAAGCCTTTCATTAAATATACATTGCGAAAAGCTTTCTATGTATAAAATATTATATGTGGCAAATCGTTCATACAGATACAGATATAGATATAGATATAGATATATATATAGATATAGATATAGATATAGATATAGATATAGATATAGATATAGATATAGATATAGATATAGATATAGATATAGATATAGATATAGATATAGATATAGATATAGATATAGATATAGATATAGATATAGATATAGATATAGATATAGATATAGATATAGATATAGATATAGATATAGATATAGATATAGATATAGATATAGATATAGATATAGATATA
Organism: Drosophila anceps; assembly: GCA_035045945.1. Lineage (NCBI taxonomy): Eukaryota > Metazoa > Arthropoda > Insecta > Diptera > Drosophilidae > Drosophila > Drosophila anceps. Next base: position 1,956,214 of record JAWNON010000150.1, read on the forward strand.
GATATAGATATAGATATAGATATAGATATAGATATAGATATAGATATAGATACAGATACAGATACAGATACAGATACAGATACAGATACAGATACAGATACAGATACAGATACAGATACAGATACAGATACAGATACAGATACAGATACAGATACAGATACAGATACCGATACAGATGCAGATACAGATACAACTAATTATGCACTTCGAACTACATATTCACTCAGACATGCACACACACACACACATACACACACACACTGGGATCTTCGTAAAATATTGAGGATTTCAGCTTAAAGCATAATTTATTTAAATGTATGCTGCATGCCGCAACGCCTTTCAATTATGCAACAAAGAGATAAAGTATTTAAGTTAGTTAAAATGCTTTGGGTATTCAACGAATGCTGTCAAGTTGCTACCCATTACACATGTGGACCCGTTTCTGTGGGCTGCCTTGGCTTTGTGCCAATTTATGCAAATTTTTAAAGAAATTGTTTTAGGCCGCTGTGGCTAGACCCGCATGTTGGTCCAGGGATTTTCGAATGGACTTGTTTTGTATTGTTATGCTGGTTGTTAACTGGTGTTTGGCATGCCTGATATTCATTTGAAGTTGCCGCAAATTGAGTTGCAAGCGCCCTAAACCCCTGGGTCAGCTTGATTGATTGTGGCAGTCGTAAATAAGTTCATTTGCCAGAGTTCAAGGTGGCTTTAGTCAAGTGAAAAACACTGTAAACTCATTCGAGTGCACTTAATCAAAATTCTCTAATAATGCTGTACAGCAAACAGACGTTGTTTTTATACAAGTACACTTGATGGCGTTTCGCGTAGTCGTATCGATAAAAATACAAAATCAAATGTAAACAATAATTTTGCTAACATTTATTTTCATGATATTGGCTGCTGCCTTTCAACGCGACGCCCTGGGCCCTGTGCACTTAGCCTGATATTTGAACTGCTCATATTTCCATAAAACAATTTGCTACGCATTTTGAAGCGTAGGCGGATAACAAAGATATCTTCAGCAACTTCAGCCGTGAAATATTCGACAAAATTCGTGCGAAAGCAAATAAAACGCATACGACGCGTAGGCTCAAAAGGCTGTCAAAATATGAATAATGGATACACAGAGTAAACTGTTCAGTTACATTCCCTTTTCTTCCCTTTTTCACAGACCTAAGAGAAATTTAAAATGGCGCTTAGTTTGCCAGCGGGAAAAATGCCAAGTTAGCTGTAAAAATGCACGGCCTACGCATTCGACTGAGTGCCAGCCAGGTCAAGTGTGAGGACCCTTCGCTGTATATATAATTTCGGAAGTCCTCACGCTGACCACGCTTGACAGTTGCGTACGGTGTCTATAGTGAAGCAGTCTCAAATATTTTATAAGCCTACGTGTTGGCCATAGCTAATTTATTATACATCCCTCAGCGCTATCCGGACAGTGGCCGTGCCAATGCTCTAAAATGTGGCTGACAACTTTTGTAGTTTGTTGATCTTTTATCTGTTTGACATTGTCCTCAATCAATTGCCAGCTTCTTATCGGAGCTGACAGACAGCGGACAACTCTGACAAAGTAGGGAAAAAAGGCAGTCTTATTATGACAGTTCTAATGCCAGGCTCATCAACTCAATCCACATCTCACATCCAGTCACTTCGGCTCTGATTGATGTTGCTTATTTACATTGTTGTTTCATTCACAGGCATAAATCATGACGGCAGGTTTGGGTCCCTCGTGCGATGAATTTACATTTCCATTTCTTATGCTGGCTTCCACTAAAGGTTAATATCCCGCGATTTGTTTACTAATTTTTCACAATTGTTTGAATTTACGGCAGCCGAGAGAGCTCGGACCATTAATAGTCGTGATATGTGTGTATGCAATGCATGATATGTTATATTCGTCCCTTCCGGCGGCGCCTGCTGCCCGAGCACATATTTAATTAACTTGGCCAGCAGCCAGACAGTGCCACATTAGCACTACACATATCATAGCATATCATCTTACTAGACCCGGGCCAAATGTCATCAGCACTAATGGAATAATTTGAAATCTACTTAGCAACAAGGACACACTGAGCACCAGATATTTCTTTTAATTATTTTACGCACTGTTGCCACAAAGTAACACAGAGACAGATAAAGAGAAAGAGAAAGAGAAAGAGAACATTACAGCCAGCTGACATCCAATTGGGCGTGTCCCAAGACCTCGTGCATGCTCATGCTGTGCAGCGCAGTTTGTTTTAATTAACAATGAAGTTGACTAATTGAATTATGTGTGAGAGCTGGCCGACAAGGTTGGGAAATAGACCCCATTTTAGTTGCTTTTAAATCCTGTCATAACAAATTACACTTCCGCCTAGAAGTAGGCAATGAAATTTTAATATACATAAAATAATAATAATTTATTTCGCAACTTTGTAAATAACTTTATTATGCAGTTAATACCCAAATTCAACTCGACTCTATGACAAATCTATATACATATTTCTTTCGGTTTAATTGGAACGTGACAAACTTTCATAATTTCCAGCAGACAAAACGGAAATATATGTATGTATGTATATATATATATACCACTTGGCAGTCTAATTACTTAGAGGAGAACGGAAGTAGTCGTCAACATTGTTAGGCTAGCCTAGCTAGCTATACAAACAAACTTGCTGATTAGTAAACACTTTTATAGTCCATGGCGCAATCAATCATGAACATTAATTATTTAATTGGGCGCCTATATCGAAAATATGATACTAACTGCTGACCGCCGCTTATGGCACTTATGGCATGCCACGCATAAGAACTAAGCCAACCCACTTTATTCACGTCTCCCTTACACATACACATATATAAATACATACACAGAGAGACACAGACGTGCGCTCAATCAAAAAGGTTATCAAGCCTATTTAGTTCGAATTATACAAAAACTTGATTGCAGCACTAGATCCTTGGACTAGTTTATGACCCAATTGTGCCAAAGAGTGTGTCAATTTGCGTTGCGTTTCTTGCCACCCTAAGCAAAATTAGAAGAAAACACTTCAAATGCACTTTCACTTTCACTGTGGGTATCAGCCACCCGGCCACCCGGCCACCCGGCCACCCACCCATCCATCTATCAGCAAGTGGCACACGCACATGTTGCAGTTGCCGCCAAGTTTGAGCTCGCACCCCCTCAACATTGGCATTTCAGTCTTATTTGATTTTCAATAACATGCCAGAATGTTCACTGGGCTGTCTATTACAAAAAAAAGAAGAAGGCATAGCCACATATTCCTTTGGCATATTTTAATGGCAGTGGAATACGTTCGTGGGGCCATCAAAACAACTGGCCTGGGATCAACTCTGGGTAGGCTTTGGCTCGCTCGTTATCTAAAACCTGTTAGCCGAATGCTCGTCCTATATATATTTATAGTGAATTCATAGTGACTGCATGCAGCTGTGTCCGCCTTCATTACCGAATTACGGCGCTTTCATGGCTTTGCCCTTAACCTGAACCAACTGTCGCAAAGTCGTCGACGGCGTCGCTTGCAATCGCAGTCATCAAAAAACATGAGGCGGCATGTTGGCAATTTAAAGGCTAGGCATGACTGAACAATACCCTGTATTGCAACTGAAACTGTCTGTTCTCCATACATACACTATGCTCTGCGTTGGCTTCTCGACTACAGCATTCTGCGTCTTCAATGTAAGTTTTCTCAGGTGCGTTGTACAGCTGCTGCACGTTATGCCCTCTAGCACCTTTTGATGCCTTATTGCCTTAACGTTTCACAATTTTTTTTCTGTCCTTTCCTCTTGCGCTTTTTGCCAGGCACCTGATCCATTTTAATAGTCATTCGCTGTTTGCCGCATTCTGCACCATGGCCGTGCCACTCCCAGCTCGCATTCCTCTTTGACAGCATTTAACAAAAAGCGGGCGGTTGGGCAGCTTGAATGCTTGAGTCACGTAAAACGCGGTCAAGGGATTTCGCAGAAAACTCAACTGTTAAATAATTTTTTCACTGCCAAAAGTTATTTATTTGCAAATATGAATATGTATATATTTGCCTTATAAAAAAAAGTCAGCCTCTATCGTCATAGCCTCTGGGGTGTTCATAAATATTGTTTGACAACTTTGCGTAGCCACGATTAACGCATGCTCTTTAAATCTAAGCATTAGTAAATAAATTGAGCTAAATATATTACTTTTAAGTTAATGATAAGTAGTTGAAGTTAGTTTAAGTTATGCAGGATATCCTGTTTTTCTGACTTCTATATTCTGGCCAAGTTGACTTATTTGTTGTCACAATTTTTATTGCTGTATCATAAATTGTGGCTCAAAAAGCCCGCAACAAGAGGATGCAACTTTTTTGGAAGCTTATTTGTGAGTGGCCAAAAAAAAAAAAAAAGAATAAAAAATCATTTGACAGCAAAGATTTGGCAGGCGGAAAGTGTCGGCTGCAGCGCAAGTTTTGGCCACTGTTTATCATAAAACTTGAAATATTTTATTAAATAAAAGGAAAGTTGTTCCTTTTTTTCAGCTTGATAAAAAGAGACATAAAAAGTTTAGACAGTAAATGCAAATTTGAAGTGCATAACTGGAACATGAACATTTTAAATACTCAAATGCTTAAATTACTTACAATGTTCAAAATTTGCATGCATTAAAATATTATAAAAGCTGAGCAATACAATTTTTAAGGCAAATTTAAGTTCGCAATTTTTATCTCTGATTTATTTTTGTGCATTTTTATAAATAGCTCAGCAATTGCTCCCACACAACCGCAGACATGTAAGCAGCCAATTCATAAATAAACCAAAAAAAAAAAAAAAAAAAAACGAAATAGAAAAAAATGTAATTTTATGATAATTGGCATTACGTGCGACTTGGCTGACATATCATTTGCAAACAAATCTGCGTCTAAGTGAGCCATAAAAAAATGGCAGGTCGTAGAACTTGGCGCACGACCTGCGGCAATTGTTGTGGCAACGCGAACAAGGCGCATTGCCAGCCAGGTCAACAACGCACAAATATAATATGAAACAATCAGCAGCCACATGATAGAGCCCCAACTTCTTGCTTATCGTATATCAACCCAAATTACGCAAGCACACACAATCAAAAACGAAAACAAAACGGAAAAAAAATCACCCTCTAATAATATCAGCAGAATAACGCAGAAGGGCAAAAAACAAAAAAAAAAACATAACAAAAAGCAAATGGGGAATAACAAAGAATCAAAGCGAAATTCAATCAGCAGGAAACAAGAAACGGCATAAATAAGGAAAAACCATATTAATATGGCAGTTGCCAATGCTCTGATTTTTATATATCAATACTTTATTGCGTATACGCAGCGCTATGCAAATTGCTTGTTTACTTAATTTCAAGCCAACAATAGCTCAACGCAATGAATTGTTTTTTTTTTTTTTATATATATACTTTATAATTTTAGGTCGAAATTAGTTTTCGGAGAAAGTTTGGCCAGCAGTTCTCGCGCTGAAAGTTTCAACTGATTTTTGATTAAAACTTCCTGAAGATGATGATGCTGCTGCTTTACACGAAAACGGGCAAGTGCCTGAGTGAGCGCTGTAATTTGGATGCCATGACCAAGCGCTAAACTTACAGCTGTAAAAGTTTTATTCAAAAAAAAAAAAAAATAATAATAATAATAAAATAAACAGAAATAAAAATAAATAAATGAAATGAAGCTAAGCGAACAATAATGAAACTTAGACTGATATATATATATATATATATTTTTGTGGCCATTGAACAGCATCCGTTGAGCATTTGATTTTAATTAAGTTTTCAAGGGGCTGAGTAGGCATTGGCCATTGATTGATGATGGCCACTGTTGAACAGCTTCATTGGTTTACGGTGTTCCAATTAATGGAAACACGAATTCTAATTAGCACAACAGCCGCAATAGCTGCACACGCCTGCCCTAAGAGAGAGAGAGAGAGAGAGAGAGAGAGAGAGAGAGAGCGAGAGACTCGTCTGCATGGCCAGCCAATGAGTAGTTGGAAAATCACTCGAATACTTTTATTTCATTGCACTTGCAGTTCAACAATTGAAAGTGCACTCACTCTCATGCCTGATTTTCTACCTGTGCTTAAGTCGGCTTTTTTTCTTATTATTTTCAGCGAATTCTAGGAACTTGTTTCATAACCCCAGCAGACCCATATACACTCAAGTGTCGCACACTTGTCTTTTCAATGCGTTCTCTTCTTCGCCTTCTTCTTCTTCTTTATCTTGTTCTTTTATTTATTGTCTCTCAAGTAGCACTTTCTTTTCTATTTTGTGTCGTCACGTGCCAGCAACGTGCGCTTTTATTTGCCCAGTACCATTTCGAGATTGTTTGAATTGTTTCGTTTTCGGCATTGTCCTTCTCGACTTGGGACATTTTCCTTATACTCAAGCGTTTCCCAAACAGCTAACAGCTAACACAAAGAGTTGCCTAACAATTATCTGAGCTGCAATATTATTGAACGAAAAAAAAAAAAAAAAATATATCGGAAATTATTTGATTGGATTATTTGCTTAACATATTAATAGCTGACTGTTTGCGTGCAATTGGAAAATGAAAAATGTTTCTTAGGCTCATTAATAACACTTCATTAATTTTAATCGAGAAATACAAAAATTATTCAGGCGTATTGTTGAATTGAACATAAACGAATGGAAAATATGAAGGCTTCAATAATTTCCAACAAACGATGAAAGCATTTCTGCTCAAGAGCCAATTGATTGGAAATGCAATAGAAATTGTAGGCTGAAAAATATAGAAATATTTTGAAAAATAAGTGAAATTATACCAAAATTTATTTACAAATTTATTTTGTAACTAAACTGAAATCAACTTTATCTTCTTAATTCAAATCTCAACTCAATTCGGCATTTTTATCTCTAGCATTAGGCACATAATGAATGGCTATAATAACTCAAGACACTTACAGCAAATGGGGATTTGCAGCTCACAAAGATAAAGTTTTTATTTATTATAGAGTTTAACTTTTTATTCCATGTACACGAAACAATTGGAACACATTTTGTTTATATTTTTGAAATATTGAAATATTTAAAGTAATTTGTATTTCACTTAGTTTCGCTGAGCATACAGCAGCAGACGTATTGTTTAATGAACCGAGCCGATCGTGCGGCTATTAGAACCGATTCGTGGCGCACGAAATACAAAATTGAACTGAGACAACATTGCCGAAAATTCGCATGATATAATTCGCAGCGAAGAGCCGGACTCTGACGATGGAGGACGACGACGGCGACGGCGACGACGACGACGACGACGACGACGATACTGGCCGAAGACGAGAATACGCGCTGTCAGGTTAAACGCAGCGAACGGCAATCAAACTGTGCGCGATTCGCAGCAGCATTTGGCGGCAACTGCTGGCAGTAATTTGGCCGGAAAGCCAGAAACTAAGTTAAGATCCACAACTGTCAAAGGCACAGTGGAACCCAACCAATGTGCAAAGTCAAACAAAGTCAAACAAAGTCAAACAGCGTCTGCAAATGCTTGCTCTTAACTTGGCGAGAGACTCTCTTAAATTTCACATTGCTGCGCAGGCGCTCTTCACGACCAGCTGTTGTATTCCAAACAGCTGTTTACCGTTAGCTGTTGCTCTGCTCACTTGACAATATTTATGTTTTTGACTTAGTTTCGCTTTGTCGTCTATGCACTGTTTTGTCACTGTTTGTGCTGTTTGCTATGTTTGCTTTGTTTTCCATTTCCTTAACGCTGCTCGCGTGAGGGGTTAAGGTCAATGCAAAAGGCGACAACAGATGGCGCTGCCTCGCAACCGAACTGAATGAAAAGCCCACGTTGTGGTTGGGGTAATGGCCTTAGCTAATTTATGCAGCCAACATGTCGCATATGTATGCAATGTGGTTACAGCCATGTTTAATATAACGACCACAAATGCTGCCAGCGAACAAATAAAATAATGTCAACCCAATATTTAATTTAACAGTATATAAAGTAAAATAGAATTTCACACAAATTGAGCAGAACTTTTAGTTTAAAGTTCTTTAGTTCTAGGGGCTAAGCAGCTAAATTGCTGTCGGGTCATTATCGACACAATAGTTGCCAGACCCTTTCGCAGAGTTGGCAAATTCCAAACATTTGTCAGAGTGCGACTTCAGTGGTGTCGCTATTGTCTCCTCTGTTGGGTACACAATGTACAGCGACTCTTTATGCAAATGAAGCGTGAAGCTGTCGTGGGAACAAAGCTGTCCCAAGTGCCGATCTGGCTGCCGGTCCAGCTGTTAGTTCTGGTTCAAGTTGTGGTTATGGTGCGCCGTCTGGCTGTCATGTTGGCCAACAGATGCGTCCATCAAATAACAAAGAGTTTGTACTTCAGCATGTTAATGCCTTAATCCTTTAAGGCAACGCGCTGTCTGTACCAATTCAAGCACGACCTGACATTGACTAAAATTCGACTGGCTTAAAGCGCAATTATGGCCAACAGCGACTCGTTTAGTTCTCCATTGCCATTGAAAATGATGAATAATCAAGCTAAATGCTGCAGCGATTTGCTGCCACATAACTTAAAGCAAAAGAGCAGGAGGTGTGGCAACCAAAAACTGCGGCTCTGGCCACAAAATGCTGCCAAATTGCAGTCTCATTGGCAATGCAGCCAGAACTGCGCCAGCGGCAACATCGATGCCAAAAATATTGCCACCAAAAATGTTGCAGAGTTTTCTCGTTAGTGTTTCCGGCTCAGTGGCCCAGCCCCAGCCCCTCCCCGTCCCGTCTGCTTGCCTGCTTATGATGAGCCATGCCACTGTGTGGCATTAAAAATGTTGGTTTGATGTCATAAGGGCCAAAAGCTAGCTGCAAATGCTCGACAAGGCTGGCCTGGGCGCAAAGCGACTTGCATAATTAGTGCAATTGCAGTTTTTGGTTGCCCAAATTGCAAATGAGCTTAACTCTAATATGTATGCATGTATGTGTATATGTATGTTTGTATGTGTGTATGTATAGCTTATGTTGGAGCTGCCAGGCATGAAATTATTTATGATGCCTTAATGCCATGGCTTTAGCTTGAAAATTCCTATTTTTGTATGCATTGAGAGCTTAATCAAATATAAAAACAATTTATTTATTCGAATTTAGTATTTTCATTGTTCATAAATCCGAGAAAATTCTTAAAATACTCAAATCAAATATTCCGCTTGACGTTCTCCAATTAAAGGCAAACCATTTGCGAATTCGTTGTTGAATATTTTTAGAGAATTCACAAAGATAACAATAAATAATATATATATAAAACAACACAAAAGGTAACCAAATGAAATGAAAACATGCCAGCATGAAAAATTTTAAATAAAATTCCATATATTGCATATGCATATCTATATATACATATACATATACATAAACATATTCATATTCATATTCACTTGCAGCTAAACATTGAACCGGGCCGATAGCTTCGTGTGATTGTAAAAAAAAAAAACCAAACACTACATGCGATTTTCACTGGCAACGCAAATAAATTTTTATTTATTGAGCTGCTTCGCGTTTTCTGTGAATGGGGCACGTGTGGGCGGGCATCTATATGCGGATGTGGATACGGATATTTGTGCTGACAGCCAGGCATATTGCATGGGTTTATATGCATGATCTGGTCGCTGACGCTGTGACAGCCACAAAAGGGGCTGGCCCCGATACGCGTTTGGTTAAAGCTCTTGTCAATTGCCGGGCCAAACGGAGAATTTGACAAGCTTTCAAATGTCTGCCCCCAGCTGCCATGTGCCGCCATAAAGAAGTGCACAGTGTGTGTTAGTTAACGTTAGCTTTTTGATATCTTTATGGATTCATTTTATTGCATTTATCAAATGCCTTCTGTCATTAGCCTTAACTCTACTGCGAATAGGGTATGTGTAAGGGGGGCCTGTGTTGCGATTGTAAACAAATAGAACGTCAGCTGAATGCTAAACATTTTCATTTTTTCTTTTCGTTTCAAATTTGCAAACATAAAGCAACAGCAAATAGCAAAAATTGTGTCAGCAAAACTGTTCAATATTTCTTTCGCGTGGGCAGCGACAGTTTTCCAAAGGAAGCGGCGAAAGGCGCCAAATACTGCGGCGCCCAAATGTGTTTATTCAAATGGGCAGCAGCAACAGGAGTGGAACGAGATAAGTAGCGGGCCCAAAATTGGGGCGCTGTTATGAACAATAAGCACAAGAGAACCATTTCCAGATTAGTAAATTATAATATATTGAAACTAGCATAAACATTAAAGTAATTTTATACAAAAAAAATATTTAAAAAAAATCTTTTCTAATATATTTCTGCAGATTTAGTTGCCTTAGATGTGTCGCTCCTGTTTTGCTGTCTATTGCGTTAGCTGTCAAATTTGCTAAGCAAAATATGTATAACAATATCTGGTTTAGCTTATGTAGCCAATGTAAAGACTAAATTAGATTTTAAAACTGAAGCTGAATGCGCAGCGATATCAATTTGCATTTTATTAAAACGCCAAGGACAATTCTGGACTTCTACTTGGCTTTGTACATTAATCAAACAGCAACGGAAATGGCGTGGCGTTAGGCATAAAATTTTATAATGTCAGGGCACATAAAGCTGAGCCCTGGGCGGAACTCTGACAAAAGGCAGCTGCTATTTAGCGTTGTTTAAATCAACTGTTTGTGCTCCGGTCTTGAGGTTAGCCAGCATTTTGATGTCGCATGCTTTCTATGTGTATGTCAGACTGATTTCAATTGAACACGTGGACATTCTGGGGTCAGTCACATGGTCAGCAATTCTCTGATTTTACGTGTGAATGACTCGCACGCCCACTTTCTCTTTATCTGTTGACAGTCTGACAAAATCAATCTCAATAACAAATTTGATTGCATGTGTGCACTTGTCGTATACGTGATTTCTCCTTTGTGACGTACAATGCTAAAAATAACTAGAGCATCTATTAACATTCGAATGGTTTTATGTTGCCCATTGGCTCTACAATGTGAATAGATTTATTTTCAATGCATTTGCCTTTTATTTCAATTTGTAACTATTTATCACCCCAACACATTAGCTCTGCTGCCATCTAGTTTACTCAACTTGTTTTATTCGAAATTCCTATTACCAAAACCAAATATTTAATGGGACATTTGTCTAACCACAGACCCACCTATATCCACAGGGCTGCCAAACTATAAAACTCTGGCCGCCAATTTATGTAGCGGAAGTGCAGCTTCGAGCACCACTGCGACCAACTGCTGACCCACATCTGTGTCTCGAATCCGGATCACGTCCACAGCAATTTACTTTTTCTTTTTTTTTTTTTTTTTGGCTGTGTACCTTGGAGAAATCTGCGTAATGACGTTGGCGGCTGCCTACTGGCCGCAAACATTGTTCATTTCTCACCTGGACGCCAGGAAAAAACCGTTGAGCTAGACTTTTGCTATTTTACTTTTTTTCTCGCTTGGGCTGCTGGTAATTTTTCTTCGTAACTCGACGTCTAAGCGCAAATTAATTAAAAGCAACAGCTGCGACGGCAGCATCAAGGGGACGCTTAAAAGGTCGCCCGGGCAGCCTTATAATTTAATCATGCCTCAGTTGTAATTATAGTACACACCGCGCGCGATCACAGTTTAAGCGCAGCTCGTATAATGCGGCGCATGAATTATTTATTCGCTACATCAAATGATTAAACTACAGCAGAAGCTTCCTCAAATGCACAATGCAAAATTGTAACGCAGACTGCAAAGTGCAAAATTAATTATAATACAACTGAGATTGCAAAACTTTTCAATTGTTGTTGCAGTGGAAGAAGCAGATGCTTCTATTTATGTTCAATTAAATCATGCACAAAGCGGAATTCAAAATCAGCGCATTTGGGAAGGTCAGCTGCAGCACAGCTAAAATAAATAATCGTTTAAAGGTATCGATACCTTTGCCATATTCCATTCATTGCAATAATGGATTTTAATACTGTGATTAGGTCGGGGAGCTCAGCTGCAGCATAGCTTTCAAAAAATTATCGATATTGATGTGAGAGCTATTAACTTCTCACTGAAATATCGATAGTCTAGTTGCAGCACTTTTATACTGTAGTCGATACTTCACTAAACGATAACTTTAAGATAAACACTTTAAAATATATCGCCTAAGTTTTGCAATCGCTTCCATCTTTTGTTTATGTTTAATTAAATCTAATTTAATCTGCTCGCATATAAAGATAACGTATATAAACAGCTCTAGCTTAAATCTTCTTTTTATAAGCCCACCCTCGCATAGGCTTGTTTCTATTTATATTCATCTCTATGCTCAGCTATTTATATTAATTTATTTTATTTGCGTTTTAAAATAGTAGAGCTTGCTGTCATTTGCGCTATGATTTACGGCTTGGTATTCACCATTCAGACAATAAATTTCGGAATACATGCATTTGAGAGCATTTCTTGAACATTTACCAGTTACGCCAGCTGTTCTGCAAACAGCTCCTTCGGCAGCTCCACAAGCAACAGCCACCTGCACAAGACGACCAAAAAAAAATACATAACGTATACGCACCACAGCACAAATGTAATTCATGTTGTGCACTGAATTATAAATAAACTGTAATAAGCTTTACATATACTCAAGCACAGACATATATACACTGAATTGTAATTTACGAATGCCAGGTTCATTTAAATTTAAGGCACAACCAAAACATTGACATGCAAATCACAAATCAAATTAGGCATCAAAATTGATAAAGCTCTTTTATTACCAATAAGAGTAGCATCGTAAGATGTGCAGCTAAGGTATAGTAAACCCTAAAATTAAATGACTTATAAGCCCAGCTTTAAATCGCAGCCAAGACACTCATGCAAAGTGACAAAGCTATTCAGTTGACAGAACGCAGGCAAAAGCTTCCAGCTAAACCTAAAACTTGCCCAGCTCTTTGCACTCGCTACTCAAACAACTGATGCTCGGGGCGCAGTTGCTGCATAATTGGTCTCTGTATGTGTGTGTGTGTGTGTGTGTGTGTGTGTGTGTGTGTGTGTGTGTGTGTTTAGCCCAAAGCTAATGGCAAGTCAGCCAATGTAGTGCTCGCACACATTTCCCGTTTTAGGGCCAGGCATACAAACAAGCACATTCAAAGCACCAATGGACTAATGGACGCAGTGCGCAGAGCGGCAGCTGCCCAAAAGTTTCGAGTTTTCGTTAGTTGAATTATGGGCTACATTTTCGACGCTTTGCCACGCTTATGCGCTTTTTATATGGGCGGCACGTGCCGTTTCCAGCATTTAAGAGGTTTTTAACTTTCTTTTTACATACTAAATGGAGCAAAACAAAAGGGTATAATGAAACAGTGTGCACTATAAACAGTAGACTTTATATAAAAGATTTAAAATTAATGCAAGGTATGGGTTAATTAAAGCATACATGCTGAGTATTTTAAGTAGAGGTATGTTATACTGAATATTGAATAATATAACTAACCGAGCGCGTATGGATAACATTTTGGCAAATAATCATTCGAACTTCAAATGATTGAAGCTTAGCCAAATGTTATTTCATTGTTAAAAATGATAACTCTACAAGTTTATATAGCGTTCTTCTTTCAATTATTTGAGTATAAAACTAATAGTAATCTAAAATGTATTGCATAATTCGGGTAACAATATCAGCTTCCAATTTGGATGCAGTAAAGATGCCATGCTTAGGGTGTGTCTCAGTCGGTTGTCTCTGACTAAAGCAGTCCAGCTTGCTTCCCTTGACTGCTTGACTGCACAATAATCCCAGAGCTAAGCATGTCAACAAAATTGACTGAAGACTCGCTAAAAAGTGTCAATTGGTAAACAAGCAAAAATCAGTCTTCGCACAGCTGCTGAAGGTGTAGAGGATGTGCACATCAATTGCACTTTAAAATTTTTCACTAATCTTAAATTTATGATAAATAATATAGAGAGTTTCCTGTGCCAATATGACATGCGCCTGGCTGCGTTTATTGTTTAATTTGTCATTGTTTGAAATATTAAAGAAATTGCTTTTGTTGCTTTTATCTTGTTTGCTGTCGTGTCCTTTGTGCCTTTTGTCGCTTTGTCGTTTGTCGCCTGTTGTTGATTTCTGCTGATTCGGCACCTGCTGCGACTGTGTGTGGCATGTGGTATATGGGGGCATGTGGTGTCGAAAGGAAGCCAGAGCTCCTGGGCTGCTACGAAAAGATAATTAAAATTTGTACCGCTCAAAACGCAAGCAAAGGTTCTGGCATCCTGCCGTTATGGCAATTGCTATGGTTCTGTAACCATTTTATATAATTAATTAAAGTATGCATTCGTATATGCTTTACTTATTGCGTGGTGTACACGTTACACCAAACTGTTGCATATGCCTCACGATAAGCACTTGTTTAGGCTTCTCTTTGTTGGCAATTCATACACAGTTCAGTTACTTTTGATGACTATGCAAAACTAATGAGCAGTTAAGGCAAGAATGTTCCGTTGGCACATATAAATGAATACGCGTTTATGAATAATTTTTGAATATTTATTAAAATGTAATAGGAATGTAAAGTGACTTAGGTAGTTCGCAGCAGAGTCTGCTAAAGAATATTGAAGGTTAAAGGGATGTATAAATTACCAAACTCCTAAGTTTGCAAAATTGACAGGCAAAAGGCTAAAACGCATTTTGGCCCATAAAAAGCAACCAGTAGCGGGTGGGGCTGGGTCGGCTCAATAGTACGGGCCACGAACGTCCAATGATCCGCACTTTACTAATGGTGATATAAATCATAAGCCTATTGACTTGCTTGACAGCCCACTGCGTTGCGAGCGACTACACTCTGATCCCTTTTTATGGGCTGCGCAACATTTGAGCAATATTTGGGGCTGCAGCACGAGGCTCGCCCTTCGTTTTTGGGGCTATTTTAAATTCCGTCTACAATGTAATGTATAAACGAAGCACGTCGTCGAGTTATAAAGCATTAATGTGCGTGTTTGGTCAGAAAAGTGATGATGCGAAAAGAATGAAGGGATAAAGTGAGTCCTCCACAATGAAACGAAGAAAATAAAAACTTACAGCGTTTACCAAATGGATTTTCCGTCTTAATGTTTATTAATGTACATTCTGTATTCTGATTTCTCGCGGGACACTGAATGCTTAGTGTCTAAAAAAAAGAGGGGAATTCGCCACCAAAAATAACCTGAATTTTATAGCACACTTAAAAGCGCTTCAAAGTAATTGAAAGGCCACCACTGGGCTGCATGGAAATGAACCCAAAATGTCAAATAAAGTACGCAACCTACGCAACATTTCAAGGCGCGGTGCCAACGATTACGTTTACTTCACCGCAGCACTGCGACTAACAGTTGTGGTTCAGTCTTATGCAATATTAAGTAGCTCTTCCTGCAACACATGTTGCTGAAAAACATTGAAGACTTAAGCTTAAAAGCACTTTCACTTCCTTGCACCTGGATATAATCTTTTTAAATCGATTTCATAAAGTTTTTCCTTTTTGAATTAGGGAAAAAATCTGATTTTATTTTTCAAATATGCATAAATATTTAATTTAGATATGTAGATTTGTATATATAGATGTATGTCCAAAAGTAAAATAGTGAAATAGTTTTTGTAAACTCAACTTTAAACACTTGCAACTCAACTATTGCTATGGCAATTGCCCCTGCCATAGCTTCTTGCAAGTCTAATCGACATGATATGAGCCCTAATAGCTAATTAAAAGCACTAAGATTTATGGATAAAATGGCAATTAAATGAGCATTTGGCTTAAGCTTGAGCGCTCACATATATGCCTCGTTTAAATACATAAGTGGATACTAAGCAACTAAAGTGCTTAATTATGATTGAGCAGCAGCAGCAGCAACAAGTCAAGTGAAGCAAGCAGAAGGATAAGCAAACTTTCCAAAGACATCAGCTGTTGCACAGCAGCAACAAATGAGGTCACGTAAATATTTTAATTTGACATTAAAGTACATGCAGAACAAATTTGCTTTTGCCTGAAGATAGCATTGCAAACATTATTTCCCAAGAACATCAACGAACACAAAATTTTGTTGCTGTCGTTAACTTACTAATGTAAATGTACGCCTCAGTGTGTGTGTGTGTGTGTGTGTGTGTGTGTGTATGTGTGTGCGGGTCTGTGTGCTTGTGTTTGTGTTTGGGGTTATTTTTTTCTGTCTGGTATAATTGAGCACTCACAATGTTGACAGCCAACTGGGCGTATGCGTGTTATGAGCATGATATACTCTATATATCTCTGTGCGTGTCTTCTCCTCTCTGTGTTTGGGCATGATCTGCTCAATAACGACGTTGATTTGATTAGGCCATATGCCTGCTAATGACAGTAGGCTATAAGCTGCCCCAACAAAAATATAGTATATGCCGAGCTGTGGGAAAATGCGTTGTTAGCTTGTTTCTTGTGTTAAGTGCGTGTTAAGCTTTTGTCAAGTTCGCAGCAGCAAAGATTGCCAACTTATTGATTTTCACTGACAAGTGCCATCAATAATGAAAAGCATCACGATTCATGGTTGGGAGCATCAAAAGAAAAGAACTTTAAACACAAACACTGAAGCACACTTTCGATTACTTTCTAATTTCATGATTATTAACCATGACTGCTCGAGCTCTTTGATTGAACTTCTGTCTTTGCTGCTCCAAGTTTTATGCCATAAATATTTTATAGCTTTACTCTCGAGTGTTTACGAATGTATTGTTTATATTATCTGCAGCTTATATACTCTTTGTGTCATATTCTAATCCGTTCGGTAAGCAGCTTTGCGCTCCACTCGCCTTATCCTACTTTAATAATTACAAATATTCATAAGCCATGTGGTACGCAAATGGCAGATTCATTAGACAGAGTTCACAAGAGATTTTACGACGCGACAGGTTTTTTTGCGCTGCCCGTGCTTCGTGTAGCTGTATGTTTGATAAATGCGCTGTCGTGTCATGTTGTGTCGCCTGTGTTAGGGGGCCGCAGGGTATGTTGAGTGGGTGTAATGTCAGCTTTGCCAGTTGTTAGACAGTCAACACGTGCATGTCACGCTGCTGTTGCAGCAATTTATGTGCTGTCATGCTGCCTGCTCGCTGTTAACTGGCCTTTATACGTTTTTAATATGCCATCAATGAGCCATCAAAAATGCAAAACACATAAAATTCGCAACTAATTAAACGAAAGCAAACAGAACTAAGTTTGTCAACGGAAAGGCAATCAAATTGAAAGCTGAGAGGAGGCAGAACAAGAAGAAGAAGAAGAAGAAGCTGCAAGGTATATTTTACACAGATAAGTCGAAATTTGCTACTGCTCCATTGCGTTGTGGGCGTGGCATGAAGATGAACGCGTCTGCGTTATCTTAATTCGTTCATTGTTAATTAATTGCGTAATTAAGTTTTATTGTCGGCCAGCTTATCGTAACATCCTAATGGCGTCTTGTAGCACAGTTTATATACCCAAATGGCTTTTAAAGCCCTTTGAATGCTGTCAAACTTTGGTATACCCAAAAAGAAATGATGGCCGCATAAAATTCAACATAATTTACATTTCCGCAGAAAAGGATATTTTCATTAGGGTAAATCATAGTGTCAAGAAATCAAAAGCCAAAAAGTGTCAAGCAGCAAAAACTTTTAAGGTCACTCGCCTTAAGCAACGGTTACAAAAATGTGTGTGTTTGTGTGTGTGTGTGTGTGTGTGTGTATGTGTGTGTATGAATGTTGTGCGCAGTCAGCTGTAAGTGCAAGTACACACACACACACACACACTAACAGAGACACACGCTGTCTGGCCTTGGCTCAAGCGAAATTTGCTATGCAGAGCTTTCCAACACACGAGAGCAAACGAAGCGACAGCCAGTGTTGATTAAGTCAAAAATATTCAAAAGTAAAATCACACAAAATGCGCATTTCAAATACACTTCTCTAACACAATTCATATTGTGAAACTAAATCCTGAGCGAATAACAATTGAATAAAATTCCCAAAGGTTTAACAAACTGCAAGGCAGTTCAAGGCACTCTCCTACTCATTCTCATCGCGCATTGCTCTCTCTCTCTCTCTCTCTCTCTGTGGCTCTATAAATCCCACGCAAAATATGCTAATATTCAACTAGACGAGGACGATGAGGACAACGACAACTGCGCTGGTATAATCATGTGCGCCATTGGGCATTGAGCGAAATGTCCACTTAAGCCAGTCGTTCATCAGAGCCGCCGCAGTTGCTGCTCTCTCCAAATTCAAATTACAATTTGCCATTTCTTCTCATTTTTATTTTAAAGCTGGCCGAACACAGTAAATTTGCATTTGGATAACATTTGAAAGGGACAAATAGGCTTAGTTTGGGCTTATAATCACATTTGGTCCGCTGTGCTGTCAGGCTGCTGATATGTGGCTTTTGGCCAGCTTAAGCAGCTCGTAAAAAAATGAAAAAACCCAAAATCCCACTTACCTTTGGGCATAATAATGAGACCTGAAGTCCACTCCAATTGTTAAGGTATGTTTTAAATCAGGAACAATTTTATAATTGAGTGAGGGAACGAATGCGACATACACTGCTCTTAAGATAAGTAAGTTGAGCAGAGTAAATAAGTAAACTTCGACACAAATCTGAAAACAAATATTTGTAGAAGAATACTGAAATATTCACTTATGTTGTGCTGAACAGGTTATTTCATACTGCACTGATATATCCCTTTTGTGGCAAAATCAGATCAGAATAAGAGACAGTTTTTCACAAGACAAATATCATTAGCTACTAAGCTGCATTTATATTTGGGCTTCAACTGTTTGAGCCGTAGACAAAACCCACAAATATCATCAAAGCGGGTAAGCTTTGAAGCTGCCACAGACAGACAGACCCGCATGCCAGTTTCTTACTCACAATCTTTTGCAATTTCTATATATTTTGGAATTTAAAGAGCAAAGCCGTAACCCAAGGCAACATTCGCCTCAAGACATAAATCATATGTGTTGTTAGGCTATGCAAATGCATAAATATGTTATGTGTGTGTTTAGCAAGGCAAGCAGCTGTAAGAAATATGACTAATTACTCTAAGGCAGCAGTTGGAAATATCAACTGAAATAACAGCAAAGATATTGTAAGCTCTGCTAATTATGCAAATTCCAGTTGGTGTTGTTATAGGAGACAGAGAGGGAGAGAGAGAGAGAGAGAGAGAGAATGGTAGAGTGGCTCAAATAATATGCCCTGTAAGCCGCATGTATTTAGGCTGAAATGATATATATTTGAGACATTTTTGAACAGCAATTTGCATATTCATTGGCTACACTCTGCCACAAGTTGTGGCCACACTCAGGTTGAAAGTTTAATTAAGTTCGCAACGCAATTAAAAAGTAATTCTTGCAGCCATGACTTAACTTTATTTTGTGCATTTAATAATTTACAATGAAAAAGGCATAAAAGCATTAACAGCAGAGCTCTGCTATGCTTTCAGCGTGAGTCGCTTTCTCTGACTAATTAACGCCTCGAATTTTCAGCTGCGTCACATGTGGCTTAAATGTGGTCAAATGAAACCGAGCTGAAAGCTGATACACAGCGGCCGCTATAGCTATTCATTAAAAATTTTCAGCCCAACTAATTAGGGTGGGGACAGCGACTAGTTATCTCGAATTGCAAAAGCAAAAATATCGTTTTTCAACGGCTATCCAAACTAATATCAAAGCAAAAACTTTTATTGGCAAAAAATTGTAGACAACAACAAGAATTGTATGTAAATTGAAAGCGCTGCTTGACTTTATCAAGCACTGAATAATATTTTGGTAGTTTCGAGCTTTATATTCTATCATAATAAAAAGCACATAAATTCTGAGCAGCTGTGAGTTTTGATTAATAAAGTAGTGAATGCTCAAGTAGCAGCAACAGCAACAGCAACAGCAACAGCAGGAGCAGAAATGAGAGCAGTCGGACAGACAATCAGAGCGAACAAGTAAACAACTCTTTTCATTTTAAGTATGCTTTGTTATGAATAAGCTTTCAGTTCTGCTTTTGCATTTTGGCCCTTCAACTAATGTTGCCAAGTTTGTTTATTTGGCAAAAACCTGAACAAGGACAACAGGAAACCCGTTAAAAGCAAAAAGTTCGCTTCATAAATTTACTTAGACAACTTTTTCGATATGAGGCACGAAGAATTCTTAACTTTTCCACTTCCTTCTGAATTTTTATGATCAGTTTCCCAAGAAATAAACAGAAAACGCCAATTGCTTTTGCTTGGGGCCAGCAAAAACAACGAGATTTCTCTACTCATTTCCACTTTAGCTTTTACGGCAACGGTTTAAAGCTCTAGCTAAAATGGCTGCTAAAGTAAACGATTTGTTTACCCCAAACTGTTGCATACTTTATGGCAGCGGCGCCCTTAAACGACCCGTGCGGGCCAAGCGTGGCTGTTAACAAGCGCATTAAAGCTGAAATTGTGGTGTATGCAAATATCGCTGGCAAGCTCGAGGGTCTCCTTAAGCAGCCTTTGACTAGTAAATCTCGCATGCTTAAAATTTGCACTCGCCTTGCCTCATATATGTTTAATCTACAGTTGACTTGATTTATGCTGGATGCCTTTAAATCGATGCCCTTTAAAAACCACAACCTTGGCCATATTTGTATTTGCTTTCACTCTGTTGCTGGTTCAACTTGGGTCTCTGAATAAAACTCTGTTTTTTTTTTTTTTTTTTTTTTGTGCGACGCACACCCTGAACTGTATTCGTTTTGTTGGCACTTTTCAATATCTACGACCTGCCCGCTGGCCATGTGCAACAATTCCGTAACAATTCGCACCATGTGTTGCACATGCTGTGGATTTTACCGGCAACAGTGCCGGAAGCAACCATCGTGCAAAATGGCATTTATTTCTGAGTATTTCTGGCTGCATTCATATCACTGCAAAAAAGAAAAAAAAACCTTAAAATCACAAATGCGTAAAAGTTTGAGTGCACAAAAAAAAAATTGATAAGTAAAAGGACTGAGCTCATAGTTGAGGGTCACATAGAGAAGCAGGGAAAATCAGCTTAGCACTGAGTACTCTAATGCGCAACAGGCTCAGCTATGCAAAGTGTCAGTGACTAAATAATTATGCCAGAGCTGCGTAATAAATATGAAAATCAATATATGTGTGAGAGCAACATTATGTAACATCAGAAGAGTGTGTGTGCGCCATTTGCAAAAGCTGGTCAGTTGGCCACGTTCAAGCAGATTAAAATACAATTCTTAAGCTGCCAGCCGCGGCGCCGACAGCAATAAAAATAGCTGGCGGGGCTATGCGAGGGTCGCATAATTACTTATCACATAAGCATATGTGCGTATTTGTGTGTGTATGGCTTAATTAATTGAATTCAATTAATCAGTGAATGAAATATTACAGCTGCTAAGATTAACCTTTGTTCATAATTGCAAATTGTTATCGCATATCTCTGGTTGAACGAAATAACATAAGCTTTAAATAAAGCAATTTAATTTTCATTAATGTGCACAAAATTTTGCAGTCGCACTACTATTTTTATAAAACACGGCTATTACATATAGAGAAAAAGGGAGAGAGAGAGAGAGTAAAATTATACTAACTATGCAATTAGCCCATGGAACTGACACTTCTGACCAGTTCAGCTGGCATTAAACTGTTTGCTTTTGCTTTTATTTTCCAAGCGACCTTCGAAAGTTACAGCGTGCGTCGACGCGGCCATCAGATATGAAAATTGTAATTTTCCGAGCCACTGCGATATATGAATGCCTGCCTCACAATTGTATATTGTGTGTATATATATAAATCTGTATATGTGTGTAAATGTGTGCGTGTGTGTGTATGCATGAATATTAATATTAACGCACACACACAACTGCAGCTGGTGTATGAATAAAAGTTGCCTATTGTTTGGATCAAATGAGTTTTGGTTTCTGCTCCTGAAATGTCCTGCAATGTTAGCAATTAGTAGTTGGTTGGATGTGTGCGTGTGTGTGTGTGTGTATGTGGGTGTGTTTGTGTTTGTGTGTTAGTGTGTAGTCAAGCATGGCTATTCATATATGCGTGTCTGCCGCTTGCGGCATTAACTTTGATTAATCCTTTATTAAGCACTCGCACACTTCAGAGCTTAAGGCCACGGCAACAGTCGTGTCCAGCATATTAGGCACAGCACACAGTAAGCGGCTGAAGTACTTATATAAACAGATGTATGCTATGATCTGACGATTTACTGGTTATACACACACGAGATAAATGGGCAGGCGAATGAGTGAGTGAGCAGCTCATACAGATGATAGACTATAACCTACCCTGTAAGCATTATTGTAAGCAATGTTAACTATGCTGGAAGCTCTACTATAATTGGTAGGAAGTATACATGTGATACGATAAGACATTCCTAATAACTATAATTTGTCATGTAATGCACATGATAGCGCACAAAGTTTGATAAATTGTATATATAGCGAAATATTCTAGCACTTAGTGCGTTAATTGTACAATTAATTTCTCAAATAGGAGCCTTCCTTCAGCAGCTGCGTTCCTTGATGCGAGAATTATTGTTGTTGTTATGCTTAGCGTTTAATCATGCTGTGGACCATACTTTGAGGGGCCAATGAATAGGGGGTTGTTGTTGGCAATGCTGGCTTCCACTCATTAACGAAATTAGCATTGCGCGCGCTCTTAACGATGCTTACTAATTAAAATATTTGCCTGGAAAAGGGTAGCTTGGACCGTCCAGCATTAAAACAAATCGCTCGCATTGACTTGGCTTTTTTATTTGCTTTGCTTATTTTGTTTTTGTTTTCTGTTTTTTTTTTTTTTTAATTTAATTAAATTACAAGTGGCGAGAAGTGAAGCAGCTAACAGCAGGCCGCACGTTTCTGACAAGGCATGAAAAATGTCAAGAAGGGACGAAATACAATTTGGTCGAATCAAGGCCATCAATCGAGCTGGCAATTGTTGTTAAGAAAAAAAGTGAAAAAAAAAACAGATTCCAACAAAAGGGGAGCTAGTCCCTTTGCGGCATCCATTTGTAAATCACGATTCTTGGAAGCCTATATAAATATATGTTAAGCTGAGCGCGAGGGGCGTTCTTGGGAAGTGTTAAAGTGTATCGGGAGTTCGAACAGGGATGCCTGATGGCCCCCTTTATCAATTCATCATGATGAATGATGCTGGACGTGGCGCTGTCAATCTCGGATGTTTGCCAACTTGCTCTCTAATTATTTCTTGCACAATTTCTCAAGTAATTTTCAAGCTTCAGACAGACATTTCGGATTAAAATTGCTTTATTTGTTTTCTATCGAGTGTTTCTCCTTGGTCGGCATTGATCCCTTGTTACTTTATTGTTCACTGAATTGCGGCTGTCAATTTAAAAACAATATTTACACACAATTTTATAACATGTTTGGGTGGGTCTTAAGCGATTTACACACACACACACACATACACACTCGCACATATACTTAGACTTGTGTGAAATAAACCCAGAACAAATAATACAAGAGCTGCATATAAAAACACTCGCAATATTCTGTGGGCGGCATTGTGTGCTGTGTGTCGCCGGGGCAGGGCAGTCGCTTCTGCTGCCTGTTAACGACACGAGCTCATGTCGTGTGTATTTCAGCAAGTGCAAATGTTGTTGCCGTAGCTGTTGCGGTTACAAACGCCTGTCGAGCTATTTATGCATAATCACTTGCGCAAATACCCTAACCAAAAGCCTGCCGCACTCATCACTGAGTATGCCCAACAAACCAAGAAGGTAAAGGAAAATCTGAGAATTTCTTTAAAAAATTTATAGTAAAAGCATATTTGAGCACAGAAACAACAAGAAATAAAGTAGCAAAGGCAAAAAGGCAGGAATCTCATTAAGAATTTTGAATCAAGAATTTTGCCGTAGGCAATAAGAATATGTAAATAATACTCTATAGTAAAAGAGTAGCTCAGCCTCATTGTCTGATTTTCTATTGCCTCAATCGCTTTTCTCTGCAGTCTGTTTGCTGTTTTGCATTTTAAGCCAATAATTCGCATATTTGATGCGAATTGGTGAATTCGCTGAAATTGTTTATTTGATTTTGACAACATTTGGTTTGCCGCAGCGAGAGTTTATTAAAATTTGATGTTGACTGAATTTATTGCCCTTTGCGCGTTTGACATATGCTTCAGCAAATGGCCAGAGCTAGCAGTCCATTACAGTTAGTGGCAAAAGTTAACACTGACACAGTCAGTCTGTGACGCTGTCAACAACATGCTGAGACACAACCACCTGTCAGTGCACTGAAGCGAAGACACACCTGTGCAGCTGACCCAAGACTAGAGCTGAAAATAACTGTCCAGCTGTCCACACACACACACACACACAGATAAATAAAATTAAACATGTCACATAAATAGAATTTTCAGTGCGAAAACTGAACAAAGCTATCAAGTTCGGAAGTTGGAGAAATCATTTTGTTTACATTTAAGTTTTGATGTCATCCAAATTAATTTATCTACAGCAAATAAATGCATTTATTAAAAAGGAAATATTTTATAATAAACATTTTGTACGTATACCTTTTGAGTAAAAGTAAGAAGGGTAGCATGATTCAGCAAAATGATTCTGTAAAACTAAGATTATGCTCATTGCGTTTCTCTCAATCCGTTGTCACATCCATTAGACAGCACCATGTAGAAAGATACACGGATTGATGGATACATCAAGGTTAGGCGTGAGAGATTGAAAGATGACAAATCCATTTATGACAAATCCATCAATCTGTGTATCTTTCTCCTTTGAAGGACGGGCAACAAGTTAGAAAGATAAATCTAAGGTGAAGTACACACAGATTGATGTTATCAGCAAAGATGTATCTATCTTCATATCTATCTATTCATAATAAATTAATCAATTTATGTATCTTTCTCCTTTTATCTAACTATCTGTATATATTAATATAGCCTTTATCCATTATAATCGACTATCTAGCAATCTTTCTATATACCTATCCTTTTTTCTACCTGTCCTTACATTTTGCTATATAACTATATCCATATAGTCAGTTATCTTTTAAGTAACTTTCTCCATTTATCTATCTTTCTATATCTCTATCAATATAACTATATCTATCATATATATCATATATAACTCGCTTTCTATATATATATATATATATATATATATATAACCACCTATCTATCTATCACACGCAAGACATACTTTGTCACTTATTCTTTCACGCCAAAATCTTTGGCAGAGTAGGTTACAGTTCAGCAGTGCCATTAAAATCCAATTCACCTGTCGTATGGTATGTGCTGTCATTTTGTTACCTGTTAAATCCTTCCATTTAAACGCCAGCACACAATAATAGTGACAGAGGCTTTTGCTGTGGCGTCTGCCAAGTCTTAGACTGCAAGCAGCTGCTATTCAGCTTCATTTGTATGTAAATGCCGGTTGGCAACAGCAGCCGGAACTGCTGTTTGAATATTTTTCGGGTGCTGTCAGCCACTGTGCACAGTGGGGCGAGTGTGGCCGATACAAAACAAAATTCACTTCAATTACAATTTAAAATTAGAATTTCTCACACACCCCAACAAACAATTTAAAAATGCAAATTTATTTGTAAGCAAAGTGTCTTGAATGTATTTATTTGGCCTTCCAACCCAATTGTTGCCACGTGGACAGCCTCTCTGGGGCACGTGTAGCCGCACTTACTTAAACAATATTCCTATATAGGTATATACATTTATGAGCTTATATTGGGCATTAGTTGAACGCACTCTAGCTCTTGCTGTCTCCATGGATTCAGCTTGGAACTTTTGATTGCTTGCTTTAGCCGCAACGCATGTCCATCAGCTGTTACCTGATATGCGCCATGTGCGAGTGTGAGTAAGTGGGGCAACGGCAACGGCTTGACACAACTAGGTCGCTGCCTTTGCTCCACTCGCTTGTTTATAAAACTGGTTCAAGGAGACAAGCAACAACAGCTGCAGCAAAAAAATGTCGTACTAAAAAATTGTGGCAACAATTTTGTTAAACGCACACACACACAGAGAGAGAGAGAGAGAGAGAGAGAGAGAGAGAGACAGAGAGAGAGAGAGAGAGAGTGAGAGCGGCAGAGATGGGCTGCTTGGCATGAGAGGCATTTCACACACGGCGCGTGGCAGTGACAAACATTTAGCGTGAAACTATTTTTTAATGAGCTCCGGCAAATTTTCAGCAACTCAGCTCAGCTGCGCACAAAAGTTCATTTAGGCTTTCAACTTTTGTTGCTGTTTTTATTTATTTCTTTTCAGATTTTCTTTTTCGATTGATTTTTCACCCAGTGGCTGGACACCTTGGGCGCATTGGCAATAGTGGGCGTAGCCAATTGGATGAAATTTTTTTTGTTGGGCCCATTGTTGCGACTTAACAATTGTTGAGCCGGAACACACACGCCCACAGCCAAAAACTGGGCCAACTCATCCAAAATGGCAAGAAGCACGCAATTTGTTGCCATTGCCTTTGTTGTTACCTTTGCCTTTGTCGTTGTTGTTGTTGTTGTTGTTGTTGTTGTTGCTGCTGCTGCTGTTGCTTTTATGTTTAAAGCAGCTCAACAAAGTTGTTTACATTTTTTATGATGTTTTTGTGCCACATTGCGTGCCTTCAATATGACGAAATACTATTGAGATGTAATTAAGTTTTCAATCTATGTTAAGCTTTAAGTTTTTTGTGGGTCAAAGGCGCCTTAAGGCGGGCAATAATCTAACCTAAAATACATTTTTTATAAATGAAAATCCATAAAAGTTGTCATGCACACAAGAGACCTAAATCACAGACATATTTCTGAGAACTCCTGTTCAAAAACAGCTCAGTATTTGGATTCCCCATATCTTCCTGTCAAGTACTACCTATAACTTGCTTAAGACCTTTAAGCTTGCTCTGCCATGCAAATCAATAAAAGATGAAAATCTTATCAGTAACTCAAGTAGCAGCTGCTCCTTTGTTTCTGCGTACTATCAATCAATTATCAAACACGTGCGCTTGATATTTTCCAAGCGGATGGCTCCAGCGGCTAGACTTCAGTTGATTTTTGTAAATAAATACTAAACAACAAGCCAAATGCTAATGGAGCGCCGCAAAAAAACCACAAAAATGCCGCAAAATTCTTCATTTTTTTTTTATCAAGACAAATTTCAATGTCTGCCTTGCAGACGCCACCAAAATTCTGAATAATTTCAGCACAAAATGCTCAGAAAAGATTGTGAATGTTTGTTATTTGACTTTTTGTCAGTCCCTTAGTTATTCTGGCATTCACACAGTATTAAGCGTTGTCAACAGTTTTTTTTTTTTTAATTTGACTAATGAATATTCAGTGTGAACCACATCAAAGGCAAAACGGTTTAATCATTTTAATGAAACATTTCACCCATACTGCAGCCATATCATTTCCATAAACGTCAAGCAATTTAATTACTTAAACGCTTAAAAGATCAACGAGTTCTGTGCCATAAAACTTGTTTTTTTTAGCACCTATTTAATTCCCGTGCTGGCCATAGTTAAGACATTTATCATCGCTCTTGACAAACGACAGCAATTGAATAGGTGAGCTGATAAATTGACTGTCTTTCTAGGTTAACTCTAGCAAACTGAGTTGAATGCCAAGGTCAGAGAATTTGATATTTCTACTGTATTTCCAGGAATTCCTTTGGCAACGTTCATATAGAAACCAAAAATAGATTTTCTAACAATTTTTGCCAACCAGAATGTAATTCTCATTACAATCATGTCGTATCTTTGATGTTTATGTCATGAAAGTGCTGACAGCTAATGAAAATAATAAGCGCTAACTATTCTCTATTCACTCAGGGCAACTCACAGTCTATTTACTTATTCTCCCATCTGACAGTAGCAAAGTTTTCTAAATAAATAATGAATTAATAATAAGATAACATGAAAAAAAAAACAGACGCCAATGATCAATTAAAACTTGGTCTTTGGAGTATTTCAACTATGAAACTCTAACATTTTTCGACTACCAATTAGCCGTTAATTTCATCGGTAGTTGTGTAGGCCAATTTGCATTTTAACACTTGCTGCTGCTGCTGCTGCTGCTGCTGCTGCCCTGCTCGTGGCAATTATGTTAATTTCTCTTTCGACCAGCTGGCGTACATTTACGAATTACTAAGCAGCCAAAAATTCAAAGCCAAGGACTCGCTGGCAGCCCACCAACAGTAGCTGGCCTTCGTATAAGTAATTCACCGAAATTTGCTACAATTGCATTTGAAATTCCACAGTTGCTGTTGGCGCCGCCGGCCATCAAGCTGAAATTAACACACACATTCTGCTCAATTTAAAATTTTAATCTGCAATCTGCACAAATTTGAAGTTTTGATGGTTTTTATTACGAAATTACTAAAGCAACATAGAATTCTGATTGAATCAAATGATAGCAGATTAAAAGTAAAAAAATATATCCAAAGGTCACATACTTAAAAAGCTGTAGTTCTTGGAAGTCTATAAACCCACCGCGCCTACTTAAATTACATTTCGATTCAATTACAATTTTAAAGACTAAATTATGAATCGAATGCCTGAAGAAAAGTTATATTAGAAATCAAATCAATTCACAAGAAACACATATTTGAGCCAATAATTGAAAATATGTTTAATTTGTATCTATTAAGCGAGCTGCATGTTATGCCTGTGCTGAATTGTATTTTTAGTTCAAGCAACCTACATACATGCAGCTGTGTTCATAAAAATAGTAGTGTTCATAAAAATAGTAGCAAAATTTTGTGATAAACATAAGATTTTTCAAACAATTTGAAACGCGTATTAAGATTGACATATCTATGAATATATTTTTTTTATTATACATATATATTCAAATTGTTTCAAACATTTCAGTCGTACTACTATTTTTATGAACACAGCTGTACATGCACACATACCAATATATAGGTATATTAAACTGACAAGTTTAGTTTAGGCATTTGAAAGTTATATCCAGAGGCCAGCCCAAGTTGTTGTAGCCAAATAGTTCGGCGTGCGTCAGATGACCCAAATACTTGCAGTTCTTTGAGCATAGCCACGAGCAGACCACAAAAGTGAATGTATGTGTTTGTGGGTGTTGACTTGAGTGTGTGTGTCTGTGTGTGTGTGTGTGATATTGCAATCCTTGCGATTCCAGTGAATGCTGATAGCATTCTCAGCATGCTTTGAAGCATTTTGATTAGTTTTTTGTTTATTTACTGGGAGCGTCCTTTGACTCTATATTACTACGTCAACATTTTATTGTTGTGAAAGTTTATTGACACGCTGACACATACACGCAGTGAGAGAAGAAAAGAGAGAGAGAGAGAGAGAGAGAGAGAGAGAGTATGAGTGACTGGGAATAATTTGAAAATTTGCATGCATTTGCCACATGAACCACAAAATGTCAATGGCCACAGCATGAAATATGGAGATCTGCAAATCATCGTGTCATGCGTGCATTTTCAATGGAATTTAAGACACAAATTTAGCACATAAATAACAGAGAAATGGCGAGAAAGAGAGAGAGAGAGAGAGAAAGAGATAAATTGCAAGAGAAATGAAGAAAAACAAGTGCACACACCACAAACAATTCCACGAATTCTACAAAAATCAATTAAAACAGCTTGAAGTAACGCAGAGAATATTTTAAGTCAATATTAAAATATACTGAAAACCAAAAATGATGGCGAAAACCGTCCGGTCCGTTTAACTGAGTTAAAGCAGCAATTACGCCCAGCAAATTTATGTAAAACATCTGCAAAGTCTTGCGTTATTTAAACGTTTTGGCCTTTTCGCTGGCATTTGGGCGCAATTTGTTTTGGCCAGCCGTGGGCTGCGTGCCTTTTTGGCTTGATTGGAAAACATCCGTTTATGTGCGATAGTTGAAGTCGAACCATATATCATATCAAATAGCAACAATCACGAATGAAAATGATGAAAATTATGCCATTAGCAGGCACGAGTTGGGTCATCAGTTCAATATTATTATTATTAATATTATTATTATTGTTGCCTTTGGCTTTGGCTTTGGCGTTGATTGAGTTTGGCTTTTGGCCTGTGAGAGATTTTGTTGGCTATTTGCACGCCATTGTAAAATGGAATATTTCACATTGATTACCAAAGCTAATTAATCAAAGTTCTTTCATAATTGATGAGCATAATATGAATATTATTGCAATTATCTACATTCAATAAATGTCATTTAGCTCGAGAGTTATATGAAATCATATTTTATTAGAATAATTAATCAGAATATAAAAGATAGCTTAAGTCGTTTACTTATAACCAAGGTTAACCAATTTCTCAGAACAACTCAAAGGCATTTTGTTTGGCTCATCCGCTGGCCAAGCTGAACTATAAATAATATTATTTAATAATGTATTACATACGCTTAATCACTAATAAACTATGTCAAGTATCACTTAGATAAAAACTATGCATCACCAATTGTTAGACAACGCCGCAGAGGCACTTTGGCAGAGAGTTGCACGCGCGAGGGGCTCGATTCGTGCATGCAACGCTGGCCAAAATGGAGCAATGGGCGCTCTAGAAAATTGTGATTGGTCTTAACAGCTAGCTAATATTTAAATACAAGTGTAAAGAGAGCGGTTGTTGTTGTGTTTGTTGCAGTTGTGGTTAATTTATAGCCACAGCGCATCGATGGCTTCGTCTAAGTCGTCGGCATGGGATCGAGCTAAACGCTGCGGCGTTGTCTTTAGGGACTGCTGTTCACTGACAACCACCGCCTTGGCCTCCATGTCGTTGCCGCTGAGCAGCACCATGAGCAGCACGCTGCTACGTCTGGTATGTGACTCCAGCTCCTGCTGTTGCTCCTGCAGCTGCTGCAGCTGCGGTTGTTGTGACTGATTGTTGCGCAACTTGCGCAGCCAGTCAGTGGCAGGCCAAATGCATTTGCCGCCCACACTTCCACGCCGTCGACAGGCATCCCTTGTAGCTCTTCTGCTCTTGGTGCAGCAGGGGCTGCTGTGTGGTTTATTGTTTCTGACAGTGTCGTTCGGCTGCAGCATTTCAACCACGCAAATGTCATCAGTAGCACCAATTTCGTTGGCGCATCCATCAACATCAGGCGCTGTTTCAGTCATTGAGGTTGCCGCTGCTGCCGTTGTTGTTGTTGCTGTTGTTGTTGTTGTTATCGCTGTCGACACTGCCCTGCTGCATTCCTGCTACACGTTCGTCACTTGCGTCGTCAGGCCCAGATCAATGGCCATGCTCTTGCTAACAGCATCCGTTTGCACCAGTCGCTGCCTGCCATAGCCATCCAACCGACCGCCGGCGCCATCGCGACCATCGCCATCATGCTGCGACAGCGGCAGCCATTTGTCCAGCCACCGCGGTCGAAATAGCAGCGTGAACGTGCTGCGAAACTGTCGACTCATTGAGCAGTAGAGTATGAAATTAATGCTCGAATTAATAAGTGCCAAGATGTCCATTAGGTCACCTAAAATGAGACATTCGAATGGGGAGGCAATGAGCACCAGTGCAACTAATGACTGCACTCTGCCCAACCAACATAGCTGTTGGCAGAGCTCGTAAATAAAGGAAACATAAAGCTACTCTACATATGTATGAACTGCATACTCACTCAGTTTGAGGTAGCACTGCATGAGAAACGCATCTCCGAGCAGCGCATTCAGCAAACCCATAATACCCTGTGGAAATTCTGTGATGAGAAAGAGCAGCAACACCGCCAGCAGCATGCGTGTGGTGCGATCCGTTTGCTTTTCCTTCTCCAACAGCTTGCAGCTCTTAGGTTGCGTGGGCGTGACGACCTTGCCATTGACAATTGGCTGCATATCGTTGGCCGCATGGCAGGCGAGTATCTTGCGTCGCTTTTTCGCCTCCAGCAGAGCGCCAATCAGGCGCACAGAGAGCACCGTGAGCGCAAAGCAGGGTATCAGCTTGATCACCACGCTGTAAATGAGAAATGTGGCATTGCGCAGGGGGCGATCATGAAGCGCCAGCTCGCTGTGGTACAATTTATAGACCGTCACGTTGCGCTCTCCAGTGTCGGGTAGAACTGTTGTCGCTATGGTGGACAAATCTGTGGAGAAGCTTGGCATATTGACCACTGTGGTGTTGCTGCCGCCCGTGGCCATAGACCAAGCCATGTCCGGTGTGGTGCTGGACATCACTTGCATCGTGATGTGTTCATCGTTGTTGTAGTCCAAGATGTATTGACTCAATGGCACAGACTTGATTGTCTTGCCATTGGCATCCAACGTCTCCAGAAACTTGGCTATCGCGGTAACCAAATAGAGCCACGGCGACACCACCAGCACACACACCACATAAGCTGTTGCTATAGTTATTGTGGTTGTGCGCATGCCACACCAGATGCGATTGCGCTGCGGATAGCTAACGGCTATATAACGCCAGACGGCCAGCGTAACTGTTAGCCAAATGGAGATGGTGTGAAGCACTTGCGCAAAGATCGAGTGAAATTTGATGAAGCAGGCCCAGCCATAGCTGAGCTGCTGCTCACGTGGCAACCGCGCGCTGAGTATGTAGTCGTGCACAGTATAGGGTATATACTCCAGCATGACAGCTAGATCGGCCACCGCCAGGCCCGTGAGTATCGCATTGGTGGGTGAACGCATCTCGCGGCGCGTTAGGACAATAATGTTCAAGGTATTGGCCAGAGTGCCCAAAATGCAGACGATGAGCGAGAAGTACCCATGGATATATTTATAGCTGTGCAAGTAAGAGAAAATAACAGTTCAGCAAATATATGAAATTAAAATGAGTAGTAAAAATATGAAACTTTCTCTACATTAGGCAATTTGCAGACTATGTAAATCGAGTGTATCGAGTCATGCTGATGTTGCCTAATAATCAAAGGAATATTAAGTATACGCAGCGTATTATCAGCTTCAAAAAATACATTTCATGGCAATTAAGCATGTGATCTTTTTATGCACACGCCAGTTCACACGTAGGCAGGAAAATTATTATGTAAATTACATTTAAACAGAGAGCCAAAAAAAGTAATTAATATGCTGGCACGGCAAGCCAGGCCACATGCCACATGCCGCATTCCGCATGCCGCATGCCGCATTCCGCCCAGTCCAATCAACTTACTTCGTGTGAAAATCATCGACGCTGGCGCCGCAATAATGCGGCTCCGACATGTTCGTGACCATGTTGTCAATTTTGGTCGCCAGATGGTGGTGGGGCGTTGTGGTGTTGGTGGTGGTTGCTTCGCCTGATTGCGTCCGTGGTATGACTGGCCAGGCGGAGTCACTATAACAGCTCCTACTTGGGGCTGTGGCTTTTGTGGTCCTGGCTGCTGCTTCAGTTGCGTTTCAGCTGTTCGCTGTCAACATCAAGCCGCACCCCAAACTCTGCCTCCTCATTAATATTACTTCTGCGGCTGTCCTTCGATATTCCAATACTTAAATGCTTTCGTCTATCCTGTTCCTGCAGCTGAAATTAAATAAGCCAAATATTTGTACAACGTTCGAACACGGCGCTTAACACTAAATAATGGCCAGCGTGTTGCAGACAAATTATAACCTGCTGCCATCAGTTCGTGTAGCCAGCGAAAAACTTTGCCTGGCAACATGCAAATACTTAATTAAATATAACATGTCATTAATTCAAGTTGAAGTTCAAGTTGAGGCTGAAGTTGAAGGAAACCTAATTGGGCACTTTCCACTTTCCTGGGCGAAGGACCTTTAAATAATCAAATTATTCAGCTGCGCATGATGAGTTGAAAAAATTGAATACAGGCAAAGGTTAAATGGGCTCAGCTTAAATATGAATTTAAAAACTTTTAGAAGCTTTAAACAACTAAAGCAAAACATTTAAATGGCCCTGAAAGCAGCTCAACTTGCGGAACAAGTTTTCATAACCATAAGCCATAACTGTTCATGTCCAGCAGAGTTTGGGCCAAGTAATTGGCCAAAGAGAAAACTATTACTAATGCGTGGGCAAACAATTTACTAGAGAGATGAAGCATCTGCTATCAATATTTCGCATACGCCACCAGTGCACACACACACACACATGCACAGAGTTTTTGGCCCAGTTAACAGAGTGTTGTTACAAGTCATTTGTCTTCACATTAGAAAAGTTCTGCCAGCTGCTGCGATCAAAGCAAACTTTTTGTTGTCCACTCTCCATGAGCTGTTGGCTGCGGGCTAGCAGCTGCAGGCAGACGCACACTCACAGACACACTACATATACGCAATGCGAGTAAAATGAAAGGAAATGTCATTGCAGTGCTTACAGTTGGGTCGTGCATGCCTCACTTGGCTTTTGCACTTCGTTAGCCACATTTGGCTTTGGCTGAACTTTGCTGCTGCAGCTGCAACTAGAAATGTGGTTCCCACATGACCCGAGTCGCCTGCAATATTTAATTAAAACTTTTCGCCCTGCACTTTGGCCAAACCGTTTCTCAAATAAATGCCAAAATTCTTTTGTTTTGTTTATCTATGCAGCATATGTTGGCGTATTTTCGGTCACACGAAAATCTATTTTCGGCAGGTTTAGACATTTGCATTCTATCTGCTGCACCATCCAGCCTCGTGCAACTGCCTCAATTGTCTGTTAAGTCAATTGAAAGCCTTGACAATGCTGACCCGCATCCAACTTGACCGAGATGAGGCAACAAATTGACACATAATCTAATGCGCCTACCGGCCGCCACATCTGCAGCTAACGAGCTACGTATCGGTCCAAATTATGCAACATAATTAAACAATAACAGTGAACGGCGTGGCACATTTGCAGGCAAGTGTAGGCCAGTGGGCATCAGCTGCCGGCTGGCGGAGTAATTAAAATTGGCCTAAGTCTTCGAGAGGGCCATTATTGAGCCGTGGACAGTGCTAATGGCCTAAACGGCTTCATTAGATCATTTAAATAGAGTTTGCTTTAGCATTAAATGCCAACTGTTTGCCATGTTTCATTTCATGCCACGAAGTCCTTTGCGGTATCAACAAGTTGCTCGATGGTTGGGCATTACGTGACTTGCTTCAGTTTCAACGCTTTGCGCTTGGCAGACGCCCACCGAAGAAGATGCTAATGTGCCCAGCTGCCAAATACAATGCTCTTAGACGTTAATGTGCGGCATACGGTGCGTATACACTTTTATTTGAAAGCACCAGACCGAGGCCTGCCTAACCGTATGACTGACTGCCTGGCTGACTGACTGACTGACTGTTGGACTCTGAGGGCCAGCTGGCAGCAGCCTAGGGTGTGGTTGCCAAGTAATTTAAGCTATTTGTTTATTACTGTTTCGCACAGTTCCATGAAGACCTACACAGAATTCAATTAAGTGTAGCCCAGGCACATGCTGTGCTTTAAATAAAAACGCGGGAGTGAGAGAGCGAGAGAGAAAGATCGAGAGAGAGAGAGAGAGGAAGAAAGGGAGAGTCCTGCTCTAGCCTATTTTATGTAGTGGTTTTTATATTAAAAGCTCAAGTCAGGCACATGCTGCGCATTTAGATGGGCCACTTTGCTCGCCGAGAGCACAACTTCAATAATTATATTTCAAGGACTATTTGAATGACTGATAGTCCATCGAATCGCTGTAATTGGCAGTACTTGAAACTTCTTGAGAACGGTTCGGCAGCTGTCTGTCAGGGCCAAGCTCACTTGAGCAGCCACAAATTAATTGAAATCCTCGAAAGGCAACAACACATTCAACACTCAGCATCAACATCAAACGCTTCAAGGCATTAGCTAAATACAATTTTCAAGTTTTAACAGCATTTGGGTTTTGTTTGTTTCCTGCAAAGCATTAGAACAAAGCAAAATTACAAAATTCAGCAACAATACAGTTATAAATTGTGGCCAAAGAAACTTGTGGTGAAACCTTAAAAGTATTACCAATGTAGCAGAGCTAAAACTAAACTGAAAATTAAATAAGAAGACTCGAAAGCGGGTCTACACGAATTGGAAATACTCTAACACAAGCTGAGCTGCTTAGACAGTGCTAGGGCATCAAATAAGCCAACTGGAGCAGCCAATTGTTGCATAAAAGAAAGGCTGAAAAAGGGTAACAGAAAAAACATTCTATCAGCAACAAGACAAAGCAATTAGCTAAAGTACAACTAACAGCAAACAAAGCAAAGGTTTTTTCTAAATGAAAAAAAAATAACCCAAAAATCACACGCTGCCATTGTGAGCAACAAAAACACAACAAAACAAGAACAAAAGGGACCTCAGCCATTGCCAGTTACATTTGCTTTAAGAGCCTTGAACATGTGAGAATGCTTCAGCAGAATATTTGCCTATGGCTTTAATATCGTTTGAATAGTGCGCAAACGCTGCGTGGGACCGAGCATCTACCCAATTATTTACGTTGATCTGATTTAGTTGTATGTGCCTTTGGCAAATTTACTTCCGCTTATTACTTTTGATGATTTCCTAACGGTTGCTGCTGGCTACTTCCGGTGCTCGTAGCGGTCCAGCGGTAAATGCTGACCTTAGTGGCCTCTCGATGAATGCCACATTTACGAGCATATTTTCTTGTGGTGCAGATGTTTGTATGTGTGTGTCAGTGTGTAAGTGAATTGCACACACGTGTGCGTTGCGAACTGTAAAACTGGATTCCATTCAATCTTGGTCATTCGAAAAGGCAATGCCAACTCGGCCACGTGGCAGTTGTGACTTGATATGCCTGAAAGTGCGTAGTTTGACTTGGCTTTGCTGGCCGTTCCGAGGCTATGCCAAAGCGAGCCCTACTTACCAAACAACTACTGACTGAGACGCCTCAAGGGTTTCACTAGCTCTTTGTGAAAAACTTTATTTGTGCCCACCGGCCCACTGCTCGTTAGACGCACTTCAAGTTTTGCTGTCCGTCTGTCCTGCTCGACTAGGCAAAATACTATAAATTCCTGATGCTTAAAGCATTGTTATTAAATAAAAAAGGCTTCCGGTTAAATTTAAATGTAAGCTGTCAGGATTTATGCATGCAAAAAATATTTATGGCTTTAAAATAACTTTAAAGCTGTTTGCACAAAGTTGGCTTGGCAGGCAGAGTTGTCAGCCAAATATTTGTTGAGGTGAAACAGCGTGAAGCACACACACAAACACACGCGCTCAACCACATGACAGCATTTTGTAATTAAGCATTCAGAAAATGTTGGCGAAAGCAACGTGAACAAACAGAAAAACAGGCGGAATGTGCCAACGCTTATGGCAGAGAGATCAAAAGTTCGGGCCACTCATAAACAAACAGGCAGATAAACAGTGCCACAGTTGGCGGCTATTCGGGCACATGGTGAGCCACAGCACAAGGGACAAACTGCACATTTCATTGCCGAAAAAAAGCACACAAAGCCCACTTGACAGGACATGAGACACACAACCACACACGCAATGAGAGAGAGAGAGAGAGAGAGAGAGAGAGAGAGACAGAGCAACTGGCTTAGGTCAAGGTAATAACTGTCAACGAGCTGAAACGCCACTCGAGCTGTATTTGCAGCAAATAGATTACATAATAAGTAGTCTGACAGACAAGCCTTTTGTTTCAATTACCCTAGCGTGCTAGCTCAAACTGTTAGCCTGATTAAAATCGATGCTGCACCAAAAGCTTGTTGATAAATATTTAATATCATTCAGCAAACAGCTAACGCAAAGTGTTTAATTGTGTGCAATAAATGAAGAGCTGCAGCAACAAGTGGCCAAGTGGTGCTGGGTCAATAAATCATTATTTGCTACGCTCACCCCCCTTTTTTTTTAATTTGCATTTGGCCATCATAATAGCTATTTATATCTTATCTGTGACGGCTTATTGTCTGGCTTATTGTTTATGAGCGCATTTATTGTCTGCATGTGCATGGCCTTAGTTTGGGATTTTCTCTATGGCCAATCGGCAGTTGATTAACTGCTCGGCCGCAGTCATAGTCCATAAAGTATCAATAAATTCATAACAAGCAGCTGAGCCTCATAATAAATACCTTTTTTTCGCACCTTATTAACTTAATAACAATAACAAATACACAAATATACGTGCATTTATTAATTAATAATAACTGATAATTTATTAGATCAAATTCGTTAAGCTGCATAATAACTTAATTGAATTTCCTATGGGTTTTTTACACGCAGGGGAAAAAAACGTGATAGCTTGCAAGGTGGGAGCCACCGACTGCATGATACTCTTCAAGGATTCAAAGTAAGTTAAAACAGACTATAGAAATTTATGTTTTCAGCTTGTTCCCTCCAGCACTACTATTTCTATGAACAGCCTATTTTCAATGCATCTCTCAAAAATCGTCAAAGACAAATTAATCTTTTCTTCATGGCATTCTATTATCAACGGAAAGTGGGCATCTCATTATTTTTAAACAGAAAACGTACCGTTTCATGTAGTTTTTGTTTCGTATGGTGCAGCACTACTATTTTCATGAACACACATATATATATATGTTTCTGCATAGCAGGTAAACAGAGAGCCTCAAGCCAACTTTGATATATACGAGCTCTGCGCAGGACAAGTTTTGGTTCACCTTCGATCTTTGCCCACTCCCCTGCTCACATATCGTTGTTTGTGCGTGAGTTTTCGGCGAAAAACAACACACTAATGATGCCGCAGCCACCATATTCCCTAGACCTGGCCCTATCTGGCTTTTCTGTGTATCCCCACAAATGAAGAGGACCATGAAAGGACGACGTTTAAACACGATTGAGAAGTATATATTTGAAATTTCAAGTCTCTAGCTTGAAAAAAAACAAATATACCCAATTCACATCATGGACAACTTTAAAAATTGAGTTGAACACAAAAAATGTCAATTAAAATGTCAACTGCAATTAGCTGCACAATTGCAGCCAATTTGTAGCTGCAATTTACTAGAATATTAAATTCACATTTGGTTTAACTGCGCTTCGCTCATTTGTAGCATAAAACTGTTTGCTAATGAAAATAGCCTGGGCAAGCACAAAGAACTAAAAAAAACAGCGGACGGGCGATGACTGTGGCGAGTTAATGTGGCTGGACATAAGCAAGCAAACACATGTTGCCAGTAACCGCACCGCCGAGCGCAGTCATTTGCTGTCCAATTGTGACAACAAATAAAAATAATTTCCGCAGCTGGCTGTGGCTAGGTTTCGCAAACAAACGAAATTTGTATTAGTCAAGTTAATAAAAAATAAATAGCAAGAGATGGTAAGCAGAGCAAATAGGGAAAAGAATAGAAAAGCTGGCAGTGCTTGAGATTCAAGTGCGCGTTTGGTCTTGGCCATAAAGCTTTATAGATATTATTTTTTAATTTATCATCAGTACCTGTTGGCAGCTGCCTGTGTTGCCTTTTTCGTGCTGTGGTTTTTCAATTTCACATTTTTTTCTCTCTCTCTCTCCCTCTCTCTCTCTCTCTCTCTCTACTAAAAACATCAAAAATTTTGCGGACCATTCGTCAGCAAAAAAAAAAAAGGAAAAGAAAAAAATGCCAGACAAAATAAAAAAAGGGCAGCAAAACAGAAATTACAGTAAATTGTGCAGAAGAGCAAGTCAAGGAAATGCCATCAATTTTCCATAGTCAACAGATTTTAAATGCAATGTCATAATAAGGTATAATAAGTTGGACAACTAATAAGCAAGGACCAGCTGCTGCTGTCCCAAAAGTAAACTGTCATAAAAATATATAGCAAAAATATATACTAGAACTTAAATGATTGATTGAGCTGCTTATAATATCAAAAAATGATTTTTTATAAATATTTATTTTTCATTTAATTTAAAGCAAGTAGAAGTTTGTGCATTAAGTTTGATTTACATTATTTTTAACAGCCCAAAAGTATGCTATATATTTGAGTTTTTATTCCTTATTGTTTGCCATAGAAGTTATTGAGCCAACTTTTGCTCAACATATTTCAAACAGGCCTACAACAATTTCTTAACAAATGAAAATTCCATCATTAAAGCACAAGTTCAACTGGGCAAACATAATTTGAATTCATATGCACGAAAGGCATTCGAAAAAGTTGAAAAGCCCTGCTCAGCTCCCAGCGGCGTTTGGCATTGATTCTGCTGGTGCTGGCTACCCACTCCAGACCAAAAACGCTTAACTTTTCATTTTGGGTATTACCCACTGGGCTATGCCTTATCGATTCATTACCTATGGGCCCAATCCCAGTCCGTGTAGCACGCACAATTAAATTTTGCAGCCGCTGGCGCGAAGTAAATACTAATACATATTATACAGGCTAATCCACAAGTATGCGTGTGTGTGTGAGCTCATGCTAATGGTAATTTTCTGCTGTCTACTTGAGGGCTGATCCCAGACCCACACGTGTGGTCTGTTTGTCTGCTCGTGTATAAATAATATTCATTACAAAATTACAAAATTACGAAATTTTTTTTTTCTGCCCTCGCGCACAGCACAATTTGTGTTCATTTATATTATTTTTTATTTTTCATTTATCTTTGTGTTTTCTCGCTTTAAAAAATGTTTTAAAATATATTTCGCATGCTGTCGTCGTGCCACAAATATTTTATTTTGCTTTCCCTTCTTCCGCTGTTTTTATACGTGTTTTATATAGCCGCAGGGAGCTGCTCACGAACTGCGGCATAAATTTCATTTAGTTAGTTTCACTTGACTACAAATTTGTTTCGTTTTATGCAGCGGAGCATAAAACCAGTTTCGTGAGCACCTCATGTACATATATATCTTTTAGGCGCGATACTTTTTATTACGCATACGCAACGTGTTACGTTTTACATTTTACGTTGTGAGCGACTCGCAACAATTAAATTGGGTTAAAGTGACTTATCCAAAGCCTTTTAGCTTTGAGGTCTTACTGAGCATCGTATCGCATATCACAGTTTCCCATGTACCCGATTGATTCACTTATTGGCAGCAGCTTTGATGTGTTCTGGCTGAGTTAACTTTAAGGTCGCGTACTCAAGCTTTAGCCATGCAAATCGACAGCTGTTGCCAGCTCAAAGCCCAATTGCATATTCATACGCCAAATTGACTACAAAAGCGATCCACCAAAAATTTTGCCCAACACTTGACTTGCACTTGCAGCTATTTTTTTGCCTCTTGTTGAAGGCCCTTCGAATAACAAGCACAAAGCGCACTTGCGGCTGCAGCAACATTTACCTTGAGCGCACAGAAAAGCCGAAGCGACAGTTCAAGTGGCTAACTGACTGCACGAACAAAAAATCGCTGCTATCAACTGCCAGCAAGCAGTTCGCAGTTCGCAGTTCGCAGTTCGCACTGTACACAGCTTTCCTGTTCGCTGTCAACTTTAAGGAGAAGACATTTTATCGCTCTCTCTCCGTTTCTTTTTTATTTATTTCTTTTTTTTTTTTTTGGAAAATTCAAGCTGAAAGTTCGACATAAAGAGCTAGCTGCTGTTTTAATTAAGTTAAAGTGGCAAATGCATGGAAGTCACTCGAAGCGCTCCGAAATAAGGTCAACTGGCTGTTCAGAGATCTTGGAATATTACATAACTAAGTAGTTATGCTTAGAAAAAAAAACCCAAGTACAGTATGCTACAGTTGCTAGAATGCGCAATATGCAAAGCCCGACTTATAAATAGCACAACATGAGTTCAAAAAATTTGCACAAAGTCGCTGAAAAACAAACCACTAAACAGCAACATATTTGTTTTATATGTGCGTGTTTGTGTGTGTGTTTGTAGTGGAGGTGGGTGTCTATGCAGCAGAAAAACAAGTAGCCAAAGGCACTTTAGTGCACTTGAGACATGCATAGAGAGCGAGAGAGAGAGAGAGAGAGAGAAAGGGGCATAATAAAAATACAAGAGAAACAAACAAGTAGGAAACCGAGACGGCCAAGGTGAGAGAATTTGGACGGACAATAAGTGTTTTCAGACAGCAGCAGCAGCATTCGAACGAAGAAAGTGTGTAAGTCGACACCTCAGTTACCCTAACGCCTCAATTCCAAGCGCATTTTCATCCACTGTCTGAACAAATTTCGTTGAATAAAAAGTAATTCGTGCTAATGTAATCGAGTTTTTCAGCAATTTCTTGCTCAGGTTTCGCATTGAAGTTTGAAACTTGGGACTTTAGCTTGATATTATATACGAAATTATTAATAATAAAAAAAAAGACACAAGAAAGGGTTTTACATATTTATGAATGGAAAACATAAAGTCCCAAAATTTAGCTAACTGGCGTTGTTCGCAATTTGCCAGTCGCCGCCTCTTTGCCCCTTGTGGCACATTAACAATTTGGTCATTGACATATAGCGCTTGCTCTGGCGCCACCATGTGGATCGACTGGCTACATATATATCCTGGCTGACCCCAGCATGGCGAGCGCATTTTTCACGTGGCCCCGTCGAAAATCGACTTTAGCTAGTTGTTTAGCAGTGGGCGGCGCTTGGGGAATTTAATAAATTGTCGGCACAGCTGCTGGCAAAGCCAGTGCAATCAGCGATAGCTAAAGAAAAAGGGGTAGAAAGAAAGAGTTAGCAACTGCCGACTTCACCTCATGTTGCACGTTGCAAGTGGCAATTGTGGCGCTGCCGCTAATGCAGTTTAAGCACCTTTAATGGCTCGTATGACAAAGCTAGTGCTTGACCAGATGCGGACGTCGCCAGAGTGTGCGGGTGCTCGCTGAATAATTGACTCAAATTGGCATACTTGCCAATAAGCTAAAGCTCATGCTAATGCTAATGATGATGATGATGATGTTGATGTTGATGCGGGCTTGGCGTATAGCGCAAGTTGCGGGCAGTTATTTTAAACTCTTAACTGAATGTTTGATTAAATTTAAATAGTTTAATATAAATAAAATCGAGCTTTGTTAGCTCACGAGCTGTTCCAATAAATGCAGCGTGTCAGCAGTCAACAACTGGATTGCAAAGAGCAGCTGCTGACAATTCTTTCTGGATCATTTACAAGCCGCAAACGTGACGTGCCTTACGTCTGGCTGACAGCAATGTTGAGAAATGTCAACATCAGGTAATAAGACTGTCCTTCGTGCTTCCTGCTTCGCTGCCGGTGTATATATATTCCCAGCACTGGCATTTGAATAACTCCTAACGAATAGACAAAGACAGAAACGGGGACGGTGACAGAGACAGAGACAGAGACAGAGAGTTCCTTGGCTCCTCTCAGTCCCAGTTGTTATTTGCCTTTGACTTGTCTTGCATGTGCACTTGATGTTTGTCTCGTTGATAAAATGCAATTTTCGGGCGCTTTTTTTTTTTTGGTTGTAAAAGCGTTGAAAAATGGCAAATGCCGTCGCTTAGCACTTGGGCATGACAGCTGCTAAGCATATGTAAATCAGGCAACCACAGCAACCATTTGTCTTGGCGCTGCAAAAACATGCACAACGAATACTACTTTGAATAAAATACGTGCCAACACCCAGTCGGGGCCAAAAACCTCATAACTTAAACATTAGCCAAAAGCAAAAAAAAAAAAAACAAGCTAAGTGCGCGGTTTTATCTATTAGGAACACATGACAAATAATTCTTACTCAAGCATTAGTCAAGCTTTTTTGATATCTTTCACTTAATGTTTAGCCAACGAAATCCAAGATAAGAAAACTGCTTAACTGTCTGAACAGTGTTCAATTTTCGTAAAATAATAGCTAGCGCCCTGTTCGCTACTTATTTATTTGCTCTGCGCACAATGGCTGTCCCCTTTGACTCCCACTCGTTTAGTACTTCATTTTTTATAATCTTTTGAGGGTCGTCTGCCATATCTTTTATATATTTGCTGTCGATTGTCGATGCTGTTGCTGTTGCCATTGTTTGCCTGAGCAGTGCAACGTCTCTCTCTCGCTCTTGTTGTCTGCAAGAGTTTTTATTTAATGCTGGTCAAGTAAACAAAGCACTTGAGCTTAAAGACCCAAAGTACGCTCCTCTCGCCATGCAATGGTTTATTGCACTTTGCTTAATGTGCCGTTGCGAAAAGTGTTTGGGCCATCAACTGAATGAATAGCTAATAAGGTTTGGCCTGCAGGCACATGATACGTATATATATATATACATAACTTTAGCCATGGCAATCGAAAGTTGTATTGTAGACATTCTGGTCGGGGCATTTGATGAACAAGTTCTGCCCCGAAGCGACATAAGCTTAATTTCACATTTTAACTGATTCAAACAGCCACGCATTGAATATTTATGTTGATAATCTTCATAAATTTCAAATTTTAACTATGATTAATCTCAATGCTGCAGCTACAGTTTCCTTTCATTTAATTGCATTTAATGCTTGCACTTAGTACACTTCTGTAGCCTCGCTCACTTATCAAAACTATTATTTAAATGAATAATAATCATTATTTATGCATTTCGAAATACTCAACGCATCCGCATTTTCTAACAGATGGCTTCATGAGTATTCGCATTCCCATTCGCCTTCCCATTTGCCTTCCCATTTGCATTCGCATTTGGCGCATTAGGGCGTATGCGTAATATTCGCTGAAATATATGCTACACTTTAGCAACTAGCAAGCGAGGGCGTAGTTGAATATGCTGTTATAATATGGAATATGGATACGCCATCA
Organism: Drosophila anceps; assembly: GCA_035045945.1. NCBI lineage: Eukaryota > Metazoa > Arthropoda > Insecta > Diptera > Drosophilidae > Drosophila > Drosophila anceps. Next base: position 2,000,581 of record JAWNON010000150.1, read on the forward strand.
CTCATGCATATCTACTTCTGAGCAGCTACATCCGCTGATGATGGTACGTGATCAGCAGAGAAGGAAGCTGTGGCTCTGGCTGTGGCTGTGGCTGCGGCTGCGGCTGGCGTTGACCTTGCCTTTGCCATTGCACAACATAAAATTGCATCGTAAGTGATTCTGTTTGTTTTGTTGCTATTGCCAGCACATATAGGATGTTTGGCTGCCTTTGGTTTGTGCTTAATACCAGCTAGCACTGATTTATTCCAAGTACTTTGCCATCAACTGGGCCTCGACTGCAGAGTGTGGAGCAAGGCCCAACTTGACATATTGATCCATTTAGGGCTCTCTTTGGATATGCAAAAAAGCCATACGAACATGGCCACAAAGGCGCGGGGCATTGGGATTGATTGGGGCACAACATTGTCAACCACAGCCCATATTAATTCTGCGTTTCGGCCTTTTGGGCTCTATATTGATATTTTTCTAGCATTTACTCTCAAAGTTTTCCATTGAAAAATTGTTGGGCATTTGAATTTATTTCAAGGCCTGGCTAGACAAACACTTTACGTGGCTCATTTGAAAGCGAAAAGGTCTTAATATAGGCCAAGTCCATAGTCATTTATTTTGGCAATACCCATTTGGATTATCACTTGCTGACGCCCCCGTCGAAACCATCTCGCAGCAGGCACCCACATGGCGTTTACGCAATGTGTGTGTACCTGGCAAGTGCAAAGTTTTTCTCAAGTTTTTCTTTCTGTTGTTGTTGTTGTGCTTCTTTTGTTTTTACAAGCTGTAAAATGTAACGCGTGGCGCTACGAAGACTGCTAATTTATGACGCATATACAATAATGCGGCGCATGTGGCGTACACGCAACTTTCTGACAGCTAATCAGTTAAGCCACATAAGAGATCATATTAAAAAACATTGTGTTAGCACAAATTGCCGCAATGCCATTAGGTATTCCAGGAAAAAGAAATTGAAAATATTTCAAGCATTTAAAAGCATTCATAAAGTTTAATTTAAAACCATTTGAATGCCGCAAGCATTTAATCAAATTAAGATTTCTAAAGCAATACACAGCCATTGCCACAGACAAACGCAGAATGGCAACAGTCGGTCAGCCACACTAAGACAAAGAGAAAATATCATTTGGATTTAGCCTGACTGGCAGCTGGGACCAAACCACAATAGGCAATAAGCGTGGCTCGTTGGCAAATTGCTAAAACCTAATTAGCTGAACTTATACCATAATGCTTATGAACTTGACCAATGCTCAAACTTTGATACGTTTCATTTAATCCGTTTGCAAAAAAAGAAGAGAGATATTACCAGGCCAAGTCACGATACTCTGATTACATAGGCTATTGACATTTGACTTTCGACTGTGACTTTGACAAAGATGAAGCTGGCGACAAATAATTCTATATGAAAAGGCAACATTTATGCACACACGCGATCTCAGTTGCTCTTTAAATGAATAAGTGTGGGTAGCTTTAAGTTCTGGAAATGTTTGCTAACAGCAACTAAAGTAAGCTAAAAGCTTAGTACTTGTAGCAAAACTTAGGTTTATTTGAGAATATGTACAATGTGTGTACGTATCTTAGGCACTGTTGAGATAAAAATTTGCTGCTAAGGATTTTTAAAAAGAAAGATTAAGATAACTATAGAAAAACTTAGAAATATTTAGAAATGTTTATAAATTGAGCAACGCATTTTATTCATTCATTCTATACAAATTTGATGCCACAAAATATTTTGAGTAGTCGAATAACACTCTTCATAGCAGAAGACATTCAATTTACATACCTAGAAAATCATATTTTCTATAAGGTATTCAAACAATACTCTTTGTGGCAGAAGACAATCCATTTGTATACCTAGAAAATTAAATTTTCTATAGGGTATCTGGCAGTCACTACAAAAATCTATGCCCACAAACCGGAACATATTTCCTATAAGTTACATATCTCTCAGTCACGCACTCAATGGTCACAACTAAACTCAAATTATACTTTCTATAGAGTATCAATACATTCCTAATGACGGCATATGTTTGACGCCTAAATGACGACGCCAGAAAAATTGTGTCCAAATAAATGTGTCAACGCCGACAGAGCCAATTAAAACTAACGATGCGCTTTCTTTAAATTTTCGACGCCTGCGAAATATTTATGCGTATAGCAAAAAAATATACTAAATATTCTGCACTTAAAATACCAGATAGACTGTTCTTAAGTATTAACAGCTGTTGTTTTTTTTTAGGGCGAGAGTCGGCGCTAGTTTACAGCACTTAAATTGAAATGTTTATTGTGACTTTTATTGGCAGAAGTTTGGTTTGTTTTGCATAAACGAAGGCGCGTTGGCTGTGTGAAAAAGGCTTGCACTGTGCTAAGTCAACTTTGCGGAGGACAATTTCCTTCTGGGAAATTAGAAAACTTTACGCTATCTGTGCAAATATTTTGGCAAACAGAAACCTTTTCAGCATTGCTTCTGTTCGTCCCTAACATTTGCTGGTTTCTCATCCCTTCAATTTCTGGACTCTGTCTTTCATTGTGAGGCCATAAAAAAAACCACAACAGAAAGCAGATAGCAGCTGGACCGAAGTATAAAAATATCAGGTTTATTTGCTTAAGGTTTGTGCAGGTTTCTAGTTGATGTTTCTTGTCCTTTTGACTTTTCGCAGCTAAAATTTGAATTTTATGCGATTTTCCCTTTTGGCTGGCGGACATAAAGTGAAACTCAAATGATTCTCTAAGCAGATGTACAAGCATTTTGAGCAGCTTTTATTGTTTGTTTATAACTCGGCAGCTATGTGGACTATAAAGTATATATTTGATATGAAAGACATAAATTTGATGCACACTTTGCTGGGTAAAGAAAAGAGAAAAAAAACCAAAAACTACTCCCCAGTTGATAGTTGGACGCACTTCGATTGCACTTTTGTGGCCACATCGATCATAAACTGAAACCAAGCATATACTTATAATAATGGCCATGAGTGTAGCGCGCTGCTTCTAGATAAGAATAGATGGGCTCACTGTGACGCCTGTGGAGAGAGGGAAACTTTATGAGCTAAGTATAAGCAGGGGAAAACTTCGAGCACAACTTAAGGCAGACAGCCTTAATACAGGTGTGAGCATATGTAAGGTAAGGAGCAAATTTGATGGCTTTATATGCATCCATATAGCTTACCTACCCATCTACAACAAATCCTTGTTTAAATTATATTTATCCACTGGAGCAGTGACCGTTACAAGGATTATAGTCAATGGATTTTTTAAGCTCCTAATCCTCGAGCCCAACAGCTTTGCGAACTTTTGCTAAAAGTTTTTCAGTTGTACTTAACCAGAAACTCACCCAACCAAAAGCCAGAAAACTGAAGCGGCGCTGTTGGCGGGGCTTATACGATTCCAGTTAAAGTCAAAATTCAGCCTGCGTTTATCATCGTTGTTCGATGGCACCAAAAAAAACATCAATTTTATGTTCGCAGCAGATGAGATTTTTCAATTTATTTTTAATAATTTTTTTTTTAATTTTTTTAATTTTTTTTTATATTTTTTTTTTGACGACGCACAGCACAGAGATGCGCAGCACAAGCACAAAGCCAAACAGAACGCTACTAAGATCCACTGATGCCGACTCGTGACCGTTGCCGAGACACGTGCGTGCGGCGCCGCAATGGAAAGCCAACTGAAAAGCTGAAAAATGCTGTGACCAGCTGGTTGGCCCGCACTGACAGTCGACACGAAACAGTTTCCTGTGCGCCTGACGAAAGTGTTGCCAGCGCGGTGCGACCGAGGCAGCGGCGGCGGCAGCGCCCAAACAGCTGTTTCGGCTGTAAACAAGCCTAGCGTTCCACAAGGCGCAACTGGTGTACTAAGTACACATGCCATCCACTTGGCATCCACAACAGCTGACCGACAGAGAAAAAAAACTTGTTGACGCTGCAGCGCTGCAAAGCTCTCTCCCGCTCCCACTCTCTCACTCGCTCAACGACTCTCTCCGCCTTGCAGCCCTTTTGCGTTTGCCTGTGTTTGCGGTGTGGAATGCAAGTAACTGTTGTTTTTATGAATGGAAATGCTCACACTTCAGTTGCCACTCCACGTTCTATTCCTTATGCCTGTCTTTAGGCTTGCCAAAATCCTGCTGTGATTTCGCCTTACTTATTTGTAGCAAAAACTTTTGGCTAGACTCGCCAACAACAATGGCCAACCATCAAAATTCCCATGTGGACTTACACCGGACGAGTTCAGGAGTAGCAAAACAGTCTATAATAAATCATCGAATGATTTAATGCAAACACTTTTTACATACAAAGTAGAAACAATAACAACAATAGCAGCTGCTGCAACAATGAGTAGCGTAAAAAAAAATAAAATGAAAATAAAACATTTTAATACACTTGAAAATTCCATGTTGAAATAAGTTTAAGCCCTTTTTTGGGCGCTCGTAAACCGTTTGGTTATCTGCGTGTTGTGCTCTCGGTTAGATTTATGTTTAGCCAACAATACACACACACACACACATACACACACACTCACTCACACACATACTCATTCACATATGTTGATACATTGGATTATAGTATTTGGCATTTATATGTGTCTGTGTCCGTTTCAATTTGCATGATTTTTTTGTCATGTTCGTTATTCGTCTCTTTTAACGTATGTTGATTAGCTGTTACTTTTTTTCGGATGATTTATGGCTATAGCTGTATGATTTATTCAGGCGAAATGATGTGCACTGCATAAAGGGTAAAAATATTAAATAAAGAAAACAATATTTCGCAGAGTTTTTAAAGGATTAAAAATTGAAAAGCTGCTTTGGTGCCATGACAGCAGAGCAAGGCATAAATGCAGTTTTAAAAATCAGCTATTTAATTTGATTGTAAAATCATTATAATGTTTTTTTTTTCTAGCAGCACAGCAACAAAAAAAAAATGTCCAAGTGAATTGAAAGGATTATCGCGTTGGGTTTCGTCGCCCAAATGGTTTCTGGTTTTTGCGGTTAAGCGAATAGTTTCCATGGCAGCTGCCGAGCCCTCTTTTGGCAGCGGTGTACGAGGTGGTGAGGGAGGTAAGGGACTCTGTCGCTGTCAAGTCAGCATTTCCTGTTTACTGTGGCGGGCACTCTGGGCAACACACACACACACACACACACACACACATACGCAACCTAAATTACGCATACACCGAGTAAACCGCAGTAAAGTCGTCGTCATCGTCGTATGGATGCCAGCGGATATAGTGCTTCAGTTAGGGTCTTGGTTGCGCTTTAATGCAAAGCAGCTGAATTGGATTTGGAATTGCGTGGCGTCCAAATGGCTGGCACATTTGAGCCGGCGGCAACGCAAAATGGCTGTCAAATAACTTCCGGCTAACTATGTACTCCATTTAATTCAGTGGGGTCACGTGCAACATTGAAGCACGAAAAATCAAGCTTTGTACACTATACTTTCTTTCCCTTCTCCCGCCTCCGGCAGTTACTCTCCTCGACACGTTCCGCCTGTCACCGAGGGCATTATCAACTGTCTCGTTGTCATTTTGCGTCGCAGATTTTATATTGTATTAGGCAGAGCCACGAAACATTTGAATGCTCAGCGCAAATCGATGCAATTGAAAAATAATTGAACATTTGAAATGTTTATTGAACGTCAGTTCAGCTAAGTTCCGCATGTATGTGTGTGTGTGTGTGTGTGTGTGTGAGTGTTGGTATCCTCCCAGGGGCTGTTTTGTTGGCTGCCTTTGCATATCTAATGGGTCTCCCTATTCGACTTGTCTCCGTGACTGCGTTAATAGCTGCGACAGGCGATCCCCCACACATTCCCCATGCCAAGCACGTCTGGCTTGTGTGATAAAAAAGAATGTTATTGATTGGATTTTTAGCAGTTTCTGCTGTAGCCACACTTAGGCTCATAATCGAGGTCCCGAATTGTGGCGATGCGATGCGATGCCGCAGATGTCACACATTCATATTATAATCTAACATGCCAGCTCTGCATTATGGCACGAACTGTCGCCAAATTGATTTTTCCTCTTTGGCTAATTTCCACTTTTCCAGTCCTATTAATACTCGTAGTAAACACCCACAACTCCAGTTCCACCAATCGACTGACATAACTAAAGGAATTTGCATGTGTCTCCCAGGAGATGCAATCAATTTGGCATAATACTGAAAATAGAAAATAAATACATAAGGATTTAAATAAGGCAGCCGTTAGGAGCTTAATGGAAATTTTATGTGGTTTACCAGACAGCTTTGATGTTGGCTCAAAGCTCAAGCGACCGGCATTGAATACAAACTCAATTCTTCTGGCGCGTCGCCCTGACAAGTTGACACATCTAACAAAGCGCTCAGAGCTCAAACGGTAGGAATGAAACGCTGCACGGAACTGGACTGAGCAGCAGGCTGACTGAAAGCAGCCTCAGAAAGTATTCAGAAATGTTTTCACCTGCAGCAAACTGAACAAGTTCTTCATAGTTGTTTTACGTTCATTTAAGTTTGTCATATGTGTGTGAAATAACAAAAGTCAGTCACAGACAGACTCAGAGGGTCTAGGTAGAAAAGACAGAGACAGGGACAGAGAGAGATAGAGAGAGAGAGAGAGAGGTATTGTTTTAAGGCAAAGTACTGTTTAAAAGTTGACGTTGCCTTTTGCTTTTTGTTTTGTGCTCAAAGTACAGGAAAATAACATTTTCATAGCGCATATTTGTCGGCACGTTTTTGCACTCTATTTTCCTGCTTAAAAAATACATAAATGAAATAAAATTATTAAATTAAAGCAAACTATAAAATTAAGGTAAATATATAATAAAAGCTTATATAATGAGTTAAACCTTAATTATTCCAGAGCAAAAAAAAATAGAAAGAAAAGAAAAATAATAATCCGTATTTTCAGTTTTTATCAGTCTAAGTTGGTTTATGTAACTGGCAACATTTGCTTCAGGCCTTAGCTTACAAAAAAATGTATTTATTTTAATTACTTTTTATTAACTTTTTGATAAAAGTATAATGGATATACATATTTAATACCATTTTTTTGAAGCTTATGATTTAACAATATGATTTTATCATAAACTTCAAAAGGAATATTTGAAAAGATATATAATATTTTATTATTAAGCTCAACGCCTGAAGCAAATGCTTCCAGTCACAAAAAATCAACTCAGACTTGACAGAGTTCTGGCAGTTTGACATTCATTAAACAGTGTACGCTCATGACTTAAACAAATTCTCTTTTTTTTATAAGTTTATCTTTCAACTTTTAAGCATATTTTAGAATCAAAATTCTTGGTATATGTTTGCTTGTACTTGCTCGATTAGCTTAAGGGCCAAAAACTCTCTAAATATTTTTGTGTCTGGCTACGTTTTGTTGATACAGTATTTGTTTTGTTTTTTGTTTGAGTTGGCCAAAAGCGAAAGCTTTGTAAATCATATTTATCGCTGAATTTAGCCGTCTGCTGATATTGTCAGCTGTTGCGAATCCCAAGCAGCAACAATGAAAATTATTCCTCATCGGCCATTTCCTTTTTGGAAGGTTTTTTTTCGGTTAGCACATGGGGGCACAGCCGAAAACCAAAAAAAAAAAAAGGAAAAAAAAAAGAAACAAACACAATTTATTATCGCTAATATATGCGCGTTCCTGGCGCTGACACATTTATGACACATATGTGACCTGTTTGTCGTTGCATTTGCCACAATTGTTCTATTTGTTGTTGCCTATTTGGCGGCGCGAAGCCTTTGAGCTAGCCAGAATTTCAATTGTAATCGCATAGGCAAGCCCACACACGCCCACACACGCCCACACACGGCCACACACGCCCACCAGTACTCATTCACAACAATAAATTCTAAAAATAAAGGCAAATGGCAAGCAATTTGTTGAATGATTTCATCAATTCGTTTTAATTTTGCAGCCATAGAAACACCCGGAGCAAAGTTCAACTCGGGAAGCAGCACTGCAGCCTGATTAATTGATTTATTATTGAAAAACGCCCAAAGGCTGACGAAGTCAGACGTTGGCGCCATCGTCGCAATCCCAAAGGCGTGCAATTTATCACGAAATTCACCAATTAGCAGGCGTTCAACTCGTAGCGAGAATTCGCGAATCTCTGGCACAATTAAGCCGTCGTCGTCGTCGCCGCCGTCGTTGTCGTCGCCGGCGCTAGCTGGCTAATGAATGCTTCGCGGGCCGAGCAAATTGCAATCCGCTGAAATACGAGTAGACTGTAATCAAGGCAAGTATCCAGAAGCCTTGACGATTTATTGTCATTGCAACTGTCAGCTCATAATGTGCAGCATTTCAGTTATGTTAATTAGCTTGAGAAGCTTGCTGCTTCCAAGAGATTGCTCCACTTAAATGACTGACTTACTATAATTATGCGTTATATGTGTGAAGGCCATTCAGACTTTAATGTGCACTGGGTACTTAACACACATTGCGCTGCGATAGTCAAAGAAGTCAGTTTTCAAAGCGACATTAAGTAGTTTTTCTAGATTATGTAATAGTTCAGAGTGACACTTTTATGCTGCCAACATTCTCAATTAAGCCTTTATATATTATATTTTTATCTATGAACTAGGCTAGAGCAAATACTAGACATAAATAAATTAGAGACTTAACCTATTCCACTGAAACGCTTATCAGGGTTGGATATGTTAAGTTAGTTATTTATGAAAGTAGCTAGCATCTGTTATCAAATAATTAGTATATACTATAAAGTATATGGAATATTGTAATATAGTATTTGTATTAGTGCTTAGTATCTTATAACTAATATTTAGTATCTAGTGTCTAATACTTATGTATCATATATTATATAATATTTATTATCTAGTATTTATGTAGACTTTTGAGGTATTACTTCTAGTACCAGTCTATCTAGTATCTCGTATCTAGTATTTAGTATGTAGTATATAGTATTAAGTAATATTAAGTATCTATCATCTTTATCCAGAATCTAGTATTTAGTACCAAATATCTAAAATCTTGTGTTAAGTATCTAGTATCTTGAGGCTAGTATTTCAGATCTAGTATTTAGTACCTAATCTAATCCTAATTATTTAGTATTAAGTATATAAATTCTAGTATCTAGTATTTAGTATCTAAGTTATGGTATTTAGTATCTAATTTCTAGTATACTAGTATCTAAATTCTAGTATCTAGTGCTCTAGAATTTGATATTTAGCATTTAGTATGCAATAAATATCTAATATCTAATATCCAGTATTTATTTATCTAATATCCAGTATTTAGCGTTTCAAACTCTTTCAGTTAGTTTGTAACAGTTTTGATCTCATATACTGCCAAAAATGAATGAGAATTAATACCAACAACTATAGCTTCATGTGTTTTCCGCAGTTCTTTTTGGCCCACAGTTAAATGACCTCAAAAAGAAGTACCTAGAGCAGCAGTTTATGTGTGCCGCTGCTGGGTATCTACAAATGGCATGACAACAAGTTGAATGCACTCACAATAAACCCCATCGGCAATTGAGTGCGAGTTGAGTTGAATAAACTTCAATTGTGTGAGACCAGCTAACTAACAGATAAGCAGCAAATGAGATATCCTTAACTCGGTGGCAATCAAGTTGAATGCACTCATTTACACAGTCAGCCAATTATAGCAATCCCAGTGAACTGGGAGAAAGGCTAAGAAGCATTCATATTTTACCACAAACCGAACGCCAGACTCAATAAAAATCAAGCAATTAGAAAATCAGGAAAGGCAGTGACACAGACAAAGACTGCGTAGCCTCGAGCCACTTCACTTGAATGCCACTTTAAATTTACGAGAGAAGTACTGTTTATTGCTTAACATAGTTAACAACAACGACAACAAAAAAAAGTAACTTACTAAAGTTAACTAGTTTATGTACAAAATGCGAATCCATTCGAAGAGACAACTCTAAGCCCTGGACGATATTTCAGCTATTGCTGCGACTGCAATTCAAAAGCTTTGTCGCAAAGCCAGCGCAGTTGCAGCAACAACAACTCTATATATATATGTGTGTGTGTGTGTGTGTGTGTGTGTGTTTGGTAGTGTATACTGGTATGTGTGTGCGTGTGTGTTTAGTGTTTAATGTACTAGTGTGCGTGTGTGTGTATGTTTATGTTCTGCTGTGCTCTGTTTTGTGCCTACCAACAGCCCTGCATATGGTTCAGCTGCTGTATGGCCCCGCATCCGATACGATTTTGCATATAATCCGGAAAATTGCTTTGCAGCACCCGCATCGTATTCCGTTTGTAATCGGGCACCGCATGAGTCACCAGCTGGCATGTTTGACTGCGATAGACGGGCTTGAAGTTGGCCTCGGCAAACGTGGAGTTGGTGTCCCAGCGATAGACCTCCGCATCGCCCTCGTTGCGGAAGAATATGGCCGAGCCATTGTCCGTGCCAATGATGACCATGCGACTCGGCTTTTTGCCCAGATCTACAATGTTGGCAAATTAAAAACTGCTGGCAAATGAAACTTGGCTGTAAGAACTCACCCAAAATGCGTCCATCGGCCACACCGCTGCGCAGATACTCGGATTTCAGGGAGAAAAGCTTTGCCGTACTCAAATAGGTAAAGTAGAGTTCGGTGGAGCCGCAGTCACGACGTATTAGCGCTATGTAGAGCACATCCCGTGAGCGACAGCCAGCGGATACAGCCTTGGGCAGCACCACACGAAAGCCGCGATCCGCTTGCAGATTATAAACGATTATCGCACGATTGGCCGCATCGCTGACATAGATAAAGCAGCCGCCATCGGGCGCATAGTCCACAACCAGGTACTGCAGACGAGAGCTGCTCGAGGTGAGACCCTCCAGCGAGACAGTCTTCAGCACCTTGCCCGTCTTCACGGACATGGCCACCACCTTGGGCGCACACTTGCGCACCGGCGTCTCCAGGGTGTTGACTATGCCCGTGTCCAACACCCAGAGTACCTCATTCTGATCCACAACCAAATCGACAACAGACTGCAAAGCCTTGCAGTTGCCCTCCTCTTGCAGATCCCAGCAGGGATACGGCTTGAAGGTTGTCGAGCAGGTGCCCGGCTGCACATTGGTCTTGACCAGCGTCGCTGGGACACCCTTGCGATAGCGCGGCAGTGCCAAGTAGATGGTATCGCCAATCAGCTGGGCACGCGTCGCAATCACATTCTTGGCTATGTACTTGCCGGAGCTCTTGAATAGCGATTTCGTGCTGGCGCAGGGAAACTCAAACTGTCCGCCCGTCCACTGAATAGGCTGTGTGTCGGCGTGTGCGCGATCCGGTGTCCACAGACCGTACTTGGTGTGTTGGGCAAAGGCGCTGTGTGCTGCCGAAGAAATAACCAGGAGCAGCCCCAGCCAGTGGACTAGATATGAACGCATGCTTAAACTTGCGGGCTTCTGGAGCTGACAATATATTGACTGAACTCTCAGCTTACACAAAGTCGCGTTTTATATAAGCCATCGAAGTAACCAGAAATGCGCGACGTGCTGCAAGCCAATTTCTCAGATTGCAAACAACTTTTTAGTGGAAGAACCTTGAAGGCCTGACACCAAGAAAAAAAACTATTCAAAATGCTGCGACTGCGGCTGAAGCTGTGTGCATGTGTGTGTGTGTGTGTGTGTGATTCGTACTGTTGACAGCCAATTGCATTAAAAATAATTGAAATACTTCACGCGCAGAAGCCACAGCAAAAGCAGACAAAAGTATCTACACATACTCAAGAGTGTGTATGCAGTTCACGCTGAGTTTAATGAATTGATTCTTTCCATGAATCACACAAATTTAGGCGCCCACACACATGTCGTCAAGCCAACTAAGTGCGTCCTGATTGCCTGCCCACTCTGTGGTATAATTTTAGTTAATTTCCTAGAAATTGTTTGCCTTGGCAAATCAGCTTGACATGTAACTAATGCATCTATAATTTAAATTGCTGCAGATAACTCAATCACCACATGCCTCAGTGCTTCTGCAGCAAATATTATTAATAGAGTTAACTTATCATGTGATTGCTTTAACTACAGCAAATCTTGTAGCACACGACGCAGCTGCTCGATTTCCCAAAAAATTGACGGAGAAGACGACTAGAAATGGTTGGGGAAATAGCTTTCAAGCAGCACGACAGACAACGCCCGAAGTGTTTGCAACAACGCGACATGTTTGGCATGCCAAAATGTCAGGAAATGCCCGCATATGTGTTTCCCAGCAAATCCTTCCCCCTATGCCAGCGTGATTTATCTCCACACTTTTCCACACACATACACAATCCACCACTTAGGGGTATGGGCAAAAAATATTGATGACAAGCACTTCCGGGCCATCCTGCTGTCGTGCCTTACATAATTTATGCAAACATTAGCTTATAGCCTGGAGAGATAAGCGACAACGACTGAGGCTGAGGATGAGGATGAGGCTGAGGCTGCGAACTGACCGTGAGTGAGCCCAACTCTCGATTGGACACGGCAAAAATCTCAGCCCCTGGCTATTTGCCCTCCGTTTATTTGAACAGTTTTTATTGCCGGCTTAACGAGGCGTATACGTCATGTGCAGAGCCACTTAGCCACCGGCCAGCCGACTGCCGACTGCCGACGGCCAACAACCAACGACAATCAACACACAGTCCACAATTTGGCCCATTTGATGTTTGTTTAAATAACTTCAATACAAACGCAATAAACGTCCAATTGAATACGCAAATAGCCTTAAATGTAATCTGATTTTTGTCTACCAGTTTTGTTCCTGAATTTTTTTTTTAGAACAGAGCGAGAGAAAACAAAACGCATAAAAAGTCAAATAAATATTGACTGTGGTCACGTTTGGCTTTGCTGCTCTGCTAAATGGGTCGTTAAACTAGCTGGACTCAGCAAATTTCGCTTCATTTTTTTCTCTTCTCTTTGTGTTCCAAAATTTCACATAAATTATAATAACTTTTGACTCTCTGGCAACTGATTTGCCGATTGTTTTTATGCTGTTTTTGCTAGAGCATGAAGGCGACTATGGATGGGCATGTAGTCTATAAGATAAAAACATAATGTAAGATGAATAGATGATAAAGATGATAAAGTGCGTGCTTAAGCAATTTTTGGCCTGTTACATAAATAAAAATTTAAAACAATTTAAAAAACGTATTTCAGAAATCAAAAATTGATTTCAATCTTTAATTCATAATAGAATTAAATGACTTAAAAGAATGTTTATGTAAAGTTAACTAAAAAATTAAAATAACAAAATTATAATAAACTTGAATGAAAATAAAAGACATTCTGTAAACAAAAATTTATAAATTAAAAACTAAGTTATATGAAACTAAAAATAGATTTAAAAATGTATTTAATAAATTTAAAAAAAAAATGATTAAAATTCAATGAAATATATATATAAAATCAAAATAAATAACATTTAACAGAGATAAACATGATGCACAATATTTTCATTATTTTTCATATAATTTTTTTTGAAAATAATAAAAGAAAAAATATTGAAAAACTATTTTCTAATTTTTTCTTTATAGTCTTCTTTTTATAGGGTATTTACCTAGTTTGTTTCACAATTTTGTTTGCCTTTTTAGTATAATTTATGTGGCATGCTTTCATGTTTGCCTTTGCTTTGGCTTTCGCTTTCGCTTTCTGTTTCTGTTTTTGCCTTTATTTGGCCGGCAAAAGTTGTTTTTGTGTTAACGTTTGCTTAAAGTTTCCATTTATTTTTGAAGCAAGCACAAACTCAATTTGTTGCATTGAACAATTTGCCATCAATTAGGCATTTATACATTGTCTTTAATTGATTTCGTTTTGCTTAAATATTGCACAATTCAAGCAATTTTACAGTTTTGTTGACTTGTCTGGAATTTTGTACAAATAGTATGTATATTTTTTGGCAAGCTAACCCAGAACACATATGTTCTCACATACAAATACAAATAAAATATTTTTATTTTGTGCCGTATTCATATTTCGACGGCAGATCATATTTATATGACTTGCATTTTACAGTGCCAGAAATTTTGTTTAATTTTATTGCTTTTATTTATGAAAGCGCATAAATATTTATCTGCGACTCGTGCAGCTCGACTGATGGCACAGACAAGCTGAACGCCCACACGTCGACCTTTTGCTACAGCTGTGTATTATAGATATATCTTCAGATTACCATCAAAATATGGCAAAATATGGCAACTTATGACAGTTTGTTAAAATGAATTTCACACAAATTCAATCTGCATGTCATTTCGCATTGTGAAGGCCAAAGACCGCAGTCCGCAATCCACATAAAAGGGTCAGCTTCCCCTTTTAAGCAGTTCAAACTTTTAGCCAGCATTTTAAAGGAACAGACTCTTGACCATAATTCACCGAGAGCTGGGTCTTAACAAAGGCGTTGCTATATCCAGCCAACACATTATGTGCGCAGCGCTTTGTGCAAGAATGAAATAGAGAGGGAGTGAGATAATCAGGCAGCGCTGCTTATGTCTGGTCACGAGTTGTTTATGAACCTTTTAGATATAGCTGGGAAATAAAAAAAATGTATTTCCAGGGGGCACCCGGATTTGAACCGGGGACCTCTCGATCTGCAGTCGAATGCTCTACCCCTGAGCTATACCCCCATATGAAAAAAAATGCCTTGAAGCTATTGTTATTGGCAAATTCAAAGATAAATTTCCTATTAAAATAGCAGCTCAAACAGTTTGCTTATCAAACTGCAGAGTTATCAGCTAGTTTTTCTGTTCGTTGTTTCGTTTTTGTTCTGTTTTTTAATTTGAAGAGAAATGCTTTAACAATGTTAGTTATCTTAGAACTCAACAAACTCGACAGCGTGTTCTCGAGCTCACTCGAACTGAGCTTGTTTCCGAACATGATTCACTCACGTAAAGACAAGAACAAAAACAAAAAACAAACATAAAAGTTAGTGAGATGAGGAAACACATCGATATAAAGAGCAAAGTTTTTGGGCAAGTTTTTGTTTTTTAGGGCGCAGTAGTGTCGATAGCCTTTGGCCTGAGCTGTGCCGAGCTTGTTTATTCAGTTTTCCGATACATCGGAAATAGAAGCACTTGGGCAACAATTAATAGTTGGCTCGCAGCAGATTGCACACGCGCTGTCAAACGTTTCTCACTTCCGCAAAGTGATTTTTGATGGAGGGGTGCGAGTGGCGGGTGCTAACATGGCAGCTCAATGCTTCCGTTGTGTCGCACAAAATGGCGCGAGACAGACGTGCTGGCTGGCCAGTGCTGCAGCCGTATATGTATGTGTGTATATGTGTGTAGGTGTATGTGTGCGTGTGCTTATGTTAGCTGGTCAGACACATGTTTCCTCATGTTGAGCAGACGACCTTGCACCAGGGCAGACGCGTCTAAAACACACGCGCCAAATGTCACAGCTAAAGCATCTGATTTCATATATAAATATAAATGCGCCAAGCGCCGCAATAATTTTCTATACAATCAAAAGCAGACGCAAACAAACCAGTTGCAATTGCGCAAAAATCTAAGGAACAGCCAAAAGTTATTTCTTTAAAGAAAACATGGCTTCAATGCTGTCATTGCTGTTGCTCCTCTCGCTGATAGCCGTCAGCTGTGCCGCCTACAGCTCCTCGCTGGACGAGTCGCCTGGAAGCTCGAATGGCAATTCAATTGGCATCAGCAAATGCAATAAGAATCCGCTGACTGAGCTTACCTTTCAGCTGAGCGGCAGCAATTTGCACTGGCCCTGCGACTCCACCAAGAACATCTATGTGCAATCAGGCCGCTATGTGCCGCGAAATGTGATTGTGACTCGTGCGCAGCTGCAGCGCGATTCGGCATTTGTGGCACTGCCGCGCTACAAACAGGGCGTGCCGTTCACACTGGGCAAGGTGAATCTAAAGAAGGGCGAATGTCTGGCCAAAATAGCGCCATATCCGTGCTGGGCCATACAGGAGGAGGGCAATTGCCAGGCGCTGCAATCCGTTGTGGACGTGGCCGTGGATCAAAATGTGAGTGGCCCTTTTAAATTTGTTATGCCTTGCTTGTGAAATGGGCACGCATGCACATATATACAAACATAACTACACGCACACACACACACACACACACACACACACACACACACACACACACACATATCCATTAACAAGCCAATTTAGGTGGAAAAAGCAATTTGTTCCCTTTAAATCGAAAAAAAGTTACTTTGCACTTTTATTTTTGATGCAGCTTTCCGTAGTGTATATATATATATGTCTGATATATATATATTCATTATTAAACTGAAATGGCTTTTTTAATCAAACAAATTGTGTGCCTCGGCGCACTCGCTGCTGTTACACTTCACATTCAGCAGCAAAAATGGCTCAAACCGTCGCCCAAGGCTTAACGATTTCATTGAACTTCATAGAACAAGTTGATACTTGGAACAACTTCAATTTAATTGCATTTTCAATTAAACAATTTCGCTTCATTTCTTATCGAAATGTGAATTTATTTATGCACAGAAGTTTTGCTCGGCAAAAGTAAATTGATTTTATATTTTTGTGTAAGTTTAGTTTTTAATTTTTCAATTTTACAATATTTGCAAGTTCATTTTCAAGCCTTGATCTTTAATTTGTATTTTTCAAAATATTATTTCAGTTTAATTCCAATGCAAACATTTTGCGTTGCATTTAAACAAAAGTCAATTCAGCAATAACAACAATCAAGTTTACAATTTATATGTCTATATATATATATATAACTATATCTATATCTATATACATGTACAATTGGCACGCGAATTTGATTATTTGCAGTTCAGCAATTGCGCCACAATTTAAATGCATTTTTGTTTTCAATTTTTTATTGCTCTTTATCATTTCTGCTGATGCGCATAAAAATTTTGCAAATTCCAGAAATGCCGCAAATGCAATTGAAAAATATTTTAAATAGCATCAAATGAATTTGTATGTATTTTGATAGGGTTTGCTGTGGGCCTTGGACGTGGGCATTGTGAACACTCTGGAGCAGCCCATACGCCGCTGCAGTCCCAAAATCGTGGCCATCAACACGGCCAACAACAAGGTGGTGAAAAGCATTGACCTCAGCGATCTCGTGACCTCCGAAAGCCGTTTGCAGTTCATTGTTGTCGACTACTCCAAGGATAACAAGCCTTTTGTGTGAGTACCCAAGTGAAATTCCTAAGCCCAATTGAATGTGGAACAAGTTGAACATTGCGTTAATGAAATCTTATCAATTTGTGGCTAGATAAGCGGTCGAGCTCGAAAATGATACTTGGCAAATTGGTAAAAATTTCCAATCTGAAATCGTTCTTCTCTTTCTTGCAGCTATGTCGCAGATGCTGGAGCTCGCAGCATTCTGGTCTATGACATTACAGGCAACAAATCGTATCGCATTGTCTTGCCCCGGGCCACAGCACCGACCAATGATGTGCTCTATGTAGCCTTGACTTCCAAGCCCGATGGCACTTCGACTCTCTTCTTTAGCTATCTGAGCTCATCGCGCCTCTATTCGATAAAGGGAGAGTACTTGCGTGTGGGTCAGGGAGCTGGCTCCATCATCGATGTGGGTCCGAAACCTTATGGCAAGCAGGCAGTGCTGTTGGGCGCCGATGGCGGCACCTCGCTCTTCTTCCGCTACAAGGGCGAGAACGACATTTATCTGTGGGACTCGGAGACCTGCTTTAAGGCCTCCAACTTGCAGGAGGTTCAACGTGGCGGCGACTGTCGCCTGTCCACCCAAGTGCTGCCGGGCCACAAGCGTTTCATGTGGGCGCTCGAGAGCAATTTCCATGATTTCATCTCAGATCGCACTGGCTGCAATGGCGCCTCCATTGTGCTGCATCCCGTTGTGCGCGAATGCGACGATTGATTGAAGTCTCTGCCACATTTTATTAGTCATTTAAGTTTTGTTATTTTTTATGAATAAAAAGTTTTGTAAAGCTTAACAGTTGCCCACGACACACGTAAATTTGCCCAAGTCAAAGACTTGACCAGACCCGCAGCTGCGTAGCTCCATGTCAGCACCCTTAGACGGGCAGTGATAAAAGCGACTGCAATTAGTCAAATCAGCAGCTAAGCCTATGCGTTGGCATTTGCCCGACTTGGACTGTGTATTATCTTCTCCAGCTGCTGGCGGCTGCCCGTGGCGACACATGAGAAAATGAGCATCAAAGTAACTGCCCGCCGGACAGGCTTCCACTTGAAGCTTTCCATTTAGGCAGTAGTTGTACATGTATGCTGATTCCGCCGGATAGATTATGCCATTGCGACATTCTTCAGAGTTGCCTTTAGCAGTCAGAGTAAGCAGCAGCAGTAGCAACAACTTGGAATTCATTTCGCAGACTGTTGCGGCTGAGTAGCTCTAGCAGCAGCTTAAATAATATGAGATAAGCAAAGCTACGGAAGTGCTAAGGCAATAGTTAAACCATATCGATAAGATAAGGCCAGTAAGAAGAGCTAACCTAGAGAAAATTGTTCGCTTTATAAACCTTTTTTTATTGTTAAAACAGAAGTCATCACATGGGATTACATAGAAGCATCCGCATGCTCTGGTTTGCATACAGCGCTAATGCCATCAAAGATGGAACCCTTGGGGCATTCGTAGCTCATAAGTTCGCCGTTTATGCATAAGAGATAGCCATGTTTAGTTTCAGCAGCATAGAACTTCGATTCCTCACAAATCTCTTGCTCCTTGAGGCATGTGCTGTGTCTCGGATCGAAGTAGGAGCCCACTGGACATCGTTGGTAGACCAGCTGGCCATTGGCACACACATTAAAGCCATATTTCGTTTCTGCGGCATAAAACTTTCCCTCGTCACAGCTGTTTGACTCTTTACGACAAACACCTTTGATTGCATCAAAATGGGAGCCCTCCGCGCAGCTTTGATAGATTTTCTGACCATCGACGCAGTAGAAATAACCCTTGTTGGTATCCGCCGCATAGACCACGCCCTCGTCGCACAGCTCAGCCGACTCGACTTGCTTGAGCTTGGTATCTGATACACAGCTGTGGTTGTTGAAACTGTAGCCATCGCTGCACTTCATCATCAGCGGATAAAAGACATCCTGAGTGCCTACCTTATCCTTCTGGCAAATATAATAGTAACTGTTGTGGGCAGCCCAGACGCCCGTCTGACCCACATAGTTGCAGCTGTATTGCTTCTCCGAACACAGCTCGCTCTCCCGTGGCAGGCTGCAGCTGTTGGTGAGCAGGGAGTAGGCAGCGCCATTGGTGCACTGACGTGGCGTATCCACATTCTGTTCGTTGCACTCGTGATAGCTGCGGCAATCGTACGGATCCGGAAATATGCCCGGCTGCTGACAGTAGAATTTGCCACGCACAGGCACTTGGCATTTCGGCTGCCAGGTGCACCCAATCGAGCCCTCATCGCTGCAAAAGAATCCGCGCTCCGACTGGCAGCTCGTCATCGACACCGTTTGCCACTGGCCATCCACATTTGAGCAGAAGCCCAGTGTGGCGCAGTCGACGCAGACAAAGCCAGCCAGGCGTATCTCCTGGCAAGGATTAGTCACCAGCTCAGCGGAATCAATGGTCTGGCCACTGCCCTGGCAGCCCACCAAATACCCAAGCAGCGGAAGCAACAACTTAATCAAATGCATTTCAAAGACTGTTGACTGAAAACGCAACCAGCAGCCGCTTAAATAGTCAGCGATAAGTGTTTGTGGTAAATGTCAAAGGCATAATTAAAAGATAATAGTTAATGATGCTTCATTAAAGCCCAGAAGAGAACAAAGTTTTGAAAAAGCAATTAGATACTATTTAAGAGCTAGCAAGAGCCCAGCACACAGGCTGACTGCTCCTTGCGGTAGTAGGTGCCGGCCGGACACTCCAAGTGGCGCATTGTCCCATTCAGGGCGGAGCAATAGTAGTACTTGTGGCAGTCGTGTGTGTCGACCATGAGACCCACGTGTGCGCATTTAGTTGACACTACACTGAAGCTGTCATCGTTTGGATCCACAATGTCGGGCTGGCCAGGTGACGGAATGGGGTTGCTCGGGTTTCCTTGACGACAAACGAAATCCGCAAAGATCTCACCGTCGTTACAGCGATGCAGCGAGGGATAAATGACAACTGTATCGTTTAGATTTTGATTCACCGTCGACTTGCACACGTAAAATATGTTGGGATTACTGGGCCACGCAGCCACATAGCCCACGCTGGGACATTGGTATTGCGGTTGAGTGCACACTTTGCTCTCCAGCGTCATAGAGCATTGGCCAGTGCGAGCGTCGAAGGCTTTGTCATTGCCACAGTCGACAGCAGCTGCCACCAGAGTGGCGCCCACAAAGTAACACATATGATACTTCTGACAGTCGTAGGGATCGGGAAAGATGCCCTGCGAGGTGCACTGAAAGTTGCCCACAATGCCAAAGGGATGGCAGGGGCCAGTAGCATTCGAGCACGTGCCCAGTCGCATATTACAATAGTATCCGTTGGCCACATCACACGATTCGACGGGTATATTCACCCAGCCATTCGAGTGCTGTACGCAAGTTGCCAGCAATTCACATGATTCACAAATGGGTCCAGGTGTCTGTCGTCCCTCGCAATTGCTCGTTTCCCTGGGCTGAATGATGCGCGTGGTAACCGTGGCAGCACTCATCAAACTGATGACGTAGAGCAGTAGCTGTTTCACAGAGAGAATGAGCGAGAGAGATGTATACTCGACATAATTTAACGATAATTAACTTTGGTAACCTACCATGCTAAAATATAGCTTATTACAGGACATGTTGTTTGAGTAAAGATCACTGTTAGTTTGAGCACGTCTAATTGCTGCACGGTACTTAAATTGTCTGATTTGATAGCGTAGCTGGGAACTACAAAAACACTTTGACTCACAGCCCAAATATAGCAGACGCACAAAGGTAAAAGATATCTTCGTTTGTGGCACTGGGCTCGGGAGCCCATCTTTATATCAATACGCGTGTTCTATATTTGCGGGTGTGTATGTGAGTCTGTGTGTGTCTGTGTCTCTGTGTATCTAATATCTTGCGAAAGTTTCGAGTTGGGCAAAGTGAAAAAAATGTAACCATTACAACAACCAGCGATTACAAAAACGAATTTACTAGAATGGAATGCTTGGCTGATGAGTAAATGGGCTCATATTGACACAGAAAAAACATTGTGGTAAAATCTTTGCTTAGAAATTACTTTTATTTATATGACCTTTACTAGTTTCTCCATGCAAGTATTAAGCACTTAACTTGTGTTTGCGTAACTTCAATATTTGCATAGATTGTTTACTTTGAATTGCAACTGGCACTTAAATTTAAATAAAAAAAATCGAGCGCGCAACCAAGTCGATAGCCGTCAAAAGTATTTCGTTATTATCGACATTGTTGTTTTGGTATTTTTCTTATCGAAAATAGCATTCCAATTGAAATCTAGCATATTCCAGCTGTGCTCTGCACAGGCACACCGACACATAGAACTCTCTTTAAATAGCATAGATATTATTTATTCAATTTGTAATGGATTTCGTACATGAAGCTGTTGCGCTTGGCGTCGACATACTTATCCTGGGCCTCTGTGTACGCGAGTATGTAAACTATAAGAATACCTCGAAGGTGTTGAAGGTAAGAGCTGCTCTCTTAGTTGTACTGCCTGCATAATCATAACAACAATTCTCTGTATACCTGTAGGAGGCACCGCAGTATAACATTGATGGCGAGCTCAAAAATATTGTATCCCGGCAACGGGATAAGAAGATACCGTATGCTGTCATACGTGGCACAGTTTCCCCAATTGGTGTGCCACTCCGCAGCTCGTTCGTGCCCAGTGTGAGCGGCGTGCTCCAAATCGTGAAGCTACACGAGCATCGCGTGATGCGCGCCTTTGCCGGCTTTTGGGCAGAGCAGCGAAAAATGCTGCACGAGAGCGTCAATGAGATGCCCTTTGAGCTACGAAATCAATCGCATGGCGTAGAAATTATAGATGCGATGAGTGCCGCTGTGTTGGATGTGGACGTTGTCTACGATAACTATGAATCCACATCGCTGTCCTTCTTTGATCACATATTTGGCTTCTTTACGGGCGTAAGGCAGAAGGGACTGCAAACAACCGAACAAGTACTGCGCGATGGTAGCTTCTTGACCGCTATTGGAGAACTGGAAATGGATGGAGAAACTCTGCGCATGCAGCCATCCAAGCAGGGACCACTGTTCCTGACCACGGCCACAAAATCAACGCTCATCAAACGTTTCGAGGATGCCAAATCATCCATGCTGTAAGCCAGCATAATGCGACTTTGAAAGCTGCTTATCTCATATGCATTCTGTTGCAGCTTTAAGATTGTATTGTGCAGCAGCATATCCATGGTGCTGGTGGGTCTGATCGTGCGGAAAATGTATCGTAAAAAGAAACAAGAACATGAGGAAGCAAAAATTCGTAAGCGCCTAGAGGTGGAACGTCGCGAGCGACGGGCACGCAACAGGCCGCACACCTTAACCCAAGATCAGCTGTGCGTCGTCTGCTCCACCAATCCCAAAGAAGTAGGCTGTCTATGGATTTGAGTGTATCATCCATATCTCTAATGACTTGTGCTTTCGCTCTTGCAGATCATTTTGTTACCCTGCGGTCATGTGTGCCTGTGTGAGGATTGCGCCCAAAAAATTAACATTACTTGCCCCGTTTGCCGCAGCAAAATCGACTCGAAGGCGGCTGCATTTATTGCCTAATTCTGTGGACTTCAGCCAAGTTAGACCAACTGTCTGTACCTGTCTCTGTCTCTGTCTCATAAGTGTTTGTTACTTGAGCTCTATTTTAGTGTACAGTTTACATTATTGATAAAAATTCGTTTCAAGTGTTGACCATCGCTTCGTACTTGTGTGGAATGCTCCTATGCACTTTCTGGATGCATTATGTCTTTGTACTCGTATTGATGCTCCAGTAGCTTCAGAAAGACTTTGTACTTTCGGTTATGCAGATCCAGTGTTTTCTCATTAGGTTTCATCACATGCCCAGTGCCGGACATGGCTTTCGCGGCGAGCTTAAAAAAAAGAGAAACACACCCTTGCGGATTAATTGAGATTCTTAGTTGAGATGTCTGTGCACAACACTCACCTCCAGGCTATTATATTGGCCAAAGGCAGCAGCGGCTAAGGCCGCAGCGCCTACCAATACCATTTCCTCCTCGTAGGGAACCATACACGGCAGATTGCAAATATCCGAATGGCACTGCACATAGAGTGGATTCTTGGACAAGCCACCGCAAAAGAGCAGCGACTTGAACAGAGGCCGATTGTACTCGTAGAGGCTCTCAATAATGTGCCGTGTGCCGTACTATATCCAAAATATCAAGTAGAAACAAATACATGATGAAAAAAAAGAACAAACTCCCAAAACATATTCATATTGTACTTACAGCCAGAGCCTGAACGAAGGCCAAATACTTGATGGCCAGCGACTCGACACCGCGCGTCATATCCAACCCAGTTATCTAAGCGAATAAAGAGCTATAAATAATATAATATATCGCTATAAATATATTACAATGCCGCGCAGCGTGGGATCTGCTACGGGCGAACGATTGCCATGCAGATCTGGCCACACATGCACATCCTGCGTAAGGTAGGCTACATCGGGTAGATCGCGGGAGGCGGCCATCTTTGATAGCAACTGGTTCAGATGCTGGTAAATATATCTGAAATGGAACATATATATAAGAAATATATAGATAGGTAAAGATTTATTGAATATTCACTGACTTATCGCCGCCCAACTTCTCCTTGAGCACAGCGTAGGTGTCATGCGTTTTGAGCACATGATCCAGCAGATGACCCGCAACCGATTGACCACCCTCGTTCAGATAGTATCCGGAGAGTACGGCATTTTTGTACGGACCCCAAATGCCTTTGGCAAAGCAAATCTTTTTGGTCAAGCTCATGTGACAGGTGGATGTTCCGGCAATTAAAGCCATTCTAGTCGGTATATCATCGTCTATACCTTCGGCTTGGCAACCGAGCATGCCCAATGTGCCGGCATGGGCATCGATCAGGGACGTACTGACCACAGTGCCCGGTTCCAGGCCCAGTTCTGCGGCAGACATCTTGGTTAAGCCCGAGCCCACTGGCCTGCCGGGTGGCTCCATATTGCTGCCAATAATTGAAAAGTGTGAATGCGTCAGCTCCTCGAGATCGATGCGACGTAAGAACTCGGAACTCCACTTGTTCGCCTCGGCATCGTAGTTCCATTTGCAGACCGCAGAGCACAGTGAGCGCGTATCAACACCTGTTGCCCGCCAAGTCAGATAGTCGGGCAGGTCGAAAGCCCGCCACATATTGTTGAATGAGTAGGGTAGGTTGCGTTTAAGCCAGAGCAGCTTGGGCATCTGCATTTCCAGAGATACCTTGCCACCCACATACTCGAGTATGGGATGCCCGGTTGCGTTTATCTCATCTGCCTCTTCAGCAGCGCGATGATCCATCCAGAGAATGATATTTTGATCTTCTACAGCGGACTTGCTCACAGTCAACGGCTTGCCCTTGGCATCAACCAAGACGAGGGAGCAAGTGGCATCGAAGCCAATGCCCTTCACTTGATCCCTAGTGATGCTACTAATGACATGCTGCAAATGAGCTCTAGGTTAATCTAATCTGGAAACGATCTTGGGGTTATCTTGTAACTGTGCATTACCTTGACGACCTTACAGATAGCACGCCAAATGTCTTCGCTCGATTGCTCATAGACGTCCGGCTCTGGTGTCCATGTTTTGATCTTTTCCACCGCCTGGTGCTCCACTTGACCTTTGGCATTGACCAGCGCTGCCCGCGCACTGCCCGTGCCCACGTCCACGCCTATAAAGTACACTTTGCTAGGCATAATGCAGTATTTGCGTCTACTGTAACGGCGTACAAATGTTATTAAAGCCACCTCGTCAAATACCTAGCACAGACTGATAAGAGTTTCGAGAGGTGGTACCGCTTGTACCGCTATCGGTCTCTCCTGAACGACAGTTCTGGGTGTGCGGCCCCTTTTAACAAATTAATAAACAGTAAATGGCTGTGACAGTCCCTTTTAATAAACATATTAATTTATTTTTAAATTATGCAAAGCTGCCTGAAATTTAAGGCATAACTAATGAATTTAACAAAAAGCATTTACTTATTAATCAATCTAAGATTATGCCTACTTACTAGAACTTCCAGCAGCTGCGAGCGGCGCTTGCATACTAAAACTCGTTGCTCGTTGGCTTTGCTTATGCAGGTAATTCAATATTTAAACTGTAAACATCTCGCGCGCGCTCCCTCTCTCTCTCTCTCTTTCTTTCACTCTCTCCCACTCATTTGTCTGACAATTGCAAGTTGCAACAAGGTCGTTTGCATTTCACGATCAATGCCATTCTATCACGACACTTACCGATTAATCAGTCCATCGCTAACGTGCCTCCAACAGTCTGGCAGCGCCGTGCAGCAACAGCTCGTGTTTGTTTACAATGGTGCGCATTAAAAATCGGCAAGTTAATTAAATAAATGCTTTTATTTATGGCACACGATTAATTAAATATCCTCTATTCTGGCTTATCAGATATATAGCCGTACAAATTGTACCATATACGCCGGTGAACACCCTACGCCTCAACGACCATACGCTAACCAAGTGCTTGCTGCAAAACGTTGAGAAATATTACGGGGTTTACGGATTGGGCATCTTGGAGCATGGTTTCCGTGTGAAATACTGCAATGAGCGCACTAAAATTGCAATCATACGCTGCCTGCATCGCGGACAACGCTATGTGTCAAGCATATTGCCGTTGATAACGTTGGTAAATATGCTGACAAATAACTTTAGCTATGTATATAAATATATCTATAAAATGGTATTTATGGCAGATAGGCGACACGCGTGCCAAGTTTCGCACCCTTTACGTGGGTGCCACCATTATACAGTGCAACAAGTTCATAATCAACCATCAGCGACAGTTTCTGGATCGCATGATGGGCCAAGTGGCATCCGCTAAGGAGCGTCAGGATCTCTTCAAGCGCGTCATGGAGCTCGACATGGACAGATAGAAGAGGCAACAATTAAAGTTCCAATGCTTTATGTTTACTTAAGAATAGTACATAGTTTTCTTATTAAATATTGTTCCAATTTGACTAAAATTTAAATTTTAAATGTAGTTTTGGTTTTTTTAGTAAACTCGATTCTTAGACTTCAATAAGGAATTTGCGACTTGACGAGCGAGATAGTCTCGCAGAGCATTGCTTAATCCTGTGCTCCAGGTCCGAGAAGGTCAATTTATTTTTCTTGCTGTAGACATTCAGATATATGCCCAGGACAACGATCAGTCCAGACCAGATATATCTGAAAAGGGAAATCATAACATCCTTTAGAAGAGATCAGAAAGATGATGAATGCATCCACTTACTGCACTGAGAAGGGTTTGCTGAAGAGCAGGAACGAGAAGGCTATGGTCACTGCCTTGCGTGCAGTGGTTACCGTGGCGGCAAGCGGAGCTCCACTGCTCCTAACCAAAGCCAGGACAAATTGTATGCCCAGATAGCCGGAGAGACTGAATAGAAAGCCGTAGCCAAAGGTTTCCAGAGGATGGGCCAAGCAAAAGGCGAAGCCACTAAAGAAGTTGCCGGTCAGCAACATAATCACAAACAGATAGACAAAGCCCAGTCCGTAAGAGTAGAAAACCACCTCGCTGCTGGATGCTTTGTGCTCCCGCATCGCCTTTTCCTGCACATTGCCAATGGCTGCATCACACAGCAGTGCGCCGGATATCATTGCAACGCCCAGAGGATTAAAATTGGGCGTCAGCTGCGAGTCAGCCAGCGTGAACCAGGCCAAGCCAACGCACATGGCTGTCGCAGCAGCAAAGTCCAGAGGCCCGTAACGCTTACCCTGTATTATGATGCTGCCAATTAGCACGGGGATGAGCTTGCAGCACTTGAAGATTACTTGAGTGGGATAGTTGAGGTAGCCGAGACTCGAATTCGACAGACCCATTGTGCCGAGCGTCAGTGCGGCGAGCACAAAATACGTCTGCAACGGTATGCTACGTGGCGCTGGCTGAATGGTCCAAATTGTGCCGCCATTGGTGCGATAGGCCTCCAAGCGGCGCTCCACCAGGCCGAAGCCAATGTAGTAGGCGAACTGCACCAAGGTGAGAAACCAGCCATATGGCTTGAAGCCCTCAACTGTAAATATCAGCTCCTGCAAATATCCATAGATAATGTAGAGTATGAAAACGCCGGCACAACTCAGCAAAAATTGAGTTGTGCGATTGTAGTGGGTTAAGTCAAAGCAGAGAATGCGCAATTCCGGCGCCGTCGACTTCGAAGGCGATGAGAGTTTTCTTTGTGACGTTGATGGGGAAACGGACGCAGCCGCCTGCTGGGCTTTTCCATTGCTATTTATGTTGATAACGTCGTGTCCGCTGTCTGGCTGGCCCTCACTCACCATTGTGAGTGTGTGTGTGGTCAGTTATATTTGGGTGTGTGCGGGTATATCACAGTTTCGGTATATACTATTTTATTTATTGCACGACATTGCATTGATTATGCATTACTTAATATTATATAATCAGTGTTATGCATTGCGACTTTAGTAAATCATTAACTTTTCAATAATATTCGTGTACGGGTTTGTTTATTCTTTTATTTGTGAGCAGTCGATAAATACAGAATCGAAACACGATCAACTGACGCAGATATATTAGAAAAATATGGTCAACCAAAATTTAACATTTGGTCACACACAAATCAAAGCTGCCACTTTGATGCTTTCTGGTAACTCTGCATACTCTTAAAAACATCATTTCGTCATTCAGCAGCTCTCGCATTTTGTTTCATTTTAAAAATGGCAGACGTAGAAAAGGAGCCTGAGAAGACCATTGCTGAAGATTTGGTTGTTACCAAATATAAATTAGCTGGCGAAATTGTAAATAGTAAGTAATTAATAAAATCTAATTAACAAATGCGCTGCAAAGTGAAAGTGAAATCTGAATTTTCTGCATTTACCACTCGGCCGCTACTACGTGTAGGCAGCCGACAACAATGGAGCTAACGAAGACGTCGGCGCTGACGCTGACGTCGCCGTTTGCTTTAAGTAGCCACGCGGCGGTGTACGCGGGATATGCGAGAGCGTATCGTGCATAACCTCAAACTTTTCAGGTGTTGAATTCTTGAATTTAATACCAAAAAAAAAAAACTAATTTAAAACAATAAAAAGTTAATACAGCAGCTTTTTAAGCTTCAGTTAAAAAAAAAAAAATGATACCAACATGAAATATTGCAATGCTAATGAGAGAGATTCACAATGCCACGCGAGACGTGCCGAAACTCGTTTCACATGGAAATAACTCGACTATTTCTGTTTGATGTGCTTTAATTTTAGAAACACTGAAGACAGTGATTGAACTCTGTGTGGTGGACGCCTCTGTGAGGGAAATATGCACCAAGGGCGACAATCTGCTGACTGAAGAAACCGGCAAAGTAAGTTTACAAAGTGGATATTTCTACAAAAAAAAAAAAAAAAAAAAAAAAACCCAACAGCCAAGTCCAATGATTAAAACTAACACAATTGAGGATCTCTAGCGTGCACGCTGCTGCTGCGGACTCGCTGCATGTGTGTGCGCCGCGTGTGTTGAAATTTTCCACCACGTGCGTTTGCTGTTGGTGGCGTGCATGCCCCGGGGGCCCAAAGATTCATAGATTATGAGATCTGAGGACACAATTGGCAAGCAGCCAATTGTCTAGCTGTGCTAATATGATAAATTCGTTTAACACGCTGTCATCTATCTGTAGGTATACAAAAAGGAAAAGGAACTAAAGAAGGGTATCGCATTTCCGACCTGCCTGTCGGTCAACAATTGTGTCTGTCACTTTTCGCCAGCTAAAAACGATGCCGACTACACGCTAAAGGCGGGCGATGTGGTCAAAATGTAAGTATTTCATTCGACTCACTCTTTTGTTGGCACCTATCTAATTAATTGACTTTGTTTATTAGCGACTTGGGTGCCCACATTGATGGCTTCATTGCTGTGGCTGCGCACACAATTGTGGTTGGTGCGGATCAGAAAACAAGTGGACGTCAAGCTGATGTCATTTTGGCTGCATATTGGGCTGCCCAAGCGGCGTTGCGTCTGCTCAAGTCCGGTTCCAGCGTAAGTGTCTTTAACGTCTATCACTCTACTAGTTCCGTCTGCAAGAAACGGATTGTCTAGCGTATTAAACACACAGCGCCAGCACATCTCAACACTTGCACAGAACATTAGCAACAATTGGCAAATGCCCTGCCATCAGATTCGATGGCTGGGCTAGTGTTGATTGCTCACACACTCCCATAGATATATGTATATAGTAATCCTTCAGCTGCAGGCAACGGATTGGCTGCTGCCCAAAGAAATAGAAATGGCACAGTACAGCTCAACGTCTGCAGAGATCAATTGCTGCAATTTCGTGAACTGAACGAGTTCATACACAGAAATGTTCGGTCTTTACAATTGCACACAATTAGCCTAAATTATATATTTAGCTCATATTTAGTATAGCCATTAGCTGAACAACCTTACAAATGTTTTCACGTTTTGTACTGATTTTAGAATTACTCAATCACCGATGCCGTGCAACAAATCAGCGAGTCGTACAAGTGCAAGCCCATTGAGGGCATGCTTAGTCATGAGCTGAAGCAGTTCAAAATCGATGGTGAGAAGACGATCATACAGAACCCGAGCGAGGCTCAGCGCAAGGAGCATGAGAAGTGTACCTTTGAGAAGCACGAGGTTTATGCCATCGATGTCATCGTCAGCAGCGGCGAAGGCGTGGTAAGCAATGTGTTCCCCCGTTGCCAAGGCGGAACACTCACTCACACTTTGTTCAATGATTAAAAACACGCGCTTGAGGATTGGCTAGGCAAGGCGATGGAGCTGATCATGTAAGCGCCTTGTGTGCTTGGCGTGTTGTGTGTTTTGACAGCACGGCGCATGTCAGTTTTAAAGCTGCGCTATTGCTGGTCCGGAGATTGTAAGATTATGAGATCTGAGAACGCTTCGAAATATATTGAAATTTGTTGATTTATTGCCTATGCAGCTTTGCTAACATTTCGTTTTGTGTTGCAGGGCCGCGAGAAGGACACAAAGGTCTCCATTTACAAGAAGTCCGACGAGAACTACATGCTTAAGCTGAAGGCATCTCGTGCGCTACTCGCTGAGGTGAAAACCAAGTATGGCAACATGCCCTTCAACATCCGCAGCTTCGAGGAAGAGACTAAGGCGCGCATGGGCGTCGTTGAATGTGTCTCACACAAGATGATTGAGCCCTTCCAAGTGCTGTACGAGAAGCCGAGTAAGTAGCTTTTGTTAGCTTTCTTTTTATCGTTAATCCTGCAAAACTTAATTCCGGAATTGGTATAACTCTTGAGCTGCCAACTTCGGCCAGACATTTTGCTAGAATAAAGCTCCAAAGGCTTTGGCGTCTTCAGCAGTTGCCTCTTTTTAGGGCCTCGGTCTGAACATGCCATTGCTACAGAAATTCCTATATATTCCCATCTATATATTTATTTTTAAAAAGTTACTCTCTAACTCTTTTATGATTGTATTCTTGCAGCTGAGATTGTGGCACAGTTCAAACACACGGTATTGCTCATGCCCAATGGCGTTAACCTGGTTACCGGCATACCGTTTAATGCCGACAGCTACGTAAGCGAACACAGCATCGCGCAACCCGAGCTGAAGGTAAGCAACACTCTACAGATCATAGGTGATCTCCATTCTAAACTTTGTATGTTTCAGGAACTGGTCGCACAGCCACTGGGACCTGTCAAGGGCAAGGGCAAAGGCAAGAAGGCGGCGGCTGCTGCTGGTGGCGCGGCGACAAAAGTGGAATCGGCGCCGGCCGTTGAGACCAAGGCATAGGCTCCTCTCATCTGCATACCATACAAAACACGCCCCCTTAAAGCAACAACAATGTGAACAATTGCGCTGCCCACTGCTGCCGCTACATACATTTTTACTATAGAATTCGTTGAGTAGTAAACCAGAGAAATCATTTGACAACAACAAAACTCGTTTTCGTTCCAAGAACTTTAAATATTTCCACTATAAGAAAAAGAAGAAAAGAAAAAAAAACAACAACCACTTGAAAGCCTATCGAGTTTTTCCAAACCGAAAAGCTGAAAGTGCGGCAAGCTCTATAAATATTTCCCTCCTTTCGAAAAGCGTACTGATTTTTTCGTTTTGAAATTTCACAAACGGTTTGTTTCAAATCGCAACGAAGAATTGTAACTGTAATTTTTAAAGTAAACGATATCTTTAGAAACGAACTTATAATTCAAGAAGAGAAAAGAAAACAAAAACGTTAAGCATCCCGCGCGTAGTAGGTATTAAATAAAATTAACATTTTATATAAAAAAAAAAAAAAAACAGGAACAAAAGCCGATAAATAAAACTGAGTTTTCTTGGACTGTGGTTGGATATATCATTAGACTGTTTCATATATATCACTTAATATGTTTAAGTAAAGCGACGTTAATAAAATGAACCATGATGATTATTTCCAATACAAATAATTTTTTCTTTTATTTTTATGTTTTGCGTAATTAAGTTTTCACATTTTTTTTGTTTCTTTTGTTTTTTTGAATTTCTTGCATGTAAATAAAATTGTACACAGTCTCATCTCTGAACTCTTGTATTATAAAAGTAGCAAGAATATTTTGTTGTTATCGTTAATGTTACTAGGACACCCATTCCCCACACTCTTTCCCCCAACAGGCCCTTCCGCGAACGCTCCATACCGACACGTTGTGTTAAACGAAATTGTGCCAACAAAATTAAACAACAAAACAAGTTACATATTACAATTGCTACGAATGATCGTATGTGGTGAATAGTGAATTATGAGAACGAGAAGTGCGCTCGCGAAATATACAATATATAAAATGTGCAACCAAAGTGGAGAGAGACCGAGAGAGGCGCCGTCGATGGACTCGTAGATTTCAAACAATTGCGTTTGTGTTTAGCTGAAATACATGTTGCATGTATTTGCTGATCCGGTTATATAACAAGCAAGTCTACTACAGCCAGCGAGGGAGCGAGGGGTAAAACGACAACGATGATGATAGTGCCATTAAGGCAATTAGTTTTCGGCATGTGCATCTACCGGCGCCGAAGCGGTCACATTGCTGGGCTTCTCCGGCGAATCTAAATAAAT
Organism: Drosophila anceps; assembly: GCA_035045945.1. NCBI lineage: Eukaryota > Metazoa > Arthropoda > Insecta > Diptera > Drosophilidae > Drosophila > Drosophila anceps. The sequence continues at coordinate 2,032,678 of JAWNON010000150.1, forward strand.
CTTTAGCGCTCGTTCGCGCCGATGTGAGTAGCGCGGCGTTGAAATGCAACCGAGTCGATCCAGTCGCGCCTTCTCCTTATTGGTCAATGAGCGGCGCTCATCTGCCGACAACTCTCGCACCGGCGCACTCTTATCTCTGCAAGCAAACCATCGATTGAGTAAAACATTCAACAAAGAGATCAAAAGATCTTCTTCCACTCACTTATACAAATACATGTTGCCGCTTTGCGTTGTGTTCAGCGGATACATGTCGAGACCGACGGGCACGGACATCCAGTTTACGGCCTCATTAACACTAACTGCCGATATGCTTGTGCAGGGAAAATAGCTATTAAGCTGTAAGTGAGAAAGTTAAGTATGTTTTAAGATCTGTTATGGTTTTATAGATTTGTATATGTCACCTTTGTATAACTTAATCGGTCGATAGTAATATTGCATATTTGTGATAAGCAACGTCTAATTTCGCTGTCCTCTGCAGGTAGGATTAAAATTTAGTACAATGCTTTGATTTATCTATTATAGCTAAGCTTACTGTCGATTGTGATTTCCTGGAATTTGCCAAATTCATACTTTTCGGGATACCAGCGACGCACGAATATAGTTAACGCATCGTCCTTGGGCTGCGCCACAACGCCCTCCTCACACTCTTGCACAATGAACTGATGAGCAAAATAAACAAAAATTAAACATTCTCCTCGTATATTTATATGGAAATATAATTGTGGTCACCTCTAGGGAACCTGTGCGCAAATCGCTGTGTAGGGTTTCATCATCAGCGAGTATTTTGATGGGACAGCGACCGCCTTTCAGCCAGATGCGGCAATTGTCAACGTTGAGGGAGGTGTATTTGGCATCGATGCGATGCAGTTTGGCGACCAGCTCCTGTTTGGCCTGCTCTACAGTGGTTGTGGTATTGTACACCCACTCACAGACGCACGGCAGCTTGGCGGTCTCATTGTCCAGATCCGACAGACGCAAGAAATATATCTTGGACTTGTACTCGAACGGTTGCAGGGTCTTGCCGAGCTCAACAGTCAGAGTCTCGCCCTCATTGAGAAAGACCAGCGAATTGGTCTGATCATTGGCTAAAGTATTATCATGCTTGCGTTGTAACTTAAAGTAGGCGCTGGGCACGCGTATCAACTGCTCAATGTGTCGCTCAAAGGCGCTCATTAGCATGTGCGTGCCGACGAGAAGTTTATAAGCGTGCGTCGGCTTACGCAGTTGCGCCTCGTCATCGGATTGATGGCCGCTGGTGCTGCTGCTGGCGGCCATATCCACGCAATCAATTTTGATGGCATGGAAAAAGTGGGTGGTTGTGCTGGCTGGCAGTGAGCTGGCGTCGCCCGCTTCGCTGCCATAGCTGCCGTTGCCATTGCAGTAGGCGTGCACGCGCATCATGGTGTCGTGGGAGGCGGCCTCGTCTTCGGGACTGGACAGCTGTGGTGAATGGCTGGTGGAACTGACTTGGCTATCGCCGCCACCGCGATTCTGCAAGCTATTTTCGACCAGTGTGCGATCACCATCGCTCAAGCTGCTATCCTCCGAGTTGGACTCGTGGCCGGGCGTCGCAAGCGCCAGCGAATCAGGCTGAACACGCTTATAGCGACGCCAATCACAGTCGTTGTTGCCGGCGCTGGCACCTTCGGGCGTTGCCGTGCCGTTTGTGCCGCTGATGCCATTCATCATAGAAGCGTCCACTACATCGCTGCCGGCGCTGCCATTGGTGGCCTGCAATGAGGAGAAGAGTTACTTGAACTTTGATAAATTTCTTCAATACTTGCATTTTACATTAAAAACTATTTAATATTGGGCACAATTTTTGTTTTTTGTTTGTCAACTGGGCTGGTCAATGGCCAATGATTACCTACCTCGATGGGAGTTGCAATGGATTCACTGCTGGGCACGCCCAGCATCTCGAGACTGCTGGCATCGGTGTTAGGCACATTTAAGTAAAAGTATGTGATGTATTTGAATTGTGAGTTGGCCAGTTGCTCTAGCTGTTGTTGTGTCTCCAGTGTCGGTTGGGGATCGTACGCAACGAAGGCCTTGCAGCGCACGGTGGCCACCACGATCTTCTGCTCGTTAATGTGCAAACGTATTGCAATCGAGCGACGGAGTACGTCGTTGCACTCCAGCGCTGCTGAATAAACCAGGAAGGGACCGTCCATCGCCATGTTCGAGAGATCTACCTTAAAAACATACCACGTAGTGCCATCGCTGGGATAGTTCTCAAATTGCTGATCCTCGGCCCTATACTCCAGCAAAAAGTCCAAATTATAGGAGGAACGCAGCTCGGTTAGTGCCGGATCGGTGCAGTTCTCAAGTGACTGTATGATCGTGTCCATGGACGAGTCGTATGCAACCAGGCGACAGCGTGAGATCGGAGCAAACTGCTCCACATTGAGCATATCGTGGGCCGACGTGAGAACCTTATTCACATCGAAATTCTGCGACAGATACACACGCGTCATCTTCAGCTTCTTCAGCGACGGATTGTAGAAGTAGACGCGGGGTTTGTATAGATTTGGCAGAGCCAGATCTGTTACCGTAATGTGTCTGCCCAGACGGGAGACACGTGTATCTTCTTCAGCATGCAGTTTAGGCAGAAGAGATTTGATGTGTTCTGGAAAGTCATTACACTTGGCAGCATGCTCGTTTCGTTTGCCGTCCACCTGTCGATACATTAGCATGTAAGCATTCGTACTGGACGTATAAGCGCTAGAGTAATAGCTGCCATTGGGTCCGCCAAATGAGCGCTGGATGTCCTCTTGTGTGATCTGCAAAAGTAAGAGAACATTTGAAATATTTGAGAGCATCGGGTGGTTCTTCGCTACTTACCGTGGATACATTCTGATCGTTGAAACAGAACCACTCGTCATTCTCAAAGTCTTTGATATAAGCATAGTAATGGCCGCCTGAAGCGCTGCCCGAGTGTATCATGATAGCAAAGAGCTCGTACAGATATGGACCCGACAGTAACTCCTGTTTAAGTCGTGCCTCCATGTTTGCGCTTTTGCCCGTGCTGCTGCTCATGTCGATACCTTCGTCCTCGTCATTTATATCGTTCTCGTGCTGACTGGAACTGGCCGTGGTCACCACACCGCTACTCAAGTTATCCTCGTCCATGGCGGAGCCACTGTCCGCCGTGCTGCAATCGTCCACATTGCTGGTGCCATTCATCTGATACTGTTCGCCCTGTCCATTGCGATTGACAAAGCTGTTCAGATTCAGCTTCTGCGGGAAGGTCACTCTGTGCATAGACAAATATGGTTTAAATAAGAAAGTTGCTGTTAAAGTTGAAGTTCATTATGTGATTTACCTATCATTCAGTTTGATGCGATGCATTGTCTGATAGTCAAAATCGAAGCGTTTCAGATGCAGTGTCAGTATGTAGGGAAAGGATTTGAAATGCAGTCCTTTGTGGGCGTCGCATTTCTTTTTGCACTTCTCGCACAGATACTGATTGTTGCCATCGAGTGTTTCGGGCTGCACAAATGCACGCAGCGCCTCCTCGATGCTGCCATAAGCGGAACTGCTGCCAAATGGACGCACTGGCAATGGTATATCAAGGAAGGTATCCTCGCGCGTCTTTTCCGTATTGCACTCCAAACACTTGACATAATCGTTCATTTTTCCCTCATACAGAGTGGAGATAAGATTTGCCTGCTTTGTGTTCTTAAATTTATGCTCCAGGGCATCGAACATGACGCGACATAGTTCCTGGATATCATGCTGCTGCCAAGCCTCTGTCGAGTCCCAGCCAAAGCTTCGCGTCAAGTCTGTCGTCTCCACCGATGATTTAGACGATGTCTGCAAATTGAGGAACAGCTTCTGCAGCTGGTATGGTATATTCTTGGCCTCGTTGTCATTGTCGAATTCCCAGCGGTACAGGGCATTGCGAAACTCGGGCGTCATATAGAGCGCCTGCAGTAAGCTGTTTAGATAGCAAGTCATTGCTTGGTTGACCAATCCAACATATGCCCGTGGACCAACACCATTTCGATGCGGCTCTGTTTCGGTATTGGCCGAGGGCACGAAATCGGCGGCGGTGGTATTGATGCGCTGCCAGGCGGGCACCTCGTCGCCTCCGAACTTGCGAGATGCCAGTGAGCTATAATACGCCACATCCCTTTCAAAGCTGGGTTCTAGTGGATCGGTATCAGCATCGGTGCCGGCTAACAGATCACCCTCTGATGGTCCGGCGTTGCCAAACTCGTAAGCTGGGCCCATGAGCGTAGGACTGGCCGAGGCGCCCAATGCTAAATCATCGTCCGACAGCTGTTCAGTATCCGAGCCGGAAATTATATTAAAGAGCTCTGGAGCTACATCATCAGTGGATGATATGATGATACTATTTTGCGGCAGCTGCTCTTTCAGCGGCTCGGTTATTTCAACTTTGGTTAGCGTGTCTTTAGCGTCGGCAGAGCTGCGTGTTGTACGTCGTAGCTTCACACCTTCATCCACCTGATCTGTGCTCTTCTCACCGGTGTCATTCTTCACAATGGTTTTGGTTTTCACTTTTGTACTGATCTTGCTAGGCGTTGTAGGTGTGGACGTAGCCGTGGCCGTGGCCGAATCTGTGGCTTCTGTAGCTAACTCAACTGCCGTTTCAGTTGTGGGACTGACGCTTGTCTTGGTTTTGCTTGGCGACTTTTTCTTCTTCTCTCCGGTTGTTGTTGTCGTGCGCTTCTTTTTCTCGCCGGTTTTTATCGTCGTTGTCGATGTTGGTGTTGGTGTTGATGTTCCAGTTGTTGTTGTTGTTGCTATTGTTGCTGCTGTTGTTGTTGCTGTTATTGTTGCTGTGTTTGTCGTTGTCGTGTTCTCTGTGGAGTCGGGCTGCTTGCCAACTGTTGAAGCTGATTTTTTAATGGTCAAATCATAGCGTTTGGCCACATTGCCATCCCAGGCGCCCTCCGGCAGCAGCACCAGGTTATTCTTTAGCTTCGGCTCAAAGCCAGGCACATCGTACAACAGCTGCGTGTCCAGAGTATTCAGATAAATCTACAGAAATATGTGAAATTCATAAGTAAGACGTAATCGTATGGGCATTCAATACTCACCAAATCCTTCTCGCCGTGCGGCTGCAGCAGCAGCTCAAATTTTCCATACGCAAACTGTGTGCCAATCAGCGTGATGACGTGTTTCACCGTGAAATGGGCACGTACAACGACATTGATTTTCTTTTGCTGGGAGCCAGGCGTCTGGTCAAAGACGGCGCACTGTGTGCTATCCTTGCTATCCTTCTCAGCCATGTCCTGGTCCTGGTCGCGCGATGCTAACCAAATATGGTTTAAGGCCTGCAACAATTGTGTCACAAATTAAAATTTTGAGCGCTTGCAAAAAAGAAAAGTCCTGAAAATAATTGTAATAATTGAAGAGAAAACTACTGTCATTTGATTTTAGAAGCTGCTTGACAGCGTCAGCATAGTCGACCAGCAGCAACAAGGAAGCCGCCAGACGCCAGCTGCCAGCTGCCAGTCGCCAGTGCCCGCCCCCCACACACGTGCTGTTCATTGCTCCCATGCGTTGGACGGGGCCCATCCACACCCCCGTCGAGTCCCTCAACCCACCCACCGTGTATAGACCTCAATTCGAAAATAAACCAAAATCCCATTGCCTGCTGCCGTTTGCGTTTTTTCGCGCCTTATTTGTACGCCACACACACCACACACAGAAAAGAAAAAAAAAACGAGAGCATGACTAAGATTGCACGGAATTTTATAAACAACCAATCTGGGGCCGGACGATGTGGCGATATCCATATTCCATATTCCATATATTTCAGCTGCTACCGAATTTTCAGCAACAGCGTCATAATTGCTGCATAAATTGCTCCTACAAATGTCATTCCAAGACGATGTTGCCGTTGCTGTTGCCGTGGCCGTTGCTGTTGCTTTCTTTGTTGAACCATTGGGCAACGGGCACGACATTGTAACGGACGGAAGTGCTACAATATACGTACGTATGTATATATTTATAGTGGGGCATATATGTATATGTTTATGTAGTATATGACATTTGGCCGCAATGCGCAAAATATACAAGAGCTGGACGTCAGAGGGGCGTACTGCAAGATATATTATAAAATATTATATATATTTTGGAAAAGTTCTAAAGCGTAATGCACACAGCTCATAAAGGAAACTTGCAGTTATTATATATATATATAATATATATACATATATAGTATAATAGCCATATAATGTGTTCTATTATCTGCTGTTCGTCAAGAACTCAATTGTCAAAACGCAGCACACAGCTGTTGACATCAATCTGTATCTATTTCTGATAACGTTTTAGCTAAACAAAACAAGTTCACACATTCTCAAGAAATTCAGCTAGCAGCATATAAAGGGAACGCCTGTCGGAAATATACCCAACTATATACTATACACTATATATATACATATGTCTCGATCTATGTTTATCGGAAAGCTGTGCGCAAATGCCTAGCGCGATCTAATTAAATGTCCAAAAAGGCAATTAGTATTAACGCAAATGCGCAATGTTTTCCCAACTCGGAAAATTTGATATAAATAGTCGCAAAACATTGCCGTAGACACAAGACTGTGGCAAGTCCTTTTTGGCCAAAAAGATTAATGCAAATGAGCTGCAATTGCAAACACATGTTGATGATGAACTCAAGCATTTATATATGATATAGATACAGTTATAGATAGATACAAATGTGTGTGTGTGTGTGTGTGTGCAGTTGCTGGTACGCTAGAGTGGAATCCAAAAATTTAAATACGCGACCAGCACAAATCAAAATAAAGAATAAAAAAAATGTGCGTCTAAAAATATATAAAAAGAGACGACGGCGACGACGACATAAGCGCAGAAGCTGAAGAAAAAACAAAAAAAAATAGGAAAAAAGAAACAAATATTCAAAGCAGGGAGCTAAAGTATCTGTCAGATACAATCTTGCTATTTGTAAATTCGAAGGTTTTCGTTAGCGAAACATTGCACAAACCACAACCTATATACATATATCACTATACATCTATATATATGTATATATACATATATATATATATATATATATATATATATATATATATATATATATATATATATATATATATATATATATATATATATATATATATATATATATATATATATATATATATATTTATGTATGTCTGTATATTTCTAAGTCTGTCAATCGAATCTTTTGAACGCACGAGAATTCTCATCAATATTTACATTTGACGGCGCTGCCTGCCTGGTTGGTTGGGTTTTGGGCGTGACTTGTTCAAAATTTCTATAGAAACGAATTCAATTCTCGATGATTTTTATGTTATACGCCAGACTACTAGAAGAGTGTGTTAAGTGTGTGTATTTTAAAATTTTGCATATAGTTCGGGCTATTTTTAAAATATTTTCAGTTTTTTTTTTCTTTTGGTCGAGACATATGCCAAATAGTTCCGATTACTCAGTTATATAGTACACACACACACATACACAGTAGAATAAGCAATATCGAGTTCGAGTTATAGCGAACTTTTATACAGTTCTTTGTACTCCCTATAGTTATTACGAAAGAGTTTCTATTTTAAATGTTTTCTATTTTTAGCCTAATTGCTAGGGGATTTGCACGTTATGCGCTTTAGTAGTAACTCCATTTGGAGCGCAAACACACACACACACACACACACACACAATGAGGCGGATAGGATTAAGTATTTATACATATATACACATATGTATATTTAGATATGCACACACACACACACACCGTCTAATTGCTGGCGAGTTCTTCTGTGTGCTATGAAATCCCGCCGTCAACGCAACGACATCGTCTCACGCGTATTCGAGTACTGACCACTGTTGCGATGGCACGAACTGGCGCTGGCGCCCCAGAGTGCACGATGATTGGCTCGATCGTTGTCGAGCTGCCCGGCAGCCGGACAACTGGGTGCGCTACAAATTGCTCACGGGATGCAAGCAGCGCTCTGATAACAATAACAAATGCATACAGACACACACACACACATACACCTACTTAACGCTATTAGCAACAACTGTTGATAATAATATCGCAAATTGTTAGAATTCAGCTAGTGAGTGTATGTGTGTGTGAAGTATATTAGGGCTCAGGGCTCGCAGTGACGTGTAGTCCACCCGGCAGTTGTATAGGCCCCAATCTAGGCAAATTTATTCAATGAAATAGCCAAGTACATATACTAGATGAATGTTCTGTATGCCAGAGAGTGAGAGAGAGAGAGAGAGAGGAAGAGAGTAAGAGGCACAGAAATTTATGGCGAAAGTGCTATTAATGTTGATACAAAATGCTCTCGCCAATTGTCCAATGAATGACTATTTTTATGTGCTGCTTGGCCTGTGCCTCGCCAGCGTCTCATGTGTGACTAAGAAGCGCTGACCGTGTACCGGCATCTGTGATGCTCTTGGGCAAGGCGACAGTGGGGCTGGGGGCCGCGATGGGCGTACTTAGCATGTTGGCGAATTTTCGTTTGCGCAACACTCATTGCTAGAGTATGTGTGGAGAGGGTTGAGGGGGTGGTCCTCGGTGCGGACGGGCGATCGGTCAAGGTTTTGCTTTGGAACGTGACACATTTGACTGTTTGGGTGCGAGAAACTAGTTCAAGCTGTGCGTCCTTCAACGTCTTGGCCAAATGTCGGAAAACTTGCGGCTCCAAAATATGCTTGCTCACACATAGACACAAACACATAGACACGCATACAACCACACATGCACAAACACATATGTGAGTAGGCATACAGATACACATACATATGTATGATTTCACTTACCTGAACTGTGAAAATGTTGCAATATTGTGTTGTGGGCTAAATGCACAATCCGGCCCTACGGCTGGTAGTACACTGTTTGTCTAATTTGATACTATCTAAATTGTTTAAACGGAGAATGTTTGATGTTGACACCGAGAAGCAACCATTTTTATAATTGAAACAAATGTTTTTTGTTGTTCGGCTGCGGTTTGGCTGCAGTTCTATCGATGATAATACCGATGGGCTACATACTGTCGATAATGTATTCGATAGCTCAGACGTCATTTGACGAGGGAGTATCGATGCTAAGGCTGCAATTCGATTAAGCAAGTATCGATAATTAATATTTAAATAACATGGTTAATCTATTATAGCCATAATAAATAATTAATGCTTATTAAAAAATAATTTATCAACGACGATTAATTTACTTATGTTATACACTAGGTATGCAAATAGTTTAAATTTTGGCGCCAAATGTTATCGAGCTGTGAATTTCCGGATGCAACCCTACTATGCTAGAAGCATCGAGAATTTTCGACGAGCAGACTGCTCCGAGTCTATATAAAGGCGAGAAACGCTGGCAGCTCGAGTCATTTAGCAAAAATCAAGAGAGAAGCGTAGACGGTGTGAATTTCACACAAAAGACAAAAGTCAAAATCGTGTATTAAAAACAAATATTCAGAAAATATTTTAATACTATAAGTGCATTCTATCAACTGTGATTTATAGAAATTCGAGTAGATCAGCTAAATTATTTGAAAGTTATTGACAAGCAGAAGTGAACTATAAAAACGGAAATTAATACGCAGCTGCTAAACTAATTAAGGTAAGTGTCTAACAAATGAATTGTTGCTTATTATTAGATTCTTGTCGACCTGCATTTTGGTGGCTCACAAGAAAATCCTAATACTAATTAGTAAGCAAAACAATGCAGTTTAGTTAAATTTGATATATAAAACCTAAAAACAATAGCGTCGACGTCACGCATTGAGTGACAACACACATCAGCAGAAGCGGAGACTGCGGCAGCGACGGCGACAGCGGCAGAGGCAGAGCAGATTTTCGTTGTCGTTGCACAACTCAAAGCTTCTAGCAAATTCCATTGAGCGACGCGCCGAGAATACAATCGAAACATTCAACTGTGCTTTTGTTTTTGCTTTACATTTCAATATATATCTACATTATATATATGTACATACGTATATGTATAACATCATAATAATTGTGTGCTTTCATTTATTTGTTTGCAGTTAAGTGTAAGGCAAAATGGGAAAAGATTTCTACAAGATATTGGGCATTGACAAGAAGGCCACAGACGATGACATTAAGAAAGCGTATCGAAAATTGGCACTCAAATACCATCCGGACAAGAACAAGAGTCCACAGGCCGAGGAACGCTTCAAGGAGATCGCCGAGGCATATGAAGTGCTTTCGGATAAGAAGAAGCGCGACATTTTCGATCAGTATGGCGAGGATGGCCTGAAGGGTGGTCCACCCGGCCAAGAGGGTGGCGGTCCATCCGGCGCCTACACTTATCAGTTCCATGGCGATCCACGTGCCACATTTGCCCAGTTCTTTGGCTCACAGAATATCTTTGGTACGGCTGATCCGTTTGGCCCATTCTTTAGTGGCGGCGCCGGTGATGGCACTGATCAGGTCTTTATGAACATTGGCGGCGATGAGATGTTTGGCGGTGGCGGCTTTGGTGGTAATCCCATGGGCGCCTTCCGTTCACAATCGTTCAATGCGCAGGCGCCTAGCCGGAAGCGTCAGCAACAAGATCCGCCCATCGAGCATGATTTGTATGTGACACTAGAGGAAGTTGACAAAGGCTGCACAAAGAAAATGAAGATCTCGCGCATGTCGATGGCCACGGGCACGGCGCGCAAAGAGGAAAAGGTGCTAAGCATCAATGTAAAGCCCGGCTGGAAAGCAGGCACCAAGATCACATTCCCCAAAGAAGGCGACCAGGCACCACAGAAAGTGCCCGCGGACATCATCTTCATCATACGCGACAAGCCGCATTCGCAATTCAAGCGTGAGGGCAGCGATTTGCGCTACATTGCTCCAGTCAGTCTAAAGCAGGCGCTGTGCGGTGCCACGGTGTCGGTGCCAACGTTGCAGGGCGACAGCATACGTATACCAGTCAATACGCAAGGCGAGGTCATCAAGCCCACGACAGTGAAACGTATTAGTGGGCGTGGCTTGCCCTTCCCTAAGGAACCATCGCGGCGTGGTGATCTGATCGTTGCATTCGACATCAAATTCCCGGATACAGTGTCGCCCAGCTTAAGAAATCAACTGGCGGAGCTGTTGCCCAACTAAGATAGAGATTATGTTGAGCTTTAACCACCTTCTGCAACAAATTTGTATAGTATGTTTTATGATTTAAGCTCTAATTTTAGTTAACAATCCCAATCGTCTTATCTTTATACTGGGAACACAAAATTGATTTGTCGGCTTAGGCTTGCGATGGCGTCTTATTGTATACCGAACGCATGGCAAGCCAAAACTATGGTTAAGAATTTCCCCGTTGATTATATATCTCCCTTCCCCAACGTAGAACCGATGTAGATATAAATGCAAATGCGAAAACCTTAGAATCGAGTTCATGCGATAAGATAAGATATAAAAATACAAAACACTGATTCACTTACACACCACCATGTATAAGATAGCTGAAGTGTTTTGGAGCTGGAGACTGATCGGTTACCTAATGATATACACTTAATAATACCCCCTACTCTAAAACAATAAATCCAAATAAATGAATTGTAATGCCAAATTGTTGAAACTGTTTCCCAAATTGTAATTTACCTACCACTAAGCATATCTGAAGCAACTCAACTGCGTGAAACCAGCTCTCAGCTCTCTCAACAACAATATCTGAAGAAAAGAAAGAAAAACACTCGGCTCTTAGGCACATGGGCTATTATTAAACATTAAACAAGAAAAAGATATAATTAAACTAGTACGTTTTAGTACATTAATTCTTTATAAAAAAAGAAAAAGTATTTAATAAATTAATTTCCAAAATGTTAACTAACTTTATATTTAATGAAATGGGACCTGAACTTGTCGGATTGGATATGCATCTGAAGTGGATTTTTTTTTTCTGTAGAAATAAATAAATACGTTTCTATTGCATCTTCCACTTGCTGGAAACTGAATGCATTTGGATTGGCTCTTTAAATAGCTGCTAATCAGCTTCGTTTCAACTGCATCTGTGAATTTCTAGATATTTCGGTTACTTTCAATTGGATCGTTGATTTTCTGGAAACTTCTCATGGATTGGATTATGCATTCTCTGCCAATTGGATTAACTGAAAATATGTATTTTGATGCATTTTTCTTGGTATTCATTGGTTTTTTCTTTTACTCGCAATTTAATTGGATTTTGCTTTTACTAGCAACTGAGCTAATAATACCTGTAAAACAATCCACTAAAAGAAAATAGAAAAAGTTTGTTCTTGTTGAATTATTAACTTGAATTGGATTTCATGCAAGCTTTCTATTTATCGTTTTTTTTCTTTCGATTTATTGTAAACCTGTAAGCCCATCCATTAAAAAATTATAGTCAATTTTTGATTTTTTTTTTACTTTCACATTTTATTTTTGTTTTTTTTTTTTTTGTTCATTTCAAAAGGATCTTTGTAATTTATTCATTTTCACATATTTTCACTTTCCTTACTTTGAGTGTTTTGGTAATTTGCATTTTGCAATTGTATAATAATTTTTGTTTTCTTTTTTTATTTTTTTGTCATTGTGTATTTGTTGTTGTATATTTCATTTCATTTTTGTTTTTTTTTCTTGTTGTTTTCAAAAATTATTAACATCGATTGCATGTTGTTGTTGTTGTTGTTGTTGTTGTTGCAGTTGTTAATTATATATCATAATAAAAATTGAATTCTTTAATGCTTGTTTCATTTTGTTTGTTAGTTTTATAACTAGAATTGTTTTTTTTTTTTTGCTGTTTAACTTGTTGTTGTTGCTATTGTGTGTGTGTGTGTGTGTTCAATCAACTTGCTTATGCATATGTGTGTGTGTGTGTGTGTGTGTGTGTGTTAGTGTTTTTTTTTCTTAGTGTAATACGATTTTTCTTCTGTTGCTGTTGCTGTTGTTGCCATCTTTCGCTATTCAATGCTGCTTCTGCTCTATCCAAAGTAAATGTGTGAATAATATTAATCATAATGAAACGAATAACAACTGTATAAACAAATTAAAAGACACATACATATACTATTAACAATTTGTTAAACGCACAACTTTCCAAGGCAGAGAGAAGCGGCCTGAACTAAACTAAAGAAATATCTTGCGTACAACTATACATATATCAATTAATGTATATTCATATATATATATATATATATTTAAAATGCATTAAAAATAGTCAAATGTGTACAAAAAGTTTTATACTATTTCGAATGATTTCCATATATGTATATATACTTAAACAGCTTCTTCTTCTTCTTCTTCTTGCTCTTTTAAATAAGTTTTTTTCTTTAATTTAACTATTTCATTTGACTAAAGTTTCCCAGCTAGAAACTGCGACTGTTCTGCATTTCATTCTTTATTTATTTTATTTTATTTAATTTTTTATTTTATTTTATTTATTTGTTGTTGTCAAACTTATATAAACAGTAAAAATTATGTTAAAATGTTGCGATTTGGTTTTTGTTTCTTCTTTTTATTTCTTTGATTAACATTCATTCATTTTATCAATTAGACTGTTGTATTTATTATATATTATTATATTTTTGACTCGATTTTTTCTTGTTGTATTTTAATTGAAGTGTTTTTTTTTTTATTTTAATTCAATTTGATTGGAAACCTAAAAATGTTTTTTCTTTTTTGTTTTCTTTTTTTTTTTTTTTTGATTATGTTTCGATTTTGTTTGTGTTTGAGGATTTGACAAAATGAATGCATGATATTCCTTCCACACTCAAGTACACTGAAAACGTAGAGTGCACACACGTTATGATGAGCTGGCATTTTGAAATTCATTCAGCAATTGGTTTAAGTTTTTTTTTTTTTAATTTCTGATTCGAATAACATTCAAACGGCATTCACAACCAATATAATTATTATTTTTTCATTAGCAATAAAAAAAGAATATAGATAAAAAAACGTTTCTTTAAATGAATTTGAAATTTGTTGTGCTCAACTTTTGGGTTTTTGCTTCTATGGAATTTAGCTATGCCTGTATTTTTGTTGTTGTTGTCGAGTGAAGTTCTTAATTATTATTTTTATTATTGTAATTTAGCTAGAAGAGTGTTTTCATTTTCTTTTTTTTTCATTTTTCTTGCTGTGTTTAGTTTTTGCGTCTTATATATTTATTTACTCATTTTCTTCTTTAGTTTATTTAAATGTTTTCTCTTTTTTGCTCGCATTTAACAAGTTTAGTTTTAGATTTTGTTTTTGTTTTTGTGTTGCTGTATTTGGCTGCTTTTTGGGATTTGCAATCCTCAACTCGAATTCGATTTCGAATTTCGATTTCGATTTAGTGTGTGTGTGTGTGTTATAAATATGTTTGTTTAAGTGTATGGAATTCTCTTTGTTTTTTTTTTCTTTTAGTTAGTATTACTTGTTAGTTTAACATTTTGACTAAATTTTTTCTATTTTGTTTTTTTTTGTTGTTGTTGTTGTTTGTTTCTTTAATGCGTGTGAAGTTACTGTATGGTATTTTGTTTTCTTGTTTTATAATTGTTTTTCTTTCAGTGTACTTACTACAAACTAAACAATTTGCTGTGTTTGTTGATTTGCTTTTCGTGTTCGCTTAACTCTCTAAGATTTTTCTCATTTATTTTTATTTTATTTTAATTTTTTTAGAACGTTTGTGTAAAGTTTGCATTTTAAATATTTTTTTTTTGAATTATTTTATTTTTGTATTTTTTTTTTTTTGGTATTTTTGTTTTTCATTTGAAATTGTCTAAGCCTAAATACAATCAATGTTTCAATTTGTTCACGTTTTTCTCCTCAATAAATGTATTTTAAATCGAAATTTACTTTTCAAGTCTTTTTCAGCGACAAATGCATTTGAATTTGTTCACATTGTTTATTTAATATTTCTTATGTTTTTGCTTTTGTTTTTGTTTTTTTTTTTTTTTGTATTTTCTTTAATTCTTATTAAATTGTTTTTTGCTCAAAATCCTTTGCTATAATTATACGTTTATTATATGTGTTCGCACATTTAAATACAATCGATATTATATAAAATCAAAGTCTTGTATTTGTTGTTCCATTCAAAACGTAAACAAAAAACAACAAACGTTTCTTATCGCTCATCTGCTTCTTCTTCCTCATTCGATGTTTTCTTATTTCATTTTTTTCTTGCTTAAAAAACAATTTGAAACTTTTTCACTTTTTCGAAAGCAACTTTAACATTTCTTTCAGTATTATTCAGAATTATTTAATAATAAATAAATTTTAAATCTTATTTTTTATTTTTGTTGCAAGTTGCTTTGATTTTCTTTTTCTTTTTCTTTTTATTTTTTTGAGGGGGGAAGGGGTGAAAAAGTGTTAGTTCGTATTGTTAGTGTGTGTTTTTTCTTTAAGTGTATATTCTGTTCTCCTTACACTTGATTAGTTAAAATGTAACAAAAGAAATTAGTTACTTTTACTTATGTTTTGTTTCTCGTTTCTTTTTCTTTTTATATTTATTATTTGTATTTGTTTTGCTTTTTCTGTTTTAATTTTTCACATCGTCTTTGCGGGTTGTTGACTGTGGATCTGTGCCTAAATTTATCATGTCTCGTGGTTTCCACACCGGGGACCCTACAATTAAATGAAAGAAAAAAGAAAAGATACAATGGAAACCATATATGGAAAAAATATGAAATTTTCTTCAGAACTTCAGAGAGTTGATTCTGAGAAGCGGCAAGAGTGAGAAGCTCTCCATGTTTATTTATTAAAAATATATTTAATTTCCGTGTAACAGTTAAAAGTTTTAGCCAATTTACTGTCGAAAAGCATGCAAGCGCCGAGCGTTCAAAGTATTTCATTTAACTCCATTCAAATTCGTTTAAAAATACTTTCAACGTTCCGCATTTATCTTAAATAAAATATAAGCAAAACTAATTTGTTTTAAATTTATTTATTTATTTTTTTTTGTTTAAATGCATAAGAATGAAAACTACATTTGCTTTTTGGCTACTTAAGATGGGGTTTAGTGGGGTAAGGGTAAGGGGAGCGGGTACTGCAACAGTTAGCCTAGCTGTTGCAGTACCCGCTCCCCTTACCCTTACCCCACTAAACCCCATCTTAAGTAGCCAAAAAGCAAATGTAGTTTTCATTCTTATGCATTTAAACAAAAAAAAATAAATAAATAAATTTAAAACAATTAAATTAACTAATTAAGAATTGGTATAAAGTTAAATTTTGTTGTTGGGATCAAGTTTAGTTCTGTGGGTTTTGAAAATGTTGACATCGCTTGGTTTTTTTTATTACTTGTTTTGTTTTTTTTTTCTTTATATATATACAATATATATATAGATTTACATATATATGCTTTGCATTTGCGTATTAAACAAATAGTTCGAATTTAATCTTTATCAGTTTTGCATTTTATGCCAACATTTTTTTTTGTTTTTTTTTTGTATTTTTGTTTTGTGTGTTTGGGTCAAAAATGAAAGGAAAAAGAAACAATTGAAAAACTCTTTAAAAGAGAGAGAGAGAGAGCGAGAGACAGAGTGAGAGAAGTGCAAGAAAAAGGTAGAGAAACTGCAATAGCAAAATTTTGATTTGAGTTTCCAAAAAAAGTTTTTGATAAAGTTTAATTTGATTTTTTAAATTTAATTTTTATTAACTATTTAGGGCTATGTTGTGCTTATCAATGGGCTTATGAAGGTCTTTTTTACACAAAAATGCAATGAAAAAGCAAAATAAATGTTGGTTTAAATTTTGTTTTTGCCATTAAAAATGTTTTAAAATGAGAGAGAGAGAGAGAGTGAGAGTGAAGGAATATTGTGGAGGTTTTTCATTATTTTTTATTTGGTTTTAGTTCGTTGTGGGGACACGTGTGTGTAACCATAAGACATTTATATATTTGATATATATATATATATTATTATTATATAATGCACTGTTTTTGTTTTTCAGTTCGGTATTATTGGCACACTAATCATAAATCTGGCACAGTTGTTGTCTGTTTATTGTTTTGTTTGTTTGTTTGTTTGTTTTGATATAATTATAAGAAAATGCAAAACAGATTGTTGTAAAATGACGAAGATTGTTTAAAAAGGGTAAAATTTGCTTCATTTCCTTTTGAAATTTAAATTTTTATTATAATTTGTAATTTATTAATTAATCAAGCGATGCCAACTAAATATTTATATATTTTAATATATTTAAGTGTTGTTAATATGTTGCTGTTGCTTTATTTAACTAATCATGTAACTGTATCGCTTAGGCACACAACCTATTTAAACTTAAGTATGCTTTACCCACAGGTATATATATATATATATATATATATATATATATATATATATATATATATATATATATATATATATATATATATATATATATATATATATATATATATATATATATATATTATATATATATAGATATAATGCATAAATTAATAGGAAACGAATTCTCTTTGGTTTCTTCATTTTAGATATATATGTATATATAATATGTATTTGAATTATCTTCAAGATAATTTATAATAACAAAAATTAAATATCACCCGTTAAATTGTTTAACTGCTAATTCGCATATAATACATAATTTGTTGCTATAATTTACATAATAAATAAATTCTCGAAATAAAAGCACTTACCTGCTACAAAACTGAACTAAAATTCTATTGATTAACTAATTGAAGTTTTCTGTTTGTTTGTTTGTTTTTTTGGGCGCCTAAAATATAACTGTTCTGTAGGGTGGTGTTTGTGGGGAGCGGGGCCGTGGTCATGTCATTATGTCGCTGTCCAAAAAGCACATTGGCATTAATTTGCATTGTTGTTTAATTAGCGATTCCGTTTAGTTTAGTTTAGTTTTCCTTTGCCATATTTGCGAGCGTAATTAACATTTCATTTCATTTCATTTTATTTTATTTTATTTGATGCCTCTTGTTGATTTTCGAGCTCTTTGATTATTATTTGATTTTGATTATTTATTAAGTGGTATACGGTTTTTCCTCTTTTGTGTTTCCAACATTTTGACATTTTGTATTGATTTTTGCGATTAATTTTTATTTTTAAGAGATTATTTTGCCATTTATTATTTATTTGGAATTTTTTGCACGTGATATTTTAATTGTATTTTAGTTAGCCATGTATATTTATGTCTTGTATATATAGTTAGTAGTATATGTTGTCTTATAAATTGTATTTCGTATATATTTTGATTTTTTACTTTTTTTGATTTTACTGCTGTGAAGCCCAGTGTAAACTGTAAACATTTTTCGTTTTTGTAGATTACTAAGGAATTTATTTGTATTTATTTATGTTTTTTTATTTGTTGACTATTTTTGAGTATAGCTTGAACAACCTGACATTTGATCTTTAAGTCCGTCTTGGGTCTCTATGTGTATACTATTTATATAATGTATATATATTTTTTTATGCCTGCAGTTATTAGACACCCAAACTTAACCTAAATATATACGTACGTATGTACGTATGTACGTATGTATGTATGTATGTATGTTATGTATGTTATGTATGTATGCGAGCGAGGCAAGAGTCGAACGATTTGAGTGTTTGGGACTTTTTTGTTTGGTATATGGACTGTTTGGAAGATCTTTTGGGTCATTTGCTCAGTTGCCTGCCTGCCTGCCCTGATTGCTAGTGTATATATAGCCTCATGTATACGTATATATATATATATCTAGGTATAATTGATTTATATATAATATGCATTCGCATTTTTAAATTGTTTTTGATTTTACTGTTTTTTTTTTTGTAATACATAAACATTGAGGTACGACTTACGATTATCATTCTTCAATACGATTTATTTGCATTTGCATATTTGTTTGGTTTGGTTTGTTTTTGTTTTGTTACCTGTTAAATTTGCCTATGAAAAAATGTAAGTGATTTGCATTTGCAATTTATTGTAATGAAATGTTTCAAAAATGTTTTTAGTTCATGCAAAATTATTTGTCACAACACCCACGCATATTTTGACAATTCGGTTTTCTAACTAGCTATGGTAAATATTGATTCATATTTGCTTTTATTGTTTGTTTTAAGTAGTTGTGTTTTTTTTTATATATATAATGTTAACCTATAGAATGTTGCCAACCCGCATTTTTCACTTAGTCTTTAGCTAAAATACGCACAAATATTTTTGTGCCTGCTGCCTGCCTGCCTGCCTGCGTCCTGCTCTTCCTACTCCTTGCCGCGCAGCAGCTGCAATCATTTCGCCGTGGTAATTAAAAAGTTTTCCTTACGTTTCCGGAAATGCCAGTGACACAGTTTGCACAGCTAATAGTTGAAACGACTGACATTACCTACAACTTTTATCCTATATATATATATGTATATATAAGTGTATATGTGTCTATATAGTGTATGCGTGTGCGTGTGCGTGTCTGTTTGTTTGTTAGTAAGTTGCGCATGCATGTCTCTTAGTTTACTTGTGTGCGAGTATGAATTTCAACTTTATAGTTTTTAGTCGTAATTACGCCACTTGAGCATTGTGTGCAACGCGGCGTATGCGCCATGTGCGTATACGTAATGCGGCATGCACAGCAGCGCATCCGCTACCATTTCTTTGGCTTCCACTGCTTCTACTACTTCTTTTACTTCTCTTTTAAATGTAAATCATAACCTTACAAATTACAATGAACATTTGCATTTACTCTCTGTGTGTAAAAGGAAAATAATTAACCTGATGTGGCACACACACACCTACACACACACACACGCACATGTATGTATGTCTGTCTGTATGTAAGTTGTGCTGTGCAGCTGTAGTTGTTTTTGGCGTTCCTAAGCACTAAACCAATAGCTTTTGCTGACTTAAACCTAACACTTAAACATGACTCTTAACTGTGCTGTTGTCTGTGCGTGTGTGTGTGTGCGTGTTTATTGTGTTTGTATGTGTGTTTATTTTTTCAATCCCTTGTGTTCAAGTTTTGATTAACGTTTTCTATATATATATATATATATATATATATATATATATATATATATATATATATATATATATATATATATATATATATATATATATATATATATATATATATATATATAGTTTGCATTGGAGCTTACGTATATGTTAGTATTTTGTTGTAGAGCTGAGCGGTTTTATGTTTATTTATTTTTGTTGTATAATTTTTGAGGCATTTTGGGTTGCTGTTGTTGTTGTTTTTGTTATTTATGTTATCTTTGGTTGCGCTTTTGTAATGAGTTTTGTTTTAACTACTCGTAAATTTAAACTTTAGTTCAACGGTCTCATAAAATCCCTGTTTATGTGTCTCTTCCTCACTCGGTTTGTATGTTGTATCGCCCAGGCGAGTCTTTAGACATGTATCTCGAAATAGTCATGACAATCGACACAGCCGCCCGCCTGGTCACTGCCCATGTCCGGCATGTAGCCAATGCCGCCGCTGGCTGTCGGCTGTGTGCTAACCACCATGCCTGGCATGCCGGGCATGCCGCTTAGTCCGCGTGGCGTCTTTTTCCGCGTGCGACTTTGCCGCACGCGGGACTTATGCTAGGAGGGTCGCTTCTGATACAGACAGTCAATGCATGTGGTATACTCGGGCGCCGACGAGCTGAGCTGATAGACTGACTGCTGTGCGGGATCATGCTGACAGCTGGCCACCGGCGGCGGTTGGCCATAGCCGCCCATCTCCATCTCCTGCATGTAGCTAACCATGGGCATATATTGCTGTGGCGGCTGCCTGGGCAACGCATCGTAAATGGGCTGCGAGAAGGTGTTCTCGGCGGACTGGGAACGCAGTGGCCCGGAACTATAGACAACATAGTTGCGCTCAGGCGAGACGCCATAGGCACGATAGGAGCTGCTCGTGGTGGTGCTGTCACGTGAGGTGGAGCGCTCGAGCGACTTGCTCAGACGACTGCGTCCATTGCCCGAGCCATATCGGCTGCTAGTGGGTGCAGCGGCCACATAATGATCGCTGCACGTCTGATTGTCGTAAACCGGATAGTATTGATATGTCTCCTGGGCGTGCGGCTTGGTGCCCGTTTCAAAGCTGCCGTGGGCAGACATGCTGCGCTTACGCGAGCCACCGCCACCGCCACCGCCGCCGCCGTAGGGCACATCCAGATTATGATCGGAGCCGCCATGGCTATCGAAGCTGCTGCGTGGCGAATGACGCTGGCAGATGCTGGCCCGATCGGGCGAAAGGTGATCGATACTACCACGCGGCGAGATGCGCGGAGACAACGATGTCGTTGTCGGCTCCGAGGTGCACACATGCGAGGGGCCGCTCTTCTTCAAGCAGCTGCGATCGGGACTCTTCGACTTGGCCGGACTGGCTGGCGGTTTAAGTATACCTGCACCGGGACTTGTGTGTTTTAGGATGCCGCCACCTTCGGAGCTGCGACGTGGACTGGGCGTGCGTCGTCCGCCGGAGAGGCGATCTTGCGAGTTCTCCCTACTGGAGCAGATGCTCAGCCGTTTTCCCTGATCGCTGACGCTGTTCCGTGGCGACTTGATCTTTATGATGCGCACTGGCGAGCTGCCCTGGGACTTACTGCGATCTGGCGAGATGTAGATGCTCTGACGCTTGCCGCTCTTCGGCTTGCTGCCAGTCGCAGCGGTTGGTCGCTCCGGAGACTTGGCCTTGAATATTTTGTCCACCTTCTTGTCGATGACAACGATGTGCGAGGCCAGCGAACTGGTAGGCTCATCTTCAGTATCATCACCGGAGCGCTCCGAGGGTCCAGTTGTATTGCCAGTGCTGTCCGATTCAGTGGCAGGTCGCGAGGGCGACTCAATGTCCACGGTCACAATCTGTTGAGTGTTCTCCACAAT
The DNA here is from genome assembly GCA_035045945.1 of Drosophila anceps. NCBI lineage: Eukaryota > Metazoa > Arthropoda > Insecta > Diptera > Drosophilidae > Drosophila > Drosophila anceps. Next base: position 2,054,401 of record JAWNON010000150.1, read on the forward strand.
TGTCTGCGGCTCCGGCGAGAGACTGGAATCGTTTTGCTGCTGATCGGCAGCCTCGTCGCCACCATCGGTTGGCTCAAAGGCCTTCTCGCGCAGATTGGCCATATAGGTGACTATATCGCATATGCCCGCTGCCAAATCCTCCTGCTCAAGCTCGCATAGATGCTTGTCCATGAAACGTGCCGTGGCATCTGTTTCGGCCACATGGCCAGTGGTTGACCCATTGCTGCCATCACGTTCGCGTCGCTTGTGCTGTGCCTCGCCACCTCTGGTATGCTGATGCACTACGGCCACTTGCTGTGAGGCAGCCAAGCGCTCTGCTTCGCTCTCAAAGATCTCAATTACCTCGATCTCCTGCTTGGGCGACTGACGTGGCGATTGTCGTGGTGACAAATGTCTCATGGTCTGGCTCTGTGCTTGGGTCTGTGTCGGGACGGGGGTCAGAGTCGGAGTCGTTGTTGAGGTCGGGGTCTGATTTGGGTTTGTATCGCTACAGATAGTTGTTGTTGTTGTTGTTGCAAACAAGCTACCACTACTGCCTAGACTTAGATTAAACGTGGCTGCCACGTGAACTGCATGCGCCTCAGTTTCCGATTCGTGCTCGGACTCGCTGGCAACTACGTCTAGGCTGCTCTTACCTAGATCTTTCATTAGCACCGGCTGATAGCTGGCCGGCGGATGCGATGATTGTATCAAGCGCGCCTGGCTGCCAGTGCTGCCCACCGAGAGCGTCGATGTGGTGCTACACGATGTGATAATAAAGAGAGAAAGGAAGAGAGAAAGAGAGAGAGAGATAGCAATAAATCAAGCGATAAAGGAGATTTACGAGGAGTTCAAGTGAAATAACTACCAGACTGCCAGATACTATGGATAATTAATTCAAGCTCATTCGATTCGTATTCAATTACTTTTATTTCTATCATCTGGCAGTTATTTCGGAATGGCAATTACTACAGAGTGAAGGCCAAGCATAGCCTACTGAGATTTGGAGCTCACCTGAGCGTCAGGTGATTGGGCGTGCGGCCCAGCGTAGCCTTGGGCCTGATTGTGCCCTGCTGTGAGTCCTCCTCGCCCTCCGACTTGGTGCCCGGATCGATGCGCTCAATGTCGCTGCTGTGATGATGCAAATGCGGCTGCCTTATGGGCGGTGGCGGTGGCTCGCGTGGATGCGGATGTGGATGCTGTGCCATTGACTGTTGCTGCAACTGCTGCTGCTGCTGTGGCTGCTGCGCATCTGTGGGTGAGTAAATGATTTCTTTATGTGCATGATGTGATGCCATGATGATATATGTTTGGGTTATTAGTCAGCCTGCAGTTGGACAGCTGCTCAACTTACCTGTCACATCGCCCAGCGTCTTGCTGCGACTGCGGAAGCCGCCCGGCTGTGGCAGCGGCTGTTGCTGCAGCTGCAGCTGCAGCTGCTGCTGCTGCTGCTGTTGTTGCTGTGCGTGTGAGTGGGGCACATAGTGCACTACTCCGCCCACGCTCGGTGGCAGCTCATCGCCCTCCTGGCTGCCCGACAGATTGTCGTAGTCGATATTGCCCGCCGAGTGGCGCTGCGAGCCGGACTTCTTCTTCGGTTTGCCCAGCGTATGAGAGCCATGCACGATTGTGATCTGTGAAGTTCAGTGAATGCTTAGCAGCTGGCCACGCCTGGGTGCAGCTGCTCGACTTACCTGCTGCTTGGGTCGCTCCAGCGTTTGCGAGTTGCCCGCATAGCCGCCCATTTGGGAGGACAGACCCGACACGGAGCCAGAGCTGCCGCCAAAGTTCTTCATGGGAATTGACATGTTCCGAACGCTTTCGCGTATTATTTGCCTGATGGTCTTGAGGAATGCATTGCGAAAATCGGCGGTGCTATTGGACAGCACATAGACCTTCTCCGAGCGGCGCTGCAGCTGCGAGCGCAAGTGTATTAGCTCCCAGAGGAAGTGCGAGTCCATGTCCTTGGCAGAGCTGGCACGCACCTGGACTTCGGTAACGGGTATTAGCACCTGATAGCGTATGATTTCCACCTCATTTGGTGCATTCTTGCTCGAAACGCCCTGTGTGAAACGCAAATGGGATTTAAATCGGTTTAGTGCGGAATGCTTATGCCAGGTCATTTACTCACCATTAGCTTCTTCTTCTGGCGCAAACGCTCTTTGCAGAGGAACACAACCGCCGATTTGAATACAAAGCACATGGCATGCAGCTCGAGGCCTTTCTTGATCTTGCCCAGAAAATCGGAAATGTTTAGCCATTCGACGCCGCCATAGTAGAGCAAATCGCCTGGGAATGCGCAGCATTGCGGGGGAGGAGCATTGGCATTGGCATTTGAGGCTGATGTAGCTATTGAATGCGTTTGGTGTAACCCACCTGGACTCAAATCGATTGGCTGCTTGCACGACTTCTGATGCTGCCGGAACAGATGATCGAAAATGGCGCCATATTCCTCATGAATGCGCTGCATCTCATTGATGTGCTCCGCAACCTTCTCCATGCCCTTGAGTGCCTCTGTGGAACACACAAAAAGGATTCTTAGTATTGAAAGTACTTGACGGGCATCCGCATCTTCAACTACTTACCGCACAAATGAATGTGCTCGTCGGCGCGCGTATCTGTTAGATTGCGCATCTGCTGCAGCAGCAGCGGATATTTGAGGATGCGTTGTATGGGCTTGATCAGATACGATTCCAGTGTGCTGCTATGCTGTTGCTTGGGATTGCGTGCGGCAAGGAACTCCTGCAGCGCATGATTGCCCTCATCTGCAGCAAATGAGACAATTTCGAATGGTGCTTAACAATTGCAAAAATTGGGACAAATTTGGCAAATGATTTGATTTCAATGCACACTTCAATTTCCATTAATTGCGAAGCTTCAACAGGGACACAAAGAGACAGGCAGTGAGGGAGAGAGAGAGAAAGAGAGAGAGATAAAGAGAGAGGGAGGGAGGGAGGCAGGAAGGGAGGGGGAGGGGAATAGGCTTCACGTGCGCAACGTTGACAAGAAAATGTCATTAACTTGTTCTTATAGTCAGCTGAGAAGCTTTTGATAAAGGCACAGTCAAAGCCTGTCTGCTGCACGGATTTGCGTCTAATGGCTGACATCCCTAGCTCTCCCACTCTCCCGCTCTCTGCTCCTGCTAGCTGCCTTTGCCTGCTGCTTGTAACGAAGGCACTTAAGTGCACTTCTTGCTATAATTAATTATCCTTTCAACTTTTTGCATAAAATTGCATGCAACAGCCAAGCGCAGCAGCAGCAGTAGGAGCTGCAGTAGGAGCAGCAGCTCGAGTGTCTGTCATACCTAAAGCTCAAACTTAAGTTGACAAACTGTGCTCCAGCTTTTGCCACTGCAAATGCTTTCGCTCTTGTTCCTGCTCCTGTTGCTATTCCTGCTTCTGTTCCCGGCAGCTGCTTAGACAGCCATTGATTGCAAATATTGCAAATTTTTACCTTAACGCTGTAGCTGTTGCTGCTGCTGCCTTTTTGCTGTTGTCGTTAATAAGTAACTTTTTTTGTTTTTACTTTTATGTAATTTTAATGCACTTACAGCGCTTACAAATCTCCTTCTGCCACTCACCCACTTTGCTCAAGGTATTATAGAACATTATCAACATTATTAACTTGTTTTGCATTAAAGAAATCTGCTGTTAAGCTATTAGGATTTGAGTGAACAAAAGTGCTTACAGCTGAATTACTAGATTATAGTTGAGGTAATAGAGACTTTTCTTATCTAAGAGGGACTAAGCCTCACATTATCTATATAGATTTATACTGAGCAAACCATTAAACAGCTGCTGCTTGCTTTCCGTGTCCCAGAGACATAGCTGCTGCAGACAAATTTTATTATATTCTAAAAGAAATTTCTTGTATGGCTTAAAATAAATAAAAAAAATATTGGCCATACTCTTAACTATACGTTAAATCTCTTGCAAAATCAAATCTGTTTCCTTTACTCCTAACACATGTGTGGCAAGAGCATTAGGACTTCGGCATAGTCATAACTAGCTGCAGCTGCTGCTGCTTGTTTGCTCTCTTGGCGTCTGCTTCCCATTTGTGGCACTTGTGTTTGCTCGAGTGTTTTAAGCTGCCACTAAGTCTAATTTAATTATGACATGTTGTCGCCTAAGCTAGACTCACGCTAGGAGTCTGGAGTCGGGAGTCTCGCTAGTCTCTGCAGTTCGCTATGCTGGCAGCCGCAGCTGTTTTTGCTTGCTCCGGCTGCCTTTTATGCGACTCGTTTGCGGGTTTGCTGCCACAGCCAGTGGCAACAGCATGGCATAGTTTTTGGCAGCCCCCGCTTTTGCCCATTTTCCAGCGTGTCATAATTCTACAAGTTTAATTAACAAAAGATACTTGACAGTTGCTGTTGCTGCTGCTGCTGCTGCTGCTGACGCCGACGCCGCTGCTGCTGTCGCCGCCGCTGCTGCCACTGCCATGGCATGAATATGAATATGCCACGCCTTGTCGCCTTGCCCGGGAATTTGCCGCTTCGTATACTTCGCCACGTCTACGCATTTGCGGTTGTAATTATTCATTTAACTTGCAAATCATTTAAAGGCTAAGCTTGTGGCACGGGGTGCAGCAGCAGCAACAGCAGCAGCAGCACCAGCAGCTGCGCCAGCCACGGACAACAATTGAAACGCATAGTTTGCCAATTGTTCGCAACTTGTCGCTTGTTTTACTTTTACAACTTTTCCGAGCAGCTGCCCTCCACCTCTACCCGTCCCCCTTCCCCCTTCCCCACCAATTCAGTAAACTTCAAACTCAAATAGACTTTGACGCTTTACGCTGATTGCAATAGTTGAGCGCGCACACACATACACACGGCTCATAATATATGGATTTATGCATATATGGTAAATACTTTTCTTTTGAATTGTCATACGACACGTCTACAGAAATTGCCAGCCTTGCGTTCGTTCTGCATTACAGTTTGTACACATGTAAATGATTGCATGAAAACAACACAAAAGTAGGAAGTGGTCGGGCGTACGGCGCGTATGAGTGATTTGATTACGCATGTGGCTGGCATACATGTGTTGTGTTCCATTGCAGAATCAATACAGAAATATCCACATGTTTGCCAACGGAAAATATTTTTAATAAACTTTTAAGTTAATTGCGTAATTCATCTGGAGAAAATGTATTTATTATTTATTTAAATTGGTTTACTCGGATCCTTAAAGCCGGATTGCTTTCAATCTAATGGAATTTTATGTAAATAGTTTCTATGTACTTACTTGGATGTAGAACCTTTTGGGCCTTGCTGTGGCTGGCACAGAACGATGAGTAGAGCTTGAAGTGATTGACATAATAGAGAAAAGCCGAACCAATCGCAAACAAGACGTTCTGCATGAGGAGAAAGACACAGACATAGACAGAGAGAGAGAGAGAGAGAGAAAGTGAGCGAGATGGGTAGAGAGAACAAAAAGCAAAAAGAGATTAAACATGAAAGCACACACACATATATATATATATATATATATATATATATATATATATATATATATATATATATATATATATATATATATATATATATATATATATATTTATAAAATAAATAAAAAGAAATTAGAATTAGTTAGGCGAGTCACGCACGCTGTCCGGATAAACTTACCCTGAACTGGCCGCAATGCTCGAATTTATTGAATTCCGGCTCAAGTTCGAGCGCCTCTTCGAGATTCTGCAGAAACTGACGCTGGAATGTAACAATCTCGTGTATGTTGCCAAAGAGCGCATTAATTTCCGCATTCGATAGAAACGTTTCGCGTTTCATGGGCTCCAGATAATGCTCCAGCAGATTGTTCAAGTGCTGCATACAAAAATAATTCAAATGTTGTTCTTACACTTTGTTCTTTTTCTTGTTTGTTGTTGTTGTTGTTCAATAAATTCAAATTTGTTGACACATAAAAAATGAAAAATGAGTAAAGAAGCAACCAAAAAAAAAAAAGAAGCAAAACGAAAGAAAGATGCATAAATTAAATTAAAAAATCAGCAGCCCAAGAACGACGACAACTGCCCACAACAGCGCCCCCAAAAACTCCCAGCTGAGCTGAGCTGAGCTCGGCTGGGCTGGGCTGGGCTGGTGACCAGTTCTCTGGCCCAAACAACTTTTTAGTTTTGCCCGCAACAACAACGCAAAAAGACGAAAAAAAAGTAAATAAAAATATGGGCAAAAACTGTAGCATAGCCGCAGGCGCGCGCTTTCATTTGGAACAATACTTCCGGCCAGCGGATAGCTGGGAATGGGGCATGGGCGCAGTGAGATGGGGGGGGGGGGGGGCGGGCGTGCGCGGCAGTCGGGCTATACTGCCAGAGAGATAAGACTCGCCGCAGCGGCGCGGCGCTTTACATAATTTCTAAATTATAATAATTATTTGTATGCTTCCTGGCGAACTCGAGCGACCGTGGCTTAAAGCCAGAAACATAGCCGCATGGTTAAAGGATTAAAATTTGCATTTTTAATTGCAAGCCAACACTAATGAATGGAATGTGTAATATTTTTTGTTGGCCGACAAGCCGAAGTCAAGAAATAATAGTTATCCACAGCTGCTAGGTGTTCAAATACCCTGCCAGTTAGACAACGTTAGACAATGCAGGTGCAGCCAGGCTTATGAATATTGAAAATTTAGGCGAATCTGCTGGCGAGCCATTGGCCTGGAGTGCGAGGCTTAGACACTGCATATATATATATATATATATATATATATATATATATATATATATATATATATATATATATATACTATACAAAGTTAATCTTCTTCGTTTCATTTTGAATGTGATATAAAAACTACACGCTGCAGGCGCGTATATAAAATAAAAAATGAAGAAAAAAATAGTTTAATAGGATAATGTAATCATTGAGTGAACTTACCTTGACGTAGGTGCGTTCCGTGTCCACAAGCTCCATGATGACTTTGCGCAGTTTCTCGGCATCGGTCAGCTGGCGCGATGGCGTTAAAGCTGTGGTCGAGACCGACGATGTGACTGAACCCGTGGGGCTCGATTTGCGCGTTTCCTGAGGTGAACGACAAAATCCGGTAACCTTAACAGGTCAGGGTTCGGTTGGGTTGGTTGGTTGGTTGGTTGGTTGGTTGTTGATTGTGTTATGTTGTTGTGTTTGTTGTTGTTATTGTTGTTGTTGCATGATGAGGATCGTGAAACGAAACAAACGAAACGAAAACGAGCGAAGCGACCACACAAAAAAGAGACACCAAAAATAAATGACAATAAACAAAAATGAAGTTAGCATGACAGAGATAGATAGACAGCGATAGTTAGAACAGGACGGATACTGGGGCGGGGTTGGACTGGGTCAAACTGTTGGCATGGGTCGTTCAGCTGAGTGCTGGCTGGCTGGCTGGCTGGTTGCCTGGCATTATTGTGGAACTCGCGGCGGCCACTTTAAACAGACAGACATAAACGTAGCCCCAGCGACAACGACGACGACGACGACGACGACGACGACGACGACGACAACGACGACGACGTCAGCTGCGGTTCTAAATGACTGTCACGTCCTTGTCGTAAGTCCAAGTTGGGGGCGTCGTTTGCTTGTTGTATCTGTTGTTGTTGTTGCTGTTGTGTTTTGTCCTCGCCAAAGTTGCTGCTGCTGTTCGTGATGGTGTTGGTGTTGCTGTTTGTGTGCGGTTACAAGCACATTTGGCACTGACAGTTGACGCTTGACGGTTGACATAGAGTGTGTGTGCATACAACTACACCAAACAAACACACACACACATACATACACACACTAGCACATTCGTACAGTCATACACAGAGTTAACCACACAACCGCATTTTGCATAAAGTGTAGAGGTGCGCAAATCTTCAGCCTTCTTATGTCACTTGCACAGTGGTTTTGGGTCTCTCGGTTTCCGTTTTTGTTAAAGTTTTCATTCTTTGTGTTGTTTTTCAATTGGTTTAACTTTCTGTTATTATTCTTGCTGTTTTCTTGTTAGGCAAAAGTGTTAAATGGCGCGTTGACCGGAACTTAGTTAAATTGACTTGCCACGCCCAGCAAAATATTGAACGAATTTGCATTGTGTAAATGCCTAAACAAATATTTCTCTACGCCTTTCTCTATTTGTCTCGCTCTCTTTCTGTGTGTGCTGTGTGTATTCGAGTGCTGTGCAATTTGCAAAAGGTCAGAGTTTAAATCAACAGAGCGGTAAACAGCAAAGAGACACAGACACAGACACAGACACAGAGACAGAGATGGCGATTGAGAGATGGCGCATAAGCCTTACCACTGTGCTTGACAGGGCTCAAAATGCGTTGTGCCCGAAGGAATGGACAGTCATTGGCGATGACAGCGTGATTGAGTCAAAGGCTTAACTGTATGCTGTTTGCCAGTCTCAGATAGCTGATATAGTTTGTGCGCCATCGAAATTTAATATCGTTTTCATGCGGCTGTCCTCTGCATGGGGTGCCAGAGTTCACACATGTGTGTTCGATCAAGATTGCGTTCATTTGATGCAACTGTATGCGTGTGACTGAGATGAGCGGCACACCCATTGGGCGAGCAATGCTGGGCTGCACCGATAATGAGAGACAACTGGTATATATGCCCGGCGTCTTCTGTCAACAGAATACTAAAACTCATAAACAGGAGATGCTGCTTATGAAAACAACTCGACGACTGCTTTGAGCAACAACAAATGCAAAAAGCCTGAGGCGGCAAAATAACTGTAAAATACGTTCAATTCTCTTGTATATCGATACACTTAATATAAATGTAAATTTCCGCTTGTGTTTGTATTGAGCTCTAAATTGGCTGCATTTTGCTTGTACATATGCAAGCTGAGCATTCTGTGAGCTGGCGCCATCTGGCGCCGAAGTAAAGCAACATTTTGTGTTAGATTTATATTTTTACTCGAATAGTTTTTGGTTTTATCGCAGGAAACCTCTACAGCATATAGATTCCTTCCGGAACGTTTTTTTTTCCGTGACTGATAGTTTTGTCACGTTTCCATCTCTGCACACACACACATACACACACACACATACACTTGAAGACTTTGCCATGTAGTTGCAACAACAATCTCATGAAATTTCAGTTGTCATTGTTCGTGCAACATTCAGCTGAATTGTTCTTGTTGTTGCTGTTCGTTGGCATTGTGGAAGAAGACATTTCACTTTTATGCAGTTGCACTTTGTGTATTATTGTTTCGTTCGTTTTCTCTATGCCTCTCTCTCTCTCTCTCACTCGCTGCTGCTGCTGTCCTCTGCTTTGGCGTTGTTGTGCAGCTTGTTCTTGTCTACTTTTAACTGTTTTATTGTTCTGCATTTCTTTCAGTTGCAACGTCGACGGCTGCGCCGCTGATTTGCATAAGCGACGTCGGCAGTGGCAGCGGCAGCGGCAGCGGCAGCGGCGACCCAAAACCAACAAAGAGTATGACACAAAAGGGGCATGGACAGGGCTGAGAGGCGGGCTGGATTGCTGGGTGCTGGCTGTTGGCTGTTGGTTGTTGGCTGTTGGCTGATGGGCTGGATGGCGGGTTTAGTGCGCCAGGTGAGCGGCTGAGGCAGATTATGGGCCAGCTGCTGAGTGCCAACATTGTTGTTGCAGCAGTTCTCATTGTTGTTGTTGCAGCTACTGCTGCTGGCGTCATGCCCCAAAGATGAAAAATTTGAAAATTTCTTGAATTTCTTGGTGAGCTGCAGCAGCCGCCATCGTCGCCGCTGCCGCCGCCGCCGCCGCTGCTACTGCTGCTGTGCGAAATGTCAACTTGAATTAAAAGGATTCTTATGTAACGCCCTGACTCTCCAGTTGCTGTCTCGCCTGGCAGTTCTGCATGTGTGTGTGTGTATTTGTGTGCTCGGCCTCAGTGTGTTTGTGTGTCACAGTGTTCAAGTATCATTAAATGAAGTGGGTTTCTGCCAGTTTCGAGCACACTTGGGTAAAGCATATCCAGAAACAAAGTGCATTCTGTGGCGTCTTTGCGTTTCTTTCTTGTCTCTACTCTATCTGTCTCCCTCACTGTCACTGTCTCTATCTCCGTCTCCGTCTCAGTCTCCGTCTCTGTCTCTGTCCCTGTCTCTTTAGCCTGTCGTTCATATTTGTTGTGTATATATCCTTGATATTTTTATGCCAGCACATTTCTATTTGTGACGTTTATTGTTTGGTGACTTGCAAGCAACAAGACCCAATAGGCCAAATTTGTGGCACAAACATCTTGAGCGGCAACAACTGACAGCTAGACTATGAGTACAATCCAACCTCTGTCGCCCCTTTGCTGCTGCTGCTGCTACTGCTGCTTGGCAAGCCATAACCCACACGAGGCACTTCTCTCATAGCTTTAGCAAATTTCAATTTGTGCACATTTCAATCAGAAGTGCACAAACCCCAAGCTCATTCCACTGCCAGCCAGACCTCCTTGCCGTCTTCCCGTGCTTCGGCTCGTGTTTGGCGCTCGTTTTAATAGTTTCCGCTTCCGCTCAGCGAGTTCAAAGCAATTGGAACTGACTTTGCCCGCTGCCTCAGCCGGGTGTCAGCCAAGTGCCAAGTTCCGTTCCCAGCGCCTGCTTCGAATGTTGTTTTGGATGTCAGGTCTAGGGGCCAGGGTTTTATTTTATTTTGTATTTTGTATTTTTTTTTTTTTTTTTTTTTTGGGTTCGGGACGGGTTTAACGTGTTTGCGTTTTGTTTCTTCTTGGTCATGTTTATATAATATATATATATATATATATATATATATATATATATATATATATATATATATATATATATATATATATATATATATATATATATATATATATATATATATATATATATATATATATATATATATATATATATATATATATATATATATATATATATATATATATATATATATATATATATATATATATATATATATATATATATAGAGAGATATGGAGAGGGGGAAAAAAGGCATGTTGAGTACTAGGCACTTACTTGCTCTGCAGTCTTGAGCAGATTCTCAATTTCAAAGCTGCTGGTGCGCGATGTTGGTTTGGCCACGCCCAGTCCTGAAATGATGCCGCCGCCACCGCCAACGCCAGCGCCGACTGCCAATTGTGCCACAGTTGGCTCCACAAATGAGGGCGCCGGCGAGCTTTCCGCCTCCGGTGAATACAAATCCTTGCCAGTGCCATCTAGAAGAATATATGAGTATGGGTTAGCACCGAGCATGAGTTAAAGATAACAGTTAGTTATGTTTATTATTATTTGTTTTTGGCTGGCTCATAATTAGTTGCCAGTTGCCTCTGGCCAACAGACTGCCATTGCTGTTGCTGCTGCTGCCGCTGCTGTTGCGGCTGCTGCTGCTGCTGCCGGCTTAAAGTTCGATTAAGCATTTTATTTATGTTGTTGCAGCTTGTTTGTTAATTTTAAATTCCATGTTTGCGCAATAAAAAGCAGCAGGAATTTAATACTTGCAGAAATGGCGCCCAAAAAACAAAAACAAAAAAAAAAAATAAATAAAAAAGTAGAAAAAAGAAGCAAGAAACCAAGCAGCAAGAGCAGCCAGGCGGGCACAAAGCTGAAAGTAATAACAACAAAAATACAGCCGGCAGCCAGGAGCGGGCCAGGAGCAGGCAGGAGCAGCCACCAAGCAGCCAAAAAAACAACAGCAGCAACAAGAATAACAACAACAGCCACAACAAGCTGTAATGATTATTGCTGCTATGTGTTTGCCACAACGTCCACATAAGTGGGGCATAGGGGAAGGCAGCGCGAAGTTGGAGTATGTAGACGCCACACACACACATACACACACACACACACATAGATATGTATATGCAGGCGCGGCAAAGATTTAACCAAGAAGAAAAAAATTTATGGCCCATACACATGGCATGCATACATACACACACAAACACACACATATATATAGTATGCATGTGAGTGTGCGTGTGTATCTGTTCGTGGTAGTTTTGGCAGCGCCAGGAAGCGTTTAAAAATCATGTCCTTGAATGCTGCTCTTCACAGTGTCCTGGCCCGGCTTGCCACATGCAAATTGGTTACAACAAATTTTATGAACATTTTGCTTCAAATTTGACACCACACACAAGCTGGGCGTGTGTGTGTTCGTGTGTGTGTGTGTGTGTGTGTGTGTGTGAGATATTGAAATTGCCGCCTTATAAATTTCAAGTTGCGGTCTTCTTACAAATTGCACGTAGCTCTCCAAGGCAAAGCTAGACAACTACAGAGACGGGGCTAATAACTTATAGACGTTGTTCGTTCCACACTTTGCCTTGCTGGTTGTTGTTGTTGGTCATTTAAACGAGCAACTCGAAAACGTGCATTGGCCATAAAGTCTAGCATTTTAGTAGTGGCTTTACTTAAACTAAAACGAGTGTGTATGTCTCTGGGGCGGGATAGGTAGGTGAGTAGGTAAGGCGGGTCACAAGTTTATGATACGTGCTGTACTAGTAGCTATGCCCATACGTGAGACTGTTAAGAAACCTATCGTATGCTTCTTCTTCAGGTGCGAACAGAGCAGCTGGCTTTAGCTATTTTGACAGCTATTGATAGCTCAAAGATATTGACCTGACTAAGTTATTATAATATCTTATATCAGAGCACATGTGCAGTAAGCCTCACGGCTCTTGCTTATGATTTCGGCTTTAAGACTTTAAGTTTATTGCTAAACTCTGCACTTTATTTATATATCTAAAAATCTCTTCAAACTATTTTATGTGCATTAGTTTAAAGTAAGTCAGACTGTAAATTGCTTTCGGATTGAATGGGATTTTTAAAGCATTTTCAAGCCAAGCTAAACTTTTAGATAAATGTATAGATGTAGCCATGCCAAGCTAATTAAATGCATTTTCTCTCTAATAAAAACTTTCCGAGAGTCCAAAGAAGAACTAATTATCTGCATGACTAAAAAAGAGTAACATATGATAATTAAAACTGTTTCGAATACAGAATACACTCAAAGTGCTTTTGGCTCGTCCTTTTAATTAGCCAAAAAAAAAAAAAAAATAAAAAAATACTGATGTAACGTTTGACCAGCTTCAGTTGTGCATAAAAATGTATATGTAGATACACATATATATTTATATATATGTATATATATATATATATACTGCTCGCTCTTCTCTGATTGCTGTCTTCATCAAATTGTGCATTTAATAAGCTAAAAGTGCTTCAACGTCAAGTTGCATGCCCCGTTGCAACGTTTGCCCAAGTTCCTTTCTCTGTTTAATTGCCAAAGTGAAATGTAATCCAGTTTTTCCTTTTTTTTTATTCATGCCTTCTCTTTGCACGTTGTTGGCCCATTCTGCGAACATGCATGTTGAATGGCAAACGATTTTTGTTGCATATGCCGCCATATCCATAACCCATATGCCACAAATGTCCGTTCATCAGCAGACTGTGTGCCAAAATGGCGAATATGGTACAAAATACGCAATGCACACATACACACACAGAAACACACCCACGCACACACATACAACCAATACATGTGCCAGCTGAATGTGAGTCGTTTAATTTTTGCCATATATATATATATATATATATATACATATATTTATATATATCTATATATATATATATATATATATACTTGATTTTCTTTATTTTTATATGCATTCGTGTAGTTCTTGTTTTTGTGTTTTCATTTTTTATTTTAATTCTTTTTTAGTTTGCTATGCCTTTTAATTGTTTGCCGCATAAAAATGTTTCATTTTGTGTATATAAAATACACACACACACTCACACATGCACACACACCCACACACACCCACGCACACATGTTGTTGCCGTTGTTTTCTGCGTTTGTTGGTTTTTAATTGTTTTGTGTTCTTAGCCACTTCGGCTTTTTGAGTGCAGTGCAGCGTGTGCGTGTGCGTGTGTGTGTGTGTGTGTGTGTGTGTGTGTGTGTGTGGGCGCAGTTTGTAATCCTGTAATTATGTAGTTGTTGTTGCTGCAAAGCGAAACGAAACGAAACGCAACGACAGCATGTGGCAAGCAGGCAGGCAAGCATGCCACACACACATAGCACTATTCGTTTCTCCCACCCACACACTCTTTCCCTTACTCTCGTTTTCTCTCTGTTAGCACGCTACTTATTGATGTAATTGTTGTTGCTGTTGCATGTTGTATGAAGCACTTGCAACATGCATTAAACGAAAAATATAAATTACTTTAATGAACTTTACAAATTCGCATGCGCGCCCGGAAATGCGCTTTACGTTTCCGCTGTTACCGTCACAGCTCCAACCACACAGAAACAGAGCGCGAGAGAAAGGGGGCGGGGCTGGAGAGAGAGGTAGACCGCACCTTAACCACAACAACAAGCACAACAACGAGCACAACTGCTGTGATTAGTATGCTTTTGTTGTAGCCGTAGATGAATGTTGGGTTGCGGCTTTCAAATGTTAAAAACAAAATAACAAAAACAAAAAAAAAACACGAGAAAAAACATTCCACGCACAGTTTTAGTTTCAGTTTTAGTTAGGAGCCAGACCAAAGGTATTTACAGTTTGTATTTATGCACAGCGCAGTTGGTTGGGGTGAGGCTAAAGGATATACTTACTCCAACCAGGAGCTGGCACAATCAGTCCAGTTATCATCTCTTCGCTCATCACTGGCGGATCTGTGGGCGGCGGCGGGCACACCAAAGAGTCAATCATATCGTCCGTTACACGCATAATGCCCACTAGATCTGGCGGCTCGGTGCGTGAGGAGCTGCAGGAGGGTTAGAAGAAGAGTAGACAATTTTAAAGCAACTTTTTTTTTATAGAAGTACAAAATAATTAACATAATTTTAATATTGGATTTGATTTGAGGTTCAGCTTTTAAAGCCAAACACCTGGCTGACCTTTTTCTATGTCAGTGGCAAAAGATGCGGAAAAATGCTTTCCAACGTGCATAATTTGAATGGGATTTGGGAACGTGTGGCTGAGCGTGGGGTGGCTGGACTGGTCATGGGTTACACAGTTTGTTGCCTCGCAAACGCTTAGCACAAAAGCCAATGCGGCCATAAAGAGCAGCTAATTAGGCTATCAAAATGCCTGGCTATGCGCCCGTCGAAGGGTCGTCGCAGCAGCAGCAGCCAAAACGAAACAAGCGCTCAACCCTTTAAAAGCTAACTCCCTGCCTGAATCCTGAACTCTGAACATCAACCCTACTTCAACGCTCTAGCCGCAGCCTCCACTGGCACTCTCTCTCTCTCTCTCTCTCTCTCTCTCCCTCTCTATGGGGAACTGGTCAATGTGTTTGTGTTCATCTGTGGCTTTAGTTTTGTTGTTCTGGACTTTGTCATGAAAATTGAAAAGCGAAATATTAAAAGCTCGGAAAATTTGTTCATCTCTGCCATTTTTGGTGCTAAATTTCCCATTTTAGATTTGTTGCGAAACTATTTTTTATAGTGTGCGTGCGTGTGTGTGTGAGTGTGTGTGCGAGTGTGTTTGGGTGTGTGAGTGTGTGTGTCTCTGGGCTGCTTATTGGCCAGCTACAAAAATGTGCAAAAAGCTTGTCGAATGTTGACATATTTCGAGGTTTTTCTTTTTCACTTTTTGTTTTTTTTTTTTTTTTTTATTTTTGTGCCTTTTTTATTCATTTTGAAAGTTTGTGCGGTATTTAATATTAAACGAGTGTGTGGCTTTAGAGGTTGGAGCATTTTGAGGACACAGCCAATTTTTAGGGGTTTTTTTTTTTTTTTGTTGTCGGGGAGGTGGCTTTGAAGTTGAGTGAGAATTTAAGATAAATATACTGTACACGAGTTGGCAGAATGAAATAGGCACACGACTTGTGCAGCATAAAGAAAACATATATAAAAGCTGCCATTAGAAAAGTTAATTGATTTCTCGAGTGCCACAACAAAGCCAGAGCTGTCAGAAAAATGCATCATAGAGCAGCGAAATCGCTCTGAAAGTTAGTCTAACTTGTAAAGCTTGGAGGTATATTATAAAACGTATTATCTGGTTTATATGTGAGAAAATGTACTCCAAGTTTAGTAGCCACTACTATTTTCATGAACAACTAAATTTTGTTTAGTTCTCCTGAGTTTGTGACAAAAATGTTTCAGTGCTCAGTTGCACTACTATTCTTATGAACACAGCTGAATGTTTGATTCAGTAAAATTCTATTTATTCAGGATTATACATGATTCGATAAATATTTAATTAATTAATAGTTAAGCACCTTTGGCACCTATCGAAGATGTGTTATCTCAAATAGCAAAATTAATGAGCCTCAACAACACATGATATGGCATAACTACACAGACTTCTCTGAATTCGCCTGAGGCGCTTATTATTATATTGAATTAAATTTAATGCCAATGAAGCTGAGCAGTCAGTCTAAAGCAAACTTTAAAGGCAATAGCTTAATTAATTCATGAAACAAAGGAAAGTGTTACCAATTGTTATGCTGACTGGCTGACCAGCTGAGGTATTAAAAGACCGATAAATTTCATTGTTAGTTAAACAAAGGCCAAATTGTTAATTAGTATATGTATATATGTATACTTATATATTGTATATCTGGTTAAACAATGAACAACCATATCGACATTCAACAATGGCAAGACGTGTTTTGTCAATAGAAATATGAACTGCAAGGCTCGTCGCATTAGCTGTCGCTTCGCTCGGCGCTAATGCATTCAAGCCAACTGCATGCGAGAGGGACAATTGACAGAAATGAAGACAGAGACATAGTTAGACTGGATAGACAGTGATGCTGTAAAATGGATTAAAGCAACTTACCGCATCATCATGCTGAGCGATTGCTCCTCCTGCAGCACGCTCTCCAAGTACATCATATCTAGATCAGAAACAATTGCTCCATTGATGACCATTATTTCGTCTCCCTTGATAATGCCTGCATTGAAAATGAAGATACAAAACTGCGTTAAAAGCGAGCAACGTTTATAATATTAACTATTTCCATAATGTCTATGTCCATGTGTGTGTGTGTGTGTGTCTGTAGCTAGAAGGCGCGCAGACAATAGAGTTCCTTTTACAGTGTCCAGCAGTTGGGGGAAATTTAATAGTTGCGCGTTATTATTGTCTGGTTGGCAGAGGCGGGCTGGGCGGGCTGGGCGGACTGAGCTTGTAACAGCATCAATTGTGGGCGAGGCAGTGACAACTTTCCTTAAGATAAGCGCTCATGTCTTGGGCTAGCGATAAAAACAATAACAAACACAATGTGCTCTGCGCATTGTTCATACGCCCCGTTGCCAGTTTAATGTATTGCAGCTAGCTCAACTCGATGTGTGTGTGTGTGTGTGTGTGTGATTCGTGTTTTCTACAACATTTATTTCGAGCAGGCAGCTGCTTGGCTTCATTTTTGTTTTGTTGCACGTTATCAGTGTTGTTGCAGCTACAGCAACTTCGACAGATATGCGCACGTGTGTTAGTGTCGATGTGTGTGTGTGTGTGTGTCTGTGTCTGTGAGTGTGTGTGCATGGGTTGTTATCTGCCTGACAGTTGTGTATTTTATGCAAGAGTCTGCTGCACCTTGAACCTGCCAGCCAGGCAGCAGTAACCGTACAACCAGCACCACCACCAGCACCAGCAGCACCAGGACCAACAGCCGCATCTCCTGCACAATTTTTGCATTTGTTACAATTTCAAATGGATTTTGCTTTCTATTTCTTTTTTAGTTTTTTTTTCTTTCTCGTAGCACATTCGTTACGTTTACGTTTACGTTTCGTTACGTTTTGCTGTGGATTATTTGGCTTTAGCTTTGGCAGCACATGCATTAGACAAATATCTACTCGACTTGATATTTATTTTGTTTACTCTGTTGCGGTTGTTCTTGCTTCACGTTGTTTTGTCGTGCTCTTCCTCTTTCTCTTTCGCTCTCTCTCTCGCTCTCTCTCTCTTCTTAGTTTTTTGGCTGCGTTGACAACAGCTTTGTTCTTGGCTTGAGCAAATTGTTATTTCATGTTTGCCAAATACTTTGCCACGCTTGTTTTTCAACACTCGAGTGTGCGGCATGCAACTTTTGTGCACATGCTGCCGAGGCAGTTGGTGCAAATGCTGCCACTGCTGTTGCTGTTGCTGTTGCATTTGTGGCCATCATTATTATGGATGGCTCGATGGCTGCTCGACTGCGTCTGTTTGTTAACTGGGGAAAAAGCCAAGCAAACAGGCGCCAGTTGCCAGTTGCCAGTTTAGAGTGGCGTGTGGCATGTGGCATGCGGCATATGGCAAGCTGCATTTAAGCACATTGATTTAGAGCACACTTTAAGCGCTCATTAAAGGCAACTCAAAGACATTTTGGGGTTTCAATTAGCTCAAGAAAAGTGGGCAGCCACAGCATTTGCATTTGCATTTGCCCCTATTGTTGCTGCTACATTTGCTTCAAGCTGCTACATTTGTGGTTGCATGTGTTTTTGTTATGTTGCAGTTTCTCTGGTTGGCAACTGCCTTGACCAGCTCTTGCCCAGTTTTGTTTTGTGGCGCCCTTAAATTGGTCTTTGGCACTTGCTAATAGGCATTTAAATCAATTGTAGAAATGTGCCTAGCCTCATCAGCCCTCTCCCACCCGCTCTCTCTCTCTCTCTCTCTCTCTCGCTCTTGAAGTTTGCCTAATTTATGCAGCCACACGCTGTTGTTCAATCCCATTTACATACAAAACTTGGCAAATGTTAGGTCATATTTATTGATATCCTTGAATAATATCCTGTTATTGTCGCTCTTATTGTTTTGTGTACAATTGCAGATTGCTGCAACTTGTTATCGTGCGACTCGTTGCACATTTTTATCGTGCTCGTAACTTTTGTAACTATTTATTTATGGCTCTGCAATTGCGACACTTTTTTCTACTGATAATATTCATAGCCTAAAGTTTTCAAATATGCGTAAACACGTCGAGTTTAAGTGAACTAAGTGTTTGTGAGTTTATATGGGAATTTTTTCCCGAATGTGTTTAAGATTTTCGTGCAGAAAGAAACCCGAAAAACTTATAGGAAATTGTTGTTGATTACAAAAAGTGTAAAAAGTTAAATCTGTTTACTGTAATGCAATAAGGACTTTTGAAGACTGACAAGTTTTGGTATCTTTTGTCATGGTATAAGTTCCAAATTGTGAACCTTTCAGAGTACTCATTCTTTACAGTCTAGTTTTTCTATGATAACTTTAAGCAAACAAGAGCCTTACATATTGTAAAGTGTTTGCCGGGTTTGTCATGCAGTTGCTCTCTCCTTAATTTGCTCTCCTTTCCTACGTTCTCTCAGCGCATCGGGTTTGTCATGCTAAGCTGGAGCTCGAAGTTCGAGCACTTTAGAAATTAACTATTGTTTGATTAGTGAAGATGCTCAGCAGCAAGACGACCAGCGTCGCTTTCTTGCGTCTCAGTTAAAGTAAAGCTACACGAAAAACAAACTAGTTAAATGAATTGTTAGTCTATCTCTTAAGTAAGTTGTATTCAATTCAATTACACCTTGATTATACATATCCACCAAAATTGGAGTTTACCTAATGCACTGAACATAAAAAAAACACACGCAAAAAATGTAAACAAGCAAAGTCATTAGCAAATCTGGCACTTGCTGCAGCACTTTATTTGCTGCTCATTAAATTCAACACCCTGGCAAAAACTTGTCCAGTGGCATTGTTAACGCAGTTTTAAACCAACCAAAAAAAAAAAAAAAAAAAATAAGTGAGAGAAGAGAGCGAAGTGAACACAAACAAAAAAGGGCAAGAAGAAAAACTCATAGCAAATTATAAACTAACCGCCAGTGGCAGGGCTAACTTTTAAGGAGTCGCGAGTGGGCGACGGGGCGGGGCGAGTCAGAGGGCGGGGCTGGTGTTCATGTCTCACTTTTTGCTAACGATTTTCGTGCACATTGTTTTATGGACTTTTGATTCGTTGTTGTCGCCGTCGTTGTCGTTGCCACATTCGCACTCAACGTGCTTAATGAGGTTTCCGCTGCGAAATTTTCTTTCAGGTTCATCACTTTTGCAAGTGCAGCATTGCAGTTATATTCTGCCAACACCTGGCCGGCTGGGAAGCTGGGTGCAGGCTGCTGGCTGGTAAGACGGAACCAGTGTCAACATCAGTCGACATAATTTAAAGCGCTGCTCGAGTGGCATTTCGACTGCAAGCACTTGACTGCAGTTCTTCTGGCTCCAGCTCCCTCCACTATGCATGCAAATGCCAACTTAAGTTGATTTTAAGTGATAGAAAAACAACAAGGGTGGCGGCAAAGGGCGCAAAAGCAAGGCAAGGCAAGGCACGGCACGGCACGGCAAGGGATGTCTAAGATGACGCCCGAAAAGCCTTTAAGAACACAGGCGCTATGGCCCTGTGGCTGTCATTACAGGTGCATACACTTTATTCACCCACAGAAAGAGAGTGAAAGAGAGAGAGAGAGAGAGAGCGTACATCTTCGAGTGCGCTGCTCATCATCCGACGTGATGTCTACTCGCTTACAAGCGCTGACTGTTGAGTTTTTTATGAAGCAGTAGCTGCAGCAGTAGCTGGCCCTGAGGAGCTGCTATACAAACTGCTGCTCACTCCAGCCGCAGCTTTAGTGCTCCACTTGACTCTCTGCTCGGTGCAACCAAAGCGAGTTTGGCTCAAGTTTTGTGACATAAAAGTGAAAAGCATTTAAATATAAAAGAAGCGCAGTTCTCCCACACACACGCACACGTAGCTAAAAGCGCATGCCAACAGTGAAGTTTGTAAGCTAGGGAGAGGTTGAACGTGCAGTGGAGTGGGCGTGCCACTTGATAATATTCTTGGCCAACATTGGAACGTACATTGTTTCAGCTGAGCTACGGCTGGCAGTCAGGCAGGCAAGGACTTAGTTGGCCTGCCAACGGGCATCCATCCTGATATTTGTCCATTGGCCAATGGCCATTTGGCATTTTGTGTCATAAATTGCGAGTGAGTGCACGAATTCAGCTGAGCTAAGCAGCTGTAGCAGCTCGAGTGTTATATTTGCAAAAGTGTACTTACCATTGTGCATGGCCACGCTTTTGTCCTCGACGCGGCTCACATAGCAACAGAGCTCGTCCTGCCGCTCCGCGTTCTCAATCAGCTCCGCCTCAACGGAGAAGCCCCACATTTGCTCCAATGTGGTGCGCTGCAGCTCTACCTGGTACAGTATTTTCATGCACACCTCCACAAATTCGTGATTATGTAGCTGCGGAAAGCAAATATATAAAAAAAAAAAATACAAAAATTAGCCACACTGCAGCAAAGCAGCTTAAAAAAAAGTTTGCTTATTTTCGTGTTATTTTTATTTTATTTTTTTTCTGTCTTTTTTCGCAGCGTGAGTTTCAATAAATTTCTGTTTGGCCCCCAAAAAGTTGTTTTAATTCTCAATTTATTGAGCAGCCAAAAAGTTTCGTACAGCTGCACTTTTGACCTGGCAATATTTACAGCTTGTTGTTCAGCCAAAAAGTTTTTCAGGAGCTCTGCGCGCAATTTTGTTGAAGCACTTTGCCCGGCCCGGCCCGGCCCGGGCTGACTTGGCAGTTTGAGAAATGGCATCCTTAGACTAATCGTCCGCTAAGTGGCTACATATTCGGGGCCTTAAGCAGCAGACAGCTGCAGCAGCAGCAGCAGCAGCACCACCAAGTGCCTAGCTACAAATTAACTGCAATTCAAGGTAGACTTTGAATTGCCAAAGAAACCGATGGAGGCGAACGAAGAATTTCATTTAAATGATGCCATTAACTGTCTAATATTGCAGCATAGAGCTAATTATTAAGCTATTCAACCTGTGATTTATCAACTGTAATTAAACTTGAATCTGATGCCAGTCTGTAAACACGTTGCGCAAATCTCAGAGCTCACAGAAATGATCTATATTAAATCCGAAACACTTGTGCCAACAAATCGCATTTAATCCTTTCAATTGGCATTTCCTTTGTTTGAGAGAGAACAGAAGAAAAAACTCCCTTAATTGCCCTTAATTTTGAACAAACAACAAACACACGCGCAAAGTTCAAAGTTCAATCGAAATTGCCACCCACACAGAGACACACACACACACACACACACGCAGGCACAGTCATAGGCGCACGTGTGTGTCTGGGCGTGTTTTTTTTTTTTTTTTTTGTTTGAGCTGGGGCTGGGGCTGAGGCCGATGCAGGGGCTGAGCAAGAGGGGCTCTTGGTGTAGGTTACTTACATAATTTTCAATCAGATCATTGCGATGTGGCACAAAGTAATTGTGATCCTCCATGTCACGTCGCTTCTTGACGCGCACAAAGTGCTCCATGGGATTGAGGTTGCGACGGGCGCAGGCGCTGGCAAGGAATTCCTCCACAGACATCGCGTCACGTAGATAAACTGTCGAGTAAGCATTGTCGGGCATTGCAACTTTGAAGGTTTTTTCCGGCTCGTCACGTGAATTCATCTGGAAAAAGGCAGAAAATTCGATTGGATAAACAGGCGAACATATACCAAACACACACACACACACACACACCACACACACCCATACAATGTCATTAAGGCTGCTCTTGTTGTTGTTACTGGCTGCTGCTGCTGCTGGAGCACACACGGAAGTGAAAATTGAAAAATAGCAAAAACACATTTCTATCCGAGCAAATGTGTAATGAAAAACGTCAGCAGCAGCCAGGCAGCCAGCCAGCAGGCAGTCGACAGTCAACGGACTCTGACAGACACCAGTTTGAAGAAAACTCAGTTAAAATGCTTAACGGCATCATCATCCTACTCTCTGTGTGTGTGTGTGTGAGGGGTTGGTTAACAAAGCTATAGCTGCAGCTGCAGCTGGAGTCGAAGCCGTGTTTGCAGCTAACAGTTTGGCCAACTGGTAAACGAATCAGGCGCCCAGCTGCCAGCTGAAAATTGCATTTGTATTGGCAGCCATCGACGATGGTTTTGCTGGCTGACTAACTTTTAGCTGCCGCTACAGCAGCAGCACCAAGCATGCCCCAAGCACAGGTGTAATGCAGACGCAGACACTCAAATGTGTGTGTGTGTGTGTGTGTGTATGTGTAGTTTACTACTTGCACGACAATTGAATTAGTTTGGCAGTTACAAAACTCACACAAACACCGACACACACACACACACACACACACATATACAGAGAGACAAGTTGGCAGCGACAGCAGCTATGCCACATTTGCATGCACATCCGTCAGACTTGCCACATGTGCAGCAGCAACTGGAAAGGAAAGGAATCTTTGCATTGCATAACAATTGGGCAACGTTCGCATCTTTTTTGCCCACACACAAACATATATATATATATATGTGTAAGTATTTATATGTGTATTTGTTGTGGCATATATCGCTTGCAAAGTCATTATGCTGCACAGTTGATGCCACACACACACACACACACACACACATACACACGCGGACAGTCACACGCAGCGAAATCAATAATGCATATGCAATGCATTGCATTTCATTTCTTTTTTTGGGTGTCAACTTTATATTCATAGAGGAAATGAAGGCGTTTGTGATGCTTTGCATTGTCCTTTGCTGCTGCTGCTGGCGCTGCTGTTGCTGTTGTTGCTGTTGGCTTGAACGTGATGTGAAATTTGAGGCAACAGCTGTACAAATTGCAAATTATAAATAATAATCAAGTTTAAAATGCTCAACAGAGAGTGACAGAGTGAGGGAGGGAAAGAGACACTCAGAGAGAATTGAAATATAAGTTAAAATTGCTGTTGGACAAACAACAACCATTTGAAGTAACTTTATAGCTGCTGTTTCCGACTAAATGTGTAAGCTTAAGATATACTTATGCTATTTAATTGTACATATGATGACGAGCTGCAATCAGACAGGCAGATTTTAATTGTCTTGCAGGCAGCAACTTGCAACTTACAGAATTTATAACCGAAACGGAATACTATAATATATGTCGATGTTCTGTGGCAAGAATTAACTCTGAGAAGTTGACTATGAATAAATTTGGAATGCTAACAAATGTGACTTTCGCTAATCGTCTTAGCAACTGCCCTGGTGTCACTCTCCACGGTAGAGTGCTAAATCACTGAGTAGTTTGGGGTTATCCTGAACTGAAGCCTCATCTTTGGAAGACATGTCATGTCGCTGCAGTATGGAGAGCGCGCTAGACTCTGGGTTAGGCTAGCTGCCTAGGCACTGCAGTCTAAAGATGGCTAGCAGATCTAGAAGTAAACCTAGCAGAAGACTCAGATTGGGTCTTGATTTTAAGTATATCAAATATCTCCTTAAACTTTATTTCTGATAGTTGCGCCATTTATCTATTTTGATTAACCCATTAACCCATGTTCTCTGTGTTCGTCTTAAGGCTATAGAATTATATTTATTTAATTGCTGTTTAGCTTGAAGTTGCCTGAAAGGTAGCCGGATAAATGCAAATGCAAATAAAAAATTATTAAAAAAAAACATGCCTGTCCACCAAGAGAAGTTGCAAGCGTAGCTTGCATAAACGTCAGCATGACTAGCATTGCTATGGCCTCTGCTTATATTTGCATCTATAATCATTAAAATAAATTCAGGTTTTTATTGTAAATGTCACATGAATTGCCAATTACATTTAATTGAATGTAAATTGAGAATAATTTAAATTTTAATCGAAATTTAATCAGCATTTAGCATACATGAATTTCTATAATAAATAAAATATATATATATATTATTTTTTTATGAGCTGCACTCGACAACTGCAGCTAATCAGGATTATATGTATATGGAATTTGTGTTTGTCAGCTTGTTGAATTTTATTGCCGCATTTTCAGTTGAATTGTGCAAGTCGTTGAGGCAACTTTTTGAATTTTGCATTTTCAACTGTGTTTTGCCTTTGGGCTGTCGATTAATGAACTTTGGCTGCTTAATGCCACAGAAAGTTGCACGCTGGCTGGCTGCCTGGCTGAGCCGGTTTGGGCAAGTCAATTTTCAGTTGTCGCTTCGTTGCGTAACTCAATTTTCTGTTGATGTCTGTCTCGCTTTCTCTACCTCCCACTCTCTCTCACTCTCTGTCTGTTTCTCTCGATCCAGCATTGGCCAATTAAATGCGTCGTGACAAAAATTATTTAAAGGCCCCTAAAGAGTTTGCGCTACGCAGTTCGCACAGCTTCCAGCTTCCAGCTCGTAGCTCACTGTTCGCAGCTCGATAATTGCCAGTTGTAGAGCAGCCACGAACGCTGGTGGACACCTTTAATTTGATTTCATTTCATTTTCAATTGCAATTTCAGCTGCATTGCAGCTGACATGCTGGCAAAATGAAAAGCCACACTCACCCACATCCACACGCACACCCACACCCACATCCACACCCACACACGCACATCCACTCGCACACACGTATTCAATCGAGTTGACTGCGCAAAAATATCAACCAAATCAAATGCACATTTTTCAAATTCATTGAATTTTCAGCGCCGCCAAATACAAGAGTCTGATTTAACGTTAGTAACGCTTTATATATACATTTATATATATATATGTATGTATGTATATATTTATATTTATGTTTTATGTTCTTGCTTTTGGCATGAATATTTCTGGCTTCACTGCTGATGGCGGCAGCGACAGCGACGGCAACAGCAACAGCAACAGCAACGTCGACTGCAATTGTTGCAGCGTTGGCAAATTTAATTGGAAATGAAGTGTGCACGTCCCTGTGCACTGGCTGTGCACTCGTCTGTGTGTGCGTGTGTATCGTATGCTGCTGCACAAGATTATTTTGCCAATAATCGAAACAAATTGAATTTATGAAATGAATTTCATTAAAAGTACGACTATATATCCATATACATATACATATATACATATACATACATAGAAAATGCAAAAAATGCCAGCTCTAATTGAAGTTTATCAAATAAGCAGCATCAAATACATAACGAGTCCATTTAATAAAACAACAGCCAAGCCTAATCGAATTGAAAGAGCAGTTGAAATACTAAATGTGCGTGTGTTGCCACACAAATCCAGTCAACTAAGCCAAATCTGCATAGAGGCAAAATCGACTTTTATATGATTTAATCTGCGAAATGTTGTTTTTTGCCAGCGAACAAAGCGCACATAAAATGCAACTCTTTTTTGTGCAGTGCACACACACAAACACACACACACATACACACACACACACACATTTGCAGCCTGACTTTCAGTATCAACTTTGGCAAATTGAGTTAACCAGCTTAATAGATATACACCAGCGTTCGATATAATATTGCTTGAAGCTATGGATTAGCTGCGAGCCAACTTGCATTACATCTCCTAATATTTTAATTATTTTTAGTGCTATTTTGTGGCTATAACTAGCATGCCAAAAATCAATAGACAGAGAGAGAGAGAGAGGGAGACTATTTGCCCATTTGTGAAATGTAAATTTGTAAAACTGTTTCAAATATTTCGTGATTTGTGTTTGCTCTATCAAGATTAATTTAGCTTTGCCAAACGGCCAGAAAAAATATATAGCAAGCTGCGTACTTTATGCAAATATTTTCAGAACTTTGGATTAGTTTTTCTCTTTCTGTGTGTGTGTGTGTGTTTGTGTGTGTTTGTGTGTGCTGTGCCATTTGCCTAATGGCTATCTAAAGCATCTTGTGGATGGCGGCTTCATAAATTTGTTTTTGTAATTCCTGATGGCCATTAAATTTAAATTATACAAAGAAACGGAAAACAATATGCTAACAAAAATTAAAAACGCGACAGTGGTCAGCGTAAAAATACATTAGAGGGCGACACATTTGGTCGTTCGTCCTCGCATTTGCGCTCAATTTGGCTTTTAATGCCGTTTCCGCTGCCTTAAATAGAAATTCAATTATTTAACACATACAGAGACACAGACACAGACACAGACATGGCTTATGTACGCAATAAAAATGCAAACACGCATCAGAAACGGAGGCGTCATAAAAGCGTTACCAAAATTGATATAATTTTATTACGCATACGAGCCGTGGGCTCAAAAAAATAAAAAGAAAATAAATACATGTATAACTTACCTGCATGGAGCGGCGACTGGAGCCGCTGTTCGAACGAGACAACATCGGTGGTCGTCGCTTGGTGGCACCACGTCCAGCCAGCAGATTATTGAGCAACGACGGCGACCGGGCACAAATGAAGGCGTGGAACGAGGAGACCGTAAAAACGCCCAGCTTATTCAAAGTATTCTTTGTGGGGCGCGACACGTGTGTGAGCAGTGACTGTAATAGGAGAAAAGCATATGAGATAACATTATTCAAGATAATCCTTTATAATACTTCAACGTTCATTTCATTAATTTATTTAAAGTTGAAAAGAGTCGATTGCAGATGAAAAGTAAGCGAGCATGGAGCTCAGGTAAATTGTTGGACAAATGTTTATGGCAATGGCTGAATCATTTTGGTCAAGCTGACTAATATGTCATAATTAATTTCATAATAAATACATACATACAGCCACACAAAAGTACATTAACTGGGCTATGTATGAGTGTATTTGTTGATGTATATGTATCTATGTCTGTATATGTGTGTGTGTGTGTGTGTGTGTGTGTGTGTGTGTGTGTGTGCATCTGTGTGTGCTTGGCTTGTAAGTGTGCTGTGCAAATAGCCTGCAGTGCATGCACTTTCTCGTGTAAGTGCTGCTGCTGAAGTTGTTTGGGTTTTGCGGTTATTAATAATAAATGTGGTTGCTCTTTATGCGAGTTGTTCAGTTGAAAGCACCGCATTTGCTACCATTCCACTTTGGCAACCGACCCATAGCTCCGACCCCAACCCCAACCCCAACCCCAACCCCAACCTCAACCCCAGCCGCCGAACACCAGTTCCAACGTTTCCAGTTTGCCTCCCTGGGTGCCCGCTGCAGCTGCTGCTGTTCTGTACAAGTCATAAAAAGTGCAATTAACTTGCAACCCTTTTCGTCACCCATCAAGGTTGGCCCCGCAAATCTTTTTAATGCCGTGCAAAGTTCGAGGAGCTGCGCCACGGCACCGTCGCTCGCCCTTTTGACCCTTTAAGCTGCAGCTCATTTAAGGCGCTTAAATTGTGTTATGGAGATTAACAATACATGTTTTCGGATTCTCAACTAGTTCCAGACTCGCTCTCGAGCAATCGAATTTAGCTACCCGTTGTATAAATAAGTAGGTAAAAGCAATTATAGACAACAGGCAGCCAGCTTAAGAGTTAGCTGGAGCTTTAATTTCAGCTGTGGTCGGAGTTGTCTTTTAATCTCTGTTATGGCTGCTTTTTGCTGTTTCGCTTGGGTATGGGTGATTTTTAATCAAATTCACTTGTATTGTGTGAACTTTAAGCAGATTATGACAAATCTTGTTGTTGATTAGTTGTGTGTTTGGAGGTTTGGTGCGTTGTTGCTCAAAGTCAGATATTTTTATTTCATCTACTGGTTGCTTGAGTCGAACAAGAGAAGTCAGAAAATCTTATTAAAATAGAATTTGAATTACTTTAAATTTTCATAAGTTTTAAGAGATTTGTTCCCTTTCAAGTTCAGCGTTACTCTAAGTTCTACATATTAGACGCAAACACTTCTTTTTTGCTATTCGTCTGCTTGAAGTGCCACCTGTAACTGGTCTGTAGAGCATTCTGTTATCCTGTGCACTTGACAACTACTTTGCATTGAATAGCATTTTCAGGTACGCAGTTTATCACCACAGAGCAAAGCAGCTGCAGACCCATCAGCATCAACATCAGCAGCAGCATCAGCATCAGCATCAGGAGCTAAGTAATTCAAATTGACGCAATCTCAGCCACGTTATGTGAACTTTCTGTGGCTTCCGTTAGGTAAAACAAATTGCGGCAATTGCCATTTTGCCATTAGGCAGTTAAGAAGCAGTAGAAGCGGCAGGGCATAGAGGGGGGGGGGGGTGTATAATGATACGCATAACTCACCTTTGGATTGGGCAGCTCACCGCTCTGGAGCGAGGCCATATAGCAGCGTAGTCGGAACTGTTCGCAGTGCAGACGTTCAAGGTTTTCCTCCCATTGCAAAATCTGTGCCTGTATTTGATGGCGTGTCTCCTGATCGGTGACAACTGATTGCTGCAGCTCAGCCATGTGCTTCAGCTTGTGATCCTGCAGAAAAAAAGAAGAAAATACACGACAGACATTAGACATGAGTGCCACACACAAATACATATACATATACATAGTTAGTGTGCGTGTGTGTGTGTGTGCGTGTGCGGATTGTGGAGCAAGGATGCGGCAGTGTCGCACTCGTGATGGTTATGAAAGCAGCTCTGGCATGGCATCATTAGCATTTCATGGCAGCTATTGCTCGTTGTTGTTGCTGCTACTACTGCGGCTGCTGTGGCTGCCATTTGACGAAAATACATAAATCACGCGTCATGTGCAGCAGCATTTTTCGTTGGCGCAATTCAAATATCTATGTGCTCGTCCTCCTGTCTCTCCCTTTGGCAGCTGAAGTGCGTTGGCAATGCACCAACTTTGACACACACACACACACACATACACACTAACATAGTGAAAGATACTTTGGCATCGTTAGCCACACACGCACACATATATGCAACACATGCCCCTGTTTTCATTACAAATAACGTTTGACTTCCGCCGCAGCGCGTCCCATCAGCATCAGCAGCAACAGCAGCAACAACAGCAGCAGCGGCAGCAGAAGGAAGAGCTGGCTTCGCTTCCCAGCTACACTGCTCTATGCCCAATCCGACCAACCGTTCGTTAGCATTGCAATCCCACTTTCACGTGCATTTATACACGCTTCCATAGATTTCATGGAGCACGTGATTGTTTCATTTTGGTTGCTGGATTCTTTTTTTCACTTTGCTGTCGCTGCTATTGTTGTTGCTGGTTGTGGTGCTGGTGCCGCTGTTGCTGTTCCTGCTGCTGCTGCTGCTGCTGCTGCTACTGCTGCATTCAGC
Source organism: Drosophila anceps (assembly GCA_035045945.1). Classification (NCBI taxonomy): domain Eukaryota; kingdom Metazoa; phylum Arthropoda; class Insecta; order Diptera; family Drosophilidae; genus Drosophila; species Drosophila anceps. The sequence continues at coordinate 2,084,143 of JAWNON010000150.1, forward strand.
TCGTGTAAGCTGACAATTATTTGCAGATGCAGTTGCCGTTGCAGTGGCGGATACGGTGGGCGTAGCCGTGGCAACAACAACCTGAATGGGCACTTTCGATGTTCGACATTTTAATGAATGTGTACACATAAACAGCAGCAGAGCTCACAGTCACATACCCCAACACATATGTAAATGTATTTGTTCGCCGGCTTACACAGGTGTCTGCGTAAGCGCATTGTGTGGGCGTATGTGCTTGTGTGTGTGTGTGTGTGTGTGTGTGTGAACGAGCTGTATGCGAGGACACGCTACTTGCCAGCGTTTGTGACGATGTTGAGCTCGGCATTGTTTATTTTACGTGAAATAAATCATATTTGGTGTATTTGATTTTACAAACTCAACACGGCCAAAGCGGCGTATACGTAATGCATGCGACCCATATAACAGTCAATGTGTATTGGGCAATATTTGACGGACGTGCTGCATGTATATATTTGTATGTCTTCCTGTATTGTTATTATTATTATTATTATTATTATGATCCACAAATACCACAATGGAAACCATAATTTGAGGCTTTAGCTGCGAGCGTATAATATATTTTATTGCACAACCAGCAACGAAAGGGAAATTTTCAATTAACAATCTCATAACCATGAAAGGCTTATAAATATATATACATATTTATATGTGCATATAAATATATTTTAAATATGCTGTGATATTTTAAAGATTTGCATAAATTTAGATTTTAAAATATTGAATGCAGTCCACGACACTTGAGTTGAACTGGATTCGAATGCTAAGCTAAGGATGAAGATGGTGTCTTAGTCTTAGTTCTTAGAGCTGCTAAGAATAATAGGTTTATATATCATAATCCTTATAACAATATTCGATTTCTGTTAACTAGTTAACTTTTTTCGAAATACTTGAAAGCCTATTATCCCTGCAATAAAAACTCCGGTTTGAATGAAATAAGTCTATGTATATAAACAAATGAGTTAATTCTGATGAAGGAAAGTTTCTGATCTGTAAATTTGGATTTCATATAATTTTTATTATACATTTTTCCAAAAACATATATTTCTATTCTTATATATATATTTTTCTTTATTAACAAAGCTAAACTTTTCTATGTACCACCTTCATTTAGTCTATTTTAATTTATTCTTAAAGTTTATTTCTCAATTGATTTCAGCATTGAGTCAATGATTCTATCCTTTCTACTCGGCAACTATTTGACTTTGACTTAATTCACCTAATGATAAGTCTGACAAAAGTAGCTTTCACGGAGCAGTTGCTCTTTCAACTTCTATGAACAATTTTTATGACTTTAAGCTGCTTGTTTTGCAGCGAGAACAACATAAAAAGCTAAATCAAGTGAATTGGGCCACAGGATTGCCATTCGCATGGTCATTGCCATTCCCATTGCCATTGGCATTGCCACTGCCACTGCCAGTTTAACGAGCAGCAGCAACAATAAATGGTATTACATTTTAATGACTGCACTTAATGTGCTTACAGTTTCACAAAATAATACTTGCAGCACAAGCAGTTGAGAGGGCGAGGGTGTCGTCGGCCCCTGGCCCAGGCAAGAAATGGGTTAATCAGCAGAGCTGGGCCAAGGAGCTAGCCAATTGGCTAGTCAAAACATTTGGCAAGTGCGTTTTGTAATTATTTACGATGCACAACAAAAGGACAACGGCCCAAAATTGTCAACAGTTGAAGCTGAGCAACAGCAGGCACACACACACACAGACAGACAAATACACACACGCACGTAGCGTACGCCTTCTTAAATAATATGGCAACATGTATACAAGCCAGTACGTGTCTGGTTGTGTGTGTGCGTGTGAGTGTGCGTGCATGCACATTAATCGTGAAACTCATTGTTTGCTGTTGTTGCCGTCACGTTGTGCAACTCATGGTTAAATGGGAATGTTAATTGCCTTGTAATTGCATGGAATTGCAATGTAAATCAACGTGATATGATTGTTATCGATCATATTGATTACATTTACGCCACGAAGGCTCTGATAAACGTGTCACAATATAATGTATAGAAAACATTTCTGAATTCACATACTTTTGATCAGTATCTGTAAGCCCTATCGATTGCCGTGTTAACTTACAATATAGCTCTACTATATCATGTCAGGAAGACTAGAGAACTGCAATGAAAAACATTTCCTTATGTGAAATACGACTTGCCTCAAGCCAGCTTCGCAGTATCGACCTACTTCTCAAACATTTTCTGCTGTCAATATATAAAATCATTTGCAAATGAAGCTTTCAATTATAAAAATCACTTCGACAACATGTATTCACTGGAGTCCTGCTCAGTCTATTCTCTTTTTCACTTCCTTAAAAGAAAAAAACTCTCGCTTATGCGCTGTAAGTATTTGCGACGACAACTTGTCTCAGAAATTGGAAGCGGTTGACATCTGCTATGCAGGAGGTTGGTGCATTTGAGTTTCCTTTGAAACCTACTCTCTACTTCGTTCGCATCTATCTTAACGTAGCCCGCAATTTCGACTGTCATCTCAATTCCCCACTTAACGGCAATTTTATTATTGCTATGTTGTAGCTTGTTTCTGTGCGGTTTTTGTCTCAATGCTCTTTGCGTTCAGCTATGGTCCAGTGCTGTTGCTTCTGCTGTGCGGTATGTGTATTTGTGAGTGCGTGTGTGCACGGGTGTGTGTGTGTGTGTGTGTGGGGGTTTTGTGGTTGTCTGTTGCGCTTTCATTAAGCGTCACTCGTGTATGGCTCCCCATGCGCACATTTGTGAGAGTTGCACAGTCACAGGCTCCTCTCAAGTAGGCAAACTGTAGTTGAAGTTGTTCGGGATTCTAGGTCCTGTCTGTGGCATTGCCATTGCCGTTCTTGTTGTCGCCATTGTCGTACTGTCATTTCCGCTTCCTCAGTTTGGCTGGCCCGAGAGCTGAGCTGAGCTGAGTTGAGTTGAGTTCAGTTCAGTTGAGTTGAGTTGAGTTCATGGTGCGTTTTGTTGCTCTGATATATGTTTACCCGAGAGTACAATTAAAAAATACATTTTGCTATTGTTGTCATCGTCATCGTCATCGTCGTCAGCGTCAGCGTCGCATGACAAGCCAAAGATGCCGCAAATAGCAAAACCACAGTAACCGCAAACCACAAATAACAACAACTACAACAACATTAATAATAACCACACACAACAGCAGCAGCAACAGCAACAGCAACAGCAGCAGCAGAGACAGGAGCAGCAGAGACAGCAACAAGCGATGGCAACAATGAGTGAAATAATAATAACGCCCCAACAAAAAGCGCTGCCTGGCGAAAGGACTCGTGACTGGTATCAGTTTTGTTGCTGCTAATGGCCTCGTCCTTCGATAAGTCAACTGCTCGCTCCACTTCCTTTCTTCCTCTCTCTCTCGTGTCTCTCACTCTCTGTTTCTCTTACCCTCGCCGAAAAGACAATAACGATCAATTAACACAGCAGCCTCATGCCAACTATAAGCTACAGCTATTGAGCTGTATGTGTAACGGACAGCAGCGGGACAGCTCCTGCTACGATAAAAGATAAAGATGAAGAGAAAAGAAGGAGAGTTTAAGTTACAGTGGGAAGGAAGCTCACCCACCGCACGTACAGCGTGGCGTATGCGCAATGTGAACATTTTAAATGAACTGCAGCTGAGCTGACCTCAGGGCAGGACTTTTGACTTTGTTGCGCTGGTGCATTAAATGCCAGCTCCTCCTCGACGGGCACCACTCACAAAAAGTCAAATGTGAGCACGGCCAACCACAAAATGTGGGTGGTGCAAGGGTGCAAAATGTCAACAAAAGGCCTGCAAATTGTACGCTTCGTGCACGTTTTGTGTACTGTGCGTGTGTGTGTGTGTGTCTGTGTGTGGGTGTGGGCACACGCGCGCGTGTGTCTGTGTGTGTGTGTATGCACATGTCCTGCATAAATGCTGACCACAAAATGATGCCACATTATACAACGATAAGGAGGGCTTTAAAGGGGGGGCGCAGGTTGTGCGTGAAACAAGCTAAGCCTAAAACCAAAAACTGGCGCCTGTTTGTGCTTGTGGCCACAGTCAAATGTGCACGTGTGTGTGTATGCGTATGCATGTGTGTATGTGTGTCCGTTGTCCATTTGCCTTTTTTCCGGCTACTGCTGCTATGGCTGTTGACAATTGAATTGAATTTGGCAGCAGTTGCGGCAATGCCACGCCCACATGCCAGACGCATAAAGCATATTTCAGCATGCAAAACCCAAATACGCAAAACCAAAAACAAATCAAAAACCAAAAGCGCATTTGGGCGAGAGCTGGGCTGGTGTTGAGTGCCCAAATGGGTAACACCTAGTGCCAGGCCTTAGCCCCAGCTCCAGCTCCAGCTACAGCTACAGCTGCCCGAACCATATGCTCGGCCATATCCTGTGCAGCTTGCGACCGAAAGTTGCAAAAATATTCGCACGTTTGCTCCAATGGCCAGCTGCCGGCGGAGTAGCCAAGGGGGCTGCATTAGGAAGCTGGAACGTGGACAACTGCCAAGGCTGGCAGCATGTGTGCGTGCTTTATGACGTTACGACTCGGCTTTGCTCATATTTCTTGCCATAAATTCTTGCCACATATATATACTATATACGTATATATATATATATATATATATACTGTTTGGTATTAGTTTATGAATTGCCCCGGGCACGCCCACAGCTCTGTCTATGTCTATTATGGCCATGGCATGGCTAGTTCAAAGGAAGCTCTGCCAGGCAACCGCCGAAAATCGAACTGAACTGAATTTTATGGTAATTATAAACTTTATTTAGCAAAAATCTTGCACAATGCTGAAAGTTGTGAACAAAAAAAATGTGTAAAACTTTCCCAAGGGAGCAAAAAGTTGGGCAGATGCATGCGGCTTTGGGGTGTGGGGCAACACAGTTTCGGCCATGGCCAAACCAGTCAACGCACTAATTACCAAATGTTTAAAACTTAACTAAATATTTATTTCATTATACGCCAGTGTTGCAAAACGTTGCATTTTTCTCATTTCAGTTTTGGTTTTATTTTTTTGGTAGTTGGTTTCCGGTTGCTGGTTTTTGGTTGCCAACTCTGCGTGTGCCTGTGTGGATATGTGTGTGTGTGTGTGTGTGTGTGTGTGTGTGTGTGTGTGTTTGCGTGTGCTGCTGTTGCTGCATTGCAAATTTAAGGATTTTATGAGCTTTAATTTAAGCTTAATTGTTGTTAAATTAATTAATGGTTTAACGGCTTTTAGCAGCGTCAAATTGGCGTTTTGCAGCAAATTAACTGGCCAAAGATGAAAAAATGGAAATATGGAAATATGTTGCTCATAAGGGGGAAATCTGGAAAAGTGTGAAAATCTGAATAAAGTCATGTGCATGCATCGCGGCCTAAAGCTGTGAATTGTCTGGCAACTTGATAATCTATTAAAAGTTTCATAGCTCACGAGAATGCAAACAAAATATGAAGTTTGCCTCAATTGTTTTTAAGCAATTAAAATGCCGCATTAAATTTATACTAAGCAAAAAATGATTTAAAGCTGGCAACGATTTTTCAAACGCAACCAGCGATGGGTGTGCGGCGGCCAGGTGGTGCGGCAGTGGGCGGCGGCTGCTATTGAGCTGAAATGACAGCCGCCATTGCAAATTGAAAGCAGCAGGCAAGTGAGCCTTGTTTAGACTGCGCGCCATGGCAATTGCACACGAGCCACGAGCTGCTTGGAATAAAAACAGTAACGGCGGGGCAAAAGGTGTATCTGTGTGTGTGTGTGTGTGTGTGTGTGGGTGTATGTGTTTGTGTAAGGCAGGACAGGCAGTTGGCGAAAAGGGGGGCGGGTCTGCTCGTAGGAGTCGTAATTAGAGCGTAAAAACCAGAGCGTACGAAAAACTAAATGTGCTCGGGCAGCTACTACTATTTTTTTCTCTCAGCACCTGCATTGTGTGTGCAGGTGTGTGTTCGTGTGTCTGTGTGTGTGTGCGTGTGTGTGTGTGCGTGTGTGTGTGTGTGTGTGTGTATGTGTGCAAGTGCTTTATGCGAAAAGAAAAATAGATAGCTGGCGAAAAACTAGAAAAGCTAAAGCAAACGAAGCGAAGTGCTGTCCCCCCACTGACACATATATGATTATTTCCGAAAGGTGACAGCTATAAAAAAGGGCAGACAAACAGCTCTGCCTAGTTGGACTCCGCCCACCACACACACACACACACACACACAGGCAAACACACGAGCACAAAGTAAATGGCAAGACAAAGAACGTAGACAACACTGTTGCTCTTTTCAGCGACGCCTTCACGACCATAAAATTGAGATAGGCAGCGCGCGGCACCTTTTCTTTTTTATTTTTTTTTTTTTAATTTCATTCAGAGCTTCTGCTCCTGCTGCTGGCTCCTTCAGTTGAGCTGCTTTTTTATGAGTTGCCGGCTTTGTTTATCCGATGGCACTTTAATATTTCTCATTTCTTTTCTTTGCACACAAAATTAATTAACAACAAATGCGAATGCAAAAACCAAAAATTGTAATGCGAATGCAAATGCGAATGCGAATGCAAATGCAAATGCAGTTTTGCGGCCACTCCGGCAGCTCATTTAATTAATATTCATCCGGCAAACTTTGGCAGTGGGTAGAGGCGCACCTAAACACTGGCCACAGTGGGCGTGGCACTTGAAAACTAAACGAGCTGACTGTGAAGTGACTCTTGTGACAGTCTCGGACTGTGCCCGAGCACAGTAAACCAAATAAAACAAAGCCCGAAACAAAACAAAAAAAAAGAAAGAAAAAAAATTATTATAAAAACAAAATTATGGACAAAAATACGCAAAAGAAAATCAACAACAAGTTGAAAACTTATGAGTGGGAAAGTGGACAGAAAAACGCAGCGTTCAAGGAAGTAATTATGGTTTATCCAAAGGGACAGATAGACACAGGAGCAACAGCAGGAGTAGCAGCAGCAGTGGCAGCAGCAGTGGCAGCAGGAGTAATGATAGCAAGAAAATGTGAAAGGAAAACGAGAAGACGATTCATAACATCAAACTTCAACTTTACGTGTAAATGAGAAAAACTAAATTAGAAAAGGGGCAAGTCGCGAGGGAAATGCGACAGAGACGAATGAATGAAGTCATCGTAGAGACGGGACAGGCTGGGTACGGCCTGGGTAAGCTGTGCGCCCGACAAAATGGATATTCTTTGGTCAACAACAATAACAGCTCAATGCTGGTGCGCCGAGTGCAATTATAAACGAGAGAAATATATACGAGATACGCGCTGACAGTTTATGGTATACGATGGCACATCCCTCACAGCAGCTGCTCAAATGCAGGGTATACAAGTTGCTGCTGCCAGGCCAAGCAAAGCCAAACAATCGGCCGCAAAATTTATTTTTTATTCTCTCCATGGCCGCTACACTGCAAATGACATAATGCAAAAATAAATAAACGAATGCGCGGCATAATGAAGGGAAATAGTGGATGTACAGGATGACACTGTAGAGCCAGCCCCAAGGCAGCGGCTCAACTGCCTCGCGCTCTCAGCATTTCTTGCTGCCACTTTGGCTGAGTTTATCCAGCCATTTATTGTGTGGCAAGTGCAGTTCCTTGTACTGAGCCAAACAACTCGAGCACTATTTGGCTTGGTTTATTTTGTTTTTGCTTTCATTTTGGCCGCGATGGTGCTGGCTGCTGCTGCTGCTGCTGCTGCCACTGCTGCTGTTGGCCATAAAGTTGTGCAAATAAATTGCAATGCAGTCGAAGGAGGCAAGAAACAAATGTTGTTGCTGTGAAGCCGCGACGCGAAATTGATGGGGAATTGATTTGAAAGCAAATACATAAATGGAGCAGAGCCACCAAGAAGCCACCAAGAAAACAGAAACAGGGCAGCGCATAAATCTTTGGGGAGCAACACGCTGAGAAATTGGCTAGATGCTCTGCTCGATGGCGGCACAAATTGAGAAATTGGGCTGGGAAATGTGTGTGTGTGGTGTGTGGGTGTGTATGGGGAGGTAGGTGTGAGAGGGCCGTATACGAAATGCGTTTGTTGTGTCTTTGGCAAAAGAAAGTTGGCCCGAGTCGAGTTGAGAAATCATCGCGAATTGATGTATTCGTACAATTTGGCTTTGTTGTTGATTACTTTAACGACTGATTAGGTGCCGAAATATACAGAAACATGCGCTGAATATCAATGAGCTAGAAAGATAGAACGAAACTTTGCCGCAGCTCAAATTGAATGTACACGAGTGGCTTGAAGATAATTTTATTGATTGATTTAATGGTTTTACTTGGATTTATTTTGTTGTCTATTTAGATTGTTAGGGATTCACATGGCCAGGTGCTAGAAATTTGATCTGCTTTCAAATAAGATTATGAGATAGTGAAAGAATATTTGCCAGTTGCTCTCGGATCTGCTGCAAATCAATATTAAAGCTGGCATTCTCCATTCTAGCCTTCAGCTCTATTAGCAGTCCACACACAATGTATTTTGTATTCTTCCATATAATATGCAAACGAGTTGGGTTCATAAATCATGGAATTTACATGTCTTCAGATATTCTTTCTCGTTTTATTCTTATTTTTATATTTTATATATATATATATATATTTTGCATATCATTTTCATAATAATGCCGTTGCTTTTGGTAGCTCTTGGTGTACTCGACAAACAGCTTTTATGCTCAATACACAATTTCAATTCTCATCACTTGAATTTGCGCTGAAGGAGCTCAACTATTTCCTTCGAGTCGAAAATGCATGCCAATAATTCAACTCAATATCCATGCACACACCATCACCCACACACATATTTATTTACATATATATATATATATATATATATATATATATATATATATATATATATATATATATATATATATATATATATATATATATATATATATATATATATATATATATATATATATATATATATATATATATATATATATATATATATATATATATATATATATATATATACATATATATAAATATGCCCAGGCATACTCTCACTCGTGACTTGGCTGGTATGTTAAGTAAAACGTTGGCATTCACTTACCGATTCAATGGCCTTCTCCAGGCGAAAGATCTCCTCTTGCAGCAGATGCAATGTTCCAGTTTTGCCGCGATGACGCGCAAATGCAGCGGCACAGGCGCTGTGTATGCTATTTACCCAATTCTCCAGCTCCACCTGTGCAGCGAGTATAGAGGAAGAGAAAGAGAGAGATGTATATATAGTGTGAGCTACACAACAAATTGCAAAAGCCAAATGCAACACTGGCAAATTTGACGTTGTTCCCCTGCGCCAAATGTCGACAATGTTGCTGGTGTTCTTGTTGGTGTTGGTGTTGTTGTTGTTGTTGTTGCTGCTATTGCTGTAGTTGTCGTTGCCATTGCTGGCTGACTATCAGTTATGCAAATTTAATGACAAATCACTGAGGCGACGAGGCAAAACGCTGAAATACCGTCAGCCAGCCAGTCAGTCGGCCAGCCAGTTCAGTCAGTCAGTCAGTTGGTATGGTTGGCTTTTGGAGGTGGAGGGTGTCAGGTGAATGCGGAGCGTATGCCTCTGAGACATGTAACAGTTTAGGCACAAGGACCATGTCAGGCAACAAATATTAGTTCAAGGCAATCTGCCTTGCCAGTTAGCTGTCGCATACCCAGCCTCAATCGCACTTTAAGCCAAGCGATTTGCATTTCAGCCAGTTGCGGGGTCTGCATCAGTTAACGCCGCTTTTGAGTCACTGTGTGCGTGTGTCGGTGCATGGCGCACAGTTTGCATGGCGATTGCGAATAGGGTCTGCTGAAAGCCCGCGAGCGCTGAACTCAACACAACAAACACACCTACACAGAGGCTGATAGATATACCCTTGGTATCGTAACGCAAACAAGACGCTCGCTCCACTATGTCGTCCAAGTCCAAGTTGTGTCAGAAGCCTGGACAAGGCCAGCTTTTATGCTTAACTGCCCACGGGCGGGGACAGACCTGATGCCTTTTCTAATTGCAGCATGAAAGTCTTACGGTTGAAGGACTTGCCAGGACTTTTATTAAGCGCGACACGCATCATATCCTGCCGAACTCCACTTACCTGACAGGGCGCCTGGAACAGATAGGCATCACCGAATGCGGTGCTCAGACAGAATATATAATCGCGCTTCGGATGCTCCGGTATTGGCTGCATAATTGCGCCGTCCACAATAATTAAATGCTTGGGCGCCGCCTCAACGCTGCGACCCTCACGCGAATCGCACGGATAGAAGAGCAGTGTGGTGCCCTTCAGGCACACCCAGTAGCCCTTCCAGCCACGCTTACGAGCCAGTTCAATTTGATGCTTCTTACGTAGTAACCATTTCTTTACCGATAGAAAGCTGAAGTGGAAAAGGAAAAAAAAGTAATCAAATCGATGTTAAATAAGCAACAGCTAATAAGCTGCAAAAGCGGGGCAGCATCGGGCAAATATCATTTACAGCAACTGGGAAATATTCCTTCAGAGAACTGAACACAATTACACAAGCATGAGTTGGCAGTCAGATGTAATCATTGGCAAGGTGTGAGCTGATTTCATAAGCTGGCAAATCAGCTGAGAGCTCTAGAACAAGCCACAGGCAAAAACCAGTTGAGATTATAAATGAAATGAAATGGCAAATAAATTCTATAACTTGGATGAAAAAGTGCTTAAAAGCAAAGTTTTCTCATTTATCTATATTTGAACCTGCTTAAAGTCATATAAGTCTAAGTACATCTTGAGTAATATGACCAAAGAGAATTGTTGTTTGAAAATCCTTTTGCGTGTTTTATAATGATGATAGTTGGGTTCATTAGCTAATAGGTAACACTAAACGTGCTTGCTTCTTGCAGTCTCTCTTTACATTCAACAACTTCTTTTTTCTTCTTCATTTCTTTTTTTTTTTTGTTTGCCTCTTTGAAATCTCGGTGGAATTGCAGCAGTGTGTGTGGCGGCACACTTTATCATGGCGGAATGCGCTTGGCTGTAATCGCTGTAAACGATATGCCAAGCGCTGAGCTATTTTCTACTTTATTTATGATTAGCTGTTGTTTGGGGCGCACACGTGGCGTGCCATTCAGCAGCTGCGCTATGCCCTTGGGCATACTTTCGTGCCACTGATTACCGGCAGTTTGGGGACGATCGAGGGGGGGGGGGCATGGAACTTACCCAGCTTTACGCACAGCGCCCGTGCAGTTGAAAGAGGATGCAGCGGTGCCAGTGGCCTTTGCTTTATATGGTGACGCCATGACACTTTCGCCATCATCTTCATCCGAAACGGCAGTAGTTAGGCTCATTCGATCATCGTCCGAGATCTGGAAACAAGTGCATAAATTGAGAACGTATAAGCAAAGCGGACTCAACTCGAAACACATAAAGTTACTAATAAATATGTATAGATGAGGTTGTCGCTGTTGACAACGAGAAAATGTAATAAGTCTGCCAAGCAATAATTGAAATAATTAAGTCATAATTAACAGTGCCAGTCAGGCAGGGCACATGGCCAACCCCAATCACACCCACACTCACACATACATACACACACATACACACACACACCCACACACATAAAGTTCAACCCGATACGAATCGCAATGAGTCGAATCGACCCCGTAAGCCATTTGATACCAATAATGGTTGACTGGCTCCTTGTTGTTGTCGTTGTTTGTATTGCTGCTGCTGCTGTTGCTGTTGCCGTTGTCACTGCCGACAGCAACATTTGTTACGTATGTCGTCGATAAAGCAATTTGTCTTCTCTCGCCTGCATTTTTAGTGAAGTTGGCAACATGGGACAAGAAGCGAATGGCAGTGCTGAACGACGGGGCGACGGATGGACAACAATTGACAACAACAACAAGAAAGAAAGAAAGAAAGACGACTCAGAAAACGAATCGAAACAAAATAACAGCAGCAGCAGCTGCTAGGAGAAGAGATGGCCTGGCAAAGGCAATGGCAAACAGTTTCTTGGCCATGTTATCGAAGCGAACTGGCTAGCGAGCATTCCATCAAAAGCCGGGTCGAGAGCGACAGCTCTGCTCTGCCTGGACCCATCCTGCGACTTCCTTCCGTTCTCACCACACACACAGACACACACACACACACACTCACAGAGCCCAGTGCGCCAATTTCGCTTTCGCAACAGGACAAGAGACAAGGCAGCCAGGGGATAGCGGATTGTAGGGAGGGAGGCGTGGCAGTTTGGTCCCGTGTGGGAATCAAGTTGGGGCAACGGCACTGAGGCTGTGGTGCGCGCGCTCGTTCGCTACGTGTCCCGCGTGGCAATAAAAATTGGTTTGCCCATTCATTCGTTTCAATTGGGTGGTGCTGGCTGTTGGCCCCAGCTATCAGCGCCCAGCCACGCCCACAATGCCGCTCACTTGCTGCTGTTGCTGCTGCTGCTGCTGCTGTTCATGCCATTTTTATTTGAGTTCCCAAGGAAATCAATTTACAATGTGTTTATTCGTTTCGTCTTCGCTTCCTGCTGCTGTTGCTCTGGCTGAGGCAGAACTTGAGCCAACGGCAGACCCGTCGATTCCTTGGCCCCATTTCTTTGGCTTTGGTTACTACGATACACCCACATGCCACCCACACTTCCGCCCGCCTCCCTCTCTCACATTCACTCTCTCGTTTTACGTTTTTGGCAATTTTCAAACATTTTTGCTCATATGCATGTTTTACAAGTTATTTATTTGACTGCCCGACGCGTCGGTTAGGGCGGGCAACGGGCGGCAAATGGGCAACTGTCAAGTGGCATGTGCGCTTATGTTTGCACATCAGCCACGCCCAAATCCTCAGTAGTCGCCCTTTCGGTAAGAGAGCAACAGTAATAGCAACAGCAAAGTCCTGTGTGCTTAACCCACAAGTGACGTCGTCAACGTTGCCCTCTTCGTCGTTTGTCGTTGGCCAAGTTTAATCAAATTTTATATTAATCGAAGGAGTGCAAAGGCATGCAAATACCCAAACGTGCGCTGGCTCCACTTCGTCAGCAACAAGAAAGAGGCAACATAAATATTTTCCGAGTTCAAATTGCCAAAAATAAAAAGGGAAACCCGGCAGCACAAGCACATCAAAGTGTGCTGGCTCCTGCTCTGCCAAGGGGTTTCACTGCCAGAGAGAGGGCGGTGCGAAGGGCGTAGGCCAATTCCATTGAATTGAATTGAGGTGCATCGCTTGTAGCTCTGATTAATTGGGAATGCTATATATATATATATATATATATATATATATATATATTTATATATGTATATAAAACGGAGCTGAGCAAGTGAAGAAGTCATTAAAGCGCTTTAACAAGCATTGTGCAAGTTGTTTAAGGCGTTTTACAGCACTGTAAACTTGCTTATAAATTCTTTGCACTTAATTAGTATTCAGCTTGGCCTTTAGCCGGAATATGTCAGATTTTTCGTTTCTTTTCGCATTTTAAGCAACTTTTTACACTCTCTGTTGGCTATTTTCGTCCGGCTTTGAGCTGCTTTGATATGACTTAATTAATTTTTCACATTTTCATGCAATTTTCCTTAGCTTAGTTACAGCTTTTTTAATTAAAGTCTTTCATTTATGTTGGAAACCCTTTTCTACACTCGCTGCTGGCTTTTCTAGTTTAGTTTCGATTTTCAGCTTTTCTGTTTTGTCAAAATGAATTCGCAACATTTTCATAAGCAGAGCTTGCATTTTAAATAGCCAGCCCGTGGCCTCAATCATTTTTGTGGCAGCTACCATATTGAAAACTTCCAAAACACTCAAAAAGCACTCACCCACTTACCAGCGGCAGTCAGCATCGTCGCACCGCCGAGCCACCCAGTACACCTGACAACATTTATAGCGCCAAATGAAATAGTTTCCGCTTGCTCAATGAAGTTTTCCATGAAATCATCAAGCCGAACGGAAGCTGCCGAGCGGAACTGTTGCAAGCAGACAGCAGCAGCAGCAACAGCAGCAGCAACAGCGGCAGCAGCAGCAGCAGCTGAAGCAGCAGAAGCAATGCTGGCAACCCTGGCAACGAGGTGTGCTACACAAATAAGTCCAGCAACAGCAGCAGAACTTTTTGGCATCAAATTAAAGACAATAATGGGCAATGGGCAATGGGCAAAATACTTTCTGCTGAGTTGCCTTCAAGATACTTCGGTATACATCAAATACTATTTCGTAGAGCTAGTCAAAAGTCACTTCATCAGTTGCTTTGCACAACGACAGCAACAAAAACAACAACAACAACAACAACAAGAAAGCACTCGGAACAATCGACGCTAATGTAATGGAAAACCCTTTAGATTGCTGCTGAGAGTGGCTGGCAAAAAGGACACAACTCGGGGAATTAACGAGTTTTGTACCTTTTACAACAGATTACTCTGAATCTACAATTGGCTATTATATGAGTGTATGTGTGTGTGTGTGTGCTCGTGTATGTATGTGTGTGTGTGTGTGTGTGGGTGACAAACAATGCCATACTCCAACAAAAAACCAAAAGCCCAAGCGTAACGTTGACTGCGAAATTGGCAGCATCAAATCTGAACGTCAACTGATTGGCCCCGGCGAATGGTTACAATTTGTGCAGACCCAAAGAGTTTGTCAAATGATTCATGAATTTTTAATTGATATGACCCGGAGTGAAGCACCGGCAATAGCCCATGTCCGCCCACAGCTAAAGTGTTGTCGAATTTCATCATCAGCAGCAGGAGCAGCGGTAGCAGCAGCAGCAGCAGCAGCAGCAGCATCAGCTTGACAATGGATTGTGTCTGCTAACTCACATGGGTAAGCCTAAATGGGCAGCCCCAAACACGCACACACCCAAGCACACACATAAACACACACAAAAGATTAAATGCCTATAGTCCTGAGCCAGTGTTACCGCCTCTCTGTGCCCACACCACATCTGATTACTTGGGCCTAATATGCCATATCTCAGCATCGGTGCAAAATCAAAATTCAATTTACGCACACAATCAAATACACTCACACACACACACACACTGACACATACGCGTGCGCGCCCAGGCACGCCCACTTGGCATACATAGATGTACACCCTTATCCGTTGCCCGGACAGGTGGCAGACCTCTGCTGTCGAGCTGCGTTTTCTAATCAAGAATTGATTGTGATCCCTCGATGCGGCTGTCGTTCACGTTTCATCCATAATTATCAATGACTTTTGAATGTCAAATGTGAGAGTTGCCTGCCATTGGCACCTACACACACACACACACACATACATACACACACACATACACTCAGACGCAGCCCCCGCTCAATGCTTCCCTCTGTTTCTGTACCAAAAAAAAAAGAGGAAAAATCGTTCCATTGGTCGCAGTCGCTGTCAAAAATTACAATATTTGATAGAGTGTTTATATGTCGCTGTTGTTGCTTGTTGGCTGTCGTATCGCGCGCTGCCAAGCAACCAAATCTCACACATTCGCACAATTTCACATATGTAAGCAAACATTTGCTTATGCAGGGACTGCCAGCTGTCAGCAAAAAAAATTGAATAAAAAACTGCAAATTCGTGGCACGTTTGCTCTTAAGTGAGGCATTAAAGCGAAGTTTCTGCTGGCAGAAATTGAAATTGATTCAAAATGGAAAATCTGCAGCGCATTGCAAGTATCATCCCTCCATCTCTCTTTTTTTCTCACTCTCTCGCTCTATCTCTGTTTTCACTCTTAAACAATTTCTTTGGCAAAACATCTTGGTGGCAAATGAAGTTGTCTAAGCAAATCGCACTGTGCAGCGGCCAGAGCAAAAGCAATTTGGCATTAGCTGTAAGACGGATTTTAGCAATGATTAAAACGGAAATACTGCAGTTGGAACTACAGAAAGAGGGAGAGAAAGAGAGACAGAGAGAGAGAGAGAGAGCGCCAGCTAGCTTAGCAGGTGGATTCGGGACACGGGTATATGTCATGTCATTCGCATTTGATTAAATGTGTGCACTGAGCGTTGCTTAGCATTAATTGCTTTGTGCAGCGCTGTGGTCGCTGTTCTAGCAGCAGATCAATCAAAATTAAGAAGGGTTTCTGGGCGGCGCTAAGTGAGCCAATTGCAGAGCTCATGACGACACGGAACAATGCGTGACAGAATCGCGTTAGCTATGATTAATATTTAAGTAAAATATATATATAATTGAATCACATCTGAATTCGCTTTGTGTGGAAAGCAAATACTTGAAAGCTGCATTCAATTAAATTGCCAAAGTTGGTTTCATTTTGAAACTGATTTAAATAATTACAACTGCAAATTGACACAAAAGATTTTCTAATGAACACATGATAGTCGTAATCTAACTCTAATTAATAACCAAAAGGTAAGCTAATGCTTCAGAGTCATATGAACAATTTTCTTCAATTTATTAAGCATTTATTACCATCTGTCTGTCTCCCTCTCTCTCTCTCTCCCTGTTTCTCTCTAGCTCGCTGCCCGCCCCTGTGCCTGCCCCTCCCTTGCAAACACTTATTTCATTGAGCTACTGATTATATCCACAAGCACGAACGCAACTCTCAAACAAATTCCCTTTCAGCACACACTGAACTAGATTCAATTGAAACTCAAGAGCATGTAGCATGATTTCAGGCATTAGCATGGTAGTCTTCTTCAGTGGAGCAGCGTTAGCTTTTCCCTATCCTGATTCAATATGTTCTCTGTTGATCTGCCAATTAATTAATATGCAGCGCGTTTGGCCAACTATCGCTTATTTAGCTAATGCCTCATTCAAGCTCAGCCAGTTGTATGCTTATCTGCAAATTTTCTTCAGGTGTGCAGGGGTGTCTATGCATATGTGCGCGTGTGCGTATACTGAATGCACTCAGTGTGAATTGTGTGCATGTGTGTTCTTTCTATGCTCTGCCATTGGTCAGCAGCTGCAGTGCTGCAGTGTTGTTGCCATAGATACAAGTAACTAGTAGTTACCAGATACGAGTGCTCTGGAGCTGCCACGCCCATTGGACTAAGTCCACAAAGTACATATGCTACAAATAGCTTTTATCACTTGGCCACTGTGATTCATGTGAATTCCAATCAATGCTATTCATTATCCAAAAACTAAATACGAACGGTAAATGAAAATGCGTCCAGCAGCACGCCCCCATTGCCCCTGCCCCTTTTGTTGGCCGGGTGCGTGCGTATATGCGTGTGAGTGTATGTGTGTGAGTGTATTTGTGTGTGTGTGTGTGTGTGTGTGCTCTGTGTTAAGAGCTTTTTCGGCTGGGGCTAATGCTTTAATTTATTGCCAGCCTCCTTTGTGAGCAGCCAGGCAGGAGCTGGCGCCGGAGACGGAGCCGGAGCTGCCTTGCAGTAGCTCGAGCGTGAAAAGGATGCTTTTGGCTTTGATCAACGTTTTGTTAGGCAACCAAAATGAATTTGTAGCAAGCAGACAGACAAACGAACAGCAGCAGCAGCAGCAGCAGTAGCAGTACCACCAACAGCAGCAGCAGAAGTAGCATCAGGCAAGAGAAACGTTGCGACAATACATTTAAGTCATTTGATGGCATCAACAAAGAGCCCAGGAGCAGAGAAACGAGCTGTAGCTACACTCCACAATACAGGATATTCAAGCAAAGCTCAAAGTTAAAGCAGCTCGTAACAAATTTCATTCAAGCTTTTCAAATGCCAAAGAAGTAACTAATCTATTTAACTTTTGTGTGTGTGTGTGTGTGTGTGTGAGCACTAAATACAAAAGAGCCGAGATTATTAAGGCTATTTTTGTTTTAAGGCAAATTTAAGAAAAATGATTTAACAATTGCAGGAATGCCCCACATCTTTCTTGAATAATATAAATGGTTGAGGATATTCATAGTATGTAAACATAATATATAAAAGTTGGTATATCGGGGGACTACTTATATTGTTTATACATAAGACTGTCTATATAACCAATTAAAGCTTTTGGAAAAGCGGATTAGTTATGGAATAAATAAAATATATTTAAAACTGCAATTTTTCAATTAAGCAACACCTCTAATATCAGATATACACCTTATCATAATAACTGTTTGTTGAATTTTTTAGTTAAATTATAATATTAAATTTATTTAAATATTTTTTTAACTGTTGAATAAGATTTTTAGTTAAATCATATTCAAGTCTGAAATATTTTACAATATTTCAGTCAACGGAATACCTCTAATACCTTAATCACGCAAATTCTTCAAATTTCTGTTTTTTTTACCTTGCGAAGGAACATTTCGTTGCACTGCTTGGCGGTGCTGCGCCAGTGGCGATGGCGATACCGTGAATTGCCCAGCTTGAGGGTGCCCTGCAGATCGGCTGCCTCCTCGACGACACGCCGAATGCACTGGTAGCGCAGCCGATTGCAACGGTGTATGGGTTGAAGGGCGACTAGGCCATGTTCAGGCTCCGATTCGGCACCTGAACGCACCTGATCCTCATCGTCGTCCACCCAGGCGCTGAGCACGCCCTCCACAAAGTTGTAGAGCATCTGAATGTTGGCCTGCATAGGCGCTGAGCCCGACGGCACTTGCTCCTTCTTGATGAGCTTGCGATTCTGGCACACTTCGCGCAACAGATTCTCGCCAAAGTGCACGGTCTTGTGACGGCGGCGACGCGAGTTCAGGGATGCGGCCGAGGCGGACTTCATTAGCTTGCCATTGCCGTTGAGCACGTGATGAAGATGCCCATTGGAGGACTGCAGCGGCACTGGCTCCAGCCAGCCAAGATTTGTGGCCAGGCCATAGCTGGAGGCAGTCGAGTCGCCGCGCTGCAACGTATTTGGCTGCGAGTTGCTGCGATACTGTTGCATGTGGCGTGTGGGCGAGGCAGGCGGCAGCAACGGCAGCTGCTGCTGTTCCAAGTCAAGTGGCGCCGGCTCAATGTCGTCCAGTGTCGCCGGCGGCTGGGCGAGTGAGGTGCGCAGCCGATTGAAGTCGGCGGCACAGCGAGGCAGTGAGTTGCACTTGGCGGCATTGAGGCATTTGCGATTCTGGCAGCTGAGCAACGGCGCACACGACCGGCACTCATGGCAGATGACCAGTCGGCGCTCCGGTATGGGCGCCGCAACAACAGCTGCTGGCGGTGGTGGTGGTGGTGTCGCCGTCGTTGAAGGCGTTGTGGCATCCGAGCCGCCCACCAAATGAGCGGGTACCGCATGCAGCTGCACCTGGGCCAGCTGCTGATGCCGCGCCAGATTCACCGAGCTGGCAGACGAGGTCAGGCAGCGTCGACGCTGGCATTCCTGATAGCGGCAGTGCGGATCTGTGCAAATGGGCAGCAGCGGGCAGGCGGGATCTGTGCAGGGCGATGGCGAACGGGAGCGAGGCGCACGCTCCGCACTCGAGGATTTGCGCTTGTGACTGCCGCTGCCGCTCGAGCGCTGAGCGGACATGTCCGTCACAGTGGCAGAGCGCTGTGTCTGATGGCGACGCGAACGCTCGCGCTTGGACTTGCCGGAGCTAATGGGGGTGCTGGTGGTGGTTTCTTTGGGCGGCTGCGTTATCTTGGGCACATACTGATAGCGCTCCTTGTGTGGCTTGGCATACAGACGCTCCAGTCGCTCCAGCTGTGCCGTTGTACTAGCCGACGGCGCTGCGCTGCTCACAACTTCGCTGGCCGAGTGGCGCAGCCGTCGCTCCCGTGAGCGCTCTTCGCGCCGTCGCTGCTCCTGGCACAGCTGCGTATGGGTGGAAGCCACGGGAACATCATAACCGCTGGGAACCGTCGTCGTTGCCACTGGCTGCGACGGCGGCGGCTGTTTGCCCAACGACTGCAACTTGTGCAGCGGATACGCAATCCAGTCGAGCGTGGGCAACTGTTGTTGTTGCCGCTGCTGCTGCTGCAGCTGCTCCTCATCACTGTGGCCCAGCGAGTGGCGTTTGCGCTGCAGCGTTGCATGCTCTGTGGCCTGATCCTCCTGTGAGTTGGAGCGCGGCGCTGCACCGCTGCTGCCGTTGCGTCGATGATGTGAGCGACGCGACGACTTGCTACCTACGGTCGACTGCATCTTGGTCAGCCACTCGACAATGTCTGTCTTCAGTAGTGATACTTCGCAGGGACCGGAGCTCTGGCGTGAAAGCGGCTTCTTGAGCAGTTCCGCCAATGCCTTGGCATAGGCCGAGCTGACGGGCTTCTCAGATGTGGTTTGACGTTCGCGCTGACGTGGCAGATGCTCCAGCAGCCAATCGGGCAGCTCGTCCTTGAGCACAGTGATTTCGCTCGGTCCGGAGGAGGTGCGTGCAGGCGCCTGCTGCTGTGCAGCACTGCTCTTCTGCAGCTTCAGCCATTCCATGGTCTCCTCGCGCACCTGACCACCCTCAGCGGAGCGTGCGGAGTGACGCTGTTGCGCCTTGCGATCAAACCACTCCAACTGTGGCTCGGGCGCTGCCTGGCGCAATGCGCTCTTTGGCATGGTCACCTCCTCCGCGCTCTTCTGACGCCGCGGCGGCAGTTGCGGCTTCTGTTCAGGCAGACGCACGTAGTGCGGTTCGGTGAGCCGCACCGAGCCTTTGCGCCGTATGCATCGCTGCTCCATGGTATCCTCATCTCGAGCGCGCACACGTCGCGTGATCTCAAAGATGTCGCCGTTGATTTGATGATAGAACTTCTCCACCTCGACACCGCGTTCAAATTCCTCGCGCACGCTGTGCTTGCTGGAGCCATGCCGTGCTGGTGGGCGTGGCGGCGCGTCCTCCAACTGTTTCATTTGCTGCTTCTCATCGCTGTCATCGGAACTGGCCGCAGTGAGCAGCGCTCCGGCACCGCCGCCGCCGCCATCGACGACCCAACTTATGGAACGATCACCGCTCGACTGCTGTTGGGGCCTCGGTGGCAACGGCTGCTGCTGCTGCTGCTGTTGATGTTGCTGCTGCTGCTGTTGGAGCAAGCGATCAAGCGAGCCGTGATGCGTTGTCTTGAGCGTTGCACCCTCGCCGAGCGACTGCAGACGGCACTGGGCATTGCAGATGCAGACGCCGGTGCGTTTCTTGCTGCCAAAGCGAAACAATTGACTCGCCAGCTGCGAGACATTTTCACCGAGGCCCAAGCCGCTGCCGCTGCTGCCGCCGCTGCCGGCGCCCGCATCCCTTCCCGAGGCCGTTGTTGCTGATGTCAAACGTGCCACCGGATGTGAGACGGGTGTAATGTCGACGATCACGCAACAGCAGTGTAGCGAGAAGGATTTCTTGGGATCTGGGGCAACGCTGCTGTTGGTGCTATTGCTGCTGCCGCCGCCGCCGCAGCCGCCGTCGTTGGCAACGTTGTTGCTGCTGCTGTTGCTGGTGCTGGTGGCGACAACGAGGCCACCGCTGCTGGCGGCGACTTCGTGCGATGCGTTGCTGCTGGTGTTGTTGTTATTCGGTTCGTTTGGCTGGCGCGTTTCGTTGTTCGTTTGGTGTTGTTGTTGTTTCTTTTGTTGTTGTTGAAGTTGTTGTATTGGGGCGGCCAGAATGAATTACGGCAACGGCGGCAACCACAACAACAACAGCAACAGCGTCGGCAGCTATGGCTATATGCTAAATGGGGCGTGGCTAAGTTGTTCCGCTGAAGCGTATCCGTCGTCGTCGTCGTCGTCCTCCTCCTTGTTGTTGTTGTTGTTGTTGTTTTTAAAAGTGCGTTTGTTGTTGCTTGGTGTATTATTGTTGACTTTGTTGTTGTTGTTGTCGTTGTTGTTGTTGCTGCCATGCATATGGCTTCACAGCTACAGCAAGCATACACACACACACACAATCGAGGCACGCACACACACACACGTGCTGCACATGTATGCGTGCGTATTTACTGTTATTTATTTAGTGATTAATTAAACTAAAAGCTCATTTATTTAATGCAGTCATTTATTAAACAGTTGCTTTTTTTCGGCTATTAATTTATTTATGTACATCTGTGTGTGTGTATATTTGTGTGTGTGTGTGTGTGTGTGTGTGAGTGTGTCTCACACATTTATCTATAATTAATTAATTTTACTTGTTGCGAAACGCTGAATGGCACCACAAAAAATTCGCTAAATTATACGAGTACTGAACACAATCGTTGTTGGATTTTATATTTGTTGTTGTTATTGTTGTTGTTGTTGTTGTTTTATTTGTTTGATAAACTGTTTATCTGTGCGTTGTTGCGTGCGTGTTTGGTTTCGTTATTTTTTTTTATATTTTTGACATTTATTTACAATTAATTTAATTATTCTCGCGCTTTAAATAGCTCGGCTTTGTTGCTGTTTGTTGTTTTTTTTTTTGCTAGTTTGTTGAATTCGTTAATTTTTCTAGATTTATTTATAAGTGAATGTATTATCTGTTGTATTATTATTGTTGTTTGCTGTTGTGAATTTGAATAATGCATTAATTATTGGCATTTAGGCATTTAAATGTTCGCCCACACTTTGTGTTGCCTACTTTGCAGCGCGGGCGTTTGGCTTGGTTTATTTTGATATTTTGTGTTGCCTACTTTTTTGCTGAGCGGCAGCCTTCAAGTTTTGCGTCTTTTCAGCTGCACATTTCAGGGTTAGGCTTTTGTGTGCATTTCGGTGCACATACATATACACACACATATATATATATGAATATATATTATATATATATATATATATATATAAATTTTTTTAGGCACAAGGACACACATAAAAAACTAAGCCCAGTCTGTCTGTCTGTGTGTGTGTGTGTGTGTGTGTTTGCATCTGTGTCTGCTGCCTTTAATTAGCATATAAAGAGTCGCCCGCTCTATGCGAAAAAAAAATAATATCGTGTTGCATGTTTTGCAAGTTTTTAAATTTCAACTTGCAGCTGGCCCAAAAACAAAGATACGAAAAAAAAGTAAATAGAATAAATTTTATTTCAGTTTCATTATTTATTTTTTCATATTTTGCTTTTGTGTTATTTTAAAGTTTTGCGGCACTAGGGCAACGGGGCGCGGCTAGAGAAAAAAAAAAAAAAACTTTTTGCACAACTCTTCTTGGTGCGCAAATATTTTGTTTGTTATATTGCTAGCATAAATTTGCTGGCTATCTGCACACACGCACGTCGTCAGAGAGACGGAGAAAGGGGAAGAGAGTGTGAGAGAAAGGGTAGCTGGTAGAGCAAGATGTGCATATATTTATAAGCGCATACATAAATACTTTTCTGGCCTGGCTGGCGAATGCATAAATTTTCCCTACGTCATGTATGTGTGAGGCAGCAAGTCACATCCTGGCACGCATTCCCCGACCGCCCTCACACAACTCTTGACTTGTGTTTATGCAAAGCACAACATAGCAGTTGAAAAAGCAGCTGAAGTAGGAGCACCACCAGCAGCAGTAGCATCAGCATCAGCAGCAGCAGTGGCGGCAGCGGTGGCGGCAGCGGCAGCAGCAGCAGCAGTAGAAATGCGCAAAGTTTTTCGGTCTGTTGCCAAAAGTTTGCTTGTTAAGTGAAAGGATTATATGATCCAGTATGTTTTTTTGTTATTATTGTTGTTGTTGCTGCTGCTGCTGCTGCTGCTGTTGTTGTTTCTTGAGGAGTAAAACTTGAAAAAATAACTTTTCCTATTTTTATGTTATGCCAGTTTGTTGTTACTATTGCATCAGCTACACTGAAAATCTTGAGCAAAGAGCCGCCCAGCGCCTCGAGCTGTGTTGATAGTTTTTATAGCCTACTTTTTAGAATGGAGAAGTTGCAAGTTGAAAAAACAACAAGCGAACAACAAGAAGATGCTGAGAGTTTCGAGTCGTGAATTAGTGCGTCTTAGTTTCTATATATATTTTTGTTGGCTATGCGTACGCACACCCGCCCGCACGCACGCACACACTCGCACACTCACACACTCACACGCACGTGTTAAACTTTTGGCCAGCTTGTAGCCGTAAGATGCGAGTTGTCGATAAGTTTAAGTTGCCATGTGTTTAGTTAAGATCCCGCGCCACACGTGTGAGTGAGACTGAGCGAGTGTGTGGCAAGGCTCAACTAGTTGGCAACTCTTGGCTTCGGTTAGTCCCATGCCGAAATTGAAAAGGTGCTCGAGCGCATTTGTTTAGCAATTTTATCTTGATTCGCACAATAAAGTTAATTTCTGCGCGCAAAACTTTTAGTTCTTCCCAAGCCTTAAATGACATTTTTATATAACTGTATCAGAGTGGGCTTGTTTGTGTTTGTCTCTAGGAAACTGTAATAAATTATTTGGATTGTTTTAGAAACACAAAAGTTTTGGCAGTTTCCTTGGCGTTTATTTGGCGTATATAAGCAATGAGCGAGAGTTAAGAGGGTTTTTAAAATTGAATACCTAAATTATGCAGCTAGCATGGCGATAAGTGGCTCCATAAAGATGCTTGATTAGGCCGTAAGTATATTGGTGTTTACTTTCAAAACTTCTATAAATATATTATCCTTTGTCTTCAAAGTATAAAGGATATTCTGGAGGAATTCCATAAAGTTTGAATGGAATACGAGCTATATATCATAAATCATTTTCGCATTTGAAGTATAAATATTAAATTCTTAACTATAACTTGTAAATTATGCATGAATTGTCTAGCACAAAGCATGGAATGTGTACAATGCGAGGCTTTTAGCTGTATTATTTCACGCGCTGATAAGTATGCAACATTTATTAAATGGAAATTCGCTGGAAGAGTTTTGGACAGCGCTTGAAAGGCAACGGTTTTTTGTTGTTGTTTAAGATATTCCCAGAAGCATATTAAATACAATTTTACGGGAGAAATCCTAAAAGTAGCTATGGCTTCGGCATCTTGTTAAAGTTCTACGGCCATAAAGTAGGTTTCCTAGAACATGTTGTTTTTCTTGTTGTTGTTGTTGTTGTTCTTGTTCTTGTTGCTGTTGCTGTTGTTGGCCAGCAATTTGAAATCAACGGACTGACTAGCTGCTGGGACAAATAAATTAGATTTCCGCATAATTCGATGGGCAGCCACAGGCACTAATGAGAGCAGCAGCAGGAGCAGAAGCAATCGTGTCACTATGCCTGGCCAACATGTGCGTTTGTGCGTGTGCGTGTGCGTGTGTGTTGTTGTTGCTGTACATTTATTTTTAGTTAAATAAATTCTAATGAATTTATCAACATGTTTTTAATGCATTTAATGTCAGAGTACAAGCACCCACACACACACACACGTGCCATACACAGACATGCAGTCATAAATATAAATACGTTTAATGTTAGTAAAAACAACTGTCAAGCAGCACAAATATGCCACACTAAATGTTGCTAGCTCTCGCTCTCACTGCCTTTTAGCCAATTCGTGCTCTCGCTTTGTCTCCTTTACTACGTGTGTGTATGTCTCTGTGTATGCGTGTATGCGTGTGTGTGTGTGTGTGTGTGTGCTTTGGCAGGCATGACGTTGATAATATCCTTGCACATGTATGACGTTGCTGGCTGGTTATCCTTGCAGCTGCTGCTATTGCTGTTGCTGTCGTTACTGGCATCAACAACTGCAACACCAGGCGCTGCCTTTTCAATATGCCACAACGATTGTTGCTGCTCTTGTTGTTGTTGTTGTTACTGCGCCCATTTGCTTGTTGATATGTATTTTATTAGCCAGCCAGGGCAAGCAGAAAACTTTTTGTGCGTTGGCGATTTAAATTTTCGCTGCGCGTGCTAAAAATATAGGCGAGCAGCAACAACAATAGCAGCAGCAACAGCAACGACAACAACAACAACAACAACAACAACAACAGCTGCCTGCCACAGCCGCAAGAACAACAACAACATACGAACTCAGCGGAACGCAGCCTAGACTCAAAACTCAAGCCTCCCATATTTTTCTTTTTCTATTTTTTTTTTGTTGTTTTATATTTTGTTTCTCTCTTTCTTGTGCTGCCTTTGGCCGCTGTTAAATGTCTCTGTTGTTGCTATTGTTGTTGTTGTTGTTGTTGTTGGTATGTGTGTTAAGTGCGTTGGTATTTGCGTGTTTTTCTTTTATTTTTGCCAGTGCCCCGCACTGCCACACAGCTGTGTGGCATTTTGCAACACTTTTTGAGCTTAACTTGTTTCTTTCTCTTTATATTTTTGTAGGTTTTTATTTTATATATATGTATACATATATATATATATATATATATATATATATTGTAGTAAAACTTTGCACTTGTTAATTTGGTTTTAATGGCGATTGGCCGAAGCATTTCTCATTTGATTTTTGCTCGCAAGCAGACAACACACACACAGAGCACACACACACACAGAGCACACACACACACACATACGCGCATTTTTTGGGCGGCTGCGTTTTTGTTCCGATTTTACTTCATTTCTTTGCCTTTATTTTATTTTATTTTTTGCTCATCTTATTTTTGCTTTTTGCGTTTAACTTGTGTGCTAAATTATATAGCCTGCGTCGATTTCAGAGCGCTGCGTATGTCTGTCTGTCTGTCTTTCCGTCCGTCCGTCTGTCTCCGTTGCTGTGTTAGTACTCGTACGTATCTGTGTCTGTGTGTGTTGCTGTTTTGTAATTTGATTTCTTTGCCGCCCGCCACCCGCTGTGGCAATAGCTGTAGCTATAGCTATAGCTGTAGCTATGGCTATGGCTATGGCTATGGCTATGGCTGATGCTGCTGCTGACGCACTTTTCGCACTTGACGGCCGACCAATTCGCACCGAGACATGTTTTCAATGCATTCGTTTGATTAAGGTTTATATCATTTTTGGTTGATTGTTTGTTTTTTGTAATTTTCCTACGCTTTATTTTCGTTATTCGAGTGTTGGCTTCATTTTGGAACCAGGCTCTAGATTTGCTTGCTTTCTGTGTTTCGCCTCTCGCTACAAAAACACAAGTGCATGAAGCGCGCAAACAGCTCGCGACGACGTTCCCGTTGTGACTGATTTTCACCACGCAGCGCAGGCAGCAACTAAGCGACGCTGACGCTGGCCACAGAGCCGAGAACCAAAAGCCGAACGTAATGCGGCGAGAGCCGAACGACAATTCGCCTTGCATTTGCAAGCATGACTCTCGGCTCGCCTTGGCTCTCTGTCAGGCAGGCCTCGTTAGCTTTCGTCAGATGGTTTGTTGTTGCTGTGCGGCTGCTGCTGCTGCTGCTGCTGCTGTTACTCCTCGCCCCATTTCGTATGTGTATCAGCTAAAGCTTATATACGAGAAAGCGGGTCGACGCTGGCTCGGCTGCTCTTGGCCGCTGCTCAAATTGTTTATAACAGTTTCGCCACATTTCGTAAATTGTCGTTCGCTTCGCTTTTATTTACGTAATCAGCAAAATCAAAAAGCTTTCGCAGCATCCGTCGCGGCACGCTCTCTTCAGCTACTGGTGGCAGTCACATGAGCGCGGTGAAAAGCTGCCCTCAAGCTTGTGCGCTCGCGCTCTTTGATTGAACTGCGATTAAGAGAGCGGATGCTGTTTTAGTTAACAGCCCGTTTAGCCACATTATAAATCTCTGTGAGTGTGCCACTGCGTGCGTCTGTGTGTCTTGTGCCCAAGCATAATTTACAAATCAGACGACGACAACGACAACGACAACGACGACGACGACGACAACGACGACGACGACAACGACGACGACGACAACAACGTTGTCGACGTCATCAAAACCAAAATGCAGTTATAATGCACTCAGGCAGCTCTCGGGGGTATGCAGCGCAACGGCAGCTGTATATGGTGAAAGGAGGGACTGGGGTTTGGGTGGCATGGTGCCAAAGCACGCTTGACAGCTGTCAGAGGGCGAGGCATAGCTGGAAATCTCAAAGGTGTTTAGTCAACATGAGCAACAACCACAACAGCAACAGCAGCAAGCAAGCTGAGGTTTTGGTGCGGTAGGTCGGCCGCAGCTAAAATTAAATTTATTCATTGTTGTCTTTGGAGCCAGCCAACAGAAGCTGGCGAAGCTGAGCAGCTGAAGCCGAAGCTGAAGCTAAAGCATCTGCTTTTGTTGTTGCTGGATGTGCTGCTGCTGCTGCTGTTGCTATTGCTGTTGCTATTGCTATTGCTGTTGCTGTTGCCTTTGCTGCTTCTGCTGCTGCTGTGTGCACTTAGGATTTGGCTCTAGGGCGTATTAAAGCTTTTACAAATCGTAAGCATAATTTATTTTGTTAGTCTCCGTTACAAGTTTTTGGCGGGGCGACGTGCGACGACGGCCACCTAATAGAATTGTATAGCAGCCACAGCTAAAAAGTAGTTGTGTACGGCATGGAGTTTGTGGATTATGCTGAGTGTGAGAGGCAAAACTGTTCTTGTAAGTTGTTCTACAAAATGGTCGAGTTTATGAACATGTCACGTGGCGGTAAATGAGCTGCTCGGCAAGCGTGTAGCTTGTTTTATGTTCATTCACAAAGTTATTAAGTAAATGTGTGCATAAAAATGTCTACATTACTCATCAAAACATATGCAACTATTTGCGCCCATAAAAGTAGGCAAGTTTTTTGTGTTGAATCATGTGCCCATAAAAGCAGCCAACAGTTGTTGTCTATTAAAATAATAATCAAGAACAGAGCTTGACGACAATTCTTGTTTTAAATATGCTATTTATTATATTGCCAGGCAGTTGTTTATAACGCTTTAATTACTCACAACATTCGGGCCACAAATGGCCCATAAAGTTAACACCTTTTAATTTTGGCAACGCCCCCACAATGTGCATAGGTAATCACAGTCTTTCGCAAATGGCTATGGCTTGAGCGACGCTCAAGTAAGTCACATGGTCTGCCACGCCCACACACACACACACACACACACACACACGCACAGCTACATACAGACAAACACAAATACCAAACACAAGAGAATTATAACACATACGCAGCATTGTCACCCAGTTTCACTTACAGCACATAAATATTTCTGCTTGCAATAAGAAAATAGCTCGAAATATGTTAATGAGATGGGCGCGAGGCAAGTGCGAATATTATTCATACATATCCAAGGCTTACGGCTTGACGTGGGAAATGCAGCTAAAGGAAAAGGAGAAGGCTCAGGCGGAGGGCAGGCGGGCGGGTGAGCGCAATGCAAACGGCAAACAGCATCAGCAGCTGCGAAAATTGTATGTGTGAAAACTGTGAAAGCAGGCAGTAAGCTGCAGAAAATCTACATAAGTCGGTCAAGGACACTGCAGAAGGCTGCGGCTGCCACCAAATTGCCTTTAAATATAATTATTTTCCTTTATGCGTCAGTGACAGGCAAATACATGTGTCTATGTGTGTGTACGTACGTGTGTACGTGTGTGTGTGTGTGTGTGTGTGTGTGTGTGTGTGTATTGGTAAGCTGCTGCCTGCCAACGACATTTACATTTGTAATACACACACACACACACACACACACACACACACACACACACATAGAGATAGAGGCGCACGGAGAGGCACAGAGAGGCCAAAGGCAACGACATCGGCAGCGGCATCATCCATCGCATTTCGCTTGTAGATACTCAGCCAGATAAGAAAAGACACGTTTATGACGTCAGTAAAGCATTTTAGGCCCACATTTTTTGCAGCCTGACACAAAATGTTGCCACTGCTGCCTGTGCTGCTGCTGCGGCTGCTCTAGCGCGCGCAAATATCATCATCAGCAGCAGCAGCAGCAGCAGCAGCGCTAGCACCAGCAGCTACAACAACAGCAAACAATAATAACAAAAAGAGCGTAGCGCACTTTCTCTTTGAAAAGAAGAGAACGTGCAAAGCTTTTGCGCTCTTCTTTAGCTGTGTCACATCAACAACAGCTTAGCTTAGCTGTCTCTCTCTCTCCTTTTCTCAGTCTCTCTCTCTCTCTTGAGCGCTCTCATCTATAACCATAAAATCAAATCACAACAATAACCATAACCATATAGCAAAGATTTAATAACTGTGATTGGAATTTGAAAAATGAATTTTTCCTCTGTTCGTATTTTTTTTTTTGTTTTTTTTTTATATACAAAAATTGCTTGTCTTGTTGTTGTTGGTTTTCTTCTCCTTTTTGAATGGCCTTCAGCCAGCCCCCCCCCCCCCCCCCCCTACTCTACCATCCCCCTTCAATGACTATTCTCTTATTTCTTTTTCGTGTCATTTCGTTTCGTTTGGTTTTAGTTTATTTACGTGGATTATTTAATGGATTTTGCCGTTGCGGATTTGGCATTGAATTTCCTGTGCGTAGCGAAAACTTTTGTAAATATTGTCTATGTAATTGGAGCGCTCAGTTACTATAGTTGTTAAGATGGAATTATTATTATTATTATTATGATTTCTATGTCTTTCCATGCTAAGTTTAGCAAATGAAATATTTCAAAAATTAATGTGCACACTTTTGGGCAAAGGCATAAAGTCATATTGAAGTTTATTTCACAAAGGCCAGCTCCAGAGGAGCCAGCAAATTTATTAGATTTCGTATTGCTCAGGCGAAGAGATGCACAACGTACAGAAATATTTCTCATTTCAACAATTCCTGTGGTTCAATTGAAGAATTTAATAAACATGCAACAGAACAAGGAAAGTGCATAAAGCTTTCACAAGTATTATTTATATGCTGTTTGCTTTTTGCTGTTTTCTGCTTGGCTGTTTGGCTGTTTGGCTTTTGGCTCAGCCATCAAAATCAGTAACCGCAAAAAAAGAAAATCAAAATCGAAATCGGTATTTAACAATTTTTTATAATTTCCGGTACGACAGCGTCCGCTTTCATTTCCGCTGTCGCTTTGCAACAATTGCAGCGGCAGCAGCAGTGGCAGCGGGAGCAGCAGCGGCAGCTACAACAAGGATAACATGACAAGATTTATTTGCGCGCCATAATTATAAACTGTCCTGTTGGGCGCTACAATTCGAGGTCCTTTTGTGTGTCAGTTCATTTTGTTTACTTTGCCGCACGCCGCACGCTAAATTTGCCAAGCGCAACAAAAAAAAAAAAAAAAAAAAAACCAAGAAAAATATAAAAAATGAAGCCGAATGCCGCTGGCAGCGTTGCGCCTCGAATTGCCCCACGGACACGCAATTGGTGGCAGTTAGCGCTCGCGTCCGATGCGGTGCGCAATTTCTAGGCCAAAGCTCTGTCGGTCAGTTGGGCGGCGCGGCGAGGTAGGCGCCGGGCTGGGGCGTGGCGTGGCAGGCGTGTGCAGGCCGCAAGCAAAGTGCTGGCCCAGAGCCTTTGACAGCTCAACATCAGCGGCAGTCGTGGCGACGTCTGTCCAACTCGTGGCAAATCTGCGAGTGTGTCTCTCTGTGCGTGTGTGTGAACAGCGGGTGTGCGTGTGTGTGTGTGTGTGTGTGTGTGTGTGTGTGTGTGTGTGTGTGTGTGTGTGTGGCGGGTGCAAAAGCTTCTGTGGCTGTTGGCGGCATTAAACACAGCCGTCGTAGAAGTGTTTTGAAATCCAATTACCAGCGCAAATTTAATTTGTTGCTGCACTCGAAAAAGTTGCCAACTTGCCGCTGCCTCCGCCACCTCGCAACGTCCCGCCCGGCCCTAACAGCTCCTACGCTTGCCAGCCAGCTGCCACTGTCCGCTCGCTGATAGGCTATGAAAATTGTTTAGCTGCAATAAAGGGCCAGCCCAAAGGGGAGACAGTTTGGGAACGCGGGCGCTGCCTGTCGAGTGGATATCAGGCACAGCTTTTGCGCGTGTTTTCATTCTGCAGCCGGAGGCGTTGTTTCTGCTGTTGTTGCCCCGCTTGGTGGCATCATCAAGTGGTCAGAGTGCAAAGTTTAATTTGAAAAAGGTTTTTTTTTATTACTATTATTATTATATTGTGTGGGTGTGTGTGTGTGTGTGTGTGTGTGTGTGTGTGTGTGTTTGTGTGTTTGTGGGAGTTGTTCTTGTTGTTGTTGATTTTTTTTTTACTTTTTTCTCTCTCTACTTTCAGTTGTTGCTGAGGGTTGTAGGTGTTGCTGTTAGGTGTTGAATTATGAGTAAAGTTCATGAGCTGCGCGGCGTCTAACAATTTATAAGCCAAATAAAGCCATGTAATGGCCATTGGCGGTTCGGGGCCAGGCACCAAAGCAGACGTGCTCTCCTCTGTATGTGCAAGCGTGTGTGTATGCTCGTGTGTGTGTGTGTGTGTGTGTGTGTGTGTGTGTGGTGAGTAACGTTTGCGCAGAGGGCGTTTGCTTTGCTTCAGTTTGCTTAGCACTTAAGAGCAATTTTTTTTGTGTTTTGTATTTTCTTTTTTTTGGCGGGCCTTTCACTTGTTGTTGGCTATGGCCAAGCTAACAGCTGTAAGGCTCGCAATAACATTTCGATTTAACAGAATTACTTCAGCTAATTGCCCAGAAATCTGTTGCAATGATTGAGCATTAAATATGTTAAGTAACTGGGCAACTCAGTGAGCTGACTGGGCATGACTTGCACTTCGCATTTGTATACTTAATATATATTTCTTTTTTTTTTTTTTTTGTTGTGGCTCTTCTGAGTGGTAATCAAGAAAATGCAGAACCTTTTTTCCAGTTGGGTTCGTTTTAAGCAGATTTAAAAGCTTTGCAATATTCATAAAGCCTTCACCCCACAACATTTCTATTGTTGTCGATTATTGTGCCATGTTTGCCATTTGCCTATTTGCGTTAGTTTGCGTCATGCGTGTGTGTATGTGTGTATCTGTGACTGTAACTGTATCTGTATCTGTATCTGGTTGCCAGCTGCTGCCATCTAATTGTTGGCCGCTGTGTAAAACTGTGCACTTGCCCGTGAAGGCAAAGGCAAATAACAATTGCCTTCACATCGAGGATTCCCGCAGCGTTTTGACCAGCACGAAACGCCTATCGTAACATGAAACTAGCAACACGCGATGCTGGGCTCCCCCGCCTACCAACAATGGACCATAATTTGAGAGCGCGCAGTGAGTGCGAGTCTCGAGTCTAGTCGAGTCGAATCGAGTCGACGCTTAAGCACAATGCCCTACTAAATTACAGTTAATGTTTATTTCTTGGCCCCAATGACAGTCGGAGGCCAGTGAGCATCCAGTTGAGCAGTCGAGCAGTCGCCCAGTTGCCCGGACGCCCAGTCAAGCCCAGGGCTTTGTTTATTCTTCTAATCTGTCTGCCTTTTTATGCGCTACACCTACCGTCCCATCAACTCTCTCTCTCTCTCTCTCCCTACTGCATTTCGATTGTATCTTTGACTGCTGGTGTTGCTGGGTTTTAGTTTTGGTCGTTTGTCCATTGCGATTGCCTTTGCCTTTGTTTTATGCTTCGCTTTCTATGGCTTTGGCTCTGGACAATGCTTTATTGAGTTATGGCTTGCATGCGGATATCCGCAAGCAGAGCGAGACAGTCTAACAGACACACAGAAAGCGCGACAGATAGAGAGAGAGAGAGAGAGTGAGAGAGAGAGAGGGAGGGTAAACAGATACAGTCGCACTTATATAACTAACCAACTTTGTTATTGGCTTTGCATTGAGGTGTCCTGGCCAAGAGACAGCCATAAATTAGCAACATTTTCAGTGGCCCCATAAATTCCAAATATTGCACAAATTCAATCCGAAATATATATAAATACATATATACAAATATATATATAAATACAAATATAAATACTTACCAACACTGCACGAACTGTGCAAGAAAACAAAAGCAAATTGCATTGAGACTTACCTGAAAGAGAGAAAGAGAGAGAGAAAGAAAGATAGAGAGTTTGAATAAATTGATTATTCAGTTATTTACAAATACATATTTGATGTCTATCTATGATTTATAGCAAATTCATTTCAAATTTATGTAAAATCTGTGCTCGCTAGCCAAACCACAAGCAACAATTGCAAATTTCTTTTGACTGCCACAAAAAGAAGGCAACAAAAACATGGAATGCACTTCAAAGGCAGCAGCAGTTCAAAAGGCAATTAAATTGATTTGTAAAATGTATTTTGTCAACAATTGAAATATAATATTTGCCAAACGAAAATATGTTGAGACGAATTTGCAAAATACAAGAAATAATTCTCAAGTAGTAAGAAATATTTCCTTATTGCAAAGAAGTTGCTAATAACATTTGCTGAGCTCAAAGTCTACGCACTTGGCTTGAATTTTACAACATTTAAATATATTTCTAACTCTTAAACAGCAAAGTCAACAACTTTGCAAGTATCTGACCAACTTTAAGTGTTATTTAAAGCACTATTCAACTCTTCCTCCTTTTTCCAGCTTTGCACCGGATAGAAACTTTGCAACTGTCAGTTTGTGTCATTGTACGATTTGAAGTTAAAATGCAATTTGACTTTGTTATTTGATTTGTCAAATTACAATTGTTTCTTTATTTATTTTTTTCCTTTCTGCCTTTGTTTTATAGCTGCAATTTTCTTTGTTTTACGTGGGGGCCTAATTAAGAAACTCATTTGGTGCATAAAGTTTAAAACTTAATCTCAAGCAGCAGAAGAAACACACAACATTTCAATTCAACTTTGGACTAATCTGCGCTTGTCATTGCCTTAATTGCTGACCAACAACAGAAGCAGCAGCGGCAACATCAGCAGCAGCAGCAGCGGCAACAACAGCAGCAATTGGCAGTCAGGTTTTATGCTTTGCTTTTCCGGCTGTACTGCCAATTTAGTTGATGGCTTTACGCCGCTTTTGGCCCTGGCCATAAACACCTGACTGAAGACGAGTCAAACGCGATGCTGCGCCTCAATTTAAACATTGCCTTATAAGAGGTAAAAATGTAGTTGTTACATTTAATTATATTCATATCTTTTGGCTGCCAAACGTGCCACGTAATCCGACAACTTACAAAGCGGATGGGCCGGAGCAGTCTCGTTTCCTCGCCCTCTCCCTCTCACTCTCTCCCTCTTCAGCTCTGTCTTCTCTCGTTTGTGGGCGTGTCGCGTAAACTTTCGGTTCTTGCAAACTGTGCGAAATGTACAAAAATGCTGAACACATGCCAATTACCAAGCGCCGAAAGTGCCGAGGTGCCAAAATGAGGACTAAAGGTAAAAGCCTGCCACGCCTATCGTCCCTCGCCTCAGGCCGCCCGACGCCCGCCGCCCGCCGCACGGTTGCCAGGCAGAAGCTTAAAATGCGCGAATGCCAAACGACATTTACATTTACATACAAAATGCAAAAGGAACTCAGCACGCGCCCTTTACAACTGTATCGCGGGGCAGAGCAAGGGGCTGCGGCAAGGTAAAGGGGTGCCACGTACAGGGGGTTATGGTCGTCATATTTGGGTGCGCTCATGTGAGGAGCACGGATTCGTATTCGTATTCGTATTCGTATTCGCATTCGGTTGAGGCTGCGGATTCGTATACGCCTTGCCTCTGACTTCTGTTCGTGGTGGTGGTGGTGGTTGTTGTTGTTGTTGTTTCTGCTGATGCTGTTGTTGTAGTTGTGTGTTCGCACATTTTATTATTTTTTATGACTTTTGATAAAGGTGCGAAAAAATACACATGTGAAATGCGCAGCACTCGACGGCAAGATGCCCTATAATTAGCTGGTTAATAAAGAAAGGCTAAAAGGAGAGTGCTTCAAACTGGTAACAGGTATTTAGAGCACTAAAGTCTTTATGATAATATCTTGGAAAGGCAAGAGTTGCTCATAATTCTAAATGTTTTAGCTTTCGCTTTGTTGACCTGTATGCCAAATAGCTCGTAGAAGACGACAAGTTAATAAGCCATGCGCAGGGTATGCTCAAAATAGGCAAGTGAAAAATTGGCAATGGGTTTTTCGGGTTTTTGGGTAAGGGTAGGACTTACACGCCGTTACGCGGCAGCTCTCTGGCGGAAGGAAGAAATCAAGGAGCGGCGAGTCAAAAGGCGGAACGAAACAAGCCAGCCATTTGCCATTTGCGTCTTTTTTTTTGCCTTCCTGCCAGGCCTGCCCTGGCCCGCCTCTCAGTCTCAGTCTCAGTCTCAGTCCCCAGTCCCCAGTCCGACACCATTTCTTTCACGCTAACTTGATTTGCAACTCGTATGCGCACACGTCTGATGTGTGAAAGGCAAAAAAAAAAAAAAAATGAGGAAAATAATGTTTTTTTGCCCCACAGTCAGTTTGTTCAATTGTTAAAATGTTTGTCATTGATGTTTTGGGCTTTTGTTACATTCAAGTATATTCCTTCGTTTTCGTTTTCGTTCTGTTTTTTTTTTTCTGTGTAAGATTGTCATCTCGAATTGAGTTTTCCATTTGGAGGCACAGTTTCAGTTTTGACTTAAGTGTTTTGCCAGCTTACTTTAACTGCCTGTCGTTGGTCTTGTCTGCCACTCAGTTCGCAATTCTCCTGTCTACCCTCACGTCCCTCTCTCTCTCTCTCTGTTACTTTCTTTCTCGTCTCAGTTGGCAATCGAATAAATGAATGCGCCTGCCTACTGTGTTGCCACATTCCATTCGATGCCATTCCCCGACTGGCTGTCGCGTCTGTCATACGCCTGGTTTGGCATTCCTGTATTCAGCAATTCCATTCATTTGCAGAGGGCTTTTGTAAAGGCTTTATTATGACTATATTTGTATAATTTGCTTAAAGGCACCACGTTGCTAGCCATCTGATTAAAGAACAGTCACGAATGCCCAAGCCAAGCCAAGCCAAGCCAACGCCGAGT
This sequence comes from Drosophila anceps, assembly GCA_035045945.1. Classification (NCBI taxonomy): domain Eukaryota; kingdom Metazoa; phylum Arthropoda; class Insecta; order Diptera; family Drosophilidae; genus Drosophila; species Drosophila anceps. The sequence goes on from JAWNON010000150.1 coordinate 2,120,446, forward strand.
TGAATTGAAGTTCGTGACGATTTCATCTTTGTTTTTGGTTAAAGGCATGAAAGTTTTGTTTGCACTTCAACTCCGAAACTCAGAAACTCTGAACTCCACCGATGTGAGTGAAAAGTTGTGTAAGCATTTTAAAATCTACCACAAGAGAGTTGGCGAATGGTAATGAAGTTTGGGGAATGGGGTAAATGCTCTCACTATTTGCCAAGTAATTCAACTGATTCCAAAATTATATATCTTAAAGCTGTTTTGGCTTGACGACGCAACTGGGAATCAAGTTCCAGTTTAAAATATATGCAAATTTGATGGCTGCTTCTTATACATCTTAATACATGAGCAGTTGCCCAAAGTTTCGCCAAACAACAACCTGCGTTTCGTATTACAAAAGGTATTTGTGAAACTTAAACTGGAACCATAAATGCTGGTGAAAAGAGTCAAAATTCTTATTTCATTATAAATTCAGTAATATGATCATAAAATCAATCTATAGTTTAGATAACTAGCTTATGTTGCCGGCAAATACTATTCAAAAATTTGTATATTTTCCACAAACTGTTTTTTTCTGCAACGAGAAACCTTAAAAACAAAAATTAAATTCTGCTACAAGTTTCTGCTTACAATTTTTGCGAACTGAACATCCTTTGCACATGAAATTCAACTTTAGACACAGGAAAATTAAGTAAACGCAATTCACGGCATACCTTAAGCCAAAAACTTTTAGCCAAGTTCATTTTGAGCACAGACGCCGGGAGAGAGCCAAAAAAAAAAAAAAAAAAAAAATAGGGGGAAAGAGCAAAAACACATTAAGCCCAGTCCACATATGCAACCTACAGGCAATATATTACCCAACTCGCAGTTTTTATCCAATATTGCAGCCTATGTAGCAGGGCTAAAAAAAAATGTAAAGAGGCATCTCTCACTGCGCCCTCATACATCACAGGACTTACAGTTGGCCGCAAAACTTTGCTGGCCATAAACTGCATTGAAACCGAATCCCAAAAAATGCTGCCAACTTGAAGAGGCCGCAATGAAATGCATTGCAATGCGCTTAAGTTTCATAAGCCTGCGGCCAAAAGCAAACCAGCAAATCTGTGACACACACACAGAGAGAGGGACAGGCTGAGATGACCGCAATGCCACGCCCAGCCCGGCACGGAATGGCTCATGTGTGTTACATACGGCTGTCATTTCGACAGAAAGAAGAAAAAAAAAAATATGAGAATAAGTGAGAGCGGGGTAGGAATTATCGAAAAGTGAATTCAAGGCAATGGCTTTGGCAGCAAGAACTTAAGGGCGGGGTCCACGGAGAGGGGTTGCAATGGGGGTGCAATGTGGGTGCTGTGCACTTTTAGCAATTCATATTGCCAAAGCAGAGGAAGCTGCTGCAAAAGGATATTAGCAAAGGGGGGCAAGTCAAGTTGGTAACTGAAATACGTGTAATAGTTGCACAAAACTCTCGTTTGGTCAGCACTAAAAAACACACACAAACACACCCACACACACCCACATGCACACACCCACACACACACACATGCACACAAAAGAGGGAAAAAGTGTAGGAAAAACTGTTATTTTTGTGTCAAATACTTGGACAACTGTCCACGTACACGTCGAACTTTCGCTGACAGCTGCCACGAGGCAGCGACCCCGCCCACTCACGCCTTAATGCACTCGCTGCAAATTAATATTGCCGTTTTTTCTCTCCCTATCTCTCTCTCTGTCTCTGTCTCCCTGTCTCTCATACGACCTCTGCTATCTCTCGCTTGCTCAGTGGAAAAAAAAAGGAATAAGAACGATAGTTGCACAAGTTGAGATGAGAAACTGCTAAGAAACTTTTTGCGCGTCTGCTGCGCGTTGTTGTCGCTGGTGTTGTTGTTGTCGCTGGTGTTGCACTTGCTCTAGTTGTTGTTGTAGGACAAAAATTAGTTTCTTCACTTATTGAAATGTCAGTGGGAATGTCAGGGCAGCAAAGCGGACGAAGAGACGCGTCGCCGGGCCGGGGCAACTCTCCAGCCAAATTGTAATTTCCACGTCTGCACAACTCTCGAGATCTTCCTTTTAGTCCTGGCGTCAATTTGCTTGAAATGCTTCGTGCCAAATGATTTAGCGTCGCTTTTTTTCAACTCAACTCAGTCCCTTCCACACACAAACACACACACACACATACACCCACGTTTATTGTGTATGTGTGGGCAAAAAGTTTTGGCTTTTGTTTTTTAGCTCTCGCCTCTGGGACTCGAGCAACCTCAGCTGTTTGGCAGCGCGTTCGTCAATTTAACCTAATGATATCAGCGGGTTTCGCTGTTCTCCGGCAAATGAAAAAAAAAAGCAGAAGCGAAGATGAAAAAGGTGCGAAATGAAATTTAAACAAATTAAAAAGGGAAGCTGCTCACAATTGACGCAACATCTATGATAAAAAGACACGAAACAAAAAAGGTTCACGCTTGTCACGGCTAATGAACGCGGCCAAAGTGACAAAGTTACAGCTGCTAACTGAACCACAAAACGGAATACCCTGCGAAATAGCCAGCGGATGTTAGCCATAAATAGTTTTAAATCAATTTAGTCTCAAGTCAAATTGACTTAATGAATGAATACTTTCCTAAAGCTAAGTTGTTGATGTGCTTATCAGTGTATCAACATCAAACATCACGACTTTGCAGAGTTATTTAATCTATCAGATACTCATTATACCCCATCCCAAGTACTCTCTACACACAGGGTATACAAATAAAAAGGTTCTTACGCTAAGTGGCTTAAGCTCCAAATATGTAAGCGTAGGTGCCAAAGTTAGGTTTGCCTCTTATCTGCATTTGCCAATCTAATAAAAAGTCGCGGTTTATATAGATTTTTGGATTTTTGTTCTTTGCTTTTTTTCTTTCTTTCGCTTCTACCACATAAATTAATGTCCTGCGCGCCGCATATTTAAAACGTTTTTTGGTAATTAATCAATTTGATTGATCGTGCGATGCCCAGAAGCTGACTGCACAATATTTTATAGTCACCCGAGAGAGAGAGCCAGGACAACTTGTATAATATTGTGAGTTATGTATTTATAAATATTTAAAATATGCGCATTATTATTCACTTATTAAATCGATTGAGATAAATGGCTTACGCATTGCCTACGCTCAATTAGCATAATAGTAGTCCCATAAACGTAACGAACATGACTTAAATTTCAGCTGCTGCCAGTCGGCTGCTGTCGAGCTGTTCAAAATTGTGAGTTAATAGCTCGTGACAGGTATCAAATCCAACAAGGACCCTAATTAGAGGGCCAACATAAAATTGTTGCATACTTTTTCGGGCTTCATAAGCTGCACACAAATTGCAGCAAAATTTTGTAAATTAGTTACGAATTTCAGCAGCTTGTAATCAGCGTGGACTTGCACAGAGGGCGCCGCAAAGAGGATGTGCTAGAGAGAGAGAGAGAGAGAGAGAGAGAGAGAGAATATGGGAGATAGAGAGAGGTATAGCGGATTGGGCGCTTGCACCACCCACTTAGACAAGCTTCCATTACAGCAGCTTGTCAGAGCGTTAACAGCAATGTGTGCGCCACTGGCCTCCTCCTAGCCACTTCCTGTGGACAAGGCAAAGCTTTTAAATCCCCAAACATGGGGCGCCACGGCTTCAAGTGCTCGCCAGTCGCGGTTACTTAACAGAGTGCAGGTGCGCACAAAAGCTCTTCGCAAAGCTTTTAACGTTATGTTAAGGTGGCAGACGATTTACATTATTTAAGCAGCGCTCGCAGCTTTGTTTGCGCTCTCTCACTCTCTCCCTCTCTCTCTCTCTCTCGCTGTCTGTTTACAGTACAGTTTGACTAAGACGAACTTGCATAGGACAAACTAAGAGCGTATTAACACAAAATAAATTACAAACAAAATATATTGTAGATAATATTATTTAATAATATATCCAATATTATATTGCTTTGCTGATGTAGTATATGAATATATGAAAAAGTATTTAAAGATATCAGACAGTCTTTGTTTTTGATATCAGTTAAGCAATACAAACTGAAGCTTGAAAGATACATTTGGGACAGTAAAAACAACAATATTAATGTGACTAACAAGCCAAGTAAATTGGTTGTAGGTGGAGAGCTATATGTAGTTATATAGAGATCCCAAATCTATAGAATTTTCCACTCAACAAAAAGCCTAATTGAGTTTTTTACAATTCGAATCACATTTTACAGCCATCGTTCCAAAAAAGGTAAAGCAAAGTGATACAGCTATCAGATTTAACAGGTAAATGGCTTATTTTGTCATTGATTTAAAGCCGCTCAACAGCAGCTAATAGTGTTAAACTAACTGCAGAGCTCGGATACAGCAGGCAACGGCTATTCGCATGGGCAAGAGTTACGGATTTCGTGTCCCAGAGGCAGGCAGCCATACAAACACCGGCCTCATTGCAGCTACAAACTTTGCTGGCTTATCAAAACACAACATCGACACATACACACACTCACACACTCACACCCACACACACACACACACACACAGACAGTTGCTGTGCACGTGCCGCAAAGGGAAAAACGTGATGCTAATCGCATTTGGCAGCGACATTTTCAACTTTTTCTGTTATACTGAACTGCGTTTTTCAGTCGAACTGTTGCTAATAGTTATTGAATTTGTTAAGTTTAATGTTTGTTGTAGTCTAATTGAAAACGGCTTTTGTTTGCTCTTTTTGCGTATACGCCGCGTGCTGCTCATTACAAATGCCAAATGCACACGCAGCGTGCGACAATCTGGCAGCAAATTTGATTGCCAGCTTTATTATTATTACTACAAACACACACACACACACACACACACACATGCACACACACATACAAACAGCCTACGCACATGATGACAAATATACACGCTCGAGTGGCACAGAAAACGCTTGAGTTGCTTTTATTTTGGGCAGCTGCTTAGGCGCTGCTTGTGTCTTATGAGAGATTAACAAAGCGTTTAATCTTAGCTTGGCATAAAATGACACAGCACAAGCACACACAAACACACACACACATACACAAAGAGGTTAGATTTAGACTGTGCTGTGCTTGTGTTTTGCTTTATTTATTATGCCTGCCTTTCGTTCTTTTTTTCTCTTTTATTTTTTTTTTTTTTGGTTTTTATTGACATTTACTTGCTTAACGTGCGCCTTGCGTTCTTTTATTTCATGTTGTTGTGGTTGTTATTGTTGTTGTCGTTGTTATTGTCGTAGATTTTATTGTGGTTGTTGTTGTTGGCAATTGTGTTTTGCTACCGCTGCTGCTGTGGCTGCTGCTACTGCTCCTCTTGTTGATGGTATTTCAGCAAAACTGCAATAAAGCGAATTTTTCCACACGTTGCATACTTTTGAGCGCTACTCAACACACGTACACGCACACGTACACGTACACGTACACACATACACACGCAGCGCTACCAGAAACACATACAGAGCGAAAATTGCAGTTACTGCCGCGACGGAAGCTGCTCGTGAATTTTAAAACAAAAAACTTTTTATACACATTTTTCACATTTGTTGGCTGCCAATTCGTACAGCGCTCGGGCAGTGATTGGAATTATTGTTCGATTGTTGATTAAATTCGTTTGTTTGGCGAATTGTTTAATTGCAAAATGGCATAAAATATACGCACGCAGGCTCGCGCACACAACACACACGCATACAGACACACATACACACACACACAGGTAAAATTGTGAGTTGATTATAAAACGACAGAGCAAAAGTTAGCGCAACACTAGCAAAATAGCAGCAGCAATGACAGCGGCAAGCGGAGCGAAGCAACGCGACAACGCAATCAAAGCTTTCGCAGCTGGAAGTCTAACAGTGGCAGCAACAGCAGCAGCAGCAGCAGCAGCAGCAGCAGCAGCAGTAGCAGCAGAGTAGCAGCTTGGAAAGCAAGCGAAAGCTGCGACGCAAAGAGCGAAAGATGCGCGACTGAGCGCAGTCGAAGAGCGTAAAGAATAGGTAAAGCGCATGCGCCGCGTCAAAAATGCTGGAAAAGAGGGGCCTGTGTATAGTGGAGAATGGGAAAGAGAGATAGAGAAAGAGAGAGAGAGAGGGATGGCTGTTATGCGGATTATGTGTCAGTGTAACAATGGAAGTTTTATTGCAATTAACAGCGCTGAGATGTTGTCTTAGTGTGCGTGCGCCTGGGCTGCTGCTGGTGGTGCTACTGCTGCTGCCCAATGATGCGTGACTGCATTGAAGTGGACGCGACATTTTTGCTGCTGCGCCTCATTAGTGTCAAGGCAAAGAGATCAAAATTGGCTTTAAGCGTGCCACAAGTATGCACATTACATGCCTCACATGCATTATGCATGCCACGCCCACACACACACACACACACGCACACACACACAGACACAGTCACAGAGCCAGCATTAGCCGGCTTGACAAGCCGGGTCGTGCCCCGAGTCCAAGGCGACAAAGCAGACAAAAGCGTTGAGCGGCTGCACAGCAATTTAATATGCAGCCAGAAAGCACTTGCACATTTTGAACATCGTCATCATTAGCATCAACATCAACATCAACATTATCATCGTCATCGTCATGATTATGAACAGTAGGCAGGCAGGCTGGCTGGCAGCGGCGTTGACGTTGACAAGGCTGCAAGCCGAGGGAGTTGCAAAAGAGAAAGTTTTTCCTCTTTTTTCAAGGGGGGCAGCTTGCAACTGTGTATGCTTAGGAGTGTGTGGTGTGTGTGTGTGTGTGTGTGTATGCCATGCCTGGCAGTTTGTTTTTAATCAAGGCAAAACTGGGTCAGTTTGGGCTGCAACTAAAAATATCATTTATGTAGCTCAGCCAAATGCGCCAGTTGACTTTCCCTCCTCTTCATTTTATTTATTTATTTTCTTTTTTTCCTTCTTTTTTTTGTGAATGCATTGTGTACCCAAATATAAATACATATACATATATAGAATATGCATGCACATATTTGACTATTTTACACTCACACACACACACACACACACACACACACACACAGGCTCACTTATACAGTTACCATTGGATGCTGTGTTAATTGCTACACAAATTCACGGCACTCGCAACTGTTAACGAAGAGTGCGACTGTAAGCTAACAGAGCGCTGTTAGCGCTCTAACAGCGCCAGTTAAAGTTCTGTTAAAGTTGACCCAGTTGCCTGCCTATAAATAGAGCGCAGTATACAGTTGCCTTCTGCGATTGGGGAGGCGAGCTGACAGACTCCACTTTACAGAAGCTGCATGTGGGCTGGGCTTTATGATGGATTTCGGGCCATTACGTTGCAGGCAATTGGCAGCACAAAGGCTTATGCGAATTAAATTGGTATTTATAAAGAGCTTAAGACGTTTGAGCGACAGAGACAGAGAGAGAGAGAGATAGAGAGTGAGAAAGTATATTGAAAACTTGATGGATAAGTTTTAAGCCGAGGCTCGAGGTGCTTTCAAAGCAATCAACAGGCCGTTGAACTGCCTTCGATTCGTGATTGAGATAGCTATTAAAAGTTCTACAAAAGTTTGGGTTATTTCTATGGAAAAGTTTAGCTGCGGATTAGCTGAATATACAAGAAATATAAGTTTAGCTATGAGTTCGTAAAATATTTGGGTCGTAGATTTTCAGATAAATACTTATAGGACAGCCAAAAAGGAATTCAGACAGTTTTAAATGTCTCAGATAATCATAATCAAGGCATAAGCAAAAGGGTTTTTATCTCTGTTCTGTTATATAAATAACACTTACCTCTGACGATGTGAGATAGCACATGCGCGAATCGGTGCTCTCTATAGAGGCCTGTTGTACAATTCCATAGCGTGACTCGCGATCGCTCAAATACTCTGATCGCAAGCTATCCTGACGTATAAACTCAGCACTGTAAAGAGGAAAGAGAATTCATTAACATATATTTGATGGACTCAAGAGGTACAAATAATTACCGTTGCTCCAAGGAGTCAGCGCGTGCACTCTTATAACCGGAATCATTGAGGCTGCTGTCTTGTCGCAGCGATGGCAGCGAGTCCCAGGGCGAACGCTTGTGACCGGAACCGGCCATTTGTTGGGCCATCATGCCGTGCCCGGAACCGGAACCAATGGTCGAGCTGCCCGAACGCCAGCCATCCGAATGACGGAACCATTGAGCACGTGCCGATTCACCAATGCAGCTGGCACAGCGAGAATTCGAGACGCTGTAATGACATATCCAATTTGTATAGTGATTCACTCATACTATTCGAATGTGACATTTACCTAGCATTGTGATCGGACAGATAGCCGCGATCCCTTTCGCGTTCGCGCTCGCGTATCAACTCGTTGCGATCACTGTAATAGCCATCCCGGTCACGATCGCGTTCCTTATCGCGTATGGTGGATAGGGGGCGATGCGGCGGCAGCGGCAAGGTTGAAGATTTGGCATTGGCTAATGGGAAAACCGAAATCAAATTATTATAATTTACATGTATATATCAATTATATGGAAACTAATTGAAACACAACAGCTAAAGGCAAGCAAATGCATTTCAGTTGTCTTCGAATATATTGCTCAATGGGGTTTTTTATTTAGGATAGAATTAGTTAAGAGACGTGCATTCAATGGAACTACTTACGCCTACGTAGTGGATATGGGCTGCGCTGTGTTGATCCTGGTAGGCTTTCAGCGAATTCTGATAATAGTTGTTGTTGTTGTTGTTGTTGTTGTTGTTGTTTGGTGGTGGTGGTTGTTGTTGATGGTGATGTTGTTGTTGTTGTTGTTTGTTGTTTTGTGACAATTGTGTTGGTTAATTGTGTGTGCGAGAGCGCATGATGAGCGTTTTGTGATATGTATGGATAGCATTTAAGTTTTAATTATTTAAATATTTATATTAAAAGAGACAGAGAGTAAAAGAGCAGCTTACGATAGCAAAAAGACAAATTATAGAAAATCACATGAAGAATTATGAAAATAGTTTGTTGACATTAAAAACAAAACTATGCTGCATAACAGTTAGAAGAGAGCTGAGTTGAAGGAAGTTAGAAGGGCGATAGTAAATCATAGTTGAGGGCTATATCTATTGAGGCTATTGCTACAAGAGCAGACAGAGTAACTAAATACTTTTCTTGAAATATAGGCATTGATAGCTCGGCAGTTTCTATGCATTTAGCTAACAAAGACATTCTGATTTCAGCACAAATTCCATTTGCCAGCTAATCTGAACACCCCAATGAAAGGCAACCCACATTAATCAGATTATCCCCGACCAGCTGGCTAAACGGTATGCCAGTTAGACTTTTCTACCCCCGTTCTATCAAATTCAAATGTTACATGAAAAAAAAGCGACTTGATTGGAGACATTGACGAGGGCACGAAGTGAAAACAACAGTCGAGCTCAAGCTAATTAAAAATTCGATTAGAGAGGGGGCGTACAATAAACTGATAGCAAGTGGGTGGGTGGTGGTTAAAAACAAGAAGTAGAAGAGCAAGAACAAGACGAAATGTTCAGCTACAACAACAACGAGAGAACAAAAAGTTTAGTTCAAACTAAATTGGCTACGAGTACAGCAAATCGAACGGAATGTGAACCAAAAGCGAAAACCTAAGCGAAACCAAACCAAAAAAAACTAAACAAAAATGAAGCCTTCAAAAGCGTTTAACCAGAGCAACTCACCCAGATTCTCCATGCTCTGGGAGAGTAGAGCCTCAAAGGTGTGCAGGCTATAGGACTCGGCGTCCATGCCCTTGGCAAGCGTATTACGCAAATGCATCTCGTACTCCATGAGCAGCCGCGAGGTGGGGCTGCCCGGTGTGGGCGTTACATTTGGCGCCTGCTGATGCTGATGATGTTGATGCCTGGATGCACGCTGCTGTGGGTGCGGCGGATGCGGCTGATGCGATTGCTGCTGTGGATGCGACTGCTGCGGCTGCTGCTGCTGGCCATACGACTGATCCTGATCGGAGTTGCCATTGCTGGAGCTAGGCGTGGTCGCATAGCATTGGTTGTCGAACATCACGTTATCCGATGGCGGCGAGCCCTCAATGCAGCTGCGCTCGCGCTCTCGTTCCAATTCCAAATACAGATTGCGCGGCGGATAGCCGCGACCAATTTCATGCGACGATCTACCCAAAATCAGGAAAAAAACAAACGAATTTAACGAAAGAGCTCAAGCGATTTCCGGTCACAAAACTCACCTCGAGCCGGAGAAGCGCGACGACTGACTGCCGCTGTTGCGGCCCAAGGTATTGTTGTTCATGACGTGATGGCCGCCGCCACCGCCACCGCCACCGCCACCGCCGCCGCCGCCGCCTCCACCGACGCCCACGCCCATGCCCATGCCCATGCCCATGCCGTGCTGATGCATGTGCTGAGGCCCCAGCGTTTGTGCGCCATTCGCATTGTAGTAGTTGTAGCGGCGTCGCCCCATCTCCGGCGATGTGACGGGGCTCTCAGTGCTGGGCATCGGCTTTAGCATGCGCTTTAGTGTGCTCGTATCGACGTTCATGTCCTCGGTGCTCTTGGTCTTGCGTCGTGTATTGTTGTTGATTACGTTGTGCTGGTGGTGCATATCGTGCGAGTGCGCGTCGCGTGTCTACGAATGTGTGTGAACGATAGAGAGATAGGTTAGGTGGTTGGCGCAGACAGTCAACTGGCAACAAAGCTGAGCCAGGTGAGAGACTTTCGCCTGGTCGGCTCCACTTACCATATCATCGTTGAAATCCTTGGTGCGTGTGCCGGTTGATTTGGTGGAGGTGCCCACGCTCTGATGCAGTCCGCCACCAACCTGTGTGCCCTCGCTCTTCGACAGATCCATATCCATTTGGCAGGCGCCAGCATCGTCTGGGCCCACCTGTGAGCCCACATGATTCTGTGAGCACATGTCCGAGCCGCTGCCCACGCCAGTAACAATGACACCCGGTGTGTTGGTATTGACGCCCGCATTGGTCACCATAGAACCATCTTGCCCTTTAAGCTGACGTTGTAGGGTATCTGTCGATAAGAAGATAGCGAGAGTGAAAGAGAGAAAGTGGGGGAAAAGAGAGTTGAGCGGATGATTAGGATCGTATATCAAATCAGAGCATGCAACAGTCGTTGCACAGTAAAACAAAACCAATGATAAGTTATTGAAAATATTTTAGTTTCAACTAATTTCAATCTGAATAAATTGTATTGTTATCAAGTTGACTTAAGGTCAGAAAACGTAAAATATTTCTTAAGCTTCATCGCAGTTCGATATGAACCAGTTCAAACGGCGTTGATAACCGATTCAATGATTGAACTAATTTCATTTCAAAATATGATGGTTTACTCTAAATTAACACTTTCTATATTATGAACATTTTATATACAAATTAACATTAGTATTAGTGTATTTCTTTAGCTGTTCTCTAGTTTCTAAAGTTACTTACCGCCTCCTTGAACCACGCCCGGCCCACCGCTAGCCACATTATCATATAGCGAAGTGCTGCTCACGGCGCTTACAACTTTGCCCTGTTGCTGGCCATCGACATCGGTGATTCTGTGGGAGCCGACATTACGCGGCAATGTGGATGAACCTGCAATGAGTATGGCGATGAGATTTGATGGGTGGGATGCGGTGGATTTGGCTCCTAATCTCTAACTGTATAGACTTTTGGGTAGAGTGGGGGGTACATTGTATTACTTATATTTATATATGAAGAGACTATGCTAAGCGTAAATCAAACGGTAAACTAGAACATCTATACAGGCAGAACATGCCCCATATAGAGAGCGAGAGAGAGAGAGAGAGAGAGAAAAAAATAGAGATCATCGCGTTAAAGCAAGTCTTTCGAAAAAGAAAATATGAACTGGAAACGTAAAGCAAAAGAGGAGCAAAAAAAGTATTGGGATAGTACGAGTCGGAAAAGCTCGTTGACTGAATTGACTTAACCGATTTGCTTATAGTTCGATCTGGCTGAGAATTGGTTTAAGTTTGGCTTAAGTTTTTTTTATTTTTTAGTTTTTTAGTTTTTGGATTGGTTTGTTCTCTCACCTCTAACACGTGGATCGGTTCTCAAGCGCGCATACTGCTCGGCGGACATGCAGGTGCATTGGGGCTCTTGGCGCACGCGCGACGGCGACGCCGGAGTGCTGAGAGGCTTTCGCTTGGCCTTCACCTTGCCCTTGCCCGGCGGATCCAGTTTCAGGGAGTAGCTCGACGAGGCCTTTCGTGAAAATTTGAAAGAAGGCGACTGTAAAACGTCGCACTATCATTAGGTTAGTTGATTGGGATTACAAGGTTCTGTGTGTGCGGTTTCTGCTTTCTCTGCTTTCAAAATTCTTCTCTCTTTAACTGTCTAGATTGATACAGATCTTATAGATCTATATAGCTGGCTCAAGTCGTAGCAACTTGGCGAAAAATAGCCGTACTAATGGCTGTAGCTGTTGCAGCTGCTTAGTGTGTGATTTATAGAACTTAGAGAACTATTAGAAGAGTGCATAGAGTTTACATAGAGTAGTACAACTAGAGAAGTGCTCAAGCCTTGAGTACATATATTGATATTTTATATAGATTTATTTTAGTTTAGATATAGAAGTAGATAGTTGATTAAGTGAAGTAGACAAACATACACATACAAGCATTACTTAGTTAGTTAGTTAGTTAGTAGTTACGAGTTTAGTTAAGTTTGTGAAGCCTTAAGAGTGCATTGCATTAAGCAGGGTATTCTTTACTTTAAAGAGCTAATCTCTGCGCAGTGAAACTCGAGGAAGCATATTAGGGCGCTCAGCGCACTTAAAACTAATTTGATTTGATTTGATTTCTGCGAATAACATTTGAACTTTCAACTTAGCCTAGCAATTTTTAACACTTAGCTTTAAATATATATATATATATAAATATTAATTTTTGATTAATTTGCTGCAAGAACAATTATTGTGAGCCTGTGCGTGTTGCTTCGATTTTGATTTTGATTTCGATTTCGATTTTGGTTTTGGTTTTAGAAACCTTAAAACTATTTTTCAAGAATATATTTTCTATTTATTTTATTTGGCCTTCTCTTTTGGCACTTGGCTACACTTAACTGGTTAACTGTTTATTTATCGCCTCTCTTGGCGATTCTCAAACGTAGCTTTTAGCTACACTCTTCTACTTCCTAGCGCTGCTAGCATTTGATACGATTCAAAAATTTTGCATTGTTTTTGAAAGTTGTTTCGATATTTGATTTTCGTTTGCGTATTTAAACCGCCCACTTGGCTGGGGATTAGGTTGTTTGGGGCTGGGGTGGGTAGTTGGGGGACTTAGGGCTCATCGGAAACGGTTTGCAGTGGATAGGTAACGGTATTGTAGTAGAGGATACGTGCGATTGTTTTAAAGCGTTTTGCGTTTTTCTTTTGCATTTTCATTGTACGTTTCGGCAATTCGATTTTAATACAATTATCATTCAATTCATTAAATTTTGCATATTTGTATTCGCAATTTTCAATTCATTTTTATATATTTATGTTTATTTAAGGTTTTATTTTTTGTTTTTTTTTTTGGTTTTTTGTTTTTTTTTGTTTTTTCGCACGTGTCAAATGCAAACGAATCGAGTTGAAAATATATATTTATACATACATAAATATATAGTTAAGAGAGAGAGAGAGTAGTTAAATAAAATTGATGTTAAAGATAATAAAAGCAATTCGGGTGGGACAGAGTTTCATAGATAGTAGATAGATAGATAGAATTGTAAGTGGTGTACATTTAGAAATGTATTCAAAATTGTTGTTGTTATTTGGTTATTTGTTTGTTGTTGTTGTTGTTGTTGTAGTAGTTGTTGTTGTTTTCGTTATTGTTGCGTGTAAAGTATTCAATTTATTTTGTTGGTCGTTTGTAGATGTTGTTTTCGACAACATATGTTTTCGTTGCATTTCAAATTCAAGTACGACATTTGGTAAATTTTTGTATTTTATAAGTATTCAAATGAAATGCATCAAAAATGAAAGATTTGAAAACGAATTTAGTTTGTTTTTTTTTTCATATATATATATAAATTGTTTGTTTGTTTTTTTTTTTTGGAGTGTTTCGAGAATGAATTCGAAAATGATTAGAAGAGAGAAAAAGAAATGAAAGAATATATAATATAAATACATTTAACAAATTTTAGTGGGTGTGCGTGTAACTGTATGTGTGAGTGACGTCAGTAAGTGTGTGAGTGTGTGTGTGTGTGTGTCTATGTGTGTGTGGGTATGGGTGTCAATGTATGTGTGCTTTAGTTAAATACAAGTAGTTGTTGAAAACCTTTAGAACTTTCAAAATACACACACACACAAAAAGAATTAATAGGAACTTTGAACACTTATGAGTTTGTTTTTTACTGGGCATCAAGTGGCTAGTATTTAACTGGTATTTAACAGGTATTTATTTGGTATATAATACATATAACTGTTATGGTATGCGTGTACTGATAGCGAGTCATGTGATAAACTGGGTTGAGAAACTTGTGATAGAGGAGCGTACACAGAGAGCGAGCGTTTTGGTTGGCGGTAGAGTAGGAGGGTTAAGACACATAGAAGTGAAAAGCTTACAAAACAGTAACGACACTTAAGGACACTGTTATGTGTATATATATGTGTGTGTGTGTGTGTAAGAGTGAAAGAGAGAGATAGAGAGTGTGTGTGTTTGTGTTTGTTTGGGTGTATGCAAGTATGTATGTAGGTAGAGTTCTTACACATGCCCGAAAAAGGGAAACGCTACTTGAATGGGAGTATTTCAAAATTTCAATACATTTAGAGGTGGACTCTCTCTATATATATATATGTATATATATATAAATGATTTGATCATTAGAGAGTTTCTTTCTCTGCTGTGATAGTTCGAAAAAAAAGTTATTTATTAGTTATTTAATAGCAGTAGTTAGTCTTAGATAGCAGCAGTTTGTATTTAGTTGTTGAGTTTGTAGTACTGTGTTCTTGTGACAAATAAACAATATGAAGCGATACTAACGTATTTTTTTACAATGTAAGATACCTGCAACAAATGAGGCGCAAAGTAAGAAAAGAAACGAAACAATTATTAGATACTAAATCCAGACAGTTTATGTTGACTAAATGAGTGAGTGGCAAATGTTGTTGTTGTTGTTGTTATTGTTGTTGTTGTTGTTGTGGGGGTAGCTAGTGTGTGTTTGTGTGTGTGTGTGTGTGTTCAGAGATCGTACAAGTACAAGTCTGGTAAAGAAATTGATCGGAAATGGAAGTAGAAGTGAGTTTGATTAGCTTTACATACGGTTTTAAGTTTTACATTTCTCTCATTTTCATTTTCATTCTCATTCAATCTCTGATCAGTTTCTCTTGTGTTTATACTTAATTCAACGTGTAGAAGCGGTTTAAGCACTACTATATATGTATGTATTACTTTAGAATTGTTGTCCAAATTGTTTATAAAATGGATATTAGAAACGAGAGGAAAACAGAATCTCAATACAAAACATAAAAATAGATTTTTCAAGTACGATACCAAATTTTGCGACAAGTTAATTGATTATTCAAAATATATATTTATATGTCGGATGTTGGTCAACTAAGAACGAGAATATATATATATAGTATATATACTTATACAGGTATATTAAACGGGAGCAGTTCTTGTTTAAGCAGTTTAGAGAGCGGTGTCTGTATCTGTGGCAGTGGCTGTGTCTATCTGTCTGTCTGTCTATATGTTGTGTGCTCGGTGACAGTGACTGTGACTGTGACTGCGACAGTGACTACGACTGATACTGATACTGATATTGATACTGACTGTGACTAATGGCATGGCATGAATTGAAGCTATTGCGCGTACTTTATATGATTTTACACATTTCATAGCTGTTGAAGGAAGTTTTCCAGTAATTTTGAAAAATATATTCTTTTATATAGTTAGTGGTTTATGGAACATTAGCATAACGAACTTGCGCCGCATCATCATTAATTCAACATTCATCACGGTCGGTCATCATCACAGCATCATCAACTTGTTGTTTGCATTTGTGGCAGCTGTTCTGGCAGCATAGCAACTGCCCGAAATGCTTGTTACTTGTTAAATAGTGTATGTGTGTGTGTGTGTGTGTGTGTGTGTGTATATTGCTTTAGTGTTTGTATTTTGTGGTTGTTGGCTGAGGTGGTTCTTTGGTTGAGGTATCAGTTGAGGTGGTTGCTTGTCATCGTCGCGTTTGCAATATGCAACAAACTGTAAGAGAATACTTACACAGCATTCCCGAAACTGTTTGGCATCGATGGGCGATGTGAAGTTGAGGCCCCAAGTATCGTTAGTCATTGGATCCTTCCAGTAAACAAAGCATTCTGATGCCTGGCCAATACGTGTGCCTGCAAATACCACACACACACACACACACACACGCAGAGAGATAATACAATTTTCAATTAGCAAAGGTAAACATTGTGAGGGAGCAGTTTCTCACCTGGCTGCACAAGTCGCACGTCGAGTATCTTGTCCACCTGGCTGTTGTACGCGGTGATGTGAAAGATGCACTCGGGCGAGTCCTGAATGCAGGTAATGTTAACAGGAACCAAATCTTCAGACACTTGTTGCCACTTGACGGTGCCGGCGCCGCTTGCCGATACGTGAAAGACCTCAGCCCACAACCTGAACGAACTAGGCGTTGGTTAATAAAACGTTTGTTGACAAATTGATTATTGCAAAAGTTGTTGGTTGTTGGTTTTGGTTCATCCAATTGAGAATTTGGTGGAAATTTGTGGTTGAGGAAGTTTGATTTTGGAGGATTGATTGAATTGAAAGTAAAATCAAAGTAGGAAGCACGGTTTGACAGTTGTTGTTATAGTTGTTGCAGTTGCAGTCGTTTAGGAAGGAAAAGTTGTTGCAGATTTGTAGTTGTTGTAGTTGTAGTTGTAGTTGTAGTTGTAGTTGCGCCCAACAATTTAGATTAGGCAGTGTGGGTTGTGTGTTGGTTGTTGAAAGTGTAGGCAAAAAGTCGAAAGTTTTTCGTTTGTTAACATATTAGATTATTTTTTTTTGTTTTGTTTTGTTTTTTTTTTTTTTTTGAAAGAAAGAAAACCAGAAGAAGAACACAATTAGTTAAATTACAAAAGTTGATCGAAATAGCGAATTCAATGGTTTTTGAGTTAGTTGTTTGTTATTGTTATTGTTGTTGTTGTTGTTGTTTCTTTCCATACATATTTACAGCCAGTCGGAGAACAAAAGAGTCAACTACTAGAGTATAGAGGATATATTGCGACTGCGGCTGTCTATGCCAGCCACGCCCACTCACCTTAAGAGATGTCCATCGCGACGACGAGAGCTCTGCCAGGGTGAATCCTCATAGCGATAAGCCTTGCGCATCAAAGGCGCACACGAACAGCTCAATTTGTTGCCCATGGCGCAGTTAGCACAGCCCGCCGCAGCTCCTATTCAAAGTTAAACAGAGAATGATCAGTAATTGAGAGTATGCAAGCTATGTCAAAGAGAGACTTACCTTTACCAGAGGCACCCCGATGTCACCACATGCCGCTCACGTCCGCCTGCGAGAGCGCCTGGCCGCGATTTAGCGACTGCGAACGTTGATTATGCCGATGGCCGTGGTAGCGACTACCGCGCTGTAGGTTGAAGAGAGAGAGAGAGAGAGAGATTAAGAAACCTGAGTTAATATTATAGATAACAGAGGTTACTACTGGGCTATAAATGAAGAAGTTATATTAAGTTAAATTTATATTGATATTTGATATCTTATAGATTGCTTAAAACTCAATTGCGTCAAGTTTAATTTGAGTTTATTTTCATGGCCAACTCTATAGTAAAGAGTATATATTAAATATTTTATATAGGTACTGCTCTAAAATGAGAAGTTTGTGTTAACAACAAACAGATCCAGAATCAGAGATCAATTCAAATTTCAGCTCATTGTTATCTAAAGCCTAGCCATACACTTAGTCTTAACCTAATCAAATTTGTTTCTTTAAACTTTGACTAGAAATACAAAAAATTGGCTTGGGATTATTCTCATAGTCGTTCTACATTAGGACAAGTCATATACATGTTATTTATGATTATTTTCATATGCTTTTCACTAACATAAACTCTATATTTTTATATGTGAACTTAACAGCTGAATAGCATCCGGATTTAGTGCAAACTCTTACCTATATCAACTGCAAATAGATAATATTTTTAACAGAATTTTCTAGACAACCTATTTGCCCTTGTTTAAGCTGCAAGTAGACATACATATAAGACAAATACTAATTCATCATTTGGACTTAACACGCAACATGTGCCGGATATATGGCCTGAAGAATTTCAATGCAAGACATATTGCATATTTCAAATAGGTGTTTAAGCTTAAAGCATAAATTAGACAACATTGAGCCACACACACACACACACACACACACCCGCACACACACAAATACTTAATCACCCAGGTCTTTGATCAATCTATGGAACAACCCACGCCGGCTACAGCCGCTGGCTATTATCACCAACACGTCTCGCGCGCGTTTTTTGAGGTGCGAACGCAGCGAGTTCAACGCTATTGCTGACCAAAATGCACGCTGCGCGGCTGCCTCATGCTGCAGCGGCTCTAGCGTGTAGGTGTCAACAAAAAACAAATGAAAAAAAACACACAAAATAAAAGAAAAAAAGAGAAAAATTAAAGAGACAACAAAAAGAAAAAGAAAAACACATGCACCTCAGAGATTTCTAGCGCTTTGAAGTTTTGCTTTGATTTAGATCTTTATGATTTGATCTGATCGGTGAGTTTTATGTTCTTTGACACACACCAGCACACACTCACAGATGTTGCACATTAGAAGTCGCTGCTGTCGCACTTATTTATATGAATTTAATTTTAAAATTCTTCTGCTACACCTTAAATATAAGACTATATATATACATATATGTATATATGAACTATGTGTATATGTATGTATACAATAGACTTTTATTTTAATTTTTCGGCTGTCTGCAGCCTGTTGCTGACCACATTTGTTATTTATTATATATATATATATATTTGTTTATATATAATTTTGGCTGTTATCTATTTATGTTTGCGGCCTTTGAGCGTTGAGACAAACAGACACCTGTTTACGACCTGGCTGCGGTCATGGGTTGCGTTTAATTATTGTTTATATAAATAATCGAAATAATGTGTGCCACAAGAGCATTCGGAATACACGCCACAGACTCAACCAAACAACTAAACACACAAATCGGGCCAAAAATCAAAGCGCATTTTCATTCATTCATTCAGTCGCAACGTAACGCGAACGAGACTCTTTCGGTCTCTCTCGCTCTGCCGCTCTCACTATGTTGAGCAGCTCTCCACATCAACTGTAAATCTTATGCAGCAGCCTCATTGTCTCCACACGATCTCAAGAGCTGGCCCGCTCGCCCACACACACAGCAGCTGCCGTTGCGCTCAAGAGCTGCAGAGAGATCTGTCCGATAACCAGACGAAAATTTGTTTGCCCCGCTTGCGGCTGCTGCTGCCCCATCAAGTGGATGCCACACACTGCACGTGTTTGCTTGCTGGCTTTGCTTTTTTTTTTATTTCTCTTTGTTGAAATTTATTTTTAAAATCAATCAAATAGCGCTCAGTCGCTCAATCTCAATTGTCGCAGTGTGCTCATCAAATCGCAATAAGGAGTGAAGGTGGCGACAGCTCTGCCCATTTTTTGGGTCACACTTGCCACACAGACGTTGCCCCATTCAGCAATTGACAAATTGGACTGGCAGCCAGTGCGATTGACAGCATGATAGAGTAAGAGATGACTAAGGTTTGATTACATATAGAACGCTTGGCGGCTTAAGAGCTCTAATATTTGTGCAGCATAAGAGTCGCCAAAGAAATTCTTAATAAAAAAAATTAAGTGAAGCGAGTTTGTCTATAAATATTCAATACACTTTAATGGTTGGCAAAGGGTTAGATGAGCAATAGCTGTGTGTTATAGACAGCAGCAGGCCTGGCAAGTCTACAAATGATGAGCTGAAGTGATCTAGTCTAGAAGTGTCTAGCTTAGACTTAGCGCTTTAAGCTGAGACATCAACTTAGAGAGGAACTTTTGACATAAAACAAACAACAAATTGGTATAAATATAAAACTTAGAAGACAAATCTTATTCGCGAAGAAAGTGTAGCGTAGTTTAGACAAGACTTGAAGTCAGGTAGACTTTGAGTGAATCTTTTCGGGACTTAAAAACTTGAACTACATTTGAACCAGCAACGAACAAATTTTGCTAAATTCTTATTAATTTGTTTACAAAAAATATCATTTAAAACTGAAATTTCTAGATTAAAAATTTGAAATTAAATAATTTTTATAGATGAGTAAATGATAATTTGGGAAAGAAAAACGAAGACAAAATAGATTTTTAAATCTGACAAATTTAATTACAGACTAAATGAATAAATAATAATAATATAATAAATAAAAGAACTAAAAAAAATATAAATAAAATAGAAAAATTCAGAAAATTTATATTATATACATTATATATGTATATATATATATATATATATTTTTTTTTTATATAAATATGTATATTAATTTTATATATTTGAAAAGTTTCTGCAGCTTTGCCAAATCTGTATAATGTGCACTTACAGACAAGCTTAGCAGAACCAATTAGAGAATTATTAATAGATTAAATATGAATTTAGATACAAGCCCCAAGTTCTTCTCTTCGAACTAGATAATCAACTGGAAAGTTCTGGAATGACTCATTTTCCATATTTTAAGGCTAACGAACGAGCAAAACTTCACCAGCAGCGGCAAATGCGCTCGTAAACAAATATATATAAAATCACAATAAACAGTTATTTCTATATAAATTTGATCTTTGGCAACTGATGGGCTTATGAATATGTTAAAGTTGCTGTTATTATTATAGCTATTGTTTTGCATACACACCTCCACGTGGCCCCAGCCATCGGCATTCATTTTGACGGCTGCCTCGACACTTTCCTTGGCACCCATTGCGTGTTTTTTAGTTGTTTATGTTTGGTTTGTTTATCCCGTTATTGCTAGTTTGTTGTGCTTGATTGTAGTCGATTGCAGCTACTGCTGTAGCAATGTTTATCTTGCGAATATTGCTTAGGCCTGTGCGAATTGTGCACTGGAGAGTGGAGTCGACGACGCGACGAGTAAGTTCGAGCTGGTGTGGGCGCAGTAGCTGTAGCTGGAGCAGGAGACAAACAGCAGCTGTCAGATGTTATTTATTTTGGTGCTGCGGCTGGACCAGGCACCAGATGAACCAGAGCCACAGTCTGATACCCAGGACCTCCAGTGGCGTCTGCGTCTGAGTTGTCAGCAGTTTGAGCGTGAATCGTGAATTGGTCTCGTGCAATATAAATATTGAGCGGATTGACGTTGACGTCGCTGCTGCTGCTGCTGCTGCTGCTGCTGTCACGCACACACAGACACACTCACGCATACACCTCTCTCTCGCAATTTTGTGCGCTCTTGCTCTCTCTCACTCTCTCACTCGCTCCCTTTCTCTTTGAGTATTAGTGAACGACGGATGCTGTTGTTGAAAGCGGCTTTCAATCAGCTTTCGTCCAGTTGAAAACGTCTGTTGTAAGCAGTTAAATAATAGAACAGGCAGAGCACCTCCTCCTGTGCCGACTCCTTTTATCCTTTGTATCCTATATGCTATATGATTGTTGTATGTTTTATTAATGCAGCCTGGAATGTGGCTGCCTTTCACAATGTCACTTGAAAATTTCACTTTTGGTGCGTTTGCTTTTGCTTTTGCTTTTGTTTAACGGTGCGTATGAATAATTTATTTGCTTGCAGTTTTCTTGCTCTTTTCAGTTATAAATATTTATAATAGTTACTTTGTGCCTGTTTCGTTTAGGTTATGATTTCATTTAGTATATATATTTATATATTTACTCTTTTGTAGCAACAATCTGTGTGCTGCTGCTTTTGATTTGGCAACGCCTTTTGCCTATTCGCAAAAAACACACACACAAAAAAATTGTTCTTTTCCTTCTTTTTACTTTTTTTTTTTTTGTTGACTGCAATTCCTGGTGCGCTTGTATGTATGTGTGTGTGTGTGTGTGTGTGTGTGTGTTTGTGAGTATTTTGTTTGTTATTTATTTATGCCTTTAAATTTGCTGTGCTGTAAGTGTTTTTTAATTTTATTTTATTAATATTTATTTAGATTTTTTTTTATTCACAGGAGCAGCAGCGGCAGCAATAGCAGATGATGAGGACATGTCGTCGCTCTGTGGATTTGTGTGTGTAGCTGCCTTCTGGCCTGCCAAAATACCTACAAAACTTAACGAAACGAAATGTTTTCACTTGACGAAGCACAGAGAGAGAGCGAGAGAGAGAGAGAGAGTAAGCAGAGAGGCAGCAGGCAGCGGCAACCGCACAGCAGCCGCCGTCGCAGCAGCAGAGAGCAAAGCAGCGCAGATGAGCTTCGAATTACAGCGACAGCCGAAAATTGCCTGCTCTGTTGCTGTTGTTGTTGTTGTTGTTGTTGCTGTTGCTGCTGTTTTTGTTGTACAACATATATTTTAATTTCGATTTCTTTCTTGCTTTTTCGTCGCTCGTTCGTCGTTATCCTTTATTTTGTATGCCTCCGCTCTTCGTATGTTTGTGTGTGTGTGTGTGTGTGTGCGTGCCTTAGCTTAGAGGTATGTGCAGTCGTTGGCTGCTGCTGCTGCTGCTGCTGCTGCTTCTACTGCTGCTCTCCACTCTGTCCCCCCTCAGCCCGCTTATGTATGTGTCTGTCGCCGCCCTGTGCTCGTGCGTGTGGCTAAAAAGTTGCATAAATCACCACACCTTAATTTACTTAAATGTCAATTTTTCTAAGCACTTTACGCACAGCTTCTTCTTTTTGGCAATTGCCAAATTCTAAAGTTATTTTGGCGTTGGCGTTGGCGTTATTTTTGTGCGCTGCCCAAAAACATGCTACACTTTTTTCTCACGCTTCGCTCGCTTCTGTTGTTGATTTTTCGCTTACAATTTTTGCAGTTTGGCTAGAATGTGACTTGGCTGTGTGCGTGTGTGTGTGTATGAGTGTCTGTGTATATGTTTATGAGTGTGTGTGTGTTGGTGTATATTTTTTGAAGTGTTAAAAGCGTTTTGTCAGTTGCTTCTGAAAGCAGCACCGGAGCAAGCAGCGCGAGCCACACAACCGTCGACTTCGAAAATCGCTTTGACTTTGCGAGCAGAACACAAACGAACAGGAGCAGCAGCAGCAGCAGCAGCAGCAGGAGCAGCAGTAGTGGCAGCAGCGTCAGCTGGCAGCGACATCTCTGCTGTGCGTCGCTGTCGACGTCGGCATCGCTGCAACTGTTGGAATGTGTGCCACATTTTTTAGGGTGGCTGCTGTCGCTGCCTCTGCCTCTGTCTCTGCCTCGGTCGCTGCTCTTGACGGTCTTTTGTTGTTTTTGTGCTGATGCTGCTGCTGCTGGTGCTGCTGCCGCTGCCGCCGTCGCCGCCTCTTCTGCTGTGTTTCTACTGTTTCTGCTGCTTCTTTCTGTTTCTGTTTAGTGTTCGGACGCATTTTGTTACATTTATTTTACATGTCGCGTGCTGTTGCTGTCGTTGTTGTTGCTGTTAGGACGTCAAATGAAAGTTTTTGCCATTCTGTTTCGTTTTAATGTCTCCCCGATGCATGTGTGTGCGAATGCGTGTATGTGTGTGTGTGTGTGTGTGTGTGTGAGCATGCACGTTTGTGTGCGTTAATGTAATATTAATGTTATAATTTGCTAGGCGTACGACGACGCACTCAACCCGCTCGCAAGCTCTACACACACACACACACACACACACACACACACACACACACACACAGGCACATGAATGTATGTACGTGCCAAGTTTTTGCATTGGCTGTGGCTCATAAATAATGCAGAGGGTTGCCAGGTGGTTCTTGTAGATGGGTGAGTGGTTGGTTGGTTGCTTGGTTAGTTGGTTAATGGTGCTGTGGTGCAAATGGTCAAACTGGTCAAACAGATTGAACGTGCGCTTCAAACAACAAGTCAACTTTTTATGACCCCAACAACAAAACTATTGCAATTTTAACTAACCACAAGAGCAGCAACAACAACAATAACAACATATGATTATCATGGGACAGACACACACACACACACACATACACACACACAGAAATTGAGAGAGAGACACACACATCAGAGTCAGAGTCAGAGTCATATCCACCCACACACGAAATGTTAGCGTCTGACTGAGGCACGTTTAACATACACAAAGTAAAAGTGAAAAGCAACATCAAAATTAATAAGTAGAAAGGATGCTGAGTGCTCTGCGGCCAACGGGCCAGCAGCGACGTTGACGGCGACGGTGACGGCGACTGCGACGCCGGCAGCGCAACAATACACAACAAACACAAAGTAGCAAAAGCAAATTGCAAGACAGACAGAGAGGATGCGAGTGTGAGTGTGTAAGAGAGAGAGAGCGAGTGAGTGAGAGGGCGGGAGGTGGAGCAAGAGTCGGGCTAGTGCGTCGGCGTCTATTCAATATTTAACGAAAGCCTCGTCAAGTTGTCAATGTGTTTCCATTTGCTGCGGATGCTGCATCAATAATAATATTGCTGCCACTGCCAAACACTGCATTCATTTACCAATAAATACATAATTGAGCAGCCTTAGACCGGCCCGCAGCACCCAAGAGAACGCAATGCCGCTGAGCGGGGCGGCGGCTTTCACTGTCAGGTGGCAGCTGGCGAGGGGGGGGGCAAAATCAGCGACGCATTCAAGCTGCAGGTTGCAGTTGCAGCTGGGCGGCGGCTAACAAAAACAAAAAGAAACGGAGCACGCACACACACAGAGAGAAACACAAACGGGATGCGCCAGGCTCACTGACGTCAGACCTTCACACGCATTCCCACACACACACACACACACACACGTATACATATATGCACACCCCACGCATAAAGTCGCTGCTGCTGCTGCTGCTGGTGGTGATGCCGCTGCTGCTGCTGCTGCTGCTGCTGCTGCTGTCGTTATCTCTTTAAGACACGTCATTAGAAACTGCAGCGGCGGCTTGCAGCCAGCAGCAAAAAGGCGCGCCAGGGCAGCAGCAAAAAAATAAAAAAAAAGGCAAACAACAAAAGTCAGAAGCTGGACCTTGCTGTAAAATGTCAAAGCTCTTGTAATTCTTGTTGTTGTTGTTGCAATAATTGCCAATGTGTGTCGCTTTGTTGTTGCGTAAGGTTTTTTAGGGCAATTGGAGGGTGTGGTTCACCGGGGTGCCAATATAATGTACAATTTATATACCTACATACAACATATACATACATACATATACATATATACATACATACAAACATCTCCACACACAGACAGTGTCGGGCAAACACATGTGTTAGACGAGATTGACACAGTTTGCTGGGTGTTTGGGCATCTGCGCCGCTGCGCAAAGCTTTGGCCAGCGCTTCGTTACGCGAACTTTCCTGCTGCTGTGTTTTTATGAATGAATACGCGTCAGCAACAACAACAATTGCAGGAACCGAGCTTTTGCGCTGTGAGCGCTGAGCTGCGACACGTGCTTTGCAACAATGTTTCTTAAATACACACACATATTATCACTAATTTTCTTAAAGTCTTTACTTGCTGTCAGTAAATCTTGAGCTAATATAGTATAAATAAACGAATACCTCTTATTTTCCACTCATTTGCAATATTTAAGTTAACCGCCTCGCGCGCACAAATGCCCTAAAAATTACCATTACTATCGATATGGTACGTACTACAGTGTTGCTGCGTGTGTCTATCGATGTTTGCAGTGCTGCGCAATGCTGAATTTGCGCCGCTGCCAACACTGCTGCATGCAAACCGTGAAAACAACAACAACTTGTAGCATGCAAAAGCCGTGGTAGACGGCGCCGTTTTTCGAATTTACAAATTTTATTGCAATAATTTTTACACAGAATGTTTGATGCCGAAGCAACGGAAAAGGAACTGCGTAGCTTAACAAGTGTGCAAGTTGGGCCCGAAACAAAAGGTAGGCAAAACAAATAAATAATATTCAGGCAGCATCTAATTGTGTTGAGCCCGCGTTTTGTAGAATATAATTTACTGCGTGCGGACGAAGAATATCGCAATGGCAATGAAAAGGATTCGATTTATTATCAAGTCAGAGCACTGTTCCAGTGCTCAGATATGCGACTGCTAACCGAGGCCCAGCAACTGGAGAACCAGCAGCCGAACGCTGCTGAAATATTGTTGGAAGCGACTCCCAGGGAGAAAGCCGACTACAAAAGGTGATCAAGTATATATTAAATGCTAAATATAGTATTTAATTGTACCATGTACTGTATATACTAATAACTAAACATTCGTTAACGTTATACAGCAATAAATTTCTGCAAAACATATTAAAACATCAATTGAAATTGGAGCAGCGCACAACACAGCGTAAAAATGCAGCCATCGATAGCCTGGACTTTCTAGAGGATGTGCAGGATCCAAAGATAGGCTATGCACGCATCTCGCAGGTCTGCCAACAGCTGCCCGACGAGTGGTGCGTGCTACAGCTCTGCAAGAGCTTCAATGCAGCCACCACTTACTCCACGTTTTGTGAGATCGCTGGAGCCAATGGCGACATTTATGTCTCTCTTCTGCGCCACTGTCGCAGTCCAGAGCTGGAACCCACTTGCTTGCACTTCAACAGCGATGCACTGGCCGGCCTATTTAAGGAATACGGCACCTTGGTGGAGCGTTTTAGGCGGGTGGTCACAGTCGATCCGCTGGCGGTAAAGCAACAGGAGACCAAGACCAAATACTGGAAAGAATTGAATGCCTTTGAAGAGTACTTGAAGGTGCGTAGCATCTATATATCAACTATATAAGCCTATAGTTGCCAATCCTTACACCTTGCAGAAGCTAATTGCTGATCTGACCAGCGTTTTGATGCCCTACTGCTTCATGTTTCTGGGCAAGCGGTATGCAGATGCTGCAGTGCAGCAGCAAACCAAATCGATTTATGATCGCGTTGATGAGTTCTGTGTGGAGCACAGCTGGAGCAATCACCAGCGTATACTGCTTTCGCAGGCGGCATTGCATGCGAATCGTTTGACACACGACCAGATGAAACAGCTGAGCTATGAGCTCAGCAGCAACAATAATAAAAATGAGGCTGAAGCGCAGCTCGTCTATGAGCTGCTCAAGAACTGTGCCAGTAAATGGCAGAAGCTGGAACAGCGTCTACCACTGGCCGCTAAGCGTTTTCCCATTATTCTGGTGGTAGATGAGGTAAGTGAAACACACTCTTCGTCTATTCTTAGGCGGCTAATGTTTATTGTCTTTTAGCGGCTGGATCATATGCACTGGGAGCAGTTGGCGCCCATGCAGGAGTGCACGCGCATCAAATCGCTGCACAGCTTGTGGCGTCTGTTCAAGTGCTACAAGGCGCAGATTCAGCACGGCTATTATATGGTCAACATAAAGCGTGGCATAACGCTCATCAATCCCGATGCGGATCTGGCCAATTCGGGACGTCGTCTGCGCAGCTTTCTCGAATACTGGCTAAGCCACTGGCAGCACATGTTCGAGACGGTGCCCACGGAGCAGTTTATGATTGAAAAGGCTTTCAAGGCCGATTGTTTTGTGTAGGTAAAACCTTGCGAAGCACCTGGTAAACGAATGATACAGTATTTTCTTTCAGCTATGCGGGTCACGGGTCCAGCCTGCAATATGTCTCCAGTCGCTTGATTTATCGCAACCGTATCAAGGGTGTCGTCTTTCTCTTTGGTTGCGACTCGACGCGCGTGTTGAGCTCGGGTCTGTACAGCGCTTTATACGGAGCACAGGACTATTACCATGGCGCGCTATGTCCCACTGTAGTGGGCACATTGATGCCCGCACTTGATGGCAATATGGATAATGTGTCCGCCAATATACTGAGCCAGTGGACTGCACCGTCCAAGCAATCGATTGTACCCTGGACAAACATTGACCGTTTGGCCTGGGTCTCACAGGGCACTGTGAAAGGTAAAAGTTTAGATCAACCATAGATTCAAACTAATCAGAAGTCTTCCTCACTGCAGCACTGAAAGGGAACAGCGAGACACTGGAACAGCAGCCGGACTATCAAATGGGCAGCCTAAGCGCCATTTTGGCCAACGTGCAAATGGGCAAAGTGGAGCCCAAAATCTACAATTGTTGTGTCTACGTGTGTCGAGGCTTACCGGTGTGGAATTCAGATGTGCAGCAGCTGCCTTTTTAAGCAAACCCGTGAATAGTGAAATGCTTGCTCTAATATTGATTTGAACAAAACATTTTATATACAGATTAAGTATGTAATGAACTCGGCACCATCTAGTCCCATCTGTTTCACCTGAAACTTAAGCGGGCAACAGCTGTGTTTTTAGAAACAAATTAAAACAGAACTAGGCTAAGTATGAAGAGATGCATAAGGTATTGTCAACTGTTTAGCCTAAATGAAATATAATTTTTGTTTTGTCTTTAGATTTAAAGAAGAAACAATTTTGTATATTTAGATTATGTAAGTAAAGAAATAGCACCATTCCCCACTGCTAGTCGCCTTGCATTAAGCACTTAAGACTTATATTTAGTTTTAATTATCTCACTTGTGTATCAAGTAACTAGCCCTAAGTTTGCAAGTAAAACGTGCTCGAAAATGTTGCATAAAAGATCAAACACAACACATAGAATCGCATAAGATATCAAATAACATATAGATTAATTAAAATTGTGCCCATTAACTTACCTTGTTGGCGTGCAAATGGAGTGTGAAGAAGTTTACTGAAGTTGCTTTTGTTTTTAAGTTATTTAAGATTTGTGTCGTTTAAGCACTGGAACTGTTTTCTGTTTTTTGTTTTTGTTTATCTTTTGTTTAGGGGTTTTGTGAGGTTTTCAGTTGAACTTAGACATTTTTGTTTTATTTTGTACAAACTTTAGTTTAGCTTGTTGGAACATTCACCGTTTAGTATTTGATTATTTAGTACTGCCATTTGAAGCATGCCACAGTTTCAGTTTATGTTTATGTTTTTGTTTTTATATATATATATATATATGTAAAACGCCTGTGCAGAATTTTAAAAGATTTTTGTTTTATTATTATTATTATAATTTGTGAGTTAAAGGAATAAAATTAGAAAGTGAAAAGGTGAGGTGCGTTGACAGTTAGATAGAGACTGCTTAGAATCTAAGAGTAATCACACAAACAATTACATTTATAAAGTGAATAATTTGCTTTTAAATTGAAAAGTATATAAATATTCCAAAATGGTGATAAAAAGAAAAAAAACGTCGAGTTGCAGGCGCCTAAGGTCAATTTCTTAGCCTACTCTACCAGGTCTACGAGCATATTTATTATCCCTTGAGCCTGACAGCTAATTCCAAATGAGCTGCGCCCATTTAAGAGCTAATGTATGACTACGTAGTTCAAGTTGGCTAGAAAACGCCCATCTATTTATTTACTTTACGCGCAACATCGTCGCATTTACTCGTTTTTTACTGTTTTACTCTTCGCCTTGGTTGGCGGAGCGGCTGGTGGGAGGGTGGGGCTTAGTGGCGTTGGGGCGGTGGGGCGTTTGGTTTGTTCTCTTTTGGCCAAGGGCTTTTTTGGATGCGAAAGAGTTTTTGGCCCTCAACCTCAACATGGAATCCACTTGACCTACTAACTGCCTGTCGCATTATGACACACATTTCATTAATTAGGCGCTGGCCTAGCCAACAAAAAAGCCCAAAAACCCGGAAAAAAAGACCAAACAGATAGATGTAAAATAGAAGACGACCTTCGGCCAATGCGGCGTATGCGTAATATTAGCATTTTGCTCATCGAATTAGTGTCACATATTTGCATGCTTAACACAGAGACACGGCCACGCAAACGCACACGCACAGGCACAGGCACAGTCATAGACACACACAAATCAAAATCCACGCCCCATTATAATGGCAAACTATAAATATATATATTCTATGTGCGAATGTGTCCCTATTAGGTGTATTTAAAGGATGGTTCGTCCTTCGTGTTAATGTCTCAATGCCGTGCCCATGGAGCGTTTCCAAAGTGTATAAATCATTTTAGCAGCAGCAGGAGCAGCGCACACCTAAGGTGCATGCCACGCCCCCACACACACACACACACACACACACACGAACACATAGATATAGCTGCTGCTGCTAC
Source organism: Drosophila anceps (assembly GCA_035045945.1). NCBI lineage: Eukaryota > Metazoa > Arthropoda > Insecta > Diptera > Drosophilidae > Drosophila > Drosophila anceps. The sequence goes on from JAWNON010000150.1 coordinate 2,150,482, forward strand.
CCATTTGCCTGGCAGGACTTGTAACATGACAGGCGACAGCTTCAGAAACAGGATATTACATAACAGGCGCTGCCTTAACAGCGAGAGCGACATGTAAATGTGTGTATGACTGTGTGTGTGTGTGTGTGTGTGTGTGTGTGTTCTGCTGTTAACTGTATGTGTGCGCGTGTGTGTGTGTTGTTATTGCCGTTTTGCTTTTGTTATTGTGAATTGAACTGCATTTGTTTTGCCTTTTTTGTAAGCTTCCTTTTTCGTGTTTCGCTGCCTCATTTTGTTTGTTGTTGATGCCTTTACAAGCACACACACACACACACATACATAGTCTCACACACACACACACACACACACACACACACACACACACACACAGTTCACTTACATTTGGCTTGTTTCATTCGCTTATTTCGCTGTACAAAAACAGAATTGAAAATTTCTTTTGTATAAAAAACTCAAAATACATTTTTGCAACCTTGAACTAATTTCTTTTATTTGATTTTAAATCGCCTTCTTCCTCTGTTTTCGCGTTTTCCTCTTTTTTTTGTGTTTTATATATTCATAAAAAAATGATTATATTGCTTATTGTCTTACTTTTATTTATACTTTTAAAGTTTATGCAAAAAATGTGCTACAAATGTTGTTAGAATTTTGTTGTTGTTGTTTTTGTTTTTGTTTTTGTTGCTGAAACGCTTTGTTAACTTTGGTTAAAATTCTTGTTGTTTAATTATTGTTTTTTGTTTTGTCAATTTTTATTTTTTAATTTATTGTAAATTGTTTGATTTCTTTTTTTATTAGTTTTGTGTTTGTATTTTATTGCTGTTAGGTTTTGTTAAATCCGCCGCGTTGCACACAACAATTCTCTGGCAGAGATAAACTGAGACTGAGCCCGAAACTGAGGCTAGGCATTGGGCTCGCTGTGTGGCGTCCTTGCGCCAAGGCAGTTGCATCCTTCTGGAGTCTGCCCCCGTAGCCTCGCCAGAGCCGAGCACATCATCCTCATCCACGTTGGCATTCGTGGCATGCCACGCGCCAAAAAGAGAAGCGAACAATGTTGCAAAAATGATGTTGGGCAACAACAGCAGCAGCAGCAGCAGCAGCAGCAGCAGCAGCAGCAGCAACCAGCGCCAACAGCAACAACAACAACGGCTAGGCTAAAAATTTGAATCGCAAACCGCGACAAAAACAGCCGAAGGGATATTTCGCCCTCGCCCAGAGAGACATCGGCATGCGAGAAAGAGCGCAACTTTCACCTCTCGCGTGCGTGTCCTCGCACAATATCCACATTGTTGTTGCTTCATGCTCCTGCTGCTGCTGCTGCTGCCGCTGCCGCCGCTGCTGCTAGTGGCTGCTGCTTCGGCCACTATTTCACTTTCACAGTTGCAAGCGACGGGGTTGAAGCTCAATGCCCAATGTGTTACAATGATTCTGCCTTTTCATTGTTGTTGTTGTTGTTGTTGTTGGTATTGCTGTTGTTGCTGCCAGGCCCCAAAAAGCTGCACTGTTGTTATTGCCCAGCACGTGACTGGCCAAGAGCTTTCTTATCACTGCTACCCCCAAGGGTGTGTGTGCTATCTATGTGTGTGTGTGTGTGTGTGTGTGTGTGTGTGTGTGAGGGATGCTGAGATTGGAGTCTCTCAAAGCAAAGCTATTTTACATTTTAAGTCAATAAAATGTAAAATTATATATATTATATATAAAGCTACAAAACTAAGTTAGCTTGAGCTAAAGTTAATATAGCAAAAGTTCCAAAAAAAAAAAAAATATTTAGAAAAAATATAGAGCATTTGTTTTTTTTTTATCTTATATTTACTCATTAAATTTAAATTTAAGTTTGCAATTTCAGTTGTGACACATAAAATTTAATAAAAAAGATAAACATATTCTGATATGTTTGAATTTTTTGTACCATAATTTGACTTTGCAGACTTCAAGCGCTCTAAAGTGCTACAAATCTAAAAGTTTATGCTTAGAACTAATCATTAAATGGCCTTTAGTGTATTCTTTAGCATTCTATCTGGTAAATTTAAGTTAAAAAAATATAGTCAGAATGCGTTTGCATCTACGACGTCGCCCTAAGTCTAGTTTTGCCTACCAAAATGACTGCAGTTATGCGCAGTCGTTGGTTGTACGTGAGGTAGTTCTTTGATTTCATGCGTTTTGTACGTTGCGTTGGTTAGGTGTAGTTGCTTTTTTTTTACAAGTTTTGAACTTCGAATGTGACCCCATCGTTAGCGCTAGGGAGTTGCCTCGACAGCAGCTTCAGCCTCATCAGCTGCATCGTTGGCAATGCTTTTGCTTCGTCTGCTGGTTTGTGTCTGTGGAGAATGTGAAGTGAATTAGCTAACCATGCGTTGTGTGTGTGTGGTGGATATGCTTGAACTCACCACAGTGGTGTTGCGATGCGGGCAATCGGCATGCAGATGGTCCTCGCTGCGACAGCGATGGCAGCGTTTCGGCTGCGGCCCTATCGCACACTCCGAGGCAATGTGATTGGCGAATTCGCCGCAATTGTAGCAGCGCATGCGGCGAGCTTTCCTATTGCTACAGAGTTGAGTTGAATATGATTTAGACGTGCGTTACTTCCTGTTCTTTGGCTAAATATCACTTACATGCGTGGCCGATAGGTGCTGCCGTGACAATCATCGCCCTGCCGCCCCGATACACGTGTCGCCTCCAGGCCGCGTGCTGTGCGCTGGCACTCAAACTCCACCTCCTCCTGTTCGCCCAGCGAACGAAAGCCGGACATTTGTATGACACTCTGTGTGACAACAACAATTGAGTGACATTGAAACGTAAGAGATGTGTGTGTGTGTGTGCTACCCACCTGATGCACGAAAACCTCCTGGCCGCCATCGTTGGGCGTGAGGAAGCCCCAGCCCTTGGCCACATTAAACCATTTGCATTTACCCAGGCGCACGCAGCCGCATTCCTCACCCGGCGTCGCTGCAAAAGAATTGTAAAAAGTATTTGAGTTGATGGCAGCGACAGCGTTATCCTGAATATCCTGCCTGGGTATTTGCTGCAATTGTTTTGTTATTCAAATGAGCCGCCGCAGCTAACAGCTAACAGCTAGCAGCAGCTAGCAGCGGCAGCGGCAGCGGCAGCGGCAGCAGCTGAACTTCTTAAATGCCTAACCGTGTCCTTGTCCCATTTGCCGCAAGGCAATGCTCAAGACAACCAAAAACCAAAAACTCTATCACAGCAACAACAACAATTAGAAAAAAAAACAGGTTTCGCTGTTTTTATTAGGAATATTTTTTCATTTTTTTTTTTTTTTGGAGAGTGTAAATACGCTGGAGCGGAATAAAGCGATTGGATGGAATTGGATTGCTTGGGAGTTGGTTGCCATACCAAATCTGTTTGTATGCGTATTTCATTATCTGTGCTGTGAGTGTGTTTCGTCTATAAACACACACACAGACACATACACACACTCTCTCGCACACACACACACTCTCTCAGAGTCGAGTGTATTTCATTCATTTGCTGCGTTCATTCATAATTTGATATTTGGATTGCGTTCCATTTTGGACTGCTTATCTTTCGGATTGCGTTTTGGCTATGTAGTATCCCACAGATAGATAGATACACTGCACTGCATTGCCACTTTGCTGATAGCCCTTATCTGAGAAGCCTATATAAAGTGCGTTTCTCTTGAGGGTTGCTGCTGTGGAACCTTAAGAGTTTCTCGCTGTCTTATTGCAGCAATTGCTGGTTCGTTAAGAATATTGTTAGAAAATTCAATTAGAGAGGGTTAGATTAATGTGGCTTTCATTCAAATTGATTATACGATATGCCATGAGACTGGAAGAGATCATATTGTGCGTGCATTGAGTATTTCAGAGAGATTTATCAAGATCTTTGAAGCTACTTATCGATTCTCATTGTGCATTGGTAACTCTCTTTTACATAGTCTTTTATATATATATATATAGTTTTATACTTGGCAGTTTTGAGATCCATCAAAGTTTGAGCCATAAACTAGTTTTCTATATCAATTTCTTTATATATTGTTGTTTCTTTCCCTATCAAAATTGATCCGAAGCAGCCATTCCAAACTTTATTTCCCCGTTTTCATGTAGAAATATTTTAATCACTTCCCGCATGTTTGTGTGACACATCTCAAGCATCTATGTCCACACACCTGGCCATTGTAAAATCTCTCAATTAGTTTAAAAATATATACGAGATCTTTAGCTAAAAACAACCACCGCATGCCTGAGCGACTTTCGACGTGCGGGAAAACGCGTCTATTTCTCTATTAGCGCTTAATTTTCTAGGCGATTCACTCGACTATAAAAAAAAAAAACGAAGCGCCCAAATTTGCTTACAACAATTTTGTTAGACGAAAACTTGTTTTGTAACTAAGAAGAAAAAAAATAAAAACTTGTCAATTGGAAATAAATGAGACAGAAATATGTGAAATATGCAGTCAAGCAAAAAGCCGAAGCAGAAAGAAATGCATGGGAAATGTGTATACAATTTTGGATAAATGCTAGAGCTGTGGAGTTTTAGGGGTTTTCGACTAGGGTAAGAGGGCGGTTTTCGCACATGCAGTTTGTGGTGGGGGGAGTGAAAGTGTTTCGATTTGCAATCACTTCTGAGGGTTGATCAAGGTTCGCCCATACATATACCGCATTCATGTGTGTGTATATAGAGAGGCATAAAAAATGGTTTGCCAATAAAAAAGTCGAATGGCAAAAGCAAAACAGAAATGCGGAAAACAAATATAGAGAACTGCGTAGTACATAGCAAAACAGAGAATCAACCAAAACAACACGACGATCGCTGTGTGGCCAATCAGCGTTGAGTTTGATAAGATTTCGTGTTTGTTGTATTGTATTTCTGTATTTCTTTTTCATTTATGGAGCAACAGCCACATAAACAAAAGCGAAACTAGTTTTACTGTGGCCTTACTCTTTTTTGGAAACGCTCTGCTCTAGAGAATGGGGAAAGGGGGGGGGAAACTGTAAGTAATACCTGGTGAGCCGCTGTTCCTGGCGCCTTCCGTCGTTGCTGCTGCTGCTGCTGCTTCGCTGTTAAAATTTGGATTTTCCATGATGATGACTGATTTGCTAGAGTTAAGTTTTGTTTTAGTGGGATTCTTATTTTTCAATATTGCTTGCGAGTGTATGTCAACTTCAGCATGTTCCTGCTGCCCACACTATTCAGCACTTAGGTATATACACAGCGCACACATAGATGCAGTACTGCAGGCACAGATACACAAACACACGGACTCACAGACACACACACACACACACGCACAGAAGAAATGTATTGGAAACGAAACTCGGAAAACGGAATCAATTGAAAAACGCTGCCGCTGCGCACGACGCACTTCGTCACACTGAGCTCTGAGTTGCGTTTTACTATTTCTAGGAAGGCCACAGTGCCTGAAACACACACAAACACACGCACACATGTACACACACACACACACACGCATACGCACATACGTGCAGCGCACAAGAGACAACCCGAAATTGTAGCTGTATCTTCAAAAACAATATTCAAACACGGCCACGACGCACATGATGTGTGTGCGTGCGTGCGTGCGTGTGCGAGCGGAACAGCAATAGCAATTGTGCGTGTGTGTGAGTGCGGAAAAACATTTGAGTCGCGACGTAACAACGTAAGCGTAGCTGACAGAAACACTTACGTAGCGATCACTCAGTAAGCGAACGAAAGATAGAGAGAGAGAGAGAGCAACATAGAGAGAGCGAGCGGGCGGGAGAGCGCTAAAAGAGCACATGCTCTCTGAGCACTTTAATTGCTTCTGTTGGTTATCTGCGTTTTAGATAAATATTTGGAACTGTACGTTCGCTGTGTGTGCGTGAAATGTATCTGTCGATCAGTTTGTTATACGGACTGTCAGACTGTTATACCCCGTGACTGTTATACAGTATGCAGTCAGGGCTGCCTTCTGATAGGTTGAGGGCATAAAAAACAATCAGCACTCTGATTGGTGGCACAAAAAATTGCATAAAAAACTGCAGAAAAAAAGCGGCACACACACTCGCACACACGCACACCACATTGGTCGCAGCGCCACCCCGAAACGCAGAATTGTTGCAGATTAGGCACACAAAGTGCCGCCGATGTCGCGTGGCAACGCATTTTTACCCTCGTGCAGCAATGCGTGGCATTATTGTGCAACATTTTTGCGAATGTCTATTGCCGGGGCTTGGGCTGGGCTGCAATTTATCATGGCACGTGCCACGGTGCTGGCCGTGCTATGTGGCATGCCAAATCGTCGGCCAATGCCACAAAATGCTTGATGACAGCACAGCAAAGGGCGGTTGTCGAGGGTGAGACGATGTGAGGGTTTATAGCACAGATTTACGGTACGTGAAATGTTGTACATGAATGTATATACACATATGTACATGTGGTATACATACATACATACATGTGTGTGTGTGTGTAAAAGTGAAAAATGGGAAGTGCTTGAGATGGAGTGGTACATGCAAGTTCATGAACTTGCTTTATTTTTAAGGAGAATGGCGGATTTTATAAACTAAAAGAAAATTTACATCAACTTATTGTTTTTATACACTTATATATATAGAAAAATGTATGTACTTCACTTATATTCATAGATAAATTAATAATTTATACTTGTCTTCTACAAGTTTTAATCTAACCATGACTCAAAGAGAGGACATCAGACGGGAAACGAATAGAAGAAATTTGATTGCAAAGAGAGAGAGAGAGTACAAGTTAGACAGAGTGTTAGTTGAATATATATAGAAAACTGACAGCTGCTTAAACATAAAATGCTTCGAAGTCTAATTGAATTAATGAGAATCGTCTAGTAGAGCATTGAATGAAATATATATTTCCTTCTTGTAAAGTAGCTGTCAGTCAACTAGTTCATAGCTACAATCAAAACATTTTAGCCTGTGAAGTAAGGTTGAATATATGTCAAGATCATGGTAGACATTAGTGACTTTTCTTTTGTTTAATTAAAAATACTAGAAGACTTTTCGAAAAAAAATAATATAAATAAAACTTCTGATGAAGATTTCAGTATCATGACAATTATAACTATAATTTTCAGTCTAAAAAGGCTTTTTCCAATATAAGTAACGTTTTTTGCTTCCTTAACAATAATATTAAGAGCAACTCTTTCAGCTGACTCGATATATTTCATATTTATTAGCTACTTTCGAGATGTCTTCCATTATTATGTGCCACCATTGCACACCATAGAAAAAACATGTGAAATGAGAGCAGGGCTTTGCCCTCAACTGGCTGCTGCGAGGTCAGGCATGGGTCAGTTTGATTTTTATCTTTAATAAATGCAGGCAACACAATAAACAAACAACAATAACAACAACAACACAAAACAGAATCCAGAGTAGCAAAAAAAAAAAAATGAAACAGTCCTTAGCTCAAAGGGGCCTGTGTAATCAATATTTTGCCGACAGCAGAGTCCTTTGGCTTGTGCCCGAGATTCTCTGTGTTAGTGTGTGTGTGTGTGTGTGTGTGCTTGTGTGTGTGTGAGTGTCCAATAGGCTGGACGCCTGCGGGCACAATGGCTGAAATGGAAAGTGCCCATTAGGGTATACGAAGCACTCACATGCGCATAATTGGAACAGGATTAACAAGGCAGCCGCACATCATGAATGCAATTGCAGGACGTGCAGCCATTGTCCGGCCTTTGGGACCCCTGGCTGCATCGGACATGCATTTCCGGACATACACAGACACAAAGGCCACGCGCGCACAATGCGCTGAAAATAATCCGCTTTAAGTCTATAAAAATGCTGCCAAACAAAAATGTGGAAAATGTGGAAAATGCGAGCTGCGAAACTCTATGCAAAATCGCAATCGGAAAATGCACAGAAAATTGCAAGTTGCAGCATGCAAAGTGGTTGCAACTGGAGCGCAGGCAGGGGAGGCTACACGCGTTTGACCCGGCTGGCACCTCATGTCCGTACTCGATGCTCTGTGTGTGTGTGTGTGTGTGTGATTATCGCCAATCTCTTTATTATTTCTCTAGATTTTTTTCCTTTTTCTGATGCCGTTGTTGTCGGTGTCCTTTTTTTATGCCAGAGCGCACACAATTTGCATGTTCAGCAGGAGGTCTGTTTATTATTAGAGTCCACAATAGGCATTCAAGTATCCCACTTTCACTCTTGATTGACACGTGATTGATGTTTCCATTTTGCATTGACAGCGCCTCGACCTAAAGGAAGCCAGAGCCAACTACGATTGGCATTTACATCTAGTTATGAATTATTAAACTGTTTGCTCTATATGAAATTGAATGCAGCATTAAGAATAGCCAACTAAATGCGACGCTTGCTTTCTATTGATATTTAGATCTTGCGAAATTGAGTTCGATTTAGTGAGCTCAATGTATGCTAACTTGCGCAAATCAGAATTGATAATTGGAATGCGTTTTTCAAGTCGTAAAGCAATTGACAATTGAAAGAACTAAGTCTGCAGTATTTGCAGTATTTGAAAAAATGGACAATTACCTCTTGTCTTGCCAACAATCGCTTTACATATTCGTTTTACATATTCAAATGTTGCATAAGAATCAAACAGAAATTTGGCTACATAGCGAATTGAACAGTTTATAACTGACTGCACCTGCCTGTAACTTGGCTAAACAATTTTGACAAAAAGAACAATTTGTTTTTATTGTAGATTATACATTTGTAGATTATAGATTTTTAGATTTGCACAGATGCCTTCGCTCAATTTGCATGATACGTGAGAGAAATCTATAAGATTTATTATAAAATTTGAATCAATTATAAAGTTAACGATTTTTGAGTAAAAAAAAGATTGTAAATTGGCTTAAAAATTTTTCTTTGTGATTTCATTTGAAGTACTTTTCATGGGAATTCAGCAACAAAAATGATTAGCTTAAGTAAATTTTTTACAAAAAATTTACATTAATAATTCTAGCTGAAAATTCAATAAAAAAAAGGGATGTTAATAGAACATTCAAGGGATTTAACTATTTCAAATAGTGTCAGATTTTCAAATTGTATTCTTTTCAGTAATGCTGTGGAACACTAATATTAATTGATCTACCAAGATTATGCTATCAAATAAGTTTTTAATGTGTATATATATCGAAAGAGATATTGTAGATTTCGTTTGTCACATCGATATATTTCTATCTATATCTATATATAGATGCGCCATTTATATACTATACAATCTTGATACAGGTTTCCATTTTCAAGTCAGACGAATAAATGAAATTTAAATGAAGGCACCTAAAAGTATGCTACAGTTTAAAATTCACATTTTGAACCTCACTTGAAGCAGCTGAACAAGCGAGAGTTGGATTCGAAATGCTAAATAATGGATTATAAATATAATTATAAATAGAGCTGAACGATAAATTGTTTCAAAAACAATAAAAAACTAGTTTCGTTAGTATGAAATATTTTGTTTTTATTTATGTCTTTTCATCGTACGTTGTATTAATTGTTGGTTTTCATTTAGATATATTTTAGAGATATTTTATATAATTAATAGGAATTTAAGTTGCGTTCAAATAATTTCATAATTTCATTTTGTTTTTCATTTAGATTTACGCATATATGTATATAGTCAATTATGGATTCATATTTATTTTTGCTTTCATGCTTGTTTAATTATTTTTATTTATTTATTTTTATTTTATTTTTGTTCAAATTTTTTCTTCTTCTGTTATTGTGGCATAAAAGGTGAATGACAGAGACATATCGCTAACAATTTTAAATGGATTCAACAAAATTTGTTCACTAATTTAAGGTTTTAATTGCAATTTGTTTCGTTAATGATGATTGCAAATGAAATTCGCTGCGTTTTTTAATTGTGTATGAGAACCAATTTTGTACATTTGTGGACACAGAAAACAATTTTCAATTAAATATTATATATATGTATATATATATATATATATATATATATATGTGTGTGTGTGTGTGTGTGTGTATACCAATATAAATATGAATAATAACAAAGGCTCTACATGCACTATATTCGTAATTAGATAAATATACAGAGACAGATACAGATACATATGGAAATATATATATATATATAAATATATATATTTATATTGATTTGCAATAAAAGTTGACATACATATAATTACTTATCGAATATATAATGCAATATATTTGGATTTGATTTCTATAATTGATTCTCATCAATAATTTTTTGTTTTGTTTTCTTTTTTTTTTTGTTTTTTGTGTGTGTTGACCTAAATCAGAGTCACTTATAACACTAAGAAGCAGTCATTTATTCTCCATTTAAATTTACGTGTTGTCGTCACTTTTTTGTTTTTGTGTTTTGAATCCTGAAACAGATTTCAAAATAACTGTACAATTTGCATCCTCATCAAGGGCGTAGTTAGTATAGCTCTCTATAGCTCTCGCTCTCCCTCTCTCTATCGCTCTCGCTCTCTATCTCTAACACTACAAACGTGTGCTATTACAAATATATATATATATATAATAGTTTATATGTATATATATTTATATAAATAATAATTATATATTACAATGATTCAATAAACCAAACGCTATTGTATGAAAAACTATTTTCCTCTATCGTTTTGTAAAATATGTTGTTAGCAAAAGTTTTCATTTGTTGTAAAATATCGAAATTGCGGCCGGGCAAATCAATGCTAAAGTTATTTCTTGTTCTTTCTTGTTTCATGTTTGTTGTTTGTTGTATTTGCTGCTGTTGTTGTAGTGCCTAAAGCACTACAAGTTAAAGAGTATTGTATATATAGTAATTCATTCAGTCTCAGTCTCACAAATAGGAAAGTATTATTTTCTTTTTTTTCTCTCATTATTATTTGATTATTTATTTGCTTTGTTTAACTCTAAATCAAAGTTCAAATCGAAATCAGTTCCCAAACTATATATAATATTTGAGTATTGCACAAAAAATCAAAAGTCTCAACTCACAACCAACTCACAAAAAATATGCAAAAATACAGAAAACAAAAGAGAAAAACGTAAATTCGAAATTGAACAACCAAAAAACAAAAATTTCAAAAGAAAAAAATAAACAATTTTGTGTGTGTTTTTTTTTATAATTTTGATTATCTTCTTTTATATTTTCCATGTATGTATGTAGGTCTCCCACTCAATACTTTATCAATAGAGTTAGATAATGCGTATATATATAGGTATATATATATATACTATATAAATATTGCATATGCTTAGTAAACTTAGGCTCTACAATTATAGCTAGCTCCGTATTTATTTAACTTTTTCAACGGTTTTGCGTCTTTGTATCGAATACAAAAATACAAAAAAATGAATTTTGCATAGTCTTAGTCTCAATTAGCGGGTCAAACACGCGCTGCTGCCACTTGGGCCGGACAGATACTAATTGGTCCGAGTTAAGAACTTTACAAGGCGAGCGCACGGGCGTGTGGCAAATCGAAACGAGTTAACGATTCACATTCAAATATAACGCATACGCCACGTGCGCTCTCAGCGCGCGCGTACACGAAAAATACTTAAGAGTTACGAATTGTTGGTGTTGTTTCTTACAATGTTAAGCCGTTATTTAGCTTTATATATATATATATATATATATATATATATATATATATATATATATATATATATATATATATATATATATATATATATATATATATATATATATATATATATATATATATATATATATATATATATATATATATATATTTATATATATAATATACAGGTATTTGCATTACACACTAATTAGATTTAGACTTAACGCTAGTCAGCCTCATTAATATTATAAGCTTAGATATTAGATTTTCATTAGATTAATCAGACAATTAACTAAGCAATTCGCTTTACTTAAACTTAGACATAGAGAAAAAACCGAAGACTAATTGAGAGCGTTTTTTAATAGGTTTTTTTGTTTTTGCTAATTTTGGTAGAGTTACGAATAATTAATATTTTTTAATAATTTTCTTGGGAATTGGAGCTGTTGAAATTGGTTTTCTTTGTTTTTTGTTTATGTTTTTTTTTTTTTTTTTTTGTTAAGGCGCAAAAGTAAGTTGAAGATTTGTTTAGAGAAGTGTTATGATATAGTATGCTCGCTATATATTATTAGGCTATGTATGTGTTCTAATATCTCTATGTGTATATAGGGTATTTATATAAATGTGTGTGTGTGTGTGTGTGTGTATATTATGGTACTTAAGTTAATGGTAATAATTATTGTGTTTCATAATACAAATACAATTGTAAATGTAAATGTGGACAAATGGAAACAGTCAAAAGCACCGATTTTCAGCTAAGTTGTTTTTGTTTTTTTTTTTTCCTATTCTTTTTTTTATCTTTTTTTGTTTTTGTTCAGTTTTTCTACTAATCATAATAATAATCATAATAATAATCATAATAATAATGATAATCTCTACTTGGCTAAGTAATTAAGAGCTAAACACTAGTGTGAATGAAGCGATCGAAATTTAACAGGCCATCAAATCAACTAATTATTAATTACATATTTCATATTATTTTTTTATTTGTTTTTTTTTTTTTATATTTACATTTTGCTGATTTTCTTGCTGATGCTTTCAATAAAATACATACAAATATATATATATATATTCACATATTTATATATATATATAATATATAATAAATATTTATTTATATTTATATATTTATATATAAAATACGTATTTGCATATTTCAGAATTTATATTTCATATTCTCTTCATCTCTGCTTAAATTTGGAATTATAAGCAAATGTTTTTTCCATTCAGTGCTAACGAAATTCAAATAAGGCAACTTGAATCTAATTGTTTACGTGTGTATCTTTTTTATGTATATGTATATATATATATATATATGTGTATGTGTATATGTATATGTATGTGTGTATGTTTACTGTTATGCATAACTGTACTTGATATTTACAACTAAGCGCGCCTCAAACTCAAAACAAAAGTAAATTAAATGCATTTTCTTTTCATTTTTCATTTTCCATTTTCCATTTCCTTTTTCTGTTCATCCGAAATTCAAATTTGCTTATTAAAAATTGTCTCTTTCTCTGAATTTCCGTTTTTTGTTTCAATATAAAATATTTATCAAAAATAATATGCAGTGTTTTTGATGTATTATATTTTATTAGATTTTCTGGTTACTGCCAATTGTTGAGATCTTCTTTTATTTCATAGCGCGAAATGAGTTATTTCTTTTGAATAAATTTTGAGTGAGTTTTTGTTTGTTTTTTTTTTTTGGGCCCGCCTGCCTATGTACAATCTAATAATAATACCATTATGTATGCTTGTGCTGCAGTTAGGTAACGTCTGTCCGCTTCCGTTCGGGTTGGTTTCTTTCTTGATCTTAGCATCTACGTGTTGTTGTATATTGCACTTCAATTTACAGTTTTTGAATGTTGCCCCCGCGTTCGCTCTACGTGCACTTGATAATCATCGGCTGGCTGGAGGACTCGATGACCGAGGGTCGATTCTCCTGTGCCTGAACATGCGGTCCATGCAGATAGCCCGTATCGGACAGCGGCTTCAGCGACTTGGGCGAGTGTTGTGCCAGATGATGCGTCGGTCCCAGATGCTGTTGCTGTTGCTGTTGCTGCTGCTGTTGCTGTTGCTGATGTGTGGGCGGCTGTCGGCTGTTGGGCGAAACTTGTGGCGGCTGCTGTTGCATATGATGGGGTGCAGTAGGTGGCGGCAGCTGATTGGCCGTGGTCAGCAACATGGGCGGCCCACTGTGCGGCGAATGCTGCGGCATCATTAGATGACCCGGTGGCGCATTGCTGGGCTGATGCGGCTGGTGTCCCTGCAGCTGCTGCATATGCATGTGCGGCTGTCCGTTGCTGCCCAATGGAATGAGACGCGGCGGCGACTGGGCACCAGTCAAATGACGCAAACTTGGATGCACCGGATGCATGTGCTGCTGCAGCTGCTCGTAGGCCTCACGTGAGTCCGGCTCGGGCAAATCTTTGTCTGCAAATCGAAATTCGAAATTCGAATTTGAGCAGCTGTCAAAGTAGAATTTGTAACAGAAAAACTTACCCAAACACTCGGATGTGGCTGCTGCTGCCATGGCCAGCTCCTCCTCCAGATTGTTGGGCTTGCAGCTGGTGGTCTTCCAGTGCGTGCGCAGACCGGAGGCGCTGATGTACTTCTTATCACAGCCCTGGCACACATACGGCCGATCATTGGTGTGCAGACGTTTGTGCAGCTTCAGATGGACAAACTGGGTAAACTTTTGCGGGCAGAGATCGCAGGCGTAGGGCTTCTGGCCGCTGTGCAGGCGCAGATGCGTCTTCAGATTGGATGTGCTGGAGAAGCGCTTCTTGCAGATGTCGCACTGATGCGGCTTCTCGCCCGTATGCACTAGATGATGCTTCTGCAGATGCGCCAGCTGGGTGAAGCTCTTGGTGCAGACGTTGCACTTGAACGGCCGCTCGCCGGAGTGAGTGCGCAGATGCACCTTGAGATTGCTTAGTTGGCCGAAGGTCTTGCAGCAGACGTTGCACTCATAATGCATCTTGCCATCCTTCTTCTTCAGCGGATACGGCAGGGAGCGATAGCCGCGCGAGGCCAACGAATTGGGACTCAAAGGGCTGCCGCTGCGTGGACATGAGTTGCCGTCGGGGCTGAGACTGCTGGGCGGCGAGATGCGCAGCGGGGAGAGACGCTGTAGCGGCGTCAACGGTTGCATCAGCGGATGATTCAGCATTTGTGTGCTGCTCTGTAGCAGATGCAAATTGGAGGCGGAGCCTCCACCGCTGGACGCATTCGACTGGCGATCGAAGGGCGAATGCGAGCTGTGCGGCGGCGAGTGGAACGTGGAGGTGGCTGCATGCAAGGATTGCGCTCCCGGATAGCCCGTATAACCCGCATAGTTGGGCGAATGGCTGCCCGGCTCATAAGCGGCATGATGTGTCCTCGAGGGCGAGTAGATGACATTGTGATGCAGATGTGAGGCGGCAGGTGGTGGCGAACACTCGCCCTTGATCAATGCACCGCGGCTCAGGACCAGCTCCTGCTCGCTCACAACATGTCCGCCGGCCAGCTCCTGGGGCTGACCCAGATTTGAGCTGGAATCAGGACTAACTGCATTGCCATAGCGTTGCGATTTCTTGTAGCTGTAGGCCATCTCCGTGGGCGATGTGGGCGGCGGCGTTGCTGCGTTCGCCTGCCGGCAGGCATTGGCTGCTGCGGCAGCTGCTTCCAAGCGATGCTGGCTGGTCAGAATTGTCTCCAATATGCTGGAGCTGGGCTGCGTAAAGCGCACATAGCGCTCCCCAGGTGGATCGGCCTCATAGTAGGGCTTGCTCAGCGGCACAATGGTGCGTGTCTGGCCGCCGGAATTGTGCTCCAGCACAATGACCGTCGAGGAGGCGGGCTGTGTGTTGGTTGGCTCGAGATGCTGCAAATGCTGCTCCTCGCCAAGCGTTGTGGTCGTGCTGGGCGGGCACAGCGAGTCCTCGGAATGCACTGCCGCCGCCGCATGTAACTCATGCAGCTCCTCCTCCTCCAAGCTGACACCAGCTATCGGCAGATGCTCATCCACATCTTTCAGCGGCTCTGTTTTGACACAGCTCTTGTTCTTGAACTCGTACTTCAGCGGCATCTTCACCTTGAACTTACGGTATTCGTTCTTGTCGGCCTCACAGCTGGGCGTGGCGGCGGTGGGCGTGGTGGCTGGCGGTGTTACACTGCTAGGCTTTTGTGCCTGCGCAATGACCGTCTCCTTGGGCGCAATGGCCTTCTTGGAGCAGTCCAGTACATAGTTGTGTTCGCTTTCGCTATCGCTAGAGTCCTCTGGTGGCGTGAGGCCATCCTCCTGGCACTCGTTGCTGTGGTAACCTTCATCGGATCGCACTGAGCGCACGCTGCCGTCCTGCGGCGTCAACTGATGCTCATAATGAGCATCCTTGACGCACAGCGGTGAGCCGATCGTCTCCTTGTCACAGCTGCTGTTCAGCGGCGAACGATCCTGTCCAATGATGACGGAAGCATGCCGGCTGTGCTGTATATGCGGATGCAACGAACTCGAGCTTCCGTTGTTGTTGCTACTGCTGCTGCTGCTGTTGTTGTTGTTGCTGTTGTTGCTGTTGTTGCTGGAGGTGGTGGTAGTAGTGGTGCTGACATGGGCTGGTGGACTGGCACGCCGACAGCACTGGGTGGCGGGCGATGGTGCAGCTGCCGCTGGCGGCGCACCCGGCAAATGCAGACCCATCACATAGGTAATGTGACTAACAGCCACCTCGGCGGGTATTTCGGGTGCGGCCATTGCATAATGCGGTTTCTTGTGCGGCAGCTCATCATCTTCATCCTCCTCCACATCCACGTCCTGCTTGCACGCGCCGAATATGGTCCGCTCGGGATCCACATCATATCCCAAACGGCTGGCAAAATCCTTGCAATACCAGACCATCAGCTCCTCGTTGGGCAATATGTCGCGGGTGGTATAGAAGTAGATGTTCTCCTGATGCTGGCACGCAACCAGATTCATGACCGACAAACTGTATGCCGACGCCACATAGCGCATCCAATTCGATTGCGAACGATCCGACCCATCCAGATAATAATAATCATCATCCTTGAAGATCTACATAGAGAGTGAAATAGAGAGGAAAGTTTTGATTGGTTTGAATTAATCGAAACGAGAAGCAGCGACAACAAACACAGAAAGCAAGCTACAAAAGAGAGCAAATGCAGCGCCTGCTTAGCAATAGAGATAGACAGAGTGAGAGAGAGAGAGAGAGTGCAGTTAGATCGTGAAAGTTAGCAAGAGAGATAGAGAAAGAGAGAGAGAGATAGAGAGATAGAGAGTGCGTTTGATGGTTAAGAGTCACAAATAAAACAAAGCATAAAGTGGTACCTTAATATTCCCGTAGGTTATGTGGCGTGTTCCCTGCACCTGATTCAAATTCAAATTCAAATCCGCAACAAAATGCAAAATTGTAATTTGGAATTTTTATTGGTTTTGGTTTTTTTTTGGTATTGGTTGATTGGTAGTTGGTTGATTATAATTGTATAGATTTGTATAGTAATTGGGTTTTATGCACATGAAATTAAAAATTCAGAGAAACCAGTTGGTTAGTCGCTTAGTTTTGGCTCGTTTGATGATCATAATTTTTTTTCTTTTTCTTATTCATATAAATAAAGTAGGTAGCAAAATGCAGCAAAGTAATTGTAATTGTAATTGTTATTCAAATAAACATTTGTAAAGTTAAAATTAAAATTAAAATAAGTAAAAACCAGTTAAAGCCCATTGAAAGGATTGTTTATGCTTACCCGCCAGAAATAGCGCGCCTTGTTCTTATCGTTCGGATAGTTAGAGGTTGGAATGCCTTCAAATGGGCCAAAGCGTGTACCACGCGGTATGACGCCGCTGCTCCAAACTCCTTCAGTCTGTTTGAGAGAGAAAGGGAGAGACAGAAAGAAAGAGAGAAACGTTATAGTTAGCTGTGATATTTCCGAGTTGTGGCAGCATTTGCTCACCTTTACATTTGGCGTTGAGTAGACCATAGAGGATTTGAGTGTTAGGCTGCGCGGCAGCGTCTTGTCCGCTCGATTGGGCAGGCCGCGTTCCGCTTGCACATCGGGCACCAGATAGACAGCCAGACGCTCGAAATCCTCCTCGCGCATGCGCGTCACATCATAATCCTGTGTGCCGTCCGGCGTTGGGCTGCGACTGCGACTGCGCGAGCGTCGCAGCAGCTTTGCGTGATGATGCGGATGTTGTGGATGTTGTGGATGCTGTGGATGCTGTGGATGCTGTGGATGCTGTGGATGATGTGGATGTTGTTGCTGTATGGCTATGTGTGTTTGCTGTTGCTGCTGCTGCTGCTGTGGATGTGGATTGCCAGTCAGCTTCATTGTGGCGGACATTTGTTGCGGCTGCTGCGGCACCTGCTGCTGCTGCTGCTGCTGCTGCTGTTGCTGTTGTTGCTGCTGCTGATGCTGCTGCTGATGATGATTATGTCCATGCATTTTGAATTTACAGCTAATTGTTGTTGTAGAATGCTTCTTAATGCTAGGCTTAAGTGCGCTTTTGTGTTGTTGTAGTGCTTAGGCTGCTAGCTGTTGTTGTATTTAAAGTTTCACTTGATCTGCAAAGATAACGGGTGCAAGAGAGACAGAAAGTAAAGCTTTAGTAAAGTGCTGTGGATGACTGTTTCACTTTTCACTTTTTTTTCGCCAGTGCTATTAATAAATGCGTCACACACACACACACACACACACACACATACACACACACACACACACATACACACAGTCATACGCTCAAAACTATTAGGCAGTGCGACAGGCAAAGCTTCGCCCACTCACTCAGAACTACACTCAAAAATTTCTCTATGTTTGTGTCTCTATGTGTGTGTGTGCGTGCTTGCAGTATTGCAATCGTATTTCAATGGCGTCGTCGTCGTCGTTGTTATCGGGAAAAAATAGCGGCAAAAACGTTAACGACGGAGCGTCGAGTGGCTTCGACTCGTTCGCTGCCCTCGTCGTCGTCGTCGTCGTCGTCGTCGTCGCTGTCGTCGCTGTCGTGTGTGTTTGCATAGTTCAAGATTGCGGCCTTAATGGAGGTTATGCGTTCACGTTCAGGGGCATTCAGAGGCAAATCTCTTCCCACTTCAGTTGAGGCAATAAATGCCACCAGGAGAATACATCAATTCTATTCTATTTTCTTATCGAAACTAATTGGAAAACCCATTCAATATTTCGGACACTCACGTGAGACGGTTACGTTTATTTTGGCCAACTTCTTGTTTGTACTTTCGTTTTGTTTTGCTTTTTGCTCTCATTAATGATAGTTACTTTGCTCTCAAAACATATACAAATTGTTAATTAATATATTCCTGTTAATTGAGCCGCTCGAATTCTTTATATAATTTCTCTCTCTCCCTCTTTCTCGTACACTGAATAATTTAAAATTTGTTATTGCTTCTTGTTTTGTTTTTTTTTTTGTTTTATTTTGACTTTTCGGGCTGGCAAATTACGCATCACTTTCTGTTTCGTTGCTGGTTTTCGTGCTCGATATATTACGCATACGCCGCGTTGACCAGCCGAACACTTTCATTGCTGCCTACCAGCATTATATATATATATGTATATATATATTTTATTAATAATTTCCTTTGATTTGCGTTCTGCTTTTAGAAATATTCAACAACTGCTACAGATTTTGACTAATGTTCATTGTTGAAGTTTTTGCGAACCGGCGGTAGAAATAACAGCGTTGGCGAGAACAACCGACCGACCGCACCGCATACCCGATTGCACTGAAACCACCTCACGGCAGCGACATCAGAAAATTTTGTGTCTTCCCGTTGGATTCTCGGGCCCGCTCGCCAAATACAAATTGCGCTCACAAATGCAACTATGCGGAAATGTATGGCGGCAACAGCTACAGTGGAGGGCAACGAACAAACAACAACAATAGCAACAAAATCAAATAATAATAATATAAAACAAAAAATTATTAAACTAATGTCGTGCAAAAGTTTTTAGAATGAACGCTGTGCCCATCCACACAGACGCGAACCGAGTGTTCCTACTACTGACCCACATATACACAATATACTCGCACATGCAACCGGCACAGGCGCCATGCTCAAAGCTCACTCTGCCGTCGCTGTCGTCGTCGCCGTCGCCGTCGCCGTCATCACTGCACTCAGTCAAGTGAGAGACCGCCCGGCAATGCACTCACTCGGCTGCAGCGGCGCCAACGCAGCCAAAAACAGTTTTGCGCTCAAGTTCGTTCAAGGGTTGCGCTTTTGAGCGTCATGCAAAAAAAGCTTTCGCAGTTGCTTGGCGAATTCGTTTCGACTGCATTTCGCCGGGACTGCCGCTGCCGCTGCTGTTGCTGTTGCTGTTGCTGTTGCTGTTGCTGTTGCTATTGCTGTTGCCGTTGCTGCCTTCCCAACTTTAGTTGCCATCTAACGTTTATTTGCTGTCTCTTCTTTGCGTGGTTTGCTGCTCTTGTTGTTGGCATTGTTTTGGCATTGGTTTTGCTGCGCCGCTGCGCAATCATAAATATATTGTGCTAGGCTAGGCTATAGGGATTGACGACGGCAGCTTCCCATATTGATGAGCCGCATATTTTTGAGTTGTCAATTGAATGTCAGCGGCAGACAATGCCACAAGTGTGATGCATGCTGACAGAAATAGAATTCGTGATATCCAATTATGTTTCAGGCTTTGTGTCAATCAATGCGACAGAAATTGAAAGATATTAAGCAACGGTGGTTCCAAAACCAAATGTGGAAAATGAATTTCTCATATAAAAAAAATTTTAAAAATTGTCCATTGAATTTATTTCAATTTATTTGGCTACAATTCGCAAACTCAAAGTTAAGATTTCATTTAGGAAATCTAATTTACTTTTACACAGCTATAAACTATATAAATAGAGCGAAATTGTGTTCCTTGTTTTCACATGCAATTGGATTGCTATCAGATAATGCATTTGGTTGGCTTTGATAAGAACTTGTTATTTGCAGAGCACTTGGAATTCATGTAAGCTCTTGTAATCATAATCATATATTTTTTAATAATCAACAACACTCACCCAAGAGTTGCAGTTTATTGACATTGCCTTAATTTACAATATTCGTCTAGTTTTCCTCTATTTTTTTTTTCTTTTTGGTTCTTTTGCCGTAACTAAATCTGTGAGCTACACGCACGTAGAATGCGAACTGCGGCGACGTGCAGCATAAATGAGAACTTTTTGCCCAGACTTTGGCAAATGGCAATGGCGGCAACAACACGGATGCATACACACAGATACAGCAACAGCTACAGATACTCTATGCATGTATGTGTGTGTGTCTGTGTTTTGCCGCCTTGCTGCACTTGCACTTGCAATTGCAATTGCAAAATTGCACTTCGATTCTATTTTGATGAGTGCGGAAATGTGCGAGAACTTTTGGCTAGCTGAAATGTGCGTGTGTATGTGTGTGTGTGTGTGTGTGGGTGTCGATATGTATGTGTATGTGTGTGTGTGTGTGCACAGCTTGGCAACTGGGCGCCAGCTGAGCAACACAGATAGACAGTTGTTCTCACTTCTCCTATACTTTTCTTATTTTAGGTACTTTCGATTTTGTATTTTGGCCCGACTATAAGGGTTTTTTTCTTTCTTGGTATTGCTTACTTTCGCTGCACGCTAACCAAAATTGGATAATGCCAATGCATTCTAACGAATCTTAACATAGAACAGATGCGTTCAGCCCCCTAGGAAATCGTTGCACATCTATATTATGTGTATGCACATATAAACAATATGTGTTTGTGTGCAGATAGTGCGCCAAAAGCTTTACGCTATCGCTATGAAAATGAAAATAAACAGCTGCACACACACACACACACGTACCCATATAAATGTCTGTTTATAAAGAGTTGCCCGCATTAGAAACAAAAAGTAGAAAGCTCAACGCTTTGCGTTTCTAATCATCGCACAATTGCATTTGAAGGACACGAGAGCAGTGAGCGTTAGGGCAGTGCGAGGGGCAGGCGGGGCGTGGCCAGCACGAATTGTACGAAAAATTTACTTACAGTGGCGCAGCAAATTAAAAATAAATAAGTGGCACACACACACACACACACACACGCAGTGTCACGAACGCATTTCGTGCTCAAGCGAGAAGGCGAGGCAATGTATACCCTTTAGTTGCTTGGAATTGAGCAGTGAATGCATAGAGAAAAATATATAAAAAATTCTAAATAAAATATTTTAGATACTCAATTATATTAGCTAATAAGAAAAACTTAGCTACTGACTCATCCTATTATATATTATAGGTAGAAAATAATCTCTATAGTTATCAAGATTTTCTTTTACCTTGCCCACTGCTTGGCTGTTACATGCTCAGCGAACTCATCAATATACCCCATTTTCATTTAGTGTTTTGTTTCTTGAGTGAACCTTTAGAAAATTGTCAACGGCAACGCTTCGCTTGCTCGCATTGAGTTTAACATTCAACTTGAACGCAGACGACCCGCTGACGCTGCCAACGTCATCATCATCGGCAGCGTCTCCGAGTGCATTTGAATTTTGATAAGCTTTGCACATTGCGCATACGCCGTGTGCGCTGCGACCGACAATGCTCTAATACATATTGCATATATATGTACATATAATAGGTATATACATACATGCATTTCTATATGTATGAATTGTCGTTCAAGCATTGATGCAGTGCTCATAATAATTTTGTTATTCTAGACTGTGAAAAACTTCCGCAACGCCGTCAACGCTGCTGCATCGATCTTTATCAAATTGCAATGGGGAAGCGTTGCGAAACGAACGAAACAAAATGCAACAACAGCAACAACTGCAACAATAACAATAAAAACCAAATGGCGATATTTCGATTCAAGGACAAGTGCGCGATAGGCAACGCAAACTGTACTAACCGCAGCCCATATACTACCTATATGCATGCATATATATATTTATATATGTGCTGATAACTGCAACAAAGGCCATAAAATGTCCGCTCCTAAAAATATATATATATATGCATGTATATGTGTGCCTATTGCCAGCTCGCTCGCACCAGCCAGGGGCGTCAGGGCTCACTGGGTGGCCTTGCGTCTATTGCACTATCTAGGAAATCTACGCATATCTACGTTAAGTAGTCTCAATGAATAAACAAATTTTACGATGTATTTATAAGTGCAATGCAAATATTTGTTTATTTAGGGGTGTGGCCAGGGAAAGGCGAACGAGGCATCGAGTATGGCGTTTTTCCATAAGACTCTTTTTTTCCAGCCAGAATATCTAATATTCCACGATGAGTCAGCTGCAAAGGGTGCGCTAATCAATTGATATGTGGACAGTAGTTTATGCAGGCAAAAAAAAAAACCATATATAGTACTTAGTGAGAAGAGAGCAAACAGATAAGCGATAAGTAGCTCAGATTAAACAACTATGAGGAAGACCGCAGAGGGTGTAATGGCGTGTGTGTGTGTGTGTGTGTGAAAGAGGAGTAGGCACTTAAAGCTAGTTAGGCAGAATAGGGAATTATAAGGGTAGTAGTGTGAGAGAGATAGAGTGGTATAGTAAGGTAAAGATAAGAGCCATTGCTTTAATAGTTTAGTGAGTGCTAAGCAGAGCTGAAATCGCATGAAATTTTAATGCTGATCTATAAAGATAAAGATTGAAATTGTATTAACTACTTTCTTGTTATCTCCATCTAACTAATGCAAAAGAAGAAGAACTTTTAAGATAACGTTTGCATCTCAATCAACGAGATAGTAGTTGACAGGTGTCTTATACCCTTATGAATACATCTAATTTATTGTCTTAGCTATTGAGATTTTTATATGTCCAGCATAAAAACAAAACGATGATGAATGTGCTATTTAAGAATGTTCTTTTGACGGCGTGCGGCATAAATTATGATGTCTATGCATCTAGATGCGGCTGACTGCAACAAGAGAGCAAAACCAATTTGCTAGCAAATACAACGCTGCGAATTATTTAGCGGGCGTGCAACAACCCGGAAATGTAAATACGAAATGTGCGCTAGAGAAATAAACTAAACGCAACAACAGCAACAGCAACAGCAACAGCAACAACAATAAATCCGCGACAAATATCTGACAGAATTGTTGTAGCTGTTGAGAATTCGCATTTATTTTATGTGCATGCAAAAACGAAACGAAACGAAAACATGACAAAGGGTTAGATGAGACGGGAGCGGAACAGGCAGATATTGGGGGCTGCGGGGGGCTGTGTGCATAGAGTGCGGAGTGCGGAATGGAGGCAGTGCATTCAGCTGATAAAATAAAATTGTGTGCTAAGCTAACTGTGTGTGTGTGTGTGTGTGTACAATAATTGCCAAAGCTTTTTTTAACAGTCTCTGTGTGTTTGTGTGAAAGAGGGAAGTATTAGAGGCGGGGGCACTTGCAGTCAGTCAGTCAGTCAGTGAGCATCATCATCATCATAACCTTGAGTCACAAGTCGAGAATGTGCATGCGAATAGAATGCAACGAATTTCTGTGTATGTAAATGTATCTCAGAGCGAGTATCTTTTGTGCACACACATTATCTAATAAAAAGCGAAGCAGCTTGAAATTAATATTTGCAATTCAAGGCCAGCAATTTATGCTAATTGCAATTTGCTAAACAAATACACGCTGCATATGCATATAACCAAAAAAAGAAAAAAATGAAAAAAAAATACAGAAAAGAAATGTATCTATAACAGAGAGCGAACCCAACCCCTCAGCTGCTGCAAAGGGTTGTGTAAAAGTATTGTTGCGGTTTCGTTGCACTTTAACCTTGAAATTTCTTGCTCACTTTTGGCGCATGTGCAATGCCCAATGCACTCTCTCTCTCTCTCTCTCTTTTACTCTGTGTGTACGTCTCGCATTGCTTATCAATTGGCTGTTGCTTTTTGTCTGCGTTCGCATATTAATTAGCCGTTTGCCTGTCGTTCAATTGCTGCTGCTGCCCAAGCCCAAGTATTCAGCAGCTCAACTTTTGCATTTCAACAAAAAGAATTTCATTTTTACTGCAGCAATAACAACAATTAAAAGCGAAAGTATATTAAACCCCTTACGAGTCTATATATAAACATACATATATAAATGAATAAATATATATATATATATATATATATATATATATATATATATATATATATATAATACACGAGTTTATATATACTATGTAAAGTATATAAAAAATTTTAATTTTGCATTCATAATTTATCCGCTTCAAATGCTTAAGTTCTCTCCTCTCGCTCTTTTTGCTGCTAAATCAATCAATCTTTATTTACAAACTCAAACAGACACACTCACATAGACACACACACACACATATACTCGTGTACAGCTTTATATATATTTTTACACAAATATATTTAGCTTTATTGATTGCCTTATTTTATTAGCTTTTCGGCTTTGACGTAGGTCGTTTCGCCGCCTAATCGTAAATTGAATGCAATTTTTTCGTTCTCCTCCGCGGGGCGGCGGGCCACTCTTCGCCCCATTTGTCGCCAGCTGCCCACTGCGCCTGGCCGCTTATCAGCTACGTTTAGTTACAGTTAGCTGTCGTGCTGTTGCCTCCTCTGCCCTGCATTTTGCATTTGCCATGCACTTGGTATTTCTTATCAGCTGATTTGAAATTTATTTCGCTTTGTTTTTCTTTATTTTTCTCGCTTATTGCGCAGTGAAAGTTTTTACATTTGTTGCTGTTCATTTTGTTAGTGCTAATTAAAGTATTCAGCATTTTGCTGCGATTCTGTTGGTTACGTGCGTTAAACATTTAGAATGCGCTGCGCTACAAATAGTTAGCCAAACGGGCGTATTGGTTTGCGCAGTTAACTTGTCGAAGTTGGATAATGGGGAAGCAATGGTTAGGATATAAGGATGGAGTGATTAGATTATGTGATTAGTTTAGGTAAAGATATGCTTAACCAAGGCTAACTATAGGCTGAGTGAAAGGAAATGCCCAGCAAGCGCCTGCTGATATGCTATGATAATTTCCATAGAATAGCTAATTGCATATATGTTAAGACATAAGCTAACTATACTCAAGATAAGTATATTATGTTTCTATATATTAATATATCTGAAGCACCAACTAACTAGCTTGCCTGCCAGCCCTCTTGTTAGCCTAGGCTGCATTGCATCATCTATTTGCAGCTGTCGCTGTGGGTTCACTGAACCCAAAGGTCAAATGCAGCGCACAGACAGCTAACATGGAGCCCTATATGATGTCATGGCTACCGGATAGCAGATGATGCCCATGTCCCGCTGCCAAATGGGCAATTTCGCCACAGACGCTGGCAATTAAGAAAAAAAAAACACATTAGCTGATGTATATGCATAAAGGGCATAGGCAGAGATTAAGATAGATGTGCGCTGCCAGGTAACGGCGATCACAGGCAAGGATATGCGAGCGAGTGCATATATGCTGCCCATAATCCTGTGGGCGACATTACCTTGACAACACAACAACAACAAACACGACCTACGACAAAGCGATTGAAAATGCGCATAAATTCGAGACGTAAAACGTTCGCAAAGGGGGCGAAGGGCAGACAGCAGCAGCACCAGACGAACGGCTCAGTATATGTGTGTGTGTGTGTGTGTGTGTGTGCGTGCGTGTCTCTGTGTGTGTATGTGTGTAAATGTGGGTGGGGTGTTCGGAAAAAAGTCAAAGTAAAATTTGCCAGACAACAGAAAAGGCGAACGACCCTTTTCAGCGCCAGACGACGCCAGTACGTAGCTAGCATACGGGGAAGTGGCTGCAGCAGACGCCTTGCCAATGCTGCCACAAAATGTTGGGGCAGGGCCCGACGCAGCCACTGCCGCCGCTGCCGCTGCCACTGCCACTGCTGCTGCTGTTGCTTCTGCTGCTGCTCATTATCCTTTTCGCTTTTCATACATAAATCGCTGACGCGTTCAATGAACTTTTGGGCACGTACGTTGCACGGTCGTCGGCTTTTGCCGGCTGCTTGTGTTATACACACCCAATACGGAAAGCGAAACACACAAACGACAGGACAACGACAGCAAAAGCTGTACACAATGCACAGCAGACAGCAGACGACGATGACGACGAGGACGAGGACGAGGACGACGAACGACAGGCGATACGAAGGTCCTGGTAGTGGTGCTGGTCCTGGGCCTGGGCAGGCAGCCGCGCTTTGGGTTGTGGTCTTGACAGTGTGCAGTTTGTGCAGTGCCTTGTGCTGCCCCTTGGCGTCAACTGCGCAGCGACTGCGGGCAAGGACCCGGAGTGCAGCGGCGCAGGCGCCAGCGCACAAAATTTCACTTTTAATTTTTTGCACTCCAGCCATTCAGACGGGACAAGCGATTCGATTTCGATGCGTGCAAGCGAGACAACAATAGCAGCAGTAGCAGCAACAGCAGTGACAGCGGCAGCGGCTGCGGCAGCGACGTCCGCCGCTTGTTGTTGTTTGTGTCTGGCGTGGAGTCAGGATACGCTGCTGCTGCTGCTGCTATTACTGGCTGCGAATTTCGGAAGGTTATTGAACTGCCAGGAGCAGCTTTGGCAAATGCAAAAAAAAACTTTCACAGAACATGAGGCAAGCTTTACGGTGCGCTAGGACATGGTCAGCGCAGCCGCTGGGAGCAAAAGCCAGAGCAAAAGCAAAAGTATAAACTTATTAACTAACTGTATTGTATTTACCTTATTGCTCGATTTGATGCACAAGAATTTTGGTATTTTGTTGTTGTTGTTGTTGTTGTTGCTGTTGCTGTTGCTGTTTTTGGTTTGTTTCAGTCTCATGTTTGCTCAAGTGTTGGCCAAAACGCATTTTAAACGCGATTTGAAGAAACTGATTATCGCAAAAATATCGCGAAAATAGATACGATGAAAGTATAGAGTTCTATGGCCGTATGAACACATTGCCACGGTCTGTTTTCTCTGCCGTATCGCTGCGATATATATATAGATACTATACATATACATACACATACATACATATATATAGATGTATATCTATATATGTATATACATAAATACAGAGAGCCTTATGCACTAGAATCTTACACTTAGACGGCACTAAATTGATTTGCTTGAACACATTTGTGGTATATCATTTGTATAATTTGCAAAATTACTTAATTAACTATTATAATTTTGTTTATTTCATATTTTGGTTTTATTTTTATTTTTATTTATTTTTTTTAAATTTTTTTTTTATTTTTTTTTGTTGGTCCACGCGACGCGGCTGCTACGCCTGCCAGACATGACCTGCCCAACGCGCTAACATCCCGAGTCAGGACTGAAGCGACTGCCAATTCACTGGCTGCCATTTGGCCAGCCCGCAGCCGCTGTTGCTATTGCTGCTGCTGCTGCTATCGCTGCCGCTGCCACTGCTGCAGTTGCAGTCGGCGTTGCAGCCCGAGCAGACAGTAAACAAGCAGAAATTCTAAAGGCAACGGCGGCGACAGCGGCAGCGGGGGCCTGGGTGAGTGGGGACCTGAAGTGGGGTTGGCACTTGCACTTGGCATGAGCTGAACTCGCGCATTTAACAATAACAACAATGAGCAGGCAGCGCTACAAGGGCGGCGTCCATCGAAGTCGAGTTGCGTCTGCAGTGCAGTCGGCGCCACGCTAGGGGTTGCTGCCACAATGTTGTAGGTGCAAAGGGTGGGGCAGTGGGGTCGCTGTGGTGTTGTGCAGCGCTGTGGTGCTGTGATTTTGCAGTGGTTTCACCACGGCAGGCTTATTGGGCTAGGTCTAACAGGAAATGCATGTTTGCTGTTTAGGGCTTAGTATAAACGAGGAAATAGCCAAAGGATTAATTTAACTGAACTATGATTAAAGAACTATGCAAATAAGGCAGCTTCAGAGCTGGGCAAAGGACCTGAGCTAAGAATGTCTTCATATTTTTCATGCAACAATAGACCTTGAAAACTCTATTTGAACTCGGTTAAAAGGCTAAAGTAGATAAGAGTTAATAGTCATATTTAGCTGAGTAAAATAAATAACTTTATCAATTTCAACATTTTGCTTATAGTAAAGCTTATCTTATCTGAAAATTGAACAGTGTAGTACTCAGAAATCTATTTTTAACTGCATTTTCTTGCAGTGCAGCCAAACTGCATTAGGACGCAACTGAAAGCTTTGCAGCTAAGCTCTCTCACTTGTCTTTCTCTCTCTCTCTCTCTCTCTCTATGTCTCTCTGGCTGCACGCCTCAGCGAAAGGGTTGATTGCATTGTCTATGCCCTGGTGACAGTTGACACTGAACTACAGAACAGAAACCGGAAGTATTCACATGAACAGCTCGAACGTTATGCAAGCTAAAGCAGCAACTAAAGCTCAGGCAAAAGCTTTTATCTGCCAAACAGCAAAAACACTTACTAACGTCTATTAATAATATGAAATTTCAAGCACGTTTTAATGGCCAACTGTAAAAAATGAACATCAAGAAAAGCGAGTATAGAAGTCATATAAAATACCGTTACTCACACACACACACTCAGAGTGCTTGTGTGCTTATTGTAAAAAAGTCATTTTGTCATAGTCAAATAACAATTACTTCGTGGCTCGCATAACGTAATGTCGCTTGATAACAATTACGTATGCATGGCGCGTAAATGAGCATTATTTGATTTGAACAATACAACAAGCAACAACAAAAGAGTCAGCGTGTCAGCAGCGTATCCAAAAAAAAAAAAAAAAAACAAAAAAAAAATAGAATCTAGCAAGAGCGGCCCACCCACTGAAATGCGCTGATCGGCGGCGCGTTTTATTTTGTGTAATTTTTTTATCAGCTTGGCTCAATGTCACAGTCAATGCACAAAAGCAGCAGCAACAACAATGCCTGTGGCTGCCTGCATTTACTGCTAGCAGCAAACGCCACACGCGATAGTGTCGAAACAGCAACAGCAACAATAACAACAACAACATGACACAGAACCTGTCGCTGCAAAGTTCAACAAAAGCAGCAGCAGCAGCCGACGCAGCAGCAGCAGCAGCAGCAGCCGACGCAGCGACTCAGCCGCCTCGGCGCATGCGCTTACGCTCTGAGCGCTCAAACGAGCACACACGAAGCCGCTCTCCTCGCGCTCGCGCTCGCGCTCGCGCTCTCTCGCTTGCCTGTGTGCGTGCGTGCGAGTGTGTGTGTGTTGCTTTGGTTATAACGCGCTTGAGTAGGTCGGTCATTGAACTGGCGAACTTGTTTTCTTTTCATGCCTCTTTTGCTGTCTTTCGTTTGATTCTTTTGCATGGCCATTGCACACTTTCTTCCTGGTGCGCATTCTCTCTTAAGTCACCTGTGCGTGCTCTCTTTGCCAGCTCACGCTCTTAAGCTGAAGTTATGCTACTTATGCTGCTGCTGCTGCTGCTGTTGCTGGGCATGACTTGCGTGTCTTGCAGTTGCAATGCGTGGCAAGTGCATGCCAGTGCCTGTAGCTGAAGCTGAATCTGGAGCCTGGGCAATCAGGCGGCCAACAATTCTAATTGCAGCAACAAAGAAAGCAAAAGGCACAGGCAGCCACAGCCAAAGTCAATAACCTGCCATTGCCGTTGCCAGCAACGGCGGCAAAGAGTAAGAGTGATTTGATTCCCTTTTCATGACGTGACGGGCAGCCTTAGAAGAAAATATAAAAAAGAAGTGCATCGACAGGCCCAACGCAGACGGCCATAGACTCTAGATATACATTTATACCAACTGTGTGTTTGTGTTTGTGTGTGTGTGTGTGTGTTTTTGTGGAACTGCAGCAAGAACTTGTTGGCGTCCGCGCCACCAAGTGCAAGAACCTCGAACACACACGCCATGTGCCCATGAGCATTTGCCAGTTGAACGCCCTTTTCACGGCAAATGATTCCCTGATGCCGATGCCGATGCCGAAGTGGATGCCGATGCTGAGCTGCCTTGCCCAAGCCAGGCCAGGCCAGACCATGCCATTGCCATTGCCATTGCCAAGCCTTTGCCTGCCTGTACCGCCGCACAACCTGCCCCAACGCGCGAGCCCACCGCTGCAGCAAGGATGGCTGTGACTACTACTACTAAATTGCAGCGTTGAACTGGTTTGGTTTGCTCAAGCGGCAGATTCACTTTTTGTTTGGTCGCGCCCTTGCCAACATTCATTCTAATGCTCGGCTCCTCTCTGTGTCTAGCTCGCTCGCTCGCTGGCTTCAGAAATGAAAACGAAAACCGTTGCCAGGCTAGATTGAGTTCGTTGCCTAAGTCATTTGTTTGGTCGCGCAGTCATTGAACTCGACCAACTGAAGCGTGTGTTTGCCTACGCCACGTTGTGTTAGTGTGTGCGTATGTATGCGTGTGTGTGCGTATGTGTGCCTGTGTGTTTACATAACGCAATGCCCAAAAAAAGCTTTTCTAAATGCGTGCCAAATATCGAAAGCAGCAGCAAGAGCAACACCAACAGCAACAGCAACAGCAACGGCAACGGCAACGGCGACGGCAATGACAACAAATCATTGAGAGCAGCTTCTGCTACCGTCTCATTTGAATTGCAAAACAACCATTTACCCGTCCGCCTGCTGTTTCTATAATATCGAGCCCTGCCCTTTCCCCCCTCACAGCTGATCTGTCATTCCACACGCCATTTAAAATCAATTACAATCGAAGCTATTGCTTGCGACTTTAACAGGTGGCAACTGCGTCTTCGGCCAGCTGCAGCTAATGACCTTGATATTGAAATTGTGCTTTGCCTTTGCCTTTGCCTTTGCCTTTGTGCTTTTGTTTGACTTTGCGTTTTGGTTTTGCATCTTGACTTTGCTTATACTTTGTTCATTCATCTCGACGTTCGCGCCACGTTTCGATTTCATTTCAAATTTGTTTTTGTTTAGACAATATATCACAAATTTTATTGTTGTTGTTGCAGTTGTCGTTGCTGTTGTTGTTGCTGTTATTGTTGTTGCTGTTACGGCGAGTCATTTAAAGTCAAAGTCAAGGTTTTTCTGCCTTACGTCGCCAATTATTTGCTCGTCTCTCTCTCTCTCTCTCTCTCTGTCTCTCTCACACACGCTCTCTACATAGTATATAAAGATACCAACTTGTATATACATATATATATATATATATATATATATATATATATATATATATATATATATATATATATATATATATATATATATATATATATATATATATATATATATATATATATATATATATATATATATATATATATATATATATATATATATATATATATATATATATATATATATATATATATATATATATATATATATATCTGTGGATATAAGTATGTTTGTCCATTTGTTGTTGCTGTTTATTTGTTTAAGGCCAGAAACTGGTTTTTGTCTAATTATTTTTGTTGCTCACTTTGCTAGGTTTTATTTTTATATAATTGTTTTTCTGTTTTTTTTTTGTGTGTGATTATTAAAAATATAATATATAATTTTTCTAATGAAATGCTATCCACACTTGACAGCTCTTCTTGGCTGAGTCAACGGAAAGTAGTCGAGGCATATTTTGTTGTTGTTGTCTTTTTCATTTCTTTTTGTTAAATGTCTGATTAAATTTCTCATAAATTCGCCTTAAGAACTTTTTATATACCATTTTACTAGTCTGACAGACAATTAATCAGCTTTTGGGCTTTGTGTATTCTTTGCAGTTACTTTGAAACTTGTTTCGCTCAACCCACGGGATGATTACATAATACTTTTATGCATTAGCATAACTCACACTAGAAAGTCTTCGGCTTAGGATCTAGCATCATGGTTTATAAATAATAATAGCATAAATAATCGATTCCACCATTATAAAGAGAAAGACACTTAACAAGACATTTGTTTAGCAATTTGTGAATAGAGTGTAAAAAGATAATTAGCTACAAATCTCACTTTAGACTTTTGAGATAAACAAGAATTTTTAATTCAATTAGGCAGCTGGCAAATTGATTATGCAATTCGTCTTCTATATCAGTTGTTTTTTTTTCGTCTTCTTTTTGTTTTTTTTTTTGGGTATTATGTAATGCCAAAGAGATACCAGGAAGTATTTGAAGTCAATAAACAGACAATTAAACTGGGAGCTTGTGTAAGCAAATTATCATTAATCACATTGTACAAGTCATTGCGCTATCGATTCTATTGTCTGGCTTGACTTGGCTTAGTTTGAGGTTAGTTGGGATTTTTTCTACTGCTAGCTATGATGATTGAATGATTTTTAATTGATGATAACGCGAAAACTATAAACTATATTCTGTGGAAATCTTTAGGACACGTTGGGCAAGTAACTGTTTTAAAGCTGCAATTGATTTTTAGTTAAGGTGATTTATTATTATACTATAGTATAATATAGTATGCATTTAATATGTTAAAGAAGAAAGAATTGCAAGTGGTTTTTGTTTGAGGAACAAATTACTATTATTATTATTATCTATTTTTCTATTATTGTTATTATCTTACTTACTATTTTGAAGTTTTACTTGATATTTGCTTTTTGTTGATATGAGTTGATTTATATTTGATTATATATGATTTATTTGTTCTATGTTATATAAGAAAGAATATAGAACTTAACTTGTTAAAGTAACTCATTCTTATATCACTCTATCTAGTTGTCTGCAAACTATATTGGCATTTTCGCTTTTCTTGCAATATAATTTAACATTTATAGATTTATATCTGATGTATGATAAATAATATATAAGAAAGCATCTTACGTATGTTTTGTTAAAATTCGGAAAAATATTTAGATAGATATGAATATCAAGTAGCTATCTATCATAGTAATAGATCAACTTGACCCTAGCAGGCTTTTCCAAACTTGCGAAATGATATGGGTTCGATAATATATATGATATATGATCTATCTTATATAAAATGGAGTCCGAAATCAAAAGTAAGAAACCCTGAAGCAGTTACATTCTCTGTGCAGCGTTGGCTTCTGGTAAAGTCTGAGAGTTGGGTCCGCAAGTAGGCTAAGTTTTTTTTTAGAAAGCTTTCTTTGCAGAACATTCGGGAAGGTTTTAAAAAAGTTTCTGGATGAAGTTATATGATAAGAAGTTTCAAATAAAAATGTATAACTAAACGAAATATCCAATATCTAAGAACTATATATGCTATTTCAAAGTTTATAAAACTTCAGTAAAGTGCAACAAAATAATAATAATAATAATAAAAATACTTACCATTTTTTATTGTTTAAATGCATATCCGTGTTGTTGTTGTTCTTGTTGAGCTGCTGCTGTTGTTGTTGTAGTTGTTGTTGTTGCTAATTTTAAATCCATTACGTAATAAATCCAAATGCTGTATTTGTTGTTGTTGTTTTTTTTTAATATTAACTACTAAACACTAGTTGTTATGCACATATTTTTTCGGCACTTAAGTGCACAATTGGGTGTGGGTTGTGGAGGGGTAATATAAACTAATTGCCTAGTTATATATATATGTATATATTAGGCTATGATAACTAAGACAGTCTTATCAATCGATCATGTATGATGCAAAAACACTTGAACAGCAAATCCGTAACTTTGTTGCACCTTGTTGTTGTTTGTTATTTTATAGTTGTTGTTGTTGTTGTTGCACAGAATTTGTTTTGTTTGTTTGTAAATTTGGTAATTTTTGTTGTTGTTGCTGTTGTTGTTGTTGCTGTTGTTATTGTTGCTTTGAACGTGCACTTCTACTTCTTCAACTTTTTCTTATTCTTCTTCTTCTTCTTCTGCTTGCTGCGTCTTCTAAAAGCAATAAAAACGTAACGCGTGCTGCTTACGAAACCATGTCTCGATCGTTTTGTTGCTTACGGGAAACTGAACTACGGATGAGTCGCGTTGCGACTTCAATGTCGAACGACAGCAGCAGCAGCAGCAGCAGCAGCGACGTCGTTAGAGGCTTCTGAAAGCAGCAGCAGCAGAGCCTCAGCAGCAGAGACAGATAGACTTTTTTCAGCATTTCATTACACGACACGCACGCACACACAGACAGCAAAATAAAACCCACAGGCCGCGGCGCTGCCCGCTGCTTTCTACAACGACTCTTCTTTCTCTTTGCACACAGACAGCAACAGCCGCGGCAGCTCAGGTGTCTCAGGTTCTTGATCACGCACGCACACACCGACAGGCAGGCGAAGTCGCTGCCGCAGTCGCTGCCAGCGCCTACTGCTGTTGCTGCTGCCTTCCTTTTACATTGAGGTATCTCTTCGTTTGTCTGTGTATGTGTGTGTGTGTGTGTTTGGTGAGCGCAACAGGCCAGAACTTTCATTCAAGGTGAGTGCGTCGGCAGAGCTGCCACCAGTGAGCAGCGAACAGCGCCATCTCTTTGGCATTGAGCACGGCTGTTGCTGGCGCTCTTCTTGCTGTTATTTGCCGCTCTCTTCGTGCTTTTCGCAATAGTTCTAAACGCCTCTAACACACGACGTCAAATGGCCAGTGAGCGCAAATTGAGCATGCGAGCGTAAAATTACAACATTTTCAAGGCTTGCGGCAGCAGCGGCGGCAGCAACAGCAGCAACAACAGCGGTCGCAGCAGCATTGATCTTGACAATTGGCGCTCGCGTTTATTTGTTGAACTCTTCTAACAAGTTTAGAATCTGCGCAAACCAAGCGCGACCGACCGCCACTTGTTCTCATTCTCTTAACCCGTTTCAAACACTCACTTACACACACACACACACACACTCGCACTCACACTCACACTCACACACTAGCTCACACTCATTGCCGCTCTGCTGTTGCGCTCTCACCCACTCTCCGACCAGGTGAATAAAAATTGTGCTCAGCACTCGCACTCGTACTCACAATTGCATGTAATTGGTCGTCGCCGTCGTTGACGTCGTCGCCGTCGCCGTTGTCGTTTTTGCTGTTTTGTTTGTTTGTTTTTGGCGTATTAAATTTCATGATGCTATAATTGCATATTGTAATGGGCGAACGTCTCAACTGTGTTATAGATGTTGCTGTTGTTATTTCAAATGCTTGCTTGCCCAAATTGGAGCTGGCGAGTTGTCATTTCACATACATAAATTATAATTGTATTAAGGAAACAAATACTTAAAATACGTTAATTATATAGGCTCAAATAATTGCTGTTTATTCTAGAGATACATTAAGATCATTTCACATAGAATTGTTATGGAATAAAAAAGTTAATAAATTTATTATAAAATATTAAAACGTAGATGCAGTCTATATGCCAAGTTAGCACTGAATTTTATCTGATTATTTGAGCTCTAACTGATATTTTTGTATACATTTATTATTTTTTACATTTATTATATTTTTTTTTATATTTACTATACATTTATATATATATTTTATAATGATGAGTATCCTAAAAATAAATACATTTATTATAAATTAATATTATTAAATATATAAACCATTTATTATATATTTTATAATATTAATATTCGCAGAATATTTGTTTGGAGTAATAGAAAACAAATAATAATTTTTGTTTAACTGTTAAAGAAATCCCAATTTAGCTAATTTTTTTTATTTTTTTTTTTTTTTTTTAACAAATATTCCAAGCACATAAAACTCAAATTTATTTTCCATTTACTACAAAGAAAAAATCTTCAAAAGAACGTAGACTAATATATCATACAAGTTTTGGCTACAATCTGACTTCTAATAAGCTAAGGAAATCTCTAATTAAAGCTTATTATTGTTTCTTAATAGATTTTAATAACGACCAACATGCGCCAAATATATTAAAGTAGGTTTACTTAGTATAAAAACTATAAAAATTGCGTAGTGAGTTGGAATGAAAAGGTATTTATTTGGCCAGTTAGATTTGGTAAGTCCGATACAAAGGCAGCTCAAATAAAAGGGCGGCACATGGGCTAAGACAATAGATCAAATAAATGCCAAATCATTATTTACAACAAAGACATTAAAATGGCAGCTAATTGAAACTGGCATTTACATAACTAAAATGTAATTAACAAAGGTAGCTGAGCTGCTCGATAAGCTGCGGGCATTGAAAAAATAACCAGCATCGAGCAGCTAGCAGTGAGCAGCTAGCATCTAGCATCTAGCAGCTAGCATCTAGCATCTGACAGTTGCCATCCGGCAATTTGGTAAGGTAATCAATATTTTTAGCATTAACTGCGCTCAACCTTGAACCTTGTGGGGATTATGAAACGAATCAAAAGACACGCACAATAAATCACCTGGTGGGATCAGAAGATATCCAAAAAAAAAAAAAATAAAGCTCATAAGGCCTATAGAACTAAAGTTCTTAGGCCCAGCCGCGAAAAAGTCATTAGCTTTGCAACACTTACTATCATTTTCTATAAATAACAATTAAGGCATACAAAAGTTGATTCGCTCAGAACTTTAGAGCGCCGCGACGCTCACTTCTAATGGACAATGCTAAAGAGCGAACCAACAAGAAGAAGAAAATGAAGAAACGAACGAACGAAAGACACGCTCAAGAAACTTTGGGAACCGTGGTCATTAGAACCTAGTGTCGGTCGTGAGGCACATAGAAAGCAAAAACGCTTCAACATGGGGTCAATAAATTCTTAAATAAATAAAAAAAAAACAACAGCAACAATAAAATGAAAAATCTGAAAAGAGAAGTTGAGATGTTGGGGGGGAAAAAAACGAAGTTACCCGCCCAAAAAAGGCGAAGCCTGCGCACAATTATAATATTTAGTAAATAAATCATCATTATATTTGTCGGATTTGCTTGATGTGCGGTGCGTTGATGATGATGAAACGCAGTTGGCATCAGAACTTTCAGAATTTTGAGCAATCATTCCGACTAACGCAAATATTTGCTATTTGCATAAAACTATTGCGTCGTGAGTGGGAAAAAGAAATATTCCCAATCGCTAAAACAAGTTCGTATTTTGAATTCCTTCCTCTTGCTCTTTGCCTTTGACTTCCAGCCATAATTGAAAGTAAAAAATAAATATAAAATGCCTATCGAAGAAGAAAAAAAAACAACAAAAATGCTGTCAGCAGGCAAAACAAGTGCGTTTTGGGCCTATACGCAGTTTATATGTGTTATTTAACACACACAGAGAGAGAGAGAAAATGAGAGAGAAAGAGTGAAAGAGAGAGAGAGCGAGACGGATCCAGTCATGAGCGCACGTTAACGTCGCCCGCTTTTATAGCTCTTTCATTTTGATGGCTCTTTCGCTTGCGGCTCGGCCTTTTTTCGGGGGCCCAACAATCATTTCTTTTCATTTCATTTCGAGCCAAGTTTATTTCAAGCTCACGCACCCAGAGAACCACGTTAAGATTGTGTGCGTGTGCGTGTGCATGTGAGTGTGTATTTTTTGGTAACAAGTTCAATGACTTCTTGAAACCAAAAAATTTTTGGTTGTCTCGTTTCGGTTTCTGTTTGGTGCGCGGGGCCGGTGAGTTGCTGATCATTTCTTTTATTTTTTGGTTCTTCTTCGCAGTTTTTTCGTTCTTGTTGTTTTCGTTTTTTATACGTTCGTTTTCATTGCTGGAGTTCATTGGCCAGCAGCCAGCCACACTTCAATAAATAAATGATGGTAGAGCAGCAGCAGCAGCACCAGCACCAGCACCAGCAGCAGCACACACAAAGAGCACAAGAGCTTTAAGTGCTGCCGAAATGGTCATAAATATGCTTTTTATTTATTACATTTTATATTTAAAGTTTTAACAATTGTTCTTTATTATTATTTTTTATTTTTTCCTTTTTTTTTTTGTTCTACCTGTAAGTTTGTTGCCAGAGTCTTTTGTGTGCGACGTGCTGATGCGGGTGATTGATTACTCGGATTAAGCAATAATTTATATGAATTATTTTGCATGACTCCGCTAGAAATTAAATGGAGTTTACTTTAATTTTATTGCGCGCAAAACCAACAAAATTTTTCAGGCTAAAATCTGAATGTTGATAGTGAAGTTCGTTGCCTAAGTCATTTGATTAGCATGCAAATAAATTTGATTAAAGTTGACAAATTCACAGTTATGTTGGTAAGATCTCAGGAAAGCATATGCAAAATTTAGTTATTTTTATGGTGCAGCAAATATTTGTTTTACTTAAATTGCGGCCAAACAAATCAATAAAATGAAAGGAATCACGCTTAAGTTAAGCATCAATCTTAACCCCAATCTTCCAAGAAACTATTGTTGTTGCTGTCTCTTGTTGCAGTCTCTTGTTGTTGTCTCTTGCTGTTGTCTCTCGTTGCTGTTGCATTGCCAAATCTGGCCGCAAATGTTTGTTTTTTGCGCTCATTGTGCATAATGGTCACTCATCAAATTATCAAATCAGCTACCCGCCAGTGGCAACAGCTGCTGCTGTTGCCACTGCTGCCACCGCTGTTGCTGCTGCTGCCATCAATTACTTTGTATCACTGCCAACTGAGTTTTGGGCTGCACTTTTTGGTTTGCTGTAAGTGGATCAGAGCGGGAGACTCGGCAGTTGATTATGCAGCACAGTTGCAGCTGTAGCTACGATTGTTGCTTTTGCTACTGCTCGCTCGTTGGGGGGCGCGAAAGGTGCTAAACACACGCGCCAATTTTGCGGTAAAAGCTCTCACCACATACACATACACACACACACTCATGTATATAGACAGCTTGATAGTCCCGTCTGTGATGGTTCTAAGCGCTGTTCGAGCTCTGGAAGTCGCTGACGTCGTCGTCTTGGTTGCTGTTGTTGTTGTTATCTATGTGCCAAACCTGATTTACTTCATGATTATGTTTGAAAAATTAGGTTAGGAGCAATGAACTTGCCATTCGTCAGAAGATGCAGACAAAGTGAATGTTTTGTTGCCACCAGTGTATGTATGTGAGTGTGTGTAAGAGTTTGTTATTTGTTTACCTTAATAATAGACACCTGTATAGTTCAATTTGAGGCAACGGATCTTAGAATATTGCTGATGCTGCTGCTGCTGCCTGATGATGCTGTTGTTGCTGCAACTCTTTGAAAGTATTCGCAATCAATTTAAAAGCAACGACCAACTGCAATCAGCGGCTACTGCCGCAAACAACGTGTGGCACATTTGACTCGAAGATGTGGCGACTGGCCAGTCACGGAGGAGGCATTGGAATTCACTCTTTTCCGCAACGAAATGAAAAATGTGTGCTAAGCCAATGACCGACAGAAGCAGCAACAGCAGCAGCAGCAACAGCAACAGCAACAGCGGCAGCAACAGCAACAAGCAGCAACAGCCAGCAGCAGCAGCAGCAGCAGCGGCAGCAACTACAAGGCAAACAACGCACACAAAAGCAAAGTTAACTGTTTTTCTGCTAACACACGCACACACCCATACAGAAAACTATAGAATTGAGTATTCGCAACTTCAAAAAGAGAGAAAGAAGAAAGAGCGTGAGCGAGAGCGCTGTGCCAAGTGTCTTGTCTTGGAGTGCTGTCGTAGTCGTTGTCTTTGGCTGTGGCTGTGGCTGTGGCTATGGCTTTGCTTTTTATGCCGTTCTTGTTCTGCATGTCTTCGAGTGTTTGTCAATCCGCCAACAGCTAAAACGCCGAACAGCCAACGACCCACGCCAGATACTCTGCCTGACATGCTCCCTACCCCTTGGTCCCCTAGGCACCCTTTGCAGTACTTTACACTGTTTTGTCTACTGCACTTAGAGCACGCAGTTACTGCAAATGCTCTACATATGCCTGCAATGCAATTAAAATGCTAGAATCTAACGGCAACTGATGGGATAAGATGCTGCCAAAGTGGCAAAATGCTTCTCATTCTATAAGCTAATGCTCTACAAATGAGTACGACCTACCCTAGGTATGAGATTTGACATGAATAGTATGAAATACTTTTTTTTTAGATAAAGTCTTAATTTAAAAGATTTAAGTTATTAAAGCATAAAAACTAACATTGATAATCTCAGAAATCTATCAATACTTGCCAGCATTATATAAGCTTAAGACAAATGACCTACATATATAGATACGATATCTACCTTATCTTCCATAATCATCAAATTTTCTAAAAATTCTATAGCCTATTCTGTGCTTAATAGCTAAAAGCCCACTCGAATTGTTTTTGTGTTTTTTTTGTTCATTTATTGATTTTATTTTGTGATGCAGGTTGCTCGATTATTTGGCAATTTCGTATGTTTGGCTCATTCCGTAGCCTACGGCAACACTTCATAATTGTAACAATGAACTCTTAAGCTGTTGTCGCTCTTGTTTCTCAGCTGTTTGCTCACAGCGCTGCCGACAACTAGACTAATGCTGATTGATGAATCGCGAAAATAACAGCAAATGTTGTTGACAAGCCGACAGGCTGAAATCGGATATAGACACTCGCATATGTTTGTTTGCTTTCGTTGAGTGTGTCTGGTGTGGGAGTTGCGCACTTGGAGCTGACAGCGACTTGCATAATTATGAACCGTTAGAGCCGTCACACGTATCCTGTAAGAGAACGCTCCCACGATGGTGAGCCTCGCTGACTGGAGGGTAATTACCAAATGCGACGCGCTAACTGTAAAGCGCGCAACAAAAGGATTTCGATTTCCTAGCAGCAGCCGCGACAGCCGGCAACTGGCACACCTGACGAAATCAAAAGCAAGCACAGTTATAAACGCGAAGCAACGCTATGCAACATGAGTTCCCCTGTAGACAGGGCAGGATTTGATCGTAATCGTTGAATCAATCGGCGCATCTGTCGGCGTTGTCCTTTTTTCTTTAGGTTTTCCTTTTTCACTTTGCTCTGGGGTTGCTTCAATAGGGGAAAACGAATAATTTTCTATTGCGCGCGAAAATTCTCAAGTTTTTTATGGGTTTTTTATTGTGAATGTGCTGCTGTTATTGTTGTTGTGAGAACAGTCCCCGTTAAGGGTTTTTACCTTCATGAGGTAGCATCGAATAATTATGTAATTTTAGCCCAATGCAGTCCTTAAGATTTGGGATAAAAAAGGAAGTGTCAGAGTGCCTTGTGGTTACGATTGATGCGCCAAGTGACCGAGTTCTATTTGGGAATATCAACGGAAATGACCTGGAAAAGTGCGCTCTACTTAACTAAAGGAAGCTCGACTTCAATATAAAGGGCTGTGCAGGATGTGTGACCCATATTAGAGCGGAACTAGTAACCCATTTACAAATCTTTGATCCGACTTGTACGTCTTATCGCCAGTTCGAACTGATAAAAAAAAAACATTTACTGATACAGCAATTTGTCATGCCAGCAAACTGTTCAACAAGGCTGTGAAATGCATATTTTTATGATGCTCTGCTTTTTAGCTTGTCGAGCCGAAGATTTACAATGCAGCAGTTTCCTGGGATTCCAAATTTGCTACAGTGACGCAACATTTCGTCACGAACGCAGGTCAGTTAGGATGCGCGACTGCGACCCAGAGTCCAAAGCAAAGTTGGCCTGTGCCATTGTTTTGCATGTCTGCATTCAGGGCCAGGGCCAAAGACAGCGACACGCGCATTTTGCGGCATGGCCAGGGGATAAACAACACATAAAAACCGTCCAAGGACTCATAACTTTCACCTTTATATTTTTTTAAGAAGGTTGCGGTCATCAGTTTTTAGGAAACTGTTTGCGCAGGTAACTAAAAATTTGTGTGAAAAAAGAGACGTGATTTTTTTTCCGGCCTGTTGCCCAGACTATTCTGAAGTGACTTTTAAAATGCAATGAAATGAGAAGTGTAATTCCATATAAGTGGCTGAGATGTATGGAAATGTGAGAGAATAGAGGATAAGGCTAATATACTAAGGAAGTACCTATGATGAATGTGTGAGGCAACATGCTGATAATGATGTTATATAGTATTAAAAAAAAAAAAAGTTTGGAAAGAGCTTCTAGCTCTTGATAACTATAAGTGTAGAGTAGAATATAATTTATATGGACTGTGTAGGATAATAGAAATAGGAATCTAGAGAAGAGCATAATCAATGTCGACTGAAATTATGCTGCTAGCAGTCATTTTGCTCTAAGAAACTATGAGAGAT
This sequence comes from Drosophila anceps, assembly GCA_035045945.1. NCBI lineage: Eukaryota > Metazoa > Arthropoda > Insecta > Diptera > Drosophilidae > Drosophila > Drosophila anceps. The sequence continues at coordinate 2,192,779 of JAWNON010000150.1, forward strand.
GACTTAGTCAATCGGTTGCACTCGGTATCTAAGAAATTTTGGTAAAATTTACTTCTCATTCTACAAATCTACAAAATTCTTTCAATCTAATCTAAACTTCAATTTGAAGACATAGGAAAACCTTTCGAGCAATTGCTGTCGTCAGTCTCACTCAATTACTCAAAGCTAAGTTATTGCGCTCGCAAATCTCATCATGACTAATTTGAAAGTTCCAAATTTCCTGTTCTCATTGATTAGTCATTGACAAGTTGCATCAGCTGATCGGCCCACGCAAATCTTATTGATTTCCGCATCATGATCTTACCAAACAGCATAAGTACAAAAGAAAGGAAAGCAACACCAGCCGCGGCCCCCCGCCCAAAATTATAAATAATATTTACACATATGTATATACATATATATTTAATTATATTTACGTATGCTACCGCGACACACCTACAAAACAATGAACAGAAGCCGGAGGCAGCTTTAGCTTCACAGCTCATTGTTCAGATTGTGGTTTTTGTTTTTGTTTTTTTGTTGGTAACTTCAGCTCAGTGTTTGCCCAATTCATTCGACATAATTCAACAAAATGCGAATATCTGTAATTTGTAGCCTCATTGCCCAGCGCTGACGCCTCTCCGCCATTCGTACCTTGTCCGGCTGCGCGGCTACTGTGCGTGTATCAAAGTGATTCACTTCACTTTTCAAAAACCAAGTCAAGAGCGAGAGAGTTAAAAGGCGTGCGGCGAGAGTGTTTCGAAACAGAAGAATAAGAAAAAAAAGAAATAAAAATAAATGTAAAGAACATTGTGTGCGCTCTTTTCCATTTCATTTTCGTCTCTTGGCCAAAAAAAAAAAAATAATAAAATAAACAGAAAACAAACAACGAAAATTGAGCGGGACAGGTCAACAAACTCATCTCCCAGCCACGTTGTCGTTGTGCTTTTTTCGGCCAGTGCGTGAGGCAGCGCCAAAGGGGTGGTGAAGCGCGGGAGCGAGAGTGAGGGGAGCTGCGGTGTAAGCGCGCGGCCAACTGACTGACTGATTGCTGGCGGGACGCAGCGGGCTGAGCTGCTTTTGTTGCTGAGACTTGGCGCTCGTTTGTAACAGAGCATACATTGTTGTTGTTGTTGTTGTTGTTGTTGCTGTTGCTGTTGTCAATGTTGTTGTTGTTGTTACTGCTGTTTCATTATATATTTGAATTTTGTGCGTTCGTTGAACTCCAGTTTGGAAGCTCGTGCGAGTTGAGCAACAGTCTTTTAGTGGCGCATCTTCTTCCAGTTGTTGGTTCTTGCTTTTATGTAAAAACGAAAGACTTAAGTAACGAACTTGAACCAAAGTAACAGCAAGACATGCGACAGTCGCGCATGGCCGGGCTGCATGCGATTTCAATGGAAACGCATTTGCCTACCGTGCAAGGACAATGCCGAAATTTACCAAGAAGTGAAAGGCTGCACTAATTGCCAATGCGTTCGAGCCCTTTTCGCTAGCTAGGCTCAACCCTTTGACTAGAAATTTTATGGCTTTATGACTGTGTCCTTGCTTTAATTAAACCATTGTTTCGCTGGCAAATAGACACGCTGCTGCTGCTGCTGTTGCTGCTGTTGCTGCTGTTGCTGTTGCTACCATTTCCGCTGGGTAAATCCTTTAGCAGCGCATTTCCTGCACAACATATGTGCAGCTTCGTTCCACTTGCCTTGCTTGTGTAAACATTACGAGTTTTTTTGTAGAAAATATCAATTTTCTTTCCCATTTCACGCAATCAAATGGCAGCGCCTCCACATGCTATCAAAATCTCACGTTGCTCCTCAATCAAGACGATGAAATTCTTACCCTTGCCTCGCCGGCTAGGCAAGCAACAGCACCTGACGTCGTGCTCAACATTGTGGTACCTGCGAGCTGCTGCTGCTGCTGCTGCTGTTGCTGCCACTCGTATTCAAATAAAGCAACTCATGCTCCTGGGCAGGTAGATAGATAGACTGTCTGCCTGTGAGCCTTAATCCTTGCTCAATCAGTCAGCTTCTGGCAGCAGAAATCTCATTTTCGTCAGAATGAAAATATACTTCTCAAGCGGATCAAAACGAAAGGATTACGGTAAAAATCCTGTTGCTGTTGTTGTTGTCTTTCTGTTCTATTGTTTGCGTGTTTATTGTTGGCTGCATTGTTCAAATGTCTGCCAGTTGTTGTTGCTGAGCATTTTGTTTGTAGGCGTTGGCGGCGACGCGGGCGGAACTGCACGTCGTCTGTGGCGATTGCTTCATTTGAGAATTACGAGAAATTGAAAGGAGCAGCAACAGCAACAGCCACAGCCTACGAGCAGCAGCAACGGCAACGGCAACAGCAACAGCAACTGCCACAGCCTCCGCCTTACTCACAGCAACATAGCGGTTTTTCTTACTTTTTTTTCATTATTTTCTTATTTAAATTTTATTTCTTGACTGGCGACAGGAAACTCGTTTTTAACAGCGGCGCGAACTCGTGTTTCGTGGTGTGATCAGCGCTTGCCTTGGCCAGCATGGCTATTATGTCAAAGGATGTGGATGCATTGTATTCGATTGCATAACTGTAAATGCAAAACAGAGCGCGCTATCTGTATGTGTATGTGTGTATGTGTGTGTGTGTGTGTGTGTGTTAACAGTTGGCTCTAATGTGGAAGTAGTTTACTTACGTCTCTCACATATGAAGATTGTGCTGAGCGGAAATCAATTATGAATGGGGCATTTTTTTGAAAACTGACAGGCAGCTGACGCGTAAGATGGCGTTAAAGGATTGCAGTACCGTTAGGTACTGAGCATCTGATGCGAACAGGCTGCAGAAGAAGTTGATAGCTAATGGAGGCAGCTGCTTGATATACGGAATTTGCATAAGCTCAACTGCAGGCAAAGTATTGAGCTAAAGTGTTTGTTGAAGGTTTTCCAAGACTCAATAAAACAAATATTTAGATATATATATATTTATATATACTATCTTATATACATTTATGTATATTCATTGTTTCATTCAAAGTTATACAATATCCTAAGCATTGACCACTTAAAACCTTTTTTCTGTGCGTGATTCGTTACTAAGATCGTGATCAGCTACCAAAATTCTGGTTCTAGTCAACGAAAAATTAATGAACACACGAATACTCAATAAATCCATCAAACTGTGAAAATGAAAACATGAAAATAAAAATCAAAGTCAAAATTCACGGTTTCATTCAATTGCCCCGCGACACGTGCCAAGCGAGTTTGAATAATCAAGTAATCATCGCTTCCCATCATAAACTAAGTCTTAACCCACATATGCAAGTATTTGAAATAAATCTAATTTAATGAACAAACTACAAAAAAAAGCACTTCGATGCTGTATATCTTATTTATTATAGTGTGTACATAAATAAATTTTATATCTTGGATTTTCAGGTTTGAGTGCGTGATGCTGCTCAGTTACAATAGCTCGAGAACTCTTAAAAAAAAAACTAAAAATGCTAATCGAATTCAGCGCCAACTTGAAAAGCATTCAAAATCTAGCTAACCCGCTTGGCTAGAAAACTTTGATTAATGACATTGCCAATTTAAGACTGTGCGATAGTCCGATGTGTCTTTGGGTATAGTATTTCCATAAATCTAGACACTAACCCAAGCCATTCAAATACGTATCCATGCATGAATTCTCACAATAGAGCCGAATGAGTTCTTTGAACTCCAGACCGAGTCGGGCTGCGACTACATCTATTATGTCTTCATAGCTACCCACCAAAAAGAAGAAGCAGAAGTAGAGAATAAAAGCTGTGCTGCCAAAGAAAACGAAATAGCAACATGACATAAAAGCAAACTAAATGAAAAAAAAAAAATATATTTAAAAAAGCTAGAAAAGTTCATTCGCCCCATGGCGGACAAATTAGAAAAATTAATACGCCGCTGACTTTTCAAAAGCCCCCACGTAGACCCCACCGAACCCCCCAAATGAAGCCACGCAGCGAAGTGCGTCAAGTTTTTTTTTGTTTTTTTTATTTATTTTTTATGTAAGACGCGGGCCGAGAATGTAACAAACAGCGTAGTCTGAACTTTTGGGTTTCTTTTTCGGGCAGTTCATTGACCACAAACAAAAACTAAACGAACCAAAAACAACAGCAACAACAACGATGTCTTCTATGTGAACTTTAACACGAAGATTTTTTGGTTAGAATTGGAAAGAACTGCCTAAAGAGCAAGAGCCGAAGAAGTAGCAGTTGCCATGGATGCCGAGTTAGTGCCAAAGAAAATTACTCAATTGCCGTTTGCAGCGGCTGTGTCGCTTGGGGTCTCGAGCCTGTTCAGTCGGTCATACTTTCAAATTGCAGTTGCAATCGCTGCAGTGCAAAAAAAAAAAAACAAGTAAGCAGAAAGAAAGCCTTTCTTTTTAGCCTGGCCAGCAAACTGGTTGGCCGCCAGGCAGCTCAGATCAGCTCAGCGACCAAGCTGCATTGCCAAAGAGAAAGATTCGCATAAGCCAATGAAAGTATCTCGCGTTGGTTACACTCTCTTGGCTTAGTTGTTGCTCTAGCTGTTGTTGTTGTTGCTGTTCGGTTTGTTGTTGTCGTTCGTTTGTTTGGCCATAGAATGTTTCTACATAGATTTTTCACTAGCGTCTCTCGACGGCGCCGTTGCGGAAATGTTTATCTACATCTCTGCCACAGTCTTTTCTGCAGTTCAAGCGAGTGCGTTGAACTTGGCGCTGGAGCCAGCCAGCATACAAACACACACACACACACACACACACACACACACACACACACACACACACACACACACATACACACACATATATGAGCAAAGTGGAGTAGCAATACGCGAACACCAAACCCAAAGACGAACCTCAAGCCGAACTCGAAGCCGAAGCCGAAGCCGAAGTTGCAAGAAATGAAAATAATTACCCGATGTACGTGGATGTCTGTAGTAAACCCGAGCCCCAAAATAAAAAAATAAAAAAAAGAAGCAATTGCCGAGCTCCCGCATTGTAATGCGGCACACGCATGTGTGGAGCAGCTGTAGCCGTGCAGCAGGTTTGAGCACACTCTGGGCCATTACATTTGTTACAGATTTCGGCTGAGCGATAAAACTGATCATCAAAATGCTATTACGATTGCATCGCTCGCCATGGCGAGGATCATTCGGGCATCAGCTGCAGCGTAGGAGCCAATTCCAATTGTTTCACTTGCCCTGCTGAGAATTCTAATAGAATCTCGCTCATATGTAGGTCTTGCCATGCCAAAGAAATTCTTGTCGCTCTGCAGATCTGACGATAAATCCAGCTACGTGAGATGGGAAGCAAATGGCAAATTATTATTACACGCGCCCTAACTATAATTATTATTATAGTATTGCAGATAATAAATTGTTAATGGCATTCTTTGATTATCTGCAGGTAATTATTTGCAAGATAAAGATAGCTCGGGAGCTATAGAACACTTTGGAACGAAATTGATCTATCTAAACAATTGACAATTATAAATCTTTTTTATATATATCTGAATAAAACTTGATATTTTATTATACACACATCAAAATAACTTTGGTAAGCTAAAAAAATATTTGTTGTTTTATCACAGGAAAAATCCAAAGTCATAAGAAACTAGAAACTCCTACTATACAATATTTCTAGACTATAATATTTATTAGTTAAGTCCATGAGATCAACATAACATGCATTTCTATACTAAAAGCCTAGATTCACAAATAGGGTCAACAATCATAGATTGACTTGTATCATCAGAATATCTAAACTCTGAACCGGATTCACAAATCGAGAATGTGGTCTGAGGAAGCAGTAGGCCATTAGACATCGAACCGACAGAGGCAAATTTGAAACATAAACTGGATACATAACGCAAGCCCTAAAGCAGGGGAACATTTGAAGTTAGAATTAAGCTTTAAGCCAGAAGGAGACTAGAAACTAATCAGGTAAAAGCTTAAGCCATAGATAGGATGGACCTTCTAAGCTATAAACCATTATCGCAAATTGAGGCTTAGAAAAAAGAGGATTTTTCGATTCACAGCTAAATTCTTGATAGATCTTGCAACCGTCAAACTAGTTGGCCCACTTGCCGTCACAACTGCGATGTCTAATACCGCAAGCAGAAGTCCCCCTCGAACCGAATTTGTTTACAATTTTGTGCTGTGCAGAGGTTCAGTCACATTTGGCCCTAATCAAAGCAGAACAGATTGCAGGTCGCTGACTCACAGTCAAAGACGACAACAATGCGAAGAAGCGCGGCTTTATGCGCTGTCGTGTCATGGTCAAAATTTCCATAACTCTGAGACAAGTTGTTTGTGTCTGTGCGTATTTCGCGATTACACTTTCGTCACTGCAGTCGCAGCCGCAGCCGCAGCTCGAGTTGGAGTTGGAGCTTGAGCTGTTAGCCTAATTATACAATTCTCCGATACCGATTCCAATGAAAAGAAACTCTGTCAAAAAAAAGAAAAGAAAAAAAACAAAATTTGCCGTTTTGCGTTTGCGTAAACAACATGACTCAGCCGTGGCCAGAAAAGTGCTGCCAGTTGGTTATCAAACGAGTGGAGTGTCGAAATCTGGGCAGAAGGAGGGAGCTGAAAGCAGGCCTTTTCTTGCGGCGGCACAGAAGTCGTTGACTCCGTTACTGGCGCTGTTTACACGCCAAATTATTACAGATGAAAAACGAAATGCTGGGAGTTTCAACAGCTCCGCTGCACAGGTTCAATGACCGTTTTTGTAATATGGCTCGCACGCAGAGTGCAGAGCGTAGAGTTAAAGCTAAAGAGAACCTTTTTGGCGAATAAGAACGCGAATTTAACGCAAAACAAAGCGGGCGACGAATGGCCAAGAAGTCTTTTTGGAGCCGAGCAACAACTTTCACCAATTTGTTTTGCTTTCGCAGTTCTTTCGCTGGCAGGCGACGAGACGACAACAATTGACTCGCTGTCAATGCGCCAAAAGCGTCAATCCGATCAGCCATCAATATCAGCTCATGTGTCTGTGCGTGTGCCTGTGTGTGCGAGTGTGTGTGTGTAGGTAGCTGCGCTGTCTTAGAACTCATTTGCTTTTTGGTCGCCCAAATATGTCTCATTCATAACTTTCCCATTAAAAGCTAATAAAGCCGCTTGCAACTTCCGCTCAGACGAAATGCCGGAAAAGTCGCGCATTTGATTAGCAGTTACACACACGCACACACACACTTCACTCTATGTGTGTGTGTGTGTGCGTGTGCTATGTGGCACAGCAGAACGTCACGTTCGGGCCCTGCCACACAGGCCTGCCTGCCTGGCTACACACCCGCCCTCTTTTTGAGCCAGCGCTTGCTAATCAAATGTCTTCCTAACCGCCCGTTCGCTATCTGCATCTCGCTCGCCCTCTCTCTCTCTCTCTCTGTGTGGTTCTATCTGCACGTTCAACGTTCTGGCCGCGTCTTCCAGAAGCCTCCGCTTCGTAGCGGTTAGCTTACGGTACTTTTCGTTTTCATTGCACGTCAGCGCGAGAATGTTTAGCCTAGATTCGAGCGCAGGTTCGTTGAACTGGCTGATAGCGACAGCGAACTGAACCGAGCCGAGCCGAACCGAGCCGCAACGAGCCGAGCTTTGCCTGAGCTTCGGCTCGCGGCAGTTGCCGCTTCGGCTTTGTACGCCGACGCTCTTGTTTGTGGCTCTGCTGCTGCTTTTGTTTGCATGCGCCAAGTCCAAGTCCAAGTTCTGGCAAGTTCGTTGCCTAAGTCTTTTGTTTGGGCGTTGCCATCGTGCACGGTTTAAATAACTCCAATCAGATCCGCAAGATTGGGCAGCTTATGGTTAAGCAATGCCCAAATCCAAACAAGAACCAGCCATAACCAATTCCGCATAGAATCTAATGGCAAACAAAATCGGTACAATGGCCGCGAGTCACCTCCAAGTGTGCAGTGAAGTCGACGCGGACAGTTGCCATTGCAGCTGAAGAGGCAGCAGCAGCAGCAACAACAGCAGCAGCAGCAGCATAAGAAGCTGTTCAAGCCAATGACCGCAAGTAACTTACATTTGAAAAATGTGTGCAAAAGCACAGCGAAAGGAGCTGAACACACACACACGCACATACACAGAAAGAGAGAGACAGAGAGACAGAGAGAGGGAGAGAGAGGCAGCTGCTCTTGCAGCTTGCGTTGCATTTTGCAGAATATAACAGTATCTGAACGGTAGCTGTGCCGCCTCAACGTCGCGGTTCTTTAGCCAATAGCAACAGCAACTGCAACTGCCACAACAATTCTGCAATCTTTGCTGTTTGCCAAAGATGAAACCGGTCTAAGAAATATTTCCAAGAAAATTATTGAGGGAAAGGCGCGCTGGCGAAAAATCAGTTTTGCTGGCTCTTGCTGTTGTTCTTGCTGTTGTTCTTGCTGTTGTTGTCGAGGCTAAAGTTCTCATCAACATTCTCCCATTTTCCTCTTAATCATTACAGAAAGGCATTTTAATTCAGCAGTCAATTAACGGCATTTAGGCAGGGCTCAGGGCTAAAAGATTTGCCATGAAAGAATTCAAGTTGTTATTAATTTTATATGGCTTAAAGGGGATTATCTATCAAACAGCAAGACAAATGAGTGTAGCTGACATTTTGATTGCATAAATTGAGATGATAAACAAACAGTTGTTGCATAAAAGGCTCAGGCAATGCTTTATGCCACACTTGAAGATCTACTTATACATTCATTCAGATTTTCCTTATCAATTGCTTAAAATCCCTTTCAGAATTTCCTTTCTACAATTTCTAGCAAACTGATCTTGACAGATATCTGGCAACCTGCCTAGGTCACGCAGCTACCTTTCTTTCTGAAATCTTTGTTCTCTCCTATCACATGGAAATCTTCGAGTCGATTGAAGCCACACACATTCCATGCCACACTGTGAAATTGACCACAAAATTGTTTGCGCTATGTTATTTAATGCAATGCGAACTTGCCACTTCTTTGGCTTTTTTTTTTTTTTGGTTGCCTTGCGGCAGGCACAAATTGTGAGCTGTGCAACAAATTGAAAATTACCGTCAAATATTTCTCAAAGCAACTCAATAAGCCCGCGTTGCACGTTGCCAAACTCAGCGCCATTATAAACCAAAACAGTAAAAAAAATAAATTCTAACCACAAACAACAGTCAAGAGGCAGCAGAAAAAAATAGAAAAAACAGCGTTGCACAAAATGGGCAAAAGAACAAAAAAAAAAATATAAAAAAAATATTCCCAGTGACCTAATTCTGCGCTCAGTTGCAGCAATCGCAGTTATTGTTGTTGTTGTTGCTGTTGTTATTGCTGTTGTTGCTGTCATCGCCATCGTAGTTGTTGTTAGAGTTAGTTGGCCTTTTTATACACTAACAGCGGTAGAGCGACAACAACTAGACTACAATTTTGTGAAGCAAGAGGAGAGATAAGGCAGAGAGCAATCTGGTCTGAGAAGATATTATAATAATACAAAATTCAAATTTCTATATTTGCTTCATTTCCCATATAATATCTGAAAGAGTTTATCTCTGGTAATAATATGAAAATATAAAATCAGTTCTCAATTGAAAACTCCATACTTTTAATATGGCCAAAGCAGATATATCCCGATCTTATCATATTGTTTCTCATTTCTTTTATAAAAGTTTCCAATAGAATTTTTCCATTCAGCTTTCTTTAAAAACTGCCACAATCTAGTCCCATTGGCAATCCTAACAGACTTTCTTAGGGTATTCAATATTCAGCTTTGCCAGCAAGATTTCTTCATTCTTGTTTTTTTTTTTTTTTTGCAGCTTGTTGTCCCGGAAGTTCTATGCGCATGCGCATAGAGCGAGTCGCAGTTGCAGTCGAGGAACTGAGCTGGCAAATAACTGAAATTATATTTCTGCTGGCAGCATTAGAAAAGGCCATGGCTAAAAAGAAATTGCCGAGTGCACAGTGATCGCTGGGTTCGATTGCATTACACACAAAGAGAGATAGAGGGAGACAGAGTGAGAGGGAGAGTCGGGTAGAACTTGCAATTGGAACGTTCGCCCAGCGGTCATTGGGCCGATTGGTCGACTCGCCACTTTTCTTTTGGCCAAAACAGAAAAAAAACAACTGAAAAACCAATTTCCTTTCGGGCCAGATATGAAAATTACATATGAACTGCAGCGTTGCAAAAATTCTGCTGCAGTTGGCAACGCAGCTCAGCTAGTCGATGCCGAAGCGCCCCCGCCTCGCGCTTGACTTGGCCGCTTTTGTATGCTGTAACAGGAGCGTAATAAACACTCGCCTAACGGTGCTTTTGCAGCAGGCCAGTGTGCATGTAAGTGTGTGTGTGTGTGTGTATGTGTGTATGTGTGCGACAGCAACAACATGCAACAGCCCCGACCAGCAAAGGCAGAGAACAAACTTTTGCAGTAAGTGAAATGCTGAAGTGCATTATAACCGTACATTTTGCTCGCACACACACACAGACAGACACATACAGATTTTCGCATTGCAATTTTCCACATTTCTTTTTTTTACGGCTTTTAACGTGGCTCGAATTTTATTGTATGGTTAGACAGCAAAATTTAGTGCCTGCGCCAGGTGGCAAGCTTTTGGCTATTGATTTGAGCTGATTTACAATTTCATTTGTTTGCTGATTGATTTAAACCGTTTTTAGAGAGGTTTTTGCATAATAAAAATGGTTAGTTGAAAAAATATAAAAATAAACATATTTTTAAGAGTATGTATTTGTATATGTTTAACATATATAAGTATTACAATATTATATTGAAATACTCGTATTAAATTAAAAAAAAAAACATTAATATTAAACGTTTAATGACTGCTTGATACATATAAAATATATAAAGTTCTTTGCTTTAAAATATGTAAAATACATTGTAGAGTTTATAAACATTACGGCTTAGAGTTGATCAAGTTATGAGGCTGTGTGTTAAAGACTTAAAGGCTCCACAGCTCAACACATTTTGTTGAGACTTTAGCATCATATTTTTTATATAAATTTTTTTACGATACCAATTTTTAGAAACTAAAATGATTGAAAATAAAATTAAAAGACAATAAATTTTAAGAAAACTTTTTTTTTTGAAAATAAGTAAATGATTTCCCAAAGAATTAAAAAATTATATTTAAATAGAAAAAAGACTCATTTTAACTCAGAGAAAAAACCATAAATAAATTATATAAATATAAATATAGATGACGAATTTAAAGTTAAATTTTTGAGAATATTTTGGCTTTCTGAACTGTAAGCTTTATATGTATAAATTCTGATTTAAATCAAAGATTTGTGTAACAAAAGAAACTAGAATAGAATTGCCTAGGCGCCTAACACTCTTACTTAAGCCAACTTGTTTTTTTAAAAATGCGCAAATCTTCTTTTCCTCCTTTTTTCTTCATTAAAGAGTTAAAGTTATTAATTGTGTATTACTAAAATCCCCCCAAAAACACTTGAATATAATTTATTTAGACAAGTTCTTGCTGGTTCTACACAACTTTTAAAATGGTCTATTCATTAGAGGCTGCCACAATATTGCGAATAGACTCGTTGAATTTATTTTGGCCTCAAGAGAAAGCAGTTTTTTTTCTATTGCAGCAACAACTGTAACTGCAACACACACACACACACACACAGTCAGGCACACACACACACACACACACACTAATACACGCTCAATCGCTGCGCATGCGCAACTCGAGTTTTTTTTTTGCAGCGCGTCTAGAATGCAATTTCTGTTTCTCTAGCGAAACGTTTGCCGTGCGCTTCTCACTGTCTATGTGTCTGTCTGTGTGTGTGTGTGTGTGTGTGTGTTTGAACTTTGAAAAGTGGGTGAATGTACAGTAATGTTTGCTGCATGCTGAATGCAACGCTGACGCTGCGGCTTCTTGTTGCTTCGGCTGCTGTTGCTGCTGCTGCAGTTGCAAAAAACGTGGCAAATTCGTGATGCACAAAGCGCTGGCGGCTCATAGAATTGGGCAGCATCGAGCGCACTCGAGACTTTAGAATGCATTCGTTAAGGTCCCACAACGGAACCGTAATCAAAAGTAACAGTAATTGTTTAAGTACTTAAAACAGCAAATGAAACAATAAAGCTCATGCGAAAGCTTTATGTTTTGAAGCTCGCTTATCTTTCTTTCAGCTTGTTGCATTGAAGGCCACGCCGTTTCATAAATTGGCACACTTATGCAAAGTCAACGACTCACGCACACACACACACACACGCACGCACACATAGACATAGCGGCTAGTCAAAGTCGACGTCGACGTTGACGTTGACGTCGGCGTCAGCGTCGTCGTCTGGCAGGCAAACGCTTAACGCGAGGCCGAAGAAAAACAGTTAACTTGTTTCGCGCGCTGAGCCGAAAGCAAAGCTGCGCTCACCATGGCGCTCAGCTCTATGTTGGTGTTAGTCTATGTATGCCTCTATGTGTGTGTGTGTGTGTGTGTGTTGCGTTGCATAACTTTCATGCCAACGCAGCCAGCGACGACTTGCCGCAAAGTTCATTCGCCTCGTGCACTCCATTCGCCTGCTTTAGCCTCTCTCTCTCTCTCTCTCTCTCTCTCTCTTACCGTCTCTCTCTCCCACTCTCTTTCTGTCTTGCTCTTTCGCTCTATGCTCTTCACTATTCTGCCTGTTGGCTCTCTGCAGCTAACTGCTTCTTAGGCTTTTTCTTTCTTTTTTGGCTCCATTTCTGTTGCGCTTTGATTGCTTTTCTCTTTTCGGAGCTTGGCTTTCGTTTGGTTTTCTTTGCCTGAAAATCTTTGTTTTGGGTCTCTTGAAAAGGAATGTTTGCTGTTGTTGGCGACGTTTTTATTTTATTTTATTTTTTTTTTTTTTTTGGGTGAATGTGTTTTGTTTTTTATCTGTGGCATATGTGTGCGGCAACAGACGTATGCGAGATCTGCTGCCCGATCTGTGCAGCATTGTTTAAGGTCAGTTCTCTTACCTAACTTTGATTGCATTTCATTTTTTCTTTGTTGGTCAGCAAACACTTTTTTTCGGCTAAAGAGTCGTCATTTTTTTTTTTTTAATTAGTTACGTTGAGTTCGGTGACCGAACAGTTAAGTACCTATGATGCTGCTTGCGTAAAGTGTCTTGGAATACGACTGCATTTTAGAGGTGAGAAGATCAAACAGTCGTTAAGCGTCAAGTGTTGAGTCTCAAGTGTCAAGTCTTTAGTGTAAAAGTCCAAGAAATGTTATGTCTAATGGAAGTTTGTTATGACAATGATATGGTTATGCTATAAGGAACAAATCATCTTAAAATCATGACTTTATTATAAAGAACTAATCAAGAAGGTGATTATTTAATTATATACTAAAATATCTGATTATATACAGCTAATATACTTTATCTATCTTTTATTTATTTGACTGCATGCATCATCATATAATTCCCAAATGAATATTAATATTATTAATACATATTTATTTGTACAGTTCACATTGCACAATTACAAAATTCTATAATTTTTCAATAAGTTTTCAAAGCGATTGCACGCAAAGTTGCGCGAGAAAAACAATTACAAAAGCTCTAAAGGCTTAGAACAAAAATGCATACAAGTCCCACACACACACACACACACACACAACATGCAAGCAAAAGCAAATGCCAACAAAAACAGTGCAAATTGTGACGCCCCACCAAGCGCATGCAAGCCCACATACATACAAGCACACTGGCGAATGGGAGAGGGAGAGCAAGAGCGCGAGCGTAAGCATGAGCGAGTGAGCAGCAATGGCCGCGACAGCGACATTCAACTTGAACTTTTTGCGCACTCGCGCGCTCGCTCTCTCGCTCACGTGTGCTCATTGGCTTGCATAGAAAATAATCAAGATCAAGTTTCTTCCGGCATTTGTACACAAAAACAAAAACTAGAGCTTTGCGCTGTAGCGGCGCAACTGTAAAGAGAGAGAGCGCACGCAAGAGAGCGTAACTAAGAGAGCGGCAATGCAATAGCTTTTGCATAAGTTGAGTGTATGAGAGACTGTAAATGTGTCCGTGTGTGTGTGCTTTATGGCAAGTGCATTTGTGTGTTTGTCAGTCAATCTGTTATGATGTCACTGCCAGCGTCGCCTGACACTCGACCCCCTTCACCTGTCCCGCCCACGCCTGCACCCATTTTTGCATGTCTCAATTTTATGCATTTTTTTGTTGTATTTTTATGTCGATTTTACAAAAGTTTTCCATTTGCTGCCCAAAACGCAGCTAATTTTCACTCGATGTGGAAAGCGTGCGTCTTCCTCAACGATGGCAACAAACTAAGTATGCTATATGCCAATGCATAAGTATGTGTGTGCGTGTACATGTGTGTGTGTGTGTGTGTGCGATTCTTGGAACCGACGAAAACGTAGCAAAGCCAACAAGTTGCCACAGCAGCAACAACAAGTGCAACACGGTAGCAGCAGCGGCAGCGGCAGCGTCATCGTTGCAAGCATTGAACTCGATTTTGTTTTCATTGCCGCTGAATTTCTAAAACGCAGCTAATTAGTCGAGAGTGTTTGTGTTGCTGCTGATGTTGCTGTTGTTGTTGTTGTTGGCTACGCAGTCGTCGCTTCTTTAGCTGTGTTCCACTTTTCTGGCAGTTTTCCACTTTTCCTCAGTGGCCGCAGCAGATTTCACACGCGGCCATGCAATTCATCATAAAAATTATTGTAAACTGCAGTCAATTGGCCTGGCGAACAACAAGCAGATGCCGAGGGCGTGGCAGAGGGGGCTGTTTGCCTACTGAAGAAAACAACAAAGACAAAACCAAAAACAAAACCAAATGAAAATAAGTTTTTCCAAGTCGCCCAAGCCGCGCCTTGTGTGTATTTGTTTAAATAAAATGAAAGTTTTAGCGCGCCAATCTTTGACACACATAGAAGGCACTCTGCCAGTCAGTCAGTCAGTCAGTCAGTCAATCAGCCAATCAGTCAATCAGTCAGTCTGGCACGCAGTCAGTCGGGCAGTCAGACGTGGCAGCAGACTTTGCTTACCGGCTGGCTGCAACACTTTGCAACGGTCGTTGCCGTTTTGATTTTCGTTGTGATTTCATTTTCTAATGTTGTCGCGATATTGTTTTCTACTGCGCTGGATTAGCTTTTCGTCTGCGCCTTAGATGGCCATATGAAAAGTAAGAAAAGCGCAATCAAATCAAATCGCGCAAACGCCGCTTATGACGAGGCTCTTAAAAAGTGAAATAGCCAAAGGTGCGCGTGTGTGCGTGTGTGCGTGGTTCGATGTTTGTGTGTGAGAGCGAAATGGTAAAAAGTAAAAGAGAGTAGCGCCTAGCAGCGAAAGGGAGCGCAAGCTTACGCAGCGCCGGTAGCGGTAGCGGCAGATGATGGAAACAACGCTTCACTTTTTTTTTTTTTGGG
This sequence comes from Drosophila anceps, assembly GCA_035045945.1. Lineage (NCBI taxonomy): Eukaryota > Metazoa > Arthropoda > Insecta > Diptera > Drosophilidae > Drosophila > Drosophila anceps. The sequence continues at coordinate 2,208,069 of JAWNON010000150.1, forward strand.
AGTTCAATAAACTTTTCGGGCAACAGCTTAGAAAGAACTTGGGTCAATAAACTATGGAAGCCACAGTGATCATCTGTTGTTGCTGCTACGGATGATGATGATGTTGCTGATGTTGGTAATGGCGCTAGCTGCCGTGGCTATGGCTATTGTTTGATATGCACGCATATTAAACAACCGACGCAAGAGGTCAATGGCAGAGCCACTCGAAACACCTATGAATGTTAAAAGGGGCATTGTAATTGGAAGCTTGAAGAAGAATGCCCCCATAGCGGCTGCCACTTAGCAATACAATCTACACATGTATATTTATTGTTGCCTCAAAGAATCTATCTTGTAAAGTTTTTAAGCTTGAATTTGTTTACTTTGGCATTTGTATTCAGCTTTTATTGATTTTTTTAGATATATCACTGTTCGCTGGCATTCAAAATAAACGGTCGGCTAGAAATAGCAACGCCATCTAGGTTACATACATGCAAACCACTTCTTCAATACCGTCGATATGTTGTGTAAAGTAGCTGCCTGTTATCGACAAACCACCGCATTTCTAAGTAACTCTTCTTAGAATCGATATACACAGCTAGCTGCAAACACATATCGCCTAGAAAATATATAAACAAAACGCTTCTAAACAAACACAAAATGAGTTCACCGACAAGCAAACATATGAGCGAAACAAACAATAACAGCAACAAACCAAAAAAGTCAGCCAAAACGAATTCCAATGCCAAGGGCAGCACCATGGACACACGTGGAGAATTGGCGGACCTCATCAAGAAGAAGGCTGAGACTTCGGTAACAAGCAAAGAAATAAACAAACAAACATTGTAAGAAATACAACTACAGACTGTACGCAAATTATTCCACAGGAACAACTAGCCAATCTAGAGCGTCAGATTTATGCCTTCGAGGGTTCTTATCTAGAGGACACACAACTGTGCGGCAACATAATACGCGGCTGGGAACGCTACCTGACTTCGAACAAGGCTACAAACTCGAAGGCCGACAAACGCAATCGCAAATTCAAAGATGCTGAGCGATTGTTCTCCAAATCTAGCATTACCTCAATGGCGATATGCAACCGTACGAAGCTAGCAATAGTTTTCATGCAAATTCTAATCATACTCTTTATATGCAGCCGAACGTGCAAGCGAATCAGATTCCATTACGAACGAAGATTCCAGCGATAATCAGATCTCAATTAATCAGAATACAACGACGGCACACGATGGAGCTACATCGATAAAGTCGCACGATGAAAAGGGTAAGGCCTGGCAAGAGGAAGTGGGCGATGTCAATGTGATCGATTAATCCAAGTTAAATATGATGAAGATCATTGGTGTGCTGTGATATATATCGATATGTAGATATTATAATGAAGAAACCTATAGAACTATAAGTTAACTTAAGAAGTGAACCAAAAGGTTTTGCATGTAATTCAATATATTGACTTAAGATTAATGAACAGTTTGCACCTTTGCAGATTCACCACATCGAAACGATTCAGGTAGCATTGCAGGCACTGCCAGCAACAAAGAACCCGGCACACCCACCTCCAATACAAAAAGCAAATTGAGCTCAAGCTCGAGTGCGACGGCCAAGAAGAGTGGACACATCAACAAGAAAATACGGCATCGATGATAGAATTCGTCCTTAATCTTAGATTTTTTTATCGTTAATCGACATAATCGTGTTTTTAACGTTGCACTTGTTAATGAATTAAATTTAATGATTTAACAATTGCTCTTTTTATTACAAAAATATTCATAATACGCATTAAATTTAGGCTACATGTAAGCACATGTCTATGCAAATTCAAGAAGTAAAATTAACTATATATTATACGGCAACAAAACTCAACGTCAATTCAATCATTTCTTCACCTTGGCCATTCGATCAAAGATGCCCAACAGTTTGCCTCGTGTCATTTCCTTAGATTCACGCAGGCCCAGTTGATAGATCTCATCATGCATCGCCTTGATCTTTTCTATTAACTGATCGGGTGTTAGACTGGCTAGCTCTGTAAGATATCAAGAGTTAATATAGTTTATCAAACGTGGAGTCGCCACATCTACTTACGAGTGATCCTCGCCTTGTCCGTACTGGTCAAACTTTGTGTGCGATCGGCGCTTGGTGTGTGTATTGGTGTTCGGCTCATGGTCATGAATTCATCTATGCCCGGAAAACGTTCTGGCCACTGCAGTGGCGATTCTCTGAGCGTTTCCATTGATATCAGCTCATCCTCTTTGGCGCCCAGCACATTCTTGTTGGTGGAACTGGCCGTGGTCGTGTGCTCTGCATTGTCTCCATCTGTATCCGTCTTAAGAATAGGCTCTGGTGAGAACATTTCAATACCCGGCTCCATATTACTCATTATAGCAATGACTTAATGAAAAATTATTAAATTCAGTTAAGCAAGTTGAATAAATTAATTAAAAAGGCGTTTGTATTTATTAACCCGAGCAATGTGACCGCATATCTCTAAGTCGTGGAGTTTTCTGTTAAATTCTAGTTCACAATTTGGTTCAATGTGAACCAGTTCAGCGTCAAAGTAAATCGATATTTTCAAATATTTTTCATTTTTCCTATTATAATTTAATATTTAGGTACCACGATTTTGGGAATATAATTTATATAAGCAAAGCAATATGAATATATTGTCATGTGTAAAGCCGTTCGAACACGTTAGATAATAATAATAATAATGTGACGACAATCGACCTATCGATTCTCATTCAGAATTCGAAAGATTAACCAACACTACTCAATCGAAGCTATCACAAATATTTCATTTTAATTCTTCCGTTTTTGTTTAACAAAATATACAACGGAAAGGAACGTCTACTGGCCAGCAGTAGGCTCAGAACTAGAACGACCACAAAAACAAGTTCAGCCATGGGCACGTCACCGGTCTTTCTAATTTGTTTATGTCTGCTCTACAGTAGCTGCTACGTGTCGGTGTCGGCCGACGAGCACAATCATAAGGTATGTTTGTGTTTGTATTTGTGTTTGTGTCTGTGTCTGCATGCAACTGTAGTGTATGTAAGTATGTATATGTATGTATATAAAACGCAACGAACTCTTGCAGTATAACGATCGAGAAGAAGTTGTGCTATGGATGAACACGGTGGGTCCCTATCATAATCGTCAGGAAACATACGCGTATTTCTCGCTCCCCTTCTGCAGTGGTGCCAAATCGAGTATATCGCATTACCATGAAACTCTCAGCGAGGCGCTGCAGGGCGTTGAGCTGGAGTTTAGCGGCTATGAAATGGATTTCAAAACGGACGTTCAGCGTACGGTCATCTGCATGGTCAAGCTAACCGAGGAAAATGTCAAGGCATTTAAATATGCTGTGATGAACGAGTACTGGTATCAGATGTACATCGATGGTTTGCCCATATGGGGCAAGGTGGGTGAACGGGATGAAAACGATGGCAAATATTATATACACACGCACAAGAAATTCGATATTGGCTACAATGGCCAGCAAATCGTGGACATCACACTGACAACGGAAATGCGCGAGGAACTGAAAACAGATGCCAAAATCAAGTTCTCCTATGAGGTCAATTGGAAGCCCAGCAAAATTGAGTTCAAGAATCGCTTCGACAAGTATCTGGATCCTAACTTTTTTCAGCACAGGGTAATTAATATGACTACTGTCGCTTGCTAGATAATTTATTCAATATCTTATTCGTGCATAGATACATTGGTTCAGCATCTTCAATAGCTTCATGATGGTCATATTCCTGGTGGGTTTGGTTTCTATGATATTGATGCGTACACTGCGCAAGGATTATGCACGGTACAGCAAGGATGAGGAGGTCGATGATATGGAACGTGACCTTGGCGATGAATATGGCTGGAAACAGGTGCATGGCGATGTCTTCCGTTCGCCGCCTCATGCTCTACTCTTCTCGGCCCTCGTCGGTGCCGGCTATCAGCTCATCTCGGTTGTCTTTTGCGTGATTATGTTTGCCATCGTTGGTGAACTGTATACGGAGTAAGTGAACCGCAAAACAAATATTCACGACAGTCTTCATAATGTTTATTTTGTAGACGTGGGTCGATGCTCTCTACCGCCATTTTTGTTTATGCGGCTACGTCGCCCATTAATGGCTATTTTGGTGGCTCGCTTTACGCTCGACTGGGTGGTCGTTTGTGGATACGTCAGATGCTCGCCTCGGCTTTCACGGTGCCCGTCGCTGTTTGTGGAACTGCGTTCTTCATTAACTTTATTGCTATTGGCTATCATGCATCGCGCGCCATACCCTTTGGCACAATGGTCGCAGTTACCTGCATTTGCCTGTTTGTCATCTTGCCACTGACTCTCGTGGGCACTGTGGTGGGCCGTAATTTGGATGGCCAGCCAGATTTCCCTTGCCGCGTCAATGCTGTACCTAGGCCCATACCAGAAAAGAAATGGTATATGGAACCTTTGATTATTGTGCTGCTGGGCGGCGTGCTACCATTTGGTTCCATTTTCATTGAAATGTATGATTCAACACAGTGCTTTATTGTTGGAAACTCTTTAATAACTCCTTTTTTCCATTCTCTTTTGCATCCTTAGGTACTTCATCTTCACCTCATTCTGGGCGTACAAAATCTATTATGTCTATGGCTTTATGTTGCTCGTGTTTACCATTTTGACTGTGGTCACCGTCTGTGTTACCATTGTGTGCACCTATTTTCTGCTGAATGCCGAGGATTATCGGTGGCAGTGGACGAGCTTTATGGCCGCAGGCTCCACGTCGATTTACGTATACGCATATTCGTTTTACTACTTCTTCTTTAAGACCAAGTGAGTAATCATAGATTTCAGCTTTACTATTATCAACATCTATTATAAATATTACTTTGTTCGATCTTTTTTACAGAATGTTTGGCTTATTCCAGACGGCTTTCTACTTTGGCTATATGGCACTATTTAGTGGCGCTTTGGGCATCATCTGTGGAACGGTCGGTTATGTTGGCACGAATTTCTTCGTGCGTAAAATCTATTCCAACGTGAAAATAGATTAAAATTGTGCGGCTGTAGAGTTCAATCCTAACCAATTTACAACTGTATTTATTTTATAGTCGTTTAGTTGACCCCTGCCCTTGTGTTTACATACATATGTATATTCATTTTGCTCTTTATCAATGTTCTTACAAATTTCTCATATTGGTGTCGATTAAAAATGAATGAACTAACCAAAATCAAAGAATGCAACGCCAATGATACCAAACAGCCGAATTGTCGCCCCTCAATTGATCTATGTATATATAAATATATGGCACATATACTATGCATTTGTATATGCATATGTATGTGCTAATGCGTGCGTGCGTGCGTGAGTGTGTGTGTGTGTGCAGCAGTTATATTATAATAACACATATAGATATATACATACATATGTATATGCCTAGAAACTTATCAAATCTATGCAATTGCAAATGTGACTTCAAATAATTTGCGCCAATTAAGTTTATATATACATTGCAGTAATGTGCTGAATAGCAATAGTCGATAATATTAAATTAATAAATCAACATATATAAAACCAAAGTCTCTGAACTCAATGCAATTAAACAAAGATGGTTATCAAGCGAGCCCACTTGAGATTTCCAATCGCAGTCTCATTATCACAAGTTCATAATTTTCTTTTCATTATGTGGAGGATGTCGCAGCTTTATCGGGTAATTAAAACGATGTCTAAAGTCATTGAAAGTCTAGCTGATTGATAAGTAAGTACACTTCGCTCTTTCATCCAATACAAGTGGAGAGCTGCTTCCGCACTCTGCCCCCTACCCTCACCCATGCCCATGCCTGACAAGCTCAGCGCCGTGCCGTGCCGTGCCGTGCCGTGCCGTGCCGTGCCACATCTTGCTCAATGGGGTTTATATGAAAGTGTCTCCGCACTCAAGATTAGCCATGTTCGCATACGTTCTACCTGTAATTGATAAGACGCATACGACAGGTATGTATATAATTAGTAGAACATTTAAATGCACGACTCATTAAATGCGATGCGGCCAGCTCGCTCGCCTTAATTTATGCTAATGAAAAGTGCGTTTGGGGTTTTCATGTTTCCTTGGCCATTAGAATATTCTAAATGTGTGTGTGAGTAACGGCGCTTAGACATTCCTCAGAATGTCGGTACTAAAATCTTTTATATTCCACTTGTTTTTCCTGGAGTGTGGAAAAGTATCTATTCTGTACAATCAACGTTCATTCATAATCAATGGGATTCGTTAAGCCCACCTGGTTCTAAAAAATCTTCTATTCTATATAAGTTTCACCTGCATCATCTGCAATAAACTTGGAGATGGTAACAAATTTTATGTGCTGATTGACACGAAATGAGTGGCATGCCACATCGAGGTATAAAAGTGAAACAATTTAAGCCCCAGCATGTGGCACACTCATGTTTTCCAACATAAACAACTATAAATGTCAAGTTGCCGCCAATGACACAACCCACAGCATATATTCATCTCGCTCGCTCCCTCTCTCTCTCTATCTGTCTCCTCTCAGCTGCTCTTCATTTCTTTGAGACATGTTTAATGTTTATCTGATGCGAGAACAGTTATGGGCCAGCAGCCCACCTGGATAATATGCTTCGACTCATTTATATACATAAAAAAAAATTCGGTCCGCATCGAATATCATTAAAACTAGTTCTAAAATTTCTGGAGTCCTCAGCTCTTGATATAAAAACGTAGGTTTAGTGCTTGTCGCAAGTCAGTCAACGGATGCTGTTGACATTGATCACATTGAGACAATATGGAATCGCCTAGCCTTTTGGCTCTCCTGTTGTTGGGTGAGTTTCAAAGGATATCTGGATCAACTAGATTCTCTAACTAATGTAATGCCTCATCTATAAGGCTTTTGCGCCACGATCGGTGCCTCGTTACTGAATTGCAATTGTCCGCCTGGTCCTCGGGGACCGCCTGGACCGCCTGGAGCTCAGGGGCCTCCCGGTGTCAGCTGGCGTAGATCCGATGGTGGCGGTGGTGGCGTTTGGGGATATCCACCTGTGCCAGGGCCATTTGGTGGGCCAGTGGGACCCGTTATGGGTCCTAGGGGTTTGCCTGGACCACCAGGACCGCCGGGCTACTGCTTTCCATGTCCATATAGTCCGTTTGGAACGCGATTAGGTCCAGGATTTGGACCCAATATAGGACCCGGCATTGGACCCGGCATTGGACCCGGCATTGGACTCGGCATTGGATCCGGCATTGGACCCGGCATTGGATCCGGCATTGGACCCGGATCCGGTATGGGAGGCGGATTTGGACTAGGACCTGATGCATACGGTCAGGGAATATCCACAGCCATTGGCAATCTTATTATTATACCATCGAGCTTGAACGGACGTGCCCAGCTCTTCCGCATCACACCCGATGGCCAATTGGTGCGCGTCGAAAACTCCAAGAACGAACTCAACGAGATTCTTCCCCCAAATTTCCAAGAGCAGCTGACGCAACATGGTGCAGTGCCCACTGCCGAGCCAATGCCAGTGATCACACCACCAACGCCCGATGATCAGCCAGAGGGATTGGATGAGACAATGTTTGCATCAGGCTCGGGCGTGGAACGTAAGGAATTACTGCGCGCCAGCTCAGATGCTGCCGATTGGCGTCGTGTCCTGCTGCTGGGTGAGCGAGCCGCAGTCAGCGCTGCCGACGGCGAGCCCAGCTCCAGCAGTCAGCTGGAGAATAGCATGGATAGCTTTCAGCGTGCGTTGGTCGATCTGAGAGACAAGTATGCCTCCCTCATACAGCCAAAGTCGGGCGATCAGCGCTATGCCGTTATTCTCTAGATTCTATAATTTATGCCTGGAAGACCTTCAATATAATAAATAAAACTCGTACTGATATTTCTTTAAAAAAATGTTTGCGTAACAGTAAAGATAATTTAAATAGAATGTTTTGGAAAAAGAAAGTCACTATATATTCCCGAGACAGGTACTGATTTATTTAGCTAATCCGTGTGGTTTACTGCAGGTGATTAGATTTTGGATTGGAAAATTTGTTTGTTCAAGTCTTGTGGGTGTTATATTTAGTATTGTGTCACTGTCTATAATCAGAGACATCGACACGTGAATATCATATAGCTGTCAGCGAATATCTTTATAACAAAAGCGTGTTCAACTAGATTCATACCCTCTAAACATGCGCCAATGCACGTGATAGTATTTTTTATTTATAGAAGGTGAAAAAAAAGGATTATATATTATGTTGTGCTTTAAGATAACATAATCATGCAGCTCTACATCGTCTACGTCTGACAAATTGATTGAAAAATATATATATATATATATATATATATATATATATATATATATATATATATATATATATATATATATATATCTTGATCTTGACAAGAAACGAAAGTTTTGCAATGACCACACAAAAGTAGCAAAGTCTTGTTAGCTTAATTAGGCTGGCATGATTAAATCAGTGAGGTTATTGATCCTGACAATAAATACATAAATAAACACCTACAGTTGTGTTCATAAAAATAGTAGTGCGGCGGAAAAGTTTGTGATGTCATTTTGAAAAACGATTTGAAACGAGTATTAGGATAAGTTCAAATTGTTTTTAAATTGTGTATGTTTATCACAAATATTTGCTGTAAAATATTTCAGCCACGCTACTATTTTTATGAACAGAGCAGTACATATGTACATATATATATAAATATCAATATAAATCCATTATAATGGATGTTATATGCATGTGCACAACTTGTTTATGCCCGTTTCTTAGAATTTTCAGTAGCGATGAAATTTTAGCTAAAATATTTATCCAATCATTGACCTTAGCTCTTCAAATTATAATTGCTAAATCAATTCTAGCGAAAAACTCAAAGTGCATCGGCGTCATTGGTGTGCTAAGCGAAATTCACATCATATAATCAGCTTTGCGACTCAGATCTTGCCCAGAATCAATCTGCTGCGTCATGGCGTTTTGGTAAAGTTGTCGATTTGGAGATAGTAAGTACATTTAATACTAATACATAAACATACATCAACGTATGTACAATTTATTTTGAAGATATGGCATATAGACCCAAAGAATCTGATTACTAATGACGTTCAGAAATTTGCCCACAATAATCTCTGTGTGTTTTCTACTTAGTGATAAGGCGTGCTTGAGAATCGTTTGCTATCGCCTGCAAGGAGTGCGACATTTAATTAAAATTAAGAGTCAATCAAAGCTGTCAATCAATCACAGGCTGTCTGGCCATCGCCCACGCACGCGGCAAAGGCCAACATATGTGGAATGGTGTTCTGCTCGTAGACGCCGGTGAAGATGTGAGCCCAAGGACCAGAGGCAAACACGCCAACATCCTCGCCGCCATGCGTCTCCGACTCCAGCGGCGCGGTGGCTGGGAATAGCTGGGCTGGATCAGCGTTGTCCGCCATCAATGACATGGGATCAACACGTTCGTGGGCCATCACATCGTAGTAGGTCTCAAAGCTCTTGCCATTGGCATAGCTCAGGGCCAGATAGGATTTGCCATCGGTGCCGGAGGACTTGGCCGCACCAAAGATATCGCTGCCACGTTTCTGATAGCCGCCCATGCTGAAGGTATGCGAGTGATCGGAGGTAACCACGATCAGGGTGTCCTCCTCGCTTGTCATTTTGCGCGCCAGCTTCACAGCCTTCGACAACTCGGCGGTCTCGTCCAGGGCAATGCGTGCCATGGTATCGTGATGGCTGATATCAATTTTGCCGCCCTCGACAAACAGGAAATAACCATTCTCCTCGGTCTCCAGCATCTCAATGGCCTTCTGGGTCATCTCCTCCAGCGTGGGCTCTGTATTCTCTGGATCGGCCAGCTGCTCCTCGTGGTAGTGCAAGTGACTCTTGGAAAACAGACCCAGCAGCCGATCCGTTTTCGCGGGATCCACCTTAAGCAGATTCTTGCGATTCTTTACATAGGTGTTGCGGTCGGACATGGCTTCGAACTCATCGACCAGATTGCGTCCATCGGTGCGGCGGCCATTCTTATAAAACTCGAGATCCATAAAGTTACGTCTGCCGCCGCCAAGCATCACCTTCAGCTTGCTGCCCACCTCGCCATGAATCAGCTGCACCGCAATGTCATCCAGACCCTTTGCCAGATCTCCACACGCCTCCTCCAGCACAGCATTGTTCTCCCATTCGCGATCGGCAGTATGGGCATAGACGCCCGAGGGCGAGGCGTGTGTCACACGAGTTGTGGTCACCAGGCCGGCGGCTTTACCCGCATCCATTGCCCATTTGCCCACGGAGAAGACGTGATTCGAAGTATCGGCCATGGCCTGGCAGTCGCCACGCTTGATGTTTGCATTAACGCCAATCGTGCCGTAGTTGGCCTTCACGCCGCACAGATACGATGTGGAAGTCGATGCCGAGTCGGGCACAATTTTGTCCACGCAATAGGTCTTAGAGAGGCCAGTGTAGGGGAACTTCTCAAAGGAGAGCTTCTTCTCCTCGCCACCCATGTAGCTCCTAGCCGCCGCCAAAGTGGCCAGACCCATGCCATCGCCCAGGAAGAGTATAATATTCTTGGCACGCTTCGTATTCCGCACATAGTTCAGCTTCTCGAGAATATGCTCCTTGCTTGCTGAGAGCCAATAGTCCTGAGTATCCTCGCCCTTGATGCGCTGTGCACTCGAGCGTGGATTCTGCTCCAGATGAGGATGCATTGCGTCGTCATCATCCTCGACGGTCTGGACTGGCACTGCGCCACCCAAGACACAAACTGCCAAGTGCAGCAACAGCCAGAGACTGGCTAGGAATTGTATTGTTCGCATTTCTTTCGGGTTGTCAGCTCGCTAGCACAGCAGATACTGTACGCGAAATGGGTTGAGCGGGTGCTTTATAACCACGGCTAGACGGGGTTATTGTTGTGAGGTGATGATAGGACGTTCGGGCTTGATTTATTTATGGGCAGCTCTTTAGTGCAGGTGTCAAATCGGTACTCGAAGCTGTGCGATTGACACTTTAGATTGAACAAAATCACAAAAACAAATCAAATATACTGCTCGGATTAAATATATAGACAGAGAGCCACTCGTAGGCTATATAACCATGTTTGCCGCACACCAGCTCGACAGTCTAACGCCAAACGTTGGTCGCAACGAAACCTAACTCCAACCAAAAATGGCCAAAAGTTTGTGTGGCTTTTACTTAACGAGTTGCCTGTTGGCTCTCGCTCTAGTGACGTGTCCAGCCAGAGCAGATCTATCCGATGAGCAGGAGAATGGTGAGTAAAGAGAAAGATCTTGCTAAAGCTTCTAGTTAACTACCTTATCTATGGCCGTATCAATCAATTTAATCAAATTAAATTGATTGCAATTCGTGAGTTGTAAATCATGATTTAATCTCGCTTGTTTCTTTAATAGAAAATTCCTAAACAAAATATTACTATTTTTGAATTAGCCATGATAAGACGTATCACTGATGACTTTTATTTTTAACCCATATAGAGCAACATCCACGCATGTCTGCTTCACGTGACTATGTTGAATTGGACGAGGAGCTCAACACACGTTTTTGGTACAATAAGGCTCAGAGCATATTGGCCGATAAGCTATCGGTCCATAAACAACTGAATGAGAATCGTGCGAAGAACATTATCTTGTTTTTGGGCGATGGCATGTCCGTGCACACGATAGCGGCCACTCGTGCCTTTATGGGCGATAGCAATAAGCAGGTCTTCTTCGAGAAATTCCCCTATGTTGGACTATCGAAAACTTATGCGGTGGATGAGCGCACTCCGGACTCAGCCAGCACGTCGACGGCCTATTTGAGCGGTGTCAAGGCCAACTACGGCACCATTGGTGTCAATGCTCAGGTGAAACGTGGCGATTGTCTGGCGGCTACTGATAGCAGCACACACACTGAGAGCATTGCACAGTGGGCACAGGAGGCGGGCAAGTGGGCGGGTGTGGTGACAACGGCTCGTGTCACGCACGCTTCACCGGCTGGTACCTATGCTCATGTGGCCGATCGTGCCTGGGAGCATGATGGCAAGATCACCTCGGATGGCTGCAGTGCAGAGCTCAATACGGATATTGCACGGCAGCTGGTCGAGTGGCCAGTGGGTCGGAATTTGCGTGTGGTGCTGGGCGGTGGACGTGCCTACTTCCGTGACAAGAGCATGAAGGATGAGGAGGGTTTTGCGGGCAAACGCAAGGACGGACGTGATTTGATCAAGGACTGGCAGCAGGATAAGGCTGAGCAAGGCGCTGAAGCTAAATATGTCTGGTCGCGCAGTGGACTCAACGATGTGGACCTTTCCAAGACGGACTATCTGCTGGGTCTCTTCGATGTCAGCCACTGTCCCTACCATGGCGATCGCACACGCCAACGCTCCGAATACGTGGAGCCCTCACTCAGCGAGATGACAGAGGCGGCCATCAAGGTGCTAAGTCGCAACGAGCAGGGCTACTTCCTCTTCGTGGAGGGCGGACGCATTGATATGGCTCATCATGCCACGAAGGCACGCAAGGCTCTCGAGGAAACTGAAGAGTTTGCACGCGCTGTGGAGCTGGCGCGCGACCTTACCTCAGATAAGGACACGCTCATTGTTGTCACCTCCGATCACTCGCACACAATGACCATCAACGGCTATCCGGTAGGTGATAAGGACTGCTTCCATTTGGATTTCTTTTAATTGTTCTTTTAACATTGCAGTATCGTCGCCAAAATATTCTCTCACTGGCACCCAATTTGGCTCTCGATGAGATTCCATTCACCATTCTGTCCTATGCCAATGGACCAGGCTATGAGAATACCTATGATGAGCAGGGTCGCATGGACTTGTCGAATGTGAATACCGCCGATGCTGACTTCCGCTTCCAGGCCACAGTTCCACTCAAGTCCGAGACCCATGGCGGCGAAGATGTGGGCGTCTTTGCTTCCGGCCCACACGAGCACTTCTTCTCCGGCAACTATGAACAGTCCACAATACCAGCTCTGATGGCCTATGCGGCCAACATAGGTCCCTTTGCCCAGGACAAGCTAAAGAAGTAGTTTAAATAAAGAATTCATTGTGATCAGCAGAATATAGAATAAGACTTTATATAAATAAGAATTTATATGCTATGTGAACAGGTTGGGGTCTTGTGCTGCATAGGTATTTAAGCACAGATTGTCAGGGAAGGCCGATGCCGAACTGATCTAAAGAGCAAAAGGAGCCCTAAGGACTTATGGAATTTAATATTGTAAATATATACTAACACGCTTACCTATAGAGAGATTTTCATATGCACTATAAACATAGCAAAACAGTTAATAAATTACAAAAAAAAACTCTAGAACTGTCAATAATAAGACTTTTTTAATATTCTACATACATGGACGCGTATGACTCATGTATTTTCGTTTAATTGTAGAATTTTTGTATAAAGTTTCGTTAAATACATTACGTAATGATATTTAGAACTAAGTTGGACTCGATATGCTCCAAGTCGTTCGCATTATTTACAGATTGTTTTTTTTCTTTCTTGCAGAAATCAAATGAACTAAAAATGTTAAATGTTACACAATGCAGAATTAGTTCTGATGCAAAGATGTTTAACAATAAATGCATTTCGCTCACAAAGCTTGATTGTAAAATGATTGTTAGAAATTAAATGAAAAAAAAAAAAAATTAAAGAAATATGATGATGTAATTGCCAGGAGCTCGTTGGATTGTTAAAAAAATATATATATATATGTATGTCTAGGTTGCTGGGTAGGCCTACAAGATAACAACTTATATAACTATTTTGTTATGATGTGTTCAGCTGGTGGTTGATGGTTCTAAGTACATACGAGTATAGTCGAGAACCGTTTTCTTAAGACTGACTTAAGGGATGCTCTTTGATCTAATTTTTTTTTATTATTAGGTTTCCAGTAGCTTTGGCGGCGGCTGACCATCGACAGATGCCTCAACGTGCGGCGCTGTCTCGGCCTCATTGAGATCGTTGTTGGCCTCGTCCAGGCCGGAATTGCAGCCGTCCAGGTCCAGTGTCTTAGGCAGCGGTCCAATTTTCTGCAATATGTCAACGGGCATTATCTCGCGCATTGTCGGCACCGCCTGCACTGTGAAATGTGATGACAAAGTGGGCAGGGGTGGCGGCGTAAAGAAGGGGGGCACCAATGTTGCCGGCGGCGGCGTCGATGATAGTGGCGATCTTGCTAGAACGGGCACAGGTACGGGCACGGGCACTGGCACAGGCACGGGCACTGGAACGGGCACTGGTGTTGCGACAACGGATGGCGGCGGTGCAGCAACTGGCGTTGGTGTCTGCGGATAGCACGAATAGCTCTGTGCACCGAGCACAGGTATCGGCTGTGAGGCAATGGGAGGAGGTGCGGTTGCTACGGTGGCCATTGGCGGCGGTCCACGCAAATAGTGGGGCAAAACATTTTGCAGTGGTGGCGGCGGGTGCTTACTAAAGAACTCTTGCAGCATGGCATCCGCTTGCGCGGGTAGCGGTGGCGGACGATGTCGCATGAACGCAGGCATGGGGAGACGCCCAGATTTTACCAGCATTGCCATGTACTTGGGATCGAAGCGGGGCGGCGGATGCTGCAGCGGCGGGCGTAGCATGCGCTCGCGTGACTTTATTATAGCGCCCTTGACAGGATCGAAGTGGTAGTAGCGGAATCTGGGCTTCTTTTTCACCAGAACTGGTTTCTCCAGTTGCACCGGCTTAGGCGCAACAGGCGGCATTGGCGCCGGCATGGCCAACAGCTGTTCACGTATGCGCTGCAGCTTGGCCGCCTTAGCGGCACACCGTTCTCGATACTGACCCACTGCACGTTCTACTGCTATTTCCACAATCTTGCGATCCTCGCTGTCGCTCTCATAGTTGGGCAGCACATTGTCCACAAAGTTAACGCGCTTGCGCTTGGGTTTGCTGTAAGAACTTCAATTTAGTGAATAGTGAACTCAGGCAATTTATTTGTAGAAATACCTTTTGTCCTCTTGTGGTTCCTCCGGCACAACAGGCGGCACAGTCGTTACCTCCACAGCCGCATCCACAGACGGCACAATTTCCAACACGTTGCCTTTCTGCACAGCTACGGGCGCAATAGGCGCCATTGGCAGCTCTCGCAGTACGGGTATAGCTGATGGCTCCATCAAGCTACCAGCACTATAGTCATAGTCCATAGGTGTAACTGTTGTGTTTGCCGAGTACTCAGTGTATTGGGCATAGGCTTGGTCCATGTTGTAGGCTGTATCCATGTAGGCCGCATAGCTATCATACTGCTCACCGCTCGCATCCTGCTGCATCAGTGACATATTGTAATAATAGGCAGCAGCTTCCATGCTCTGATTCTCCACAAAGTAATCGGAAAGGATCTGGCCATGTGGCGATCTGGATCTGGTGCGAGATCTCGTTCGACTGCGTCTGCGCGACGGTGAACGCGAACGCGACGTGGACCAGCTGCGTCGCATGGGTGGCGACGGCGGCTTAAATGGTAGCGGAGAGCGTGAGTAGCAGCGTTCGCGACTGTAGGAGCGACGTCGCGATGGTGGCGGTGGAGAGCGTGGGCCGAGCATCTTGCCAGGCGGCGACAATGAGCTGCGTCGTCGTCCAGGCAGCACTTTAGCGCGTCGTCTGCGCAATGGACTGCGACTGCGCGTGCGACTACGACTCAGGCTGCGACTGCGACTGCGGCCCAAGCCCAAGCGCGATTTGCCAAAGCGTCCGCGACGCGGCGAAAGCATTGGTCGCCGACGACGTGGACTGGGCGAACGTGTCGAGTCCTTGCTACGCCTGGGATGCATTGCGTTGCGTCTAAACCGATTGCGTGACATCGAACGAGATCGGGAGCGTTCTCTCGTGCGCGATCGCTTAAGTTGTTGGTGTGGTTGTGGGTGATGTGGCGTCTGCGAATGCTGCCGTGAGGTCTTCGAGCGCATATCCATAATAGTGGGCTTGACAATGGCTATCTCTTTGGGCGGCTTGGTCAGCTTGCCATCGGCTAACGATTGTGGCACCAGATCCGCATCATCCTTGTCAAAAATTGCTGGCTTGCGTGAGAGCTTTAGAGGTGAAATGGTTAGCTTGATGGCCTCACGATTAGCATCAAAGATATTATTAACTGGCGACACTGGCCGTGGCTCCTGCTGCTGCTCCTGTTGTTGCTGCAATGTTACTTGTTGTTGTTGTTCTTCTTCGCTGGTCGTCTTCAGTTCCGGTTTGCGATATTTGTTCATAATAGCATTGCGCTGTGAGATGAACAACGATTCCATTTTGAGCAGCTCCTCGCACAGATCATCACCCGAATCGTAGTTTTCACGCATCATTTGTATGCGCGCCAGATTGTCCTCAAGACTTTTGAGCTTGCGCAAATCCTTGCTAACATTGTTCTTTTTGTGGCTGAGTAACTGCTTGTCAGCCACGGGATCCTCCGCGATAGCTGATTGTGACTGGGATTGGTCACCATCATCCATGCTGATCAGCTGGTGGTTCTTTAGCTCCTCCTTCTCCGCAGTATTGTCATCCTCATCTGTGCTGGAATCATCATTGTCATTGTCATCGTCATCATCATTATTGTCATCGGAGCTACTGTCACTGCTGCTGCTACTACTGCTGCTTGACGTCGCTTCTGTGTCGCTGGAAGATTCTTCGGCAGTGGAATTGCTTAAGGAACTATTTGTGGTTGCCTGCGTTTTAGCAGCTATTGTTGTTGATTCGTTGACGTTGGAGCCCATTTTAATACTCTTCATGAATTTGTCATACAGATCGTTAATGTTAATCAGCGCATTGTCGGCGCCAGCTGTTCCGACTACAGTCGGCAGTTGTTGTGATGTCTGTGGTAACTTGGCTTTGGGCGGCGGAGTGCTGTTGGCATTCCACAGCGCATTCGAGTCATCGTCGTCGCCGTTAAGACGTGTTACAGCTGTAGACGCAACATGTTTGGGCGTACTGCTGTCACCGCCCGCCATGGAGTCATCGTTTTCCCAGTTGTCTATGTAGTCATCAGTGTCAGGACTGTGCTCATTGTTCTTGTTAGTTACCTCGCGAGGTAGCGTCGTCGGCGGCGGCGCATTGGCAATCAGCACACCATTGCGCATTGGCACCTCCCGCTCGACTTCATGTTCCCTTGGCGGCGTCATATTGCGCTCCACTTTGATTTGTCGCGCTGTGAGCAACGGTGGCGTCCTGGAACGATTCTTCTCCTGCTTGATGACACGCTCTCTAAATTCGTCACAGTGCCGCATTGATCTCGAGTCGCGCTCACGTGAGCTGTTGCGGTAGCTACTGTGTCGGTCCCCATTACGCTGCATGCTGCGGCGCGACAACTCCGTGGAGCGCCTGGGCGACAGACGACTGGACGTTTCAGTTAATACTGTTTCACGCTTGAAGGGATTGGTGTGCCGTGGCGGCGCTGTCTGCCGTTCTGGTGTGCAGCGACTTCTGGAAACCACCTCCTGTTCAATGGGCTCCTGTTTGATGTGCACCTCTTTGGGCGTTTCCTTTTTGTTACGGTGCTCGGTACTCTTACGCAGCAGCTGTTCCTTTGTGGCCAGCAGCGCCTCATAATGTAGATCATTGTCCTCGAGCAGCGCACCAATGCGAATGTGAATCTCATTGTGTATTTTCAGCTGCGGCGGTGTCGATTTCGGAGGCTCCACAACGGTTGGGGCTTTAATTTGAAGATTTTCCAGCGGGGGCGTTGTGCTGCGCTCTTGCATTTCAGGCATTTCGGTTTTTAGTTCGGCAGTTTTGTCAGCTGGCTGCTTATTGACTGGGCTGCTAGCTTTCTTCAGTCTTGGCGGGGATTCGGCAAATATATCAAAGGCTTTGCCTGTTTCGATTGGAGCTGGTGGTGGCGTTAGCTCCTCTTGGTCATTCAGTTGAGCTGCACTATTGGCTTGTGGCAGTGGCGGCATGGGCGGGGTCTTAGCTCTAATCTCTAGATTACGACTATCGCTTCTACTTCGTGTGCGGCGATTTGACTTTTTGCTATAATCGTCGCTGCTACGATCTCGACTTTTCGTTGCTGAGAGCTTTTCAATCAAACGTGATGTTGACTTGTCTTCTCGTTTCTTCTCCTTTCGGCGTTCCCTCTGCTTGTCCATATTCTGCAGCTGAGAGCGTTCTCTTTTGTCATTGGAACGCTCAATGTGCTTATCGTTCGAATATTCCATTCTCTCCTTGGAACGTTTCCCTTGTTTATTATTGGAACTGCCCATTCTTTCTTTAGAGCGTGCGCTTTGCCTCTCTTTGGAGCGCTCGTCATGCTTTTCTCGGAATCGTTCTCTAGAGCGTTCTTTGAGTCTTTCCTTTGAGCCAGCTTTTCTTGAGTCTCTGGAACGTTCTCTCGGTCTCTCCTTGAAATGATCCCTTTGCTTATCTTTACGTTCCTGGGGTGCCTCTTTAAATCGCTTGCTTTGATCCTTGCCCATTTCAAAGTTACTTAGTCCGCTGGTTTCCTTGCCGCTGGACTTGCCCGGTTGCATCTCCTTTTGCTTGCAGTTCTTGTGCTCTGCATTGCTACACTCCGAAATCAAATTAAAAATGAACGACACTGGCGGCTGCGATGTTGTCCAGCTAAAAGTAGACATATTTCCAAAGATCAACATAGACAACACTATCAGACGTACCATATATACTTACATTACATCGGACTGTGTGCGCTTACTGACTTGGCTTTGACCTTGGGGCTGATTGGGTGGCAGCACAGGCCCGTAAGATCCTGACGACTTACCAGCCTGACCCTGAGGTCCATTGATTGGCGATGCTGCTGACAGTTGGGGCGGTGATGTGACTCTAGGCGGAGGACCGCGATTGAAAGCGGGCGGTCGGTTGAAGAACATCGGTGGCATACCACGCATGCCACCACGCGGCATCCTGGGCATAAAACCTCTGCGCGAATAGTCCATACAAGGTGGGCGCATATGAAACCTCAGTTGATTGAGCCCATGAAAAGGATGGGGATTAGCATGTGGTGGTGGTGGTAGCGATGGTAGTGGTGCTGCCGCTGCAGCTGCTTCAGCTTGTTTTTCCTTGCGAGCCTTTTGCACATCCTCCACATTAGTTTGTTCTTCCCCAGAGGAGTCTGTGTCCGAGTACAGACCCTCACTGTCGTCAGCGTCGTCTGTTGATGCACCCGCCGATATAGCCACTGTATGTGCTGCGATGCCATTTTCCACTGGATAATTTTGGGTTGTCTTGTCAACTGATATTTTAGAATTCGCCTCCTTGCGCCTGATGGTTTCCAGTTCCAGCATGGCGCGTTCTTTTTCCTCACATTTGTCCGTATCGATTTGTGTCAGCTTGCGCAATGTCTTACTCATAACGTCCTTGGCGAGCATTTTTTTCAGTGCCGGACTCGCGTTGCCTGGTGGCTGATGCGGTGGCGTGACCAGCTCACCAGGCTCCAGGCTATTATCACCATCTTGTAATTCATCGGGTAATGCAGTGACCTCGGCAATTGAAGGCGTCGTCTTTTGTGTTTCGCTGCTGCCGCTTTCGTCGCCTCCATCGCTGCGCGTCACTAGTGACATTTTTGCATAAGCTTGCGTGGAAACGTTTTGTCGTGTAGAGCTTGTCTGATTTTAGGTTCAATGGCGGCGCCGCGTTGCGTTGCGCTGCTTGCACGATGAAAATGTGTAGTAATCAATGCGTTTGCGTTTGCGGGGTGCGGGTGTGGGTGTGGGTCATCCTCATTGACAGTGCGGTGTGTACTTGCTGAATTGTTGATTGTAATCTTGATGGACGACCGTTCCTGTATTTTCCACGTTCGGCATACACGCTTCGTCGCATCCACGTGCACACGTTTTAAGTTTGCTTTTGTTTGAATACTTCATGTAAAAAAGTGTTTATGCATTTTCAAAGAGCTATGTTCATTTTTGGGTCATGACTTGCGCAGACGATACCGATACTTTCAGGGCTGCAAAACGATATATTATATCGACAGCAAAAAGCAACTATCAATTGGATATAAGCGCACCTTTAATATCAGTGGCAAGTCAATCGCTTATTTATTTTAATTTGGTTAAATTAAAAAACAAGCCAATTTTGGATATGCAATTGAAATGTATTTTCTATATAATTCGATAACATAATATTTTGAGGGAGCAAACAGCACAAGAGTATGCAATGGAGCAGCTGTTACAGTTTTAGAGCCACTGACGATTAAGGCAGTCAACTATCGATAAATATGAAATGACTAACGATGTATTTCAAATTAACTAAACGGAACGTTGATAAATTAAATTAAAGACCAATATAGCAAATGCATAATCCGTTTAGCAGCGCAAATTGAGCAAAAACGCGCTCAAACATCACACTTTGCATCAAACGTCACTTATTTCCGCTTCCTACCGGCAACGTAAAGCGCACTCAATTGCGAAGTGCAAATAAATGACAAATAACGAGTACACCTGCTGCTCTTAGCTGCTTGTTGTTGGCCCAGGCACCCAACTCAAGCGAAACGCTTTTTCCCTGTTCACAATTGAGGAAAAGCCACAATGTCTGCGATTATGACATAGCACATGGGAAAGAAAAAGAAGGGCCCTGCAGCCCAAGCATTTTCGCCAGCAGCTAAGAGAGTGCATCGAATCCAAGCCTTGGGCCTCTTCCAGACGGTGGCTTGGCCACAGTTTTTCTTACCTTGTAGATATTTGCATGGCAACTTTCACCGGTTGCTGCAGACCGACAGACTTGTCGCTATCTCTACTGCTGCTGCTGCTAATGCATAGTCGACAGCTGCTGCTGCTGCTGCTGTTTCTGCTGCAACAGAGGCGAAAGGTGCAAATTAATTTGTGGCGCTCCAACAATAACCTTCCTCGCTTTGTCTTTGTCATTAAATGTACTTTAAGTGCAACTTCTTTGAAAATCTTTTCTCGTTTTCCCAAAAACTTTAAAATGTGACTTGCTATCGCTTTCGCAAATCGCATTTCTTAACTCCATCTGCAATAAGAAAAATCCAGCCATTGTCTAAAAAGATGTCGAAAAACAAATTCAGTTAAATATTCATAAGTATATCTAGATGTATATATAAATAACAGTAGCGGACTTTGACATTTGGTTTCATTTATTTTTTTTTGTTGGCTGTTGCCACAAAATTTGAACTTTTTACCACCTTAGTGTGAAAAACCTTGTGCTTTGTTTTCCTTCACGCGCAAGTCCTGCAGTTTTTGGTAAACATGCGTAAGCCAACGAGACAATGCGTCTATTCATTCCCTTTCTCACCTTGAAATGAGCTGAATACATACACAAGCTAACAATATTTGAATAAAATTTAGTAATTTAAGCAGCAAACTTTAATTTTCCGTAGGCTTTGACGTGCTGAAACTAAAAAAAAATCTGGAGGAGGTTAGGATTCTTGAATATATTTGGATACATTTGAAGCGCTGCAACAGCAAGACAACACTTGTGTTGTGAAAAACCTTAAAGGGTATCTGGAAGTACTGTTACTCTCCTTTAAAATATCTTTTAAACTTTTAAAAAATCTTTTTTTGTCACGGAGATATCGAGTGCGGAATGAGACTTGCTGAGAGAGAGCTAGAGGGTCATGTAGAGCACAGCTGATCAGTAAATTTGACACATAAAAAAAGAGACAGTATTTCTTTCAAAAGTTACAGCAGCTCAATTACACAATAAAATTACTTTTACGCTTTAAGATTGAAATAATTCTCAAAGCCTAACCTGATAGAACTTTTTTACTTTCATATTCGTCTGCAGCTTGTTAAGGTTCTTCCCCTTGTCAATTACAGCATCTTGCTGGCAACTTTTATAGGTAGTTACTCAATGTTTAACTCAGCTGGAAATTTGAACTTTTCCACTGATCTTTGCTTGATGGAGCTTCTGTGTTCTTTTTATTTTCAAATTCACAAAGCACTCCCATAGTTATAAATCTGGCAATTAACATTTCTAAATGCCATTTCAACTCAAAAATGTTTTGTTGTTGTTGCTGTAGTTGAGTATTTATGATCTGCTTAACAAATAATAATAATAGGAAAAAAAGCGTTAAAAAGCGCAACGCTACTTGGGCATTGAGGGCGACAGAGTTTGTTGCTAGTTGTTGTACAACGTCGTCGTTGTTGTTGTTGTTGTTGACAAATGAACACTGCAAATGCCACTGCCTACAGCAACAGCAACAACTCCAACCAACCAGCCAAGTCATTGACATTCAACACGAAGCATCGAAGCCAACTGAAACTAAACAACCAACAGAGCTTGAACTAGAAAACTGTTAAATGGGCTTGCCAGAACGGATGGTGTTAATTGCTAAGATAGACGGATAGGTTGGATACGAAAAAAATGAATTTAAAATAAAAACCATATCCAATTGGCCTTTATATACAATAATAATGATAAATTACAATTTAAATTTCACCATGCTTCAAAAACAAAACTATCTTTAATTTGCGGATCTACACACATGAATAAAATATAATGGATCTGGTCATCCTTAATTCCAGCTCAAATTAGTTTACTGTAGTTGCTGATGCTTTCATCTCATGTGAGCTGGAGAGCTCGTTTAGTGTGAATATCGTATATATAAGTTTGTGAGGTGCTAAATAGCTGATAGCACCTGGGTGCTGCTTCACATGGGGTGAACGGGGGATGCGGGCCGTACGAGCATCATCAATTTGCTAGAATTATTCCTTATACTGATGTATCACAAAATAAACAAACAGAAACGAGCTCCAAGCTAAGTTCATCCAGAACAAGGAATAGTAAAAAACTTTGTCCAAGCTGTTAAATAATTTATGATACTTGTTCTGTAAGTGAAGAGAGTATATTGGATTTGCAGAGTATATTCAATATATAGTTGACATACATATACCTAGAAATATGCTCATATGTAATACTGTAGGTTAAAAATATGAAGTAATACCGATTTAAGCAGGTGAGACACTGTTCAACTCATCCATTTATGTATGTAGACACACCTCTTCGTGTCAGAGCTGGGATTACCAAGTTTTGCAGCTGGATTACTGATGACCCGCTTAACAGTAAGATCTATAAATTATTTAATCCATAAATCGCGATCTTCGGTACTTTTTCTTTTAAACAGCCGCAACTAAAGAGTTATGGTTAGTAAAATAAATAACAAGAGCCGAGGAATCTGCTACATTGTATCATGTGAATACCCGTTGTGTGGGCCAACATACATCAAATATAAAATTCCCCTGAAAAAAACTAAAACTATTTGGATTCCAGTCTCCCGTGACCAACTTGATATATAATTGTCGCTTCGAGTGGGAAATCGGATGCGTTCTATGCATATAAATAAAGCAGGTATACAAAGCTGCTTTAGAATAGCTGTTTCTTAGCAATCGATTCATTAGGTAGAGCATTGCGAATTCGACTATAGCTGTAACACATTGGGAATGTCACGCATGACAAGCAAAAAAGATGTTTACTTCGTTTTTTTTCTGCTGCTTGTTTACCTTTTTTAACAAAACCTTTTTCAGCTTTTTTTATTTATTTCTTTAATATTTTTTTTTATTATTAGCTAATTTTAAACAAAATCAAAATGGCGGTAACAAATTTGGTGGCTATTATTTACGGGCTTTGCGCTGTTTTATTTTCTTTGTTTTTTTTTATATTTTTTTTATATTTGGTTGTGTGTTGTTTCGTGCACATCTGTGATTAGTTATTAGGCAGACAAGCATGTCTATGCATGTGCTCCGGGCACTTGCACACATAAGGACACATACACACACACATACATACATACACACATACACTTACACATGGGCCAGCATCTTTCATTGCTCTCTGCCGAGTCGTAAAGCCAGCCAGCATTAACAGCACCTTTGTTTTTCACCTGCTGCCGGTACATTCCCAGACATTTCGCTAAGCCAAGTCGCTGGTGCCAAGTCTCCGCTTGGTACCGCCAATTCCCTAACTAACAAAGCGCAAATCAAGTTGCCTCAATCAAAATATACAAACAAAAAGAGTAAATTCAGAAAATTATCTTACAAGATCTGCATATTAAAAAGAAAATTGTATTTTTAAGCAACAACAAATAATAATAAAATAAACTTA
This sequence comes from Drosophila anceps, assembly GCA_035045945.1. Lineage (NCBI taxonomy): Eukaryota > Metazoa > Arthropoda > Insecta > Diptera > Drosophilidae > Drosophila > Drosophila anceps. The sequence goes on from JAWNON010000150.1 coordinate 2,232,062, forward strand.
AAATAAGCTGCCTCAAGTCCCATATAGATAGTTACAAAATTGTAATTCGTTCGCAACAGATTTGAATTCGAAAATATGCAAAAATTAATTCACACTGAGTGCACAACTGCGCCGTAGACATTCACAATGGATTGCCATATGCATATATAATATTGTATATGAGAGAAAAAAGCAAAAGTAAAGCTCAATTAACATACGCGAAATCACGTTCAATCTAATTAAAACTATTTTCACTGCATGTAACTGAGACTTTATGCATTATTTTTGTTTGGCTTATTTTTAAAACATTTAAATGCCATAAAAAGTTAATTTGGAAATCATTTAGCTAATTCCATAGCAACTGTGACCTTGAACTTGATCTTGAATATTGTTAAACAATTATGTAGATGAGCACAGAAACCAGAAAAGTGAGTTCACTCAGGTTAAAAGATTAAGATGTGGCGACATTTCTGAGGCATACAAAAGTTCTACGAATTTAACTTGAAGTTTAGTTTAGAGAAATAGAAGTTGTAGGAGCATAGTATATATTCCTATATAAAATACATTAATATATATATGGGTATATAGTATGTCTTACATTCAACTGAGATATGAGAGCTTTAAATAATAGCTAATATAAATTGGGTATATACTGAAACGTATTCTGCTCGAATAAAACTACAACTATCGATTAAAAGCAAAGTTTTTTGACTCCTTATAAAGCACTTAACATAATCCAATTAATGTAATGTAAGCAAAGCTGATGCAAGTATTTCTTTTTTCTTTTTCGTTTTATTTTCATCTGAAATCGTTAATTAATTTGGCATTTCTGTTGCTTTTCGAATTATATGCAAATCTTTTGAATTTCGGGAACGGAAAGAAACAATGCAAACGAAATGAAACTGAAAAAAAAAAACAAAACAGAAAGTCATGTGAAGTCTGAAGCTGGCAATTAGTGGAAGCTCTGACAGATTTAAGTTCAAAGACTTGGGATGCTGTAATGTCCAACTCCAGATGTTTAATGAACTGCGAAAGAGGGCGTGGACGGGCGTTGCCGGCGTTGCGGGCGTTAGCGCTGGCTTTGGCGTTGGCGTCAGGTTACATAAGCCGAGGCGAAGCTGTAAAAAGAAATTTAATAACTAAATAAAACTCAAAGGTGAACTGAGAGCTGAAACCCAAAGCTTTGTGCGACGACTGCGTTTGTTGGCTTGTGACATTTCAAATACAACAACCACAACAACAACAACAACAAAATTATGTAATTATAGTGATATAAAAAGAAAACATAAATACAGTCGAGATTGCATAATGACAACGGTCAAACGCCGGTGCGGCCATTGGGTCATTGAGATATAGCCAAATAAACGAGCGTCTAGCATGATATAAAGCATTAATAAAGCGAACGTAAGATCCACGTATTGCCCCTGCCCATTCGATCGGCGGATCCGTTTGAATACCTTTCCCATAATTTATAAGAATTAAATAATGGATGCGTCCGATGCGTTATACAAAATCGTCGGCGAACGTCAAAAATTAACCAAATTTAAAAATTATAAAAAATATTAAAATCATGTAAAAAAGGAAAAAAAATAAATGCTGCTGCTTATAAAAGACAATAAAACAAAGAGATAATCGTAAGCAAAATGTACCGACTAATTTGAATGGTCAAAATGATGAGAGTCATACAAATAATGATATTGACTAATGAATCTGTACAGTGCCCATAAACCATTATTTACTTATCTTTTGTGAATTATAATCAGTTTGTTTTACATGCTATATATATATATATATATATATATATATATATATATATATATATATACATTTATATATATCTGTGTATTATTTGTAAATTATTTCATAGATTCGCTTTGCTTCTGCTGTTCGTGTTGAATTTCAGCTCAACTAACTCTGAGGTTAAACGAGCAGCGAGCAGCAGGCAGAGGGCAACGGCAGCTGCTGAAGCAATCAAGATGAACCCTGGCCAAACACACACACACAAATAGATGTATATAGACATGCTATATACTCAATATTATATACTTAAGTGTGCTTGTTATTGTGTGTGTGTGTGTGTGTGAGTAGTGCACAGTGCAATGATTTGTTGTTAGATGCTGCGACCACAACAATTATTTAATAGTTTGGTAGAGTGCTCGACGGGTTAATACCCTAAGCATTTACTAAAGTATATAAATCGGATATCCGAGTGGGGTATAGCGATTGACATAGAAAGAGATGGAGCGAGGGAGCATCATAGAAAGAGAGAGACACAGAGGCGGAGTCAGTGAAACTGAGAGATAGAAAGACTGAGGCACAAGGCAGAGGAAGGCAGAGGCAGACAAAGGGGAACAGAGAGAGAGAGAGAGATAGAGAGAGATAGAGAGAGAGAGAGAGAAAGAGAGAGAGAGAAAGAGAAAGAGAGACAAAAAAAGAGACAGAGAGATATGATCTAGTAACAGTTCTAAATTATATGATAACAATACTAAATGTTCCTAAACTTAAATTTGATGAGCATATAAGTCTACTAGCTGCTATTTGCCACTTGCTCGGCATCAATATACCATATTTATCAATATTGGTAATGGGTATAAGCAACACAACAAAAAAATCTGTACTACAGCAAAAAGCGAAATGTTTATGTTTTATTTTATTTTTTCATTTTTTCGTAAGCAGCAGCAACAAGTTTGAGTGGTGCAACAACAACAACAGCCACAGAGACAGCTGCCACAAAAGCGACTTGATCAACGGCCGTTGCAGTGCAGTCACAATGCGACGCTGACGCTGGCGCTGGCGTCGACGTCGACGCCGACGACAACAAATTTGAGCTGAAGCTAGTTTTACGAGATCTGAGTTTTAATTTATGTGTGCGCGTATATGTGTTTGGGGGGGCACCTTTAATTTTTGTTTTTTTTTTTTAATGCGAAGCTTTTCATTGCGCTACATAAACAGATCGAGCATATCGCTATGTATGTATATATATATATATATATATATATATATATATATACATTTAGTATGTGTGGGTATATATATAGATTCTGAATTACTCTTGGGTCAAGCACTTTGATAGTGGCTGAAGTAATACAATCATGCTTTGCTTACGCATCTGTTATGTAAGTAAATCAAATATATATTGAATATGTATAAAATGTCATATTGTTAAATTCAGAGTGTATATACTTTGCCGTACTCTAGGAAATCGTGTTAAGGAACTTGAAAAGTCGTTAAGTTGTACTTACAATACTAAGCCATACATCGGTGTGTACAATGATGTTTTATAAATTTTTAATAAGTTTTTTTAAACCTTCCTTTTAATTCTTGTTTTAATATCTTAAAGGATCTAAGTTTATAGTATGAAATGGCAGCAGCATGATCAGAAATAGGTTAACAGCAAAAGCATTTGGGCCCTAAGCAGTGTACCCAATAGTCGACTTTTAGTTTAGCCTGTTCCAAAGATCTAGTCTTCATTTTATGCGCCAAGAAGTCAATGCTTTTCACGATGATTAGTGCTCTAGTAAAATTTGGGATAAAAGAGAAAATAAACTGATTTTTGCATATGAATGTATATTGTACTCACATACAGAACAAGTGATACTCCTTCGCTGCAAATCCCTTTTAAAACAAAAAAGAAATCTTCTTTTATCACTCAAATGCCCATTGAGTTTTCAGATTTGCTCTGATTCATGGTTACTAGTTCCTGTTGTGTACTCATTCCTTAGTGAATGTATAGCAATCCGATGAAACACTTGATAAGCCTTTTACATTTCGTTTATTTTCTAAATTCAATTAAATTTTTTGTATATAGATTGATATATAGTACTTTTTATATTTTATATATTTTTTTCTATTGCTTTAAAACCTGTAATTTTCGAACTGCGAAAAATTACCCCAAAAAGTACGCGTACTGACAATTATCGCACCTGAGCCTCTGGCAAAAAATGTTATCAGAATCAGCAGAAATATAAATGCTTTAAGCTTTTTCATTTTGAACTAAGCATCGACATTATGAGAGCATCAGTAACAGAATAAATTAAATTCATCATATTTAATTTTTGAATGTTACGATTTATTTATTTAATGCTTATTTGAAACTGAACTGAAGGCTATACGCCTATTATGACTGACTGATTAGCCAAATTCCAGGAAATAGGTTAAAGATCAAATTTTTACTTTATTTTTATTTGTTTTTGTTTATTATAAGTTCGTTTCATTGGAATTCTGAATTTATTTTAATTTATTTTTTAAATATATTATCTTCCTTAACGTCACATTGTTTGCAGCTCTGCCAGAGTTTCACAATATATTTTAAAATATTGTACTTATAATTTATTCTAGACAGCCTGCGTGTAGCTGAGCAAATAATACATAAACCGTGACTTAGCACAATTAAATATGCTGGAATGATTGACGGGTTAAGAGCAGTATATAGTAAAGACTGTTTCAATATTCATATTCGATTAAATTCAATTTTCTAGATTTATATTCAGTGGGGGGGGGGGTTAGAGTTTGTAGAAAGTAGACGATACTCTCACGCTACTGTAATTTATTATAATTAAATAAATACCTTTGCTGACATTTACTGACTTCTGAATTGAAATCTGAAACAGCAATATCTATGCTAACATACAGCATCTTCTGCAACTTCAGCCTTATATACATTTTCTAAAATTCTTTACTTATCACTCAATTATCATCTCAAACGGCTGACAGAAAACTCTCAGTAGGCTTTTAGATTATATCTGTGCTTTATGGTGACTAAATCCTGTTGTGTAGTGTAATCATTGCTTAGTGAATGTGTAGCAATCAGATGAAACATTTGAGGCTGATGAAGTGTAAAGATTCTTTGATAAATTACGCGATTTTTTTTTTTTACAATGACTAATTTATATAAAACGTTTAGTTTAGATATGAATTACTTTTAAGCTAAGAGTTCTTTGAAGCAACGGTTCTGAATAGACTGTTTCCTGTGATTTCCATTTAAACTTGCGGCCTCAAACGGTTCGCACCTGAGCAACTGCCATAAAATGCCATCAGAAGCAGCAAAAATGCAAATGCGTTAAACGTTTTCAGTTCGATGGAAGCATCATCACTGTGTGAGAATCAGCAACAGAACAAATCGAATTCAGTTCAGCTACCTAAATAAATTGATTGATTCGCAATCAATTCAATTCATTGCATTTCTATTATAAATAAACTGATTTACGTATGGAAAAAGCAATTTTTTGATAATCTCTTCTTATGCTAAGCAAAGTGCAAGCATTATGCGATTGAGAATTTTCACTTTCGATTGGGTTACTGCAAGTCAATATCAGCAACGATTATCAGCTTTATATATTTCGTTTATTTCATTTATTTATATTTACCTATACATACATTTATACTTATGCAAATAAATTGCAATAGAAACCAAACTATTTAATAATATATTTTTTTCTATATATATATTTTTTTTAAAAGTCACATTCTGATTTTTTCACTGTCTAAGCTGTTTCATTTACTCAAATAACAGCTAAGGTTTTTTTTTATTAATAAAAACATTTAAAATTTCTTTTAAAATTAATCCTAATGGGATTTCCTGCGAAGTCTACTTTGAGTTGAGGCCTGAATTCATCTGGACAGGCATTTCGGGCTGTTGTTTGTTGTTGAAATATCAGCAAGAGCAGTATGATTGTTAAGCATCGAAGTCCTTTCATTCTGTCTATACTTAAGGATCGCTAGATCTTTTAACTCAAAATCGTCTGACTGAACACTTTGCTTATTGCTTGGCGAATAATGTTTGCCTCTTTGATTGAAATTGCAAGCAAGATTTAAGAGGAAATGTTTTTCTCATGTCTATAAGAAATTATCAACGAATTTTCAATTAAATTCGATTCGAGCAGTTCAGCGACTTTTTAAAGTACTTTCATCAGAAAGATTATGCATCAAATTTATATAATATATTAAAAAAAATACAAAAACAAATTTAATTTAATTTACTATACATACGACTAAGATTTGCAATTGGCTTTGCCATGGTTTACAATCATTTTAAGAATATTTGTTTTTGTTATTAAGTAGTGTTAGGCGTTTATAATTAGATTGGTGGAATTCATGATAAAAAATAATCTGTTCATGTGTATAAGAAGCCAAATCCGAAACGAATCGAAAGGTTTACGGCCAATTAGAAGAGAAGATGGCGAAAACGAAATCAAGCAAGAACTGCGAAATGAACGCACGCCGAACTTGTGGACATCTATCATATATTAATTCGAAGCATATAATTGATATGACATAGAAATTCAATTTAGCAACAATTCATTATGAAGTTTGTTCGAGAATAAATGGAATAGAGCAAATATTTCCAGTAAAAAAAAACTTGATTTTCGCTTTATTTTATTTAATGCGCATTAGATATAGTAGTTTGATCCGGTGAAGGTATTGTTAGCTAACTTTAAAAACAGGTTTTTCCCATATCATATACATGATATTACTTGGTATACCAATTAGCTAGATAATAGAGTTGAGCGAGCGTCTGCTTCTAGGCGTTACATATCTCACGACAAACTTCTAATGCTCTTTGAACTAGAGTATACAAAATATTTTTGTAATATAATTTGTACCTTAATAGTCTCAACAAAAAATTGCTGCGTAGCTGCTCTGGCAAGCCAATAAGCCGCGCCCGAAAGCTTTTAAGCTCGCAGTCAAGCTCGACTGCCAAAACATATACAAAAAAAATATATATATATAATGTGTATATGTATATATCATATATACAATACATTATCAAGCGATTGTAAGTGCCATGTGTGTGTGTGTGTGTGTGTGTATATATTTAGTTTTACTCTTATTTTTATTTGTTTCTTGTTCGTGTTTTTTTGCTGCTGCCGCCGCCGATCGTGTACTCACGTATGTGTGTGAGTGAATGTTTTTTTTTTCTGTGTGTGTGAGCTGCGCTTTCGTGTGTATCTGTGGCCGTGCAGTCGACGCCGACAGACGAAAAAAGTTTTAAATCTGGTAGAAAAATCTGAAATGAAACGCGTTTGTGGCCTCAGACGGCGAGTGGCAGTCGTACAACAAAGACGTACTATTTTCTCTCTCTTTATCCACCTGGCGGAGCTCTGCAAAAGTTGGCCAGACAACTTTTTCAAAACCCGCAACCAAAAACGTTCCAACAAAAAAATATATATATATATAAATAAATAAACTGAACTCCTTTTACTTTTTACGTTAACTGAGCATCATTGCTGTTTAAAAAACGAATATATAAATCTTAATGTAAGTGGAGTATGAAAAAATGAGAGAAAGAAACGAAAATCTAAATGAAACATTAAAAAAGTGAAATTTTGTACAAACAATTTGGAAAGTGCATGAAAAATTTGCAATTCTGTGTGCATTAAATTGAAATAATAATAAATTAAAAAAAAACTATTAGACTTTTGGATGAATGTGAAAGAAAAGTTATGGAAAAGCAAATCATATTTATGTATGTATTTATTTTATAGTGCATAATAGATGACCGAGAAGGATAACGTATCCATGGCTACCGTGCAACTGAAGCCCGACTATGCGGCTAGCGAGGTGTACAGCACCGCCAGCGAACCGCCACCGGTGAGTAAATATACTAGATATATATAAAAAGCGGATCAATTACGATTATTATATATATATATATATATATATATATATATATATATATATATATATATATATATATATATATATATATATATATATATATATATATATATATATATATATATATATATATATATATATATATATATATATATATATATAAATATATATATATATATGCATACCCTTTGGTTGATTGCGTTTAGTGCGTCTATTTGTCATTGTTGAATGACGAACCTAATTACAATTTCCATATGTCATTTGAGTCTGGCAATTATTTGCGCTAACTTAGTACATGCCAGAAGCGGGTCAGCGGCGATCCAAGCGTTACTTGGCCACAGCCCAACAGCTGCTGCAGTAAAATAAATAAAAATGCCAGGGTCATTCGATTGGCCGGCACATCCGTTGCGGGCAAACGGCGCGTATGCGCAATATGTCGCTGTCTGCATCTTTAGCAATTTGAACAGACTTTTGCCTGAGTGCCTGCCTGCCTGCTTGTCTGGCTGCACGTGATCATTTTCATTAACTACGTCGACTTTGCAACTGCATGCATAAGCAATTTGGCTGCAGATAATAATTTTAATGCAATTTTTTCACAATTATTATGACCCGGTACTTGCGAAAGGCATGCAACGTGCACCGCTTTGACAATTGCTCGCGACGTTGACATTTCAACACAGATGGAAACAGAAAAATCCAAATGAAATAAATAAATCAAAAACAAAAGCTCAGCCTGCAGTCTGCAAATGGGCACAGCGCAATTCTCAGCAAAGTGTGAATAGATTTGTACCCATTTGCAGCGGGCCAGCTGAGCTAAGCTGAATTGAGCTGAGCTGAGCTGAGCTGAGCTGAGTTGAGCAAATAGAAAACCAGTTGGAAACCAAATTTAAGATCTAATACAATAGTCACGACTGTAAATACAAAACCTCATAATGATAAACACAAACAAATGAACACAAATATAGTGCGCCATGACAACATCAGGCAAAGGAAAAAACTGGCGCAATTATATTGCTGCCAAGCAGCTCGATCTCGGGCTTCAAGAACTGGGCGCTATGTGGGCTGCAATTGATTTGAAATTTGCATAAAAAATGCATTTTGCATATTTGCATTTCGAACATCCGCATCAGGCATAAATTGTGCAGCGAGCTCACAGTCACAGTGAAAGCTGTTCGCGGCAAATTGAATTCAAGTGAATTTAGCAGTACTTGGACTAAAGATTAAGACAAGATTTAGCCGGCTTCAGCTCGAACTGTAGTACAGATTAGCAGCTGCACTGCCAGCTATTGATCGTCAGAGTGATCTGTTTGCTGTCAGCCTTCAAATGTTGTAGTTAGACCTGCAGCTTTCACTGTGGCCTTAGCTTTAAGCATCATTTGAAACCTTCATGCAACCAACTCATTAACCTTTTGTTTTTCTCTCATTTTATGTGTATGTGTCTATGTGTGTGTGTGTGCATTTGTGTGTGCCTTTGTACACCAACCACACAATAAATTGTTTGCCTCTCACACACTTCAAATAAAAAAACTTGTGAATCATAAACTGCGATTGGCAATACACAAAATATGAAAATATAATTTTTTATATAACTTCTACCACCACCTCGCACTACACACCACCACAACAACAAAACCAACAACAACAAAATATGTAACAGCTGGGATTTTTTAACTTTAATCATCAGGTTTGTCGCTCAAGTCTTTTGTCTTTAACTGCACCCAACAGCCAGCTACACAAATAATGAGCAGCAACAACAAAACTTATCAACAGTAACGAGCAGCAGCCGTTTTTTCTTCTCTTTTTTGTGTTTCATTATATGAAATGCTTGTTGTTGTTGTAGCTGTAGCTAACATTCACCAAATAGCACTTCACTTCACTTCACTTCACTTTAATACTTATACTTTGCTGATGTCTTCGACTGCGACTCACTTTCGCAACAACAATGGCTACGAAAAAAATGGGCACAATACATACGTAGTAACATACTATGCCACAATCTAAAGGTGTAAATTGCACATTTCGCTGCACATCACACACACACACAATTACACAGATGCCTCACCTGACTGACTGCACCCACGCCAAACTTTAAAAAGGCGTTAAGTCTCTTCTTCACTTCTTTTCTATTTTGTTTTTGCTTTTTGCTTTTTCGAGCTCTGCTTGTTGTTGGCCTTTTTATTTCCTCAAAAATTTTTTGCGGTTTTTTGTGTTTGTCTTTTTTTTTTTAAGTATTTCCTGTTATGCAAGTTTTATATATATGTATATATACATATATGTAGACATATATATGTTATATAGCCTTTAGTTTTGAAATTTTGAATAACATCTGCTAGAGGGCTAGAGAGGGTATATAGATTTTGGGCAAAGATATGTGCTGTCAACTGAAAGATGACTGAATTGAATTCCTATCCAGATCTCACTCTATAAAGAGGTATTCCAATCATCCTTTCCATACATCTGTCTGTCTATCTGTATGCGAGAAGGCTGCACGAAGTATATGGACGCTGGCCAGAGATAGCAGTTGAAAGACGATCATAAAGCTGAATTGAGTTTCTATTTATATCTGTTCGTATATCCAGCTGTTTATAGACATAAAGTATGTCCAGATGTTTATGCATGTGTCTGTCCCACTGTCGATCTGTTTGTCTGCCAGTCTGTCCGTCAAGCTTTTGGCATAACTACTGCTATATGCCATGCCAAATCAATATTATTTTAGACTTGATCAATAGCTTATATCATGAAACCTAAACAGATATCGACATAGCATCTTTCATATACATAGCTTCATCTAGAGCTGGTTTTAACAAAAGCTTGTCAATTTTTGCACCTACAAGAACCGAGCAAATATTTGTCAAGCATTTTGCATATTCAAGGAGAGCTCAACTAATTCAAGTTTCAATTCAAGTCTTTTTTTGCTGATTCAAACAGTTTTGACTTTTCTTCTTTTTTTTTGTTATAACTGTATATATTTTACCTTAACATTCAACTTTTTTAACCTCAATTTAGTGTCTGTTTTCTGTTTTCTGCTTCTCTTGGCACCTTGCACTCTGCATTTTGAAACGTGCGCCAAAACAGTCAAAAACTGGGCAAGGTCAACGCTTTTACTCGCTCTTAAGGTCAACGCCAACAGAGCACGTAACACTTTTACTTTTTAATTGTAGCTATTAATAATCGTAGTCTGGAATCGAAAAACCATATATATGTATTATTTATAACGGAAAACTAATCATGATTGTTGCTTTTGCTTGCAGGCATACAAGCGTCAAGCGAACTCGGTAAAAATTGCCAAGATCGCTGCGTTTACCATAGTCGTATCCTCGTTCATATTGGGCGCATTCATTTTGGCCTCGTCGTATCTGCAGGCCAAGGCCTCCTGTGATCAGGTGCAGGCCCTGGACTCGGTGCTGGAGAAGGAGCTAATGCTGGAAACGCTGCAGCAGGTGAACAAGGTAAGTGGCTGTTAAACGCCCCAATGCACAGCGAAACAAGATCTACAGATTAACGGAAGAGTGAGAAAGAGAGTGAGTGACGGGCGGTGAGAGTGGGAGAGCAACATTTCGTATCAGTCGGTGTCAGCTTTTGCGAGTCGCCTATCGCATATATATACACATATATATAAAATGTTTATATGATTACCTAATGTTCATAATATTTTTATGGCTATTATTGTTTTTCGCATCGTTCGTTGCGCACGCCAAAACACATTTTCAACCGCAACAGTCAAATTATAAAGGCAAATTAATGATAATTACCGGAAAATGTCCGCATATAAATACACATGTATAGATTTATGCATATGGCTGATAGATGCGTGCTAGCTGATTATTCCCAGCAGGTACATTGCTTTCGTATTAACTGCTACTGTTGATTGCACGCACTATTAGTTACCAAATGAGTATATAATATTTTAGCAGCCACTGTTGTAGTCCGCATTAAAACAGCTGCACTGAGGCGGTATTTTTCCGACTTAATGAATGGAAAAACCCAATGAGCGTTTAGCTTACAGATAACCAAAGTGATTGGAAATTGTTACTGTTTTATAGCACTTTAAATTGAATTAGCGCAGCTTGAGAAAAACAAAAAAAAAAACAATAAAAGAAAACATACTGCAATGAATCAGTCTTTGGCAGTTAAGTAGGAAAGTAAATAAAAGGGGAGTTAGCTAGAAAACCTACTCAAGTTGCTTATTCAGCTCTAGAATTAATCATAGAGTACATACAGTTATATCTGAAATATCTTTAGAGCTAAAGTCTGTCTTATATAATGCAGCACCTGGTAGCTGAGCTGCACAGCAATCTTGATGAGAAGTCATCGAATGATCTAGCGAACATCTTGAGAGAACCATAAATCAAAGATGTACAAAGTGCTGACACAGTAAGCCTTCGATATGGCAAACTGCAAACCTTTGCTGTCAACACAAGATCAAATTAATGATATCCATAGCGTTACAAGTTGTATAAACATATATGTACATATATATATATATATATATATATACATAGTTGATAGCGCAATGTTTTACCACATTGCATGCATAAGCAAGGCAATTGAATGCACATTCACATTCGCGCATTCATACACTCGCATTCATATTCATTTAACATTGTATAAGTGCAAATTGAATTAGCGTGTTGCGTGCTTCCTTGAGAAATTTCACTTCATGTAATCAAAGTAGCCCATTAAAACCCAAATAGCCGCACCATAACAATCGCATATGGTATAAGCCAAATGCCAGGTGGTATATGGCTGTATAGAGTCAACTACTTGGCTTGAATGACTGTGCAGCCTTTGTGCATGGCACATAATTCAAATTTAATGGCGTTTTCTAAAGCAGCTGCAGACAGCGTTCATATTTCTATCATATTTCTAGCATTTGCATAGCATCATCAATATTCAATTAACGTGCAATGAAAGCGCCCATAAAAAACAATAAAACTAATTGAATGCATAAATAAATATGCAGCGGCAATTAAATTTAATTTGATGGAAAACAATCAAAAACAAAAAATAAAAAAGCAACGTCATTTTAATGCTGTCAATTTGGAGCAGGTTATTCAACCCAAAAAAAAAAAGCAGAAACTCTCTATATAAAGTTTTTTTTGAGGGGAAGCTTATGTAAAGTCGTTGGTGCAATGAACAAAATTCAATCAAGCGAAATTCCCATAATTTGACGCTTAAGTGGACAGAGCTGAGCGGCAAAGCTGGGAGCAGCTTGCGACATAATCATCATCAGTGGCTAACAATTGCGAATCAAATGGCAGACGGAGCCAAAGTGAAAGCAGCAGCAGCAGCAGCCACAGCAGCATGTTGCAATGTGTCGGTGCATGGCACAAAAGCAACTTTGAAGCTGCACACACATACACACACACACACACACATACAGACATACACTTAGTGAGCTGCTCAAGCGCGGCGGGGCGGGCGTGGGCGCGGCAAATGCCAGAGATCATCAGCTGCAGCAGCGGCAGCAGCAGCCGCAACAGCCATAATGTATTTGCTGTCACTTTTTGCCGGCTGGCGCCGCTTGGCACCGTCACACAAATAGACAAACGGACAGACAGTTAGCAAGACAACTTGTAAGTCATCAACACACACACACACACACACATGGATCAAAAGAGACGCAGTGGAAGACGCGTTGACTGTTTGCCATTTAAGGCAGGTTGCGCGCTTAAGTCTTTCGTTTTGGGCACTCAAACAAAGCCAGAAACTTATGGCTCCAACCGATGATTATGTAATGCCAATACACACACACACACTCTCGCACAGTTATAGATGATTTATAATTGCCGTGGCTGTTGTGCAAATTTGCAAACACTTTGCCAGTTGCCTGCCAGCTGAAAATTTTAATTATGCTTCGATTTTCTAAAGGAAATTCTACGCAACTAGAATATCAATTTGTAGAAAAAGGCAGTTGCGTCAATGCTAAAAATAGCACAGACAGTCGGGCAAAAAAGTAATTGCACACAGACGTTCAATTTGTAATCATTTAATTGTCATCTTAATGTCTGAGGCAGCGACGTGTCTAGTTTTTAATGTTCGCCAATGTTCTGGTGTAACAGATGCGATTCGTCTCGCCTGGCCTTGAAATTTAGCTGAGAAACAAAATGAATAAATAAAACAAAAAACAAAAAAAAAAAACAAAAACAAAACAAAACAAAAACACAATTAAGAAAACCAAAATTGAGCCGTAAACCGGAGTTGGAGTTTAGCAATTGGCTAAGTGGTGTCAGGCACTGAAACTGGAACAGAGACAAACGACTCGCTGACTTCGTTTCTGAGCCCGTCAAACGGGTTGGCTCAGTTTTGATTTCAGTTACTCATATTTCTGCTTTTATTTTTGAGTGAAATTTTGTTGTTTGATTTCGGGCGAAAAGCAATGACTCAGCTTAAGATGAGTTGTGCAAATGCTTATGGTTTTTAAACTCCTTCTAAGAAACACTTGAGCGCAGCATCTGCTGCATCATTAAAGCAAACAAACATTGACTGCGCCTCATTAAGCACTAATGAAGCTGGTTGTAGCCTTTGCCAATGCTCAGACAAACAAATGCCCATCTTGAGCTAATTAGATTTTATGCATTTTCCAGCGTAGTTTGAAATTGCAATTGCAGCTGTCCAATTAGTTAATAACTCTTCCCTTAACTCATATGCCAATGTCAGCCAGAAAGCCATCAGCTACCGGATATATTTATATAGCTGTGATTGCTGCTGGCGACGGCTTAACCAGGTACTCAAAACCTGTACACCCACACAGCCTCAGCCCCAGCCCCAGCCAGAGCCCCAGCCGCAGTCTCAGCTCCCTCTGCCACTTGGCACACTATCAATCATCATCATCAGCAGTGGCAGCGGCAGCAAACGCTGCCTCGCATTGAATTAATGAGCTTTTTGTTGTTTTGCTCAACAAATTATTTAAATTTTGCTTTTGTCTGAGTTTTTTTTTTTTTTTAGACACACACATACACACCAGGTGCTTATGTAATATGTGTTTGTTTATTTGTTTGTTTGTTGTTGTTGTTTTTTCAAATTTGATGGCATTTTACTTTTGGTTTCAGTCACAGTTGCGTATGACGTATTTTAGTATCTAGGTTGGGGTCACATCTTCTGACGACAACGTCGCATTGTTAGTGGCACATAACAATTGCAGCCACTGTAGCAGTATATGTATATTGCCAGTACGTGCTTGATGGCCAAGCCATTTTAAGTGGTTTCTAACAAAAAGCAACAAAAAAAAAGAAAATAAAAATAAAAATAAAATAAAATAAGCAACGAAATGCGACAAATACATTTCCTAGTCAAAATCCAACCAAAAACCTTGGAATTTCGTCTAGTTAACATTCTAATGTGGCTAATCTTTTTGGACTTTACAGGAACTACCCAGAGCCGAAGCTTTGCTGGGCAAATCCGATGTTGGTGAGGATTTGCAAAATCTCGATCGCGATGAGACCGTGGTGGATAAGAAGACGGACTCAAAGAACGAAGGCATTGAGCGCAATCTCAATGAGCACGACAACAGCTACTCGGAGAGCGATGAGCCCGAGGAGATGCAAAAGTTCCCAGGCAAGATGCCGCTCGAGCTGGACTTGAGCGATCTGGCCGCTGCCATTCTGCGCAATAACAAGAAGTAAGCACACACATCACACATCACATATCCAAATCCTTGCTGTATCGACTAATGCTGTACATATTGCAGATCCCGCATGAACTGTGTCGTGGAGCGCAAGCATGCCGAGGAGATTGTTGATTCACCTTCGAAAACCGTGGCGCTGCCTTTTGGCGTCAATCTGACTACTGATCCAAAGAAGGCACGCATCACCGGCGAACGTATTTCCATTTTCTGTGACGGCGGCGAAGACAAGGAGGAGAAGGAGGCCAAGCGCCAGCGCGAGGAGGAGGATGACTCTGAGGAAGATGCTGAGCCAATGCGTCCCATGTTCATACCATTCCAGCGTGTGCCCATTCCCTTTGGCCGCATTCCCGACCAGATGCCACTCACTCATATGCCCCAGCGCATGATGCCACCAGCGATGCAGCAGCAGCTGCCCCAGCAGGGTTCGATTATCATTCGCCAGCTGCCGCCTCCGTTCCAGCATCTGCCCATGCGCCCGCCCATGCCACCACAGGTGATGCAGGCACCGCGCATGGAGGAACAGCCACAGCAGCCCCAAATACAGACCGTGCGCATTCATATGCATCAGCTGCCTTTCCGCCAGCTGGACATGACCAATGATATGCCCCGCGAGCAGGAGGATCCACGTGAGATGCCACAGCGTGTGATGCCACAGCGTGAGATGCCACAACGTGAAATGCCACAGCGTGAGCTGCTGCAGCGCGAGATGCCACAGCGTGAGATGCCACAGATTCAGATCCAGCACATGCCTCTGGGTGTAGCACTGCAGCGTGTGGGCATCACCGCTGACGACCTGCGCAACATTCAACGCATGGCCGAAGATCGTTTCACCGACGAGCTGCGTCGCCTGACCGCTGAAGATACAGCCGATTCCAATGAGAATAGCAACGCCAACTCTAACGAGGAGGAGGAGCACTCTGAGACGCCCATGGCATCCGGCGAGCAGTCCACTCCAGTTGCCACATCAGCCCAGACCCAGTCGCAGACCCAGTCCCAGTCAAGCCAGCAGCAGCCCGAACAGCAGCAGCAGCAGCAGCAACAGCAGCAGCAGCGTGACCAGGACTCCAGTGAGCAGCAGGAGGACCAAATGCCTCATATGCAAATCCAGCGTTTGATACTGCAGCCCCTGCCGGAGCAGCCGCGCGATACCATGACACCGCCCATGCTCGATCAGCCACCACAGGTGCCATTCGGTCGCATGATCTTCGGACGTAGCCTGGCTCAGCCCGTGCGCATTCCCGTGCCCATGATGCAGCCAGCCGAGGGTGGTTCCGTCTCCGAGGAGTCGCAGCGACCACACTGTAAGACCTTTAAACATATCTAATATTGGCATCAGCTAAGCTCTCTCTCTCTCTCTGTCTCTCTTCCTTTGCAGTCGTCCAGCCTCGTTCCGTTTAAGTAACAACAACAACACGCCTGTGATTGCTGCTCTGTGAATCGAATCCTTGTTGTGGTCGTCGTCGTCGTTATCGTTTTTTCTACATCGAACTGTGTAACTGTGTCGTCATCCTTTGCTCGATTCCAAAACAATAAAAAAAAAACAAACATCTGTAGCAGCCCCCAAAACGCCAAAAAAAAACTTGAAGATGTCAATCGATAGAAATTTTACGTTTTGGTTTCAAAAAGAAAATCTCTGTATCTCCTTTTCCTCTATAACTGTCTATCTATAACTCTATATATCTTTTTTAATATATATATATATATCTATGTATTTGTATATTTTCGTAAAAATATTGTATGTATAAACATTCCAATCGGTCCTCTCGAATTTTGTGAACATTATATTTGGTATAATTTCTAACGTTTTGAATTGTTTTTCTCTTCGTCCCCCTAATTTTTCGTTTTTTTTTCACAAATAAATCCGATTTAAATTTGTATATAAATTCTAGTATTTTATTTTTAATACTTTTTTAGTAGTTTTTTAGTAAGTAAAACAAACAAACAAAAATTTACCAACAATCAATCAAATTGTACAATTTTTATATACATACATTTTGAAGCGAATAAAATTGTGGATAATTGGAAATCAAAATTTGAAAATGTATTATTGTATTATTGATCAAAATTAGCTAGTTTGAGTGAGTGCAATGAGGATTAGAAAAAGTTATTCAAAATACTTATAATACACACAGATATCTTAATTTATTGAGCTGTTTTCTCTCTCTCTCTCTCTCTCTCTCTCCTAACTATCAATTATCACTAGCTGCAAAAGCTTGCACTTAAGATAAAAACGATTCGTTAGCTATAGCGTCAATAAATTGTTTTATTTGTTATTTTTTTTTTATTATTATTTTAGATATTTTTTCGTTTTGTTACGTTAAATTTTTTTATTATTTTTTAAATTTCGTTTCGACACAAATTTGAAAAATTTGTCGTTGCTTAAAGTAAATTTACAAAGTGCAATTCGTAAAAAAAATCCAACATTTCTTTTTTACTTTTTGATTATTTTTATACAATATATCAATCAATGTTTAGTGTATATGTATGTTGGTATGCATGTGCGTGTGTGTTTGTGTGCGTGAGTGTGTATATTTATATATACAATTTGTGGGAAACAACCGATTAAGACGTTCGCTGGCGCGACAAAGAACGCACAGCAATATTTTGTTTTTCTTTTGTTTACAGTTGGTTTATTTAAATATATATATATAAATATGACTAATCGTAAGTTTGCATTGACGGGGTATAACTCAGCTCTCGTATAATCAGAAAAATTTACAATACATTTTGTAGCGCTTGTTTAATAAAATTTCGCTTCTAATTCTAAAGAAAAAAAGTATAAAAAACAATAGAATACAAATTTCGGCTTGCACGATTTGAGAGGGTAAGTTAGAAAATTTATCTAAATTAAAATACATTTTGAAGAGGAAGCTAATATCGAATGCGTTGGGATGGAATTGTTATTGTTTTTGGCTTTCCTTGCGGGGCGGGCAGATAAATAGAGTTTGTTATCTGTTGACAAACATTCATGTACGTTCTCCTCTTCTCTTTTTGTAGACTCACTCACTTTTTATCACTGATTGTTTGTTTGTTTATGCAAATTGTGTGTATTGTAAAGCTGTAGCAAACGCAAACGTAATTAATTAATTATTAGCACTCCTTCATTCCGTCTCGATATCGTTGACTATTTGCTCTCAACTTGGGTTCGGCGTCTAGCCATTCTCACAATGATGGCCCTCGCAGCTGCCCCAGAAGATGCAGTTGCCGACGCCGCTGTAGCAGATGAGTGAGACGGCAGTGAGAAATACTAAGCTACAGATTGTACATGGCTTTCGTTCCAGAAAGAAGCCTATCAAATAGAGTACTATGAACATGACGTGCGTTTCCATCAGCGCTGGATTTGTGGGCTTTGGTATGAGCAACACGGGTAATAAACATTGCAGGCAATACATGTTCAGGCCGCTACGTTGACGTGTCGTTTATTTCTCTTTCGCGTTGTTGTTGTTGTTGCTGCAAACAATAAGAAATCTAACTATAATTGAGATTGTTTGTCCTGGGGACGTGCACGACGTCAGCAGTATTTATTTGTGTTGCTGTTGTTGTTGTTGTTTAGGTCACAGTTGTGACTATGTCTGGCATCGGCTAGACAATTGCATACATGTATATGTCACTTACCTTACTCAAGTCCGGCTGTTGTCTGGGTTGCTCGATGCTAATTTCAGCGTCAGTATGTTGTGCGTATATTTGTTATCACACATCGCTCATGCTTCATAATTTCTCAAATCATTTTATACATATGTACTGAGCTATCGTTATCGCAGCTGCAGAGCTCTCGTGAGTTTTCACACAAATATCGATAGTCATCAATAGCAGCACTGCTCCACACGATGAGCGGGAAATGATGATTTGTGTTAGTTCTAAAAATAGCTACTGATTATTTATTTAACGGAAGACTTATTAATACATTGTACAGTCGGTTTTCTATGATATGACTAATTAATATACATAAACCTTTATGTATGCATGGGACAATGAACTCTCGAATATGGCAACAATACAATGAATACAATATTTTCTTTTTAGCTCTTAAGCATTCCAATAAAGCTTATTGTTGTAGAGCGACGGCTCCGTAGCGATGGGCAGCAGGTAAATCCAGCCAGCAAGTCCCACAACATACAAAACTATCGCAAAAACGCGCCGCCACAGATTCTGCTGCCAAAGATCCTGCACATCGGGCAATCCCATATGGTTACACAAAGCGTGAGCCAGCAGAGGTGCAACAAAATGTCCCGTGCGAGCAAACAAATATGCCGAATAGAAACCAAAGAGTGTTGTATAGGTGAACTGGAACAAGCCGATTAATAATGCCGTACTGAGCTCCATGCCCAGGCTCAATCTCTCGGCGATGTGATGCAGGTGAGCCACACCAAAGAACAGCGGTGTTATAAATACAGCGGTCAGTGGCGGGAAGCTTTGTAGAATAAGTGGCATCATGCAGGCGCGATAGACAAATTCCTCACTCAGGGGCGCCATCACAAGGTTACGTATCCAGATAATGTTACTACAAGAGCCGCGCCAGTAGTCGATATCTAAAAGCGATAAGCAAAAGTCGTCAATTTATTGATTGTGTCATGATAATCAAACTCACTTAAGTAGGAACTGAACGATTCATTCTGCATGTTCACAAATATAGGTCCCAGAAATAGAAGGGCTGTGAGCAGATAGGGAATCAAAATTGCCTGCCATAATCCCTCCAAGCGTATGCCAATTAACTTCGGGAATGGCTCACGCTCCAGCAATTCTGGTGATGAGAGATAATACACGAACAGCGGCGCGATGAACATGACACAGGAGACGCTGGCAAAGCGCCGCTTTATTGTCGTCGGATGATCACGATTGTGTTTGGTGCTCCATACGTAGAGGCTGCCCACATAGATGACAGCCAAAACAATACAGGAGCTAACTGATATGAGGGGTGGAATTCGTTGCAACGTTTCCAGCGGCGGCAGTTTTATTAGTTGAGGAGCCATTTTACTTCAGTTTATCATTTGTTTATTGAAACGATATTAGTTATTCAATTTGCATTGTGTAGAAAAGGAATTAAAAATATATTTTAAAAACAGCTGCTTATAAAATTCTGGCCGACCCTTATCTTTGAAAACTAGCTAATGTTAAGTTCTTACACAGCACTGCTAATTAACATAGATAAAACCATGGTATTATCGGCGTTTCTCTTTTGTGCGTTACCTTGCTCAATTTGCGCTTACGTCGTCTGTTGAGTTCAGTGCTGCTCTGTTAAACGACGGCGGCGGTAGCAGCGTTTGGTTGTGTGTTATTTAAACAAACCGAATGATTTGCAGTCCTTAAATATTGCTACGCCATATCAAAATTAAGTTTGCATATAGAGCTCAGTCCATTTCGAGAGTGCAATATGTCACTATTAATTAAGGCCGCTGCCACAACACGTCAGCTCATTCATAAGGTTTCTTTAACATCATATGTTAACTCAAATTGACCTTTGACTGAAACTCCATTTTCATTGTTTGTTTATTTATATCCAGGCACCAGCGCTGCAACAGCAGGTGCGATATCTGAATCTATTGGAGTTCCAGTCCAAGGACTTGCTGCAAAAGTATGGCGTAGCCATACAACAGTTTAAGGTATTGGATAACTCCAGTGCCGATACGCAAGTGGTAAAATCATTTGGTAATTAATCAAAGACAAACCGGTTGACATATGCCCTAATTGTTGTTAATTATCATCTAAGATTGTCCCGAGTACGTGGTGAAGGCACAGATATTAGCTGGCGGGCGCGGCAAGGGTACCTTCGATAATGGTTTCAAGGGTGGCGTCCACATAACCTCAAAGTAAGTGGCCATCGTTCCATCTGCCGTCGGTCGTCTGCCGTCTCTCTGCATTGATAACGCCGTCGTAGATAAGAGAAAGAGAGACGAACGACAGCCGGAATAATGAACACAAGTAATTGCTTCGTAATTTCGCTTTGCAGCAAGAACGATGTGCTCTCGCTAAGCAAACAGATGATAGGCAATCGCCTGATTACCAAACAGACGCCCAAATCGGGTATTCTGGTCAACAAGGTGATGGTGGCGCGCAGCGTGAATATAACACGAGAGACTTATATCTGCATTTTGCTCGATCGTGAGCATAATGGACCCGTGCTGATTGCGTCGCCAGCTGGCGGCATGGACATTGAAGCTGTGGCAGAGGAAACTCCAGAGAAACTTTTGACTGTCCCATTGGACATTGCCAAGCCAATACCGGAAGCCAAACTGATCGAGGTGGCCAAGTTTCTGGAGTTCAAAGGCGACGCCATTAAGCGATGTGCCGACGAGATACAAAAGCTGTATACTCTGTTTAAGTCTGTGGATGCTGTACAAATTGAAATTAATCCCTTGGCTGAAACTGATACGGGCGAGGTCATCTCTGTGGATGCCAAACTGAACTTTGATGACAACGCACAGTTTCGTCAGAAGGATATCTTTGCTATGGACGTTACTGAAGAGGAGGCCGATCCCCGTGAGGTGGAGGCGTCCAAATATAATCTCAACTATGTGGCCATGGATGGCAACATTGGCTGCTTGGTAAATGGCGCTGGTCTCGCCATGGCTACCATGGACATCATCAAGTTGAATGGCGGTGAGCCGGCCAACTTCTTGGATGTTGGCGGTGGTGTTAAGGAGGAACAGGTGGCCAAAGCTTTTGAGATACTCACTTCAGATCCAAAAGTGAAGGGCATTCTGGTGAATGTTTTCGGTGGCATTGTCAACTGTGCCACCATTGCCAATGGCATTGTGGCTGCGTCCAAGAAATTGAAGTTGGATGTGCCGCTGGTGGTGCGCTTGGAGGGCACCAATGTAACCAAGGCACGTGAGATTCTGAAGAACTCTGGCCTGCCCATACAGACGGCCAGTGATTTGGACGATGCTGCGCACAAGGCAGTCGCCTCCCTCTAAACTGACCAAGATTCCTAATTGTTAAAGACACGCACATTGGCTTAGCATTTAAACGTCCAATACATAGACAAAACATGCATGGATGGGCCTTTTATTAGCTATAAGATTTTTAACACAATATATACATCAATATATTATGACAATAAAAAACAAATCATTTATACTAGTCATTGAAAATAAGAGAAATGAAATTTATTGCAAGTTTTTAAAAGAGGCTTTGCCGCCAAAGCAGATTCACCTCTGCAAAGTAAGCCTCTGTTAAATAGCAGGTACATTGCAGCGTAGCCCTGCACTATCGATATCCGAGCTTAGTCACGAAGTTGTTATTAGGAACTAGTTTGCTGTAAAATTCAAGCTTGAAATAAATTCGCCATTTGATCTATTAAAATTATTGTCGTAATTTAAATATCTCGCTTTTATACTTATATTGAAATATTAAGCATTAATTTTCATTATTATGAGTTAAAAATAAAATATTGAAGTCAAGCTAACAAAATGCGGAGTCAGTGAATCAGTTCCGTGATTCAGCCCAGCGAGCCGTTCAATTGAACGTGTTCCAAGCGATTCAATACAACTCTACAGTCCACACCCTAAGCTTAAGAAACAAACATTCGAAATCTGTGAAAAAAACATTGCCAATTTTGTATACAAAGCATGCAAAAAGCGCCACATTTTGCACGCGAGGATTCCCAGGAGCATTTACCCAGCCCACACAACACCGTCAATATGAAGCGCCGCACCCTAGCAGGCACATGTGGCGTTGGCGTCTTCATTTTTGCATTCGCTTTCATAGCCATAGCGTTTGCAACGCCCAGTTGGCTTGTGAGTGATTACCGCATTACGGGTGCCAAGTTGGACAGACTGGGCCTCTGGGTGCATTGTTTCCGTTCGCTGCCCGATGTGAATGATGACAGTCAGCGTCGTTTCTTCGTCGGCTGCCGTTGGGTCTATGACCCATTCACGAAAGGCTACGATGAGATACGTGGATTCTTGCTACCTGCTTTCATGATAACCACACAGTTCTTTTACACGCTTACGTTCATTGGCATGCTGGTCAGTGCCATTGGTGTGCTGGTGTTTTTCCTCTGCGCGGGACCAGATCAAAAACACTTCATTACATTAATTCGTGCCGTTGGATTTGTGCTCTTGGGTGCAGGAGTCTGTGCGGCCATCGCAGTGATCGTGTTTGCTGTGTTTGGCAATCGCAATGGCTGGATGCCTGAGCACGCCAACAACTGGTTTGGCTGGTCCTTTGTGATGGCTTGCGTGGGCACGGTGCTGACACTGGTGGCTGCCACATTGTTCCTCACCGAGTCGCATGTGCAGCAGCGCAAGCGTTTACAGTTCAAGGAGTCGCAGACACGCTTTGAGCTTGTGCGTGGCTAATGCAGACGGCATTAGTACCTTCATACAGTGACAATAAAATCGGTAAGTAGATGTGGTATGCACCTTGAGCCAAGATAATAATCGTCAGTCTTTTGCTTACAGCAGCACACAACAACAACAACAACACTAAAACATTCCGTCCCCACGACATTTCAACAAAGAATTCTCACCATATAATTAAATGTAGTTTTATGCAGCCGCTAGTTGAATGTTTATGCAATTGCCAGACAAACATTTCCGCACCAGCCATGCCGCATGCAATCCAAAGAGACTTTCAGTTGGTACTTATGAATCATCCAAACTACAGTTCATCAACAAAATACGGCAATAGGCTGTCTTTCGCATGTTCTACAGCTAAGTGACCGCAACTGCAACGCTTCATCTCAATTTCTCAGCAATAACAACAACAGCAATAGCAATAGCAGATCATCAATGAAGCTCAAATGAATCATTATCGCGTGTACATCATATATTTGCATACAAAATTGCGCTCAATTAACGCACAATTCCACCGCCCCAGCCTCTGCCTCTGCTTTTGTTTTTTATTTTGTGACGTCGCATGTGCTAGAAAACACTAACAACAATTGAAACACTCGTGCCTTAATTAGACAGCTTTGCTATAGCTTATAGTGCCTTTATAACAATTACGAAAATGTTAGTTTCTTATATCAATGCGACGATCACCAATTGGATTGCATAAACTTCTACTAATCTAGTGCCTTAGTTAAGAATTCGATGTCCAAAAAAAAAAAAGTTTTAATGAGAATCGTAGTTAAGCAATTCGAAACGTTTACGTCCAATATATATTTAAGACATTCCCTTTGCTATTTGAATACCTTACAAAACGTTTACCTGTTATTTATGGTAGCTCTCTATTAGTGCTTGTCCAACCTATCATACGAATTGTGTACCATATGCAAAAGTATCGAAACTGTTTTTTATCATATATACAAACCATATTAACTTACAATATATACATACATATATATGTAACTTTTTTGTACAAACGACTTTTTTTAGCTAAAGTGACGAATAATAAAGATTTTTTATTGTATACAAACAAAGTGCATAGAGTATTTTTGTATCTACTATAATGCGAGTTCAAGGCATCGGAAACCCAATAACAATAGACCCGAAAATGTCTACGTGGGAAGTTTTCCCATGAGCATGCAGTTGAGTCGGGCTAACGAAATGAAATAGTAAAAGGCAAACGCTGAGCTTTTGTGCAACATTTTGTAATGTGCAGCAGCAACTCAAGTTTCTGGATGGAGTCTACATATATTTAGGCTGTGTGACATAATTACAATTGAGTGTTAAGCATCTAAATCAGATATCAAATTTAATTTAAATTTCAAATGTGTCCATATATACGTATACCTCTAGTTATTCTTCACCTTATACACTTGTACTTAGACTAATACCAATGCTCATACTCATACTCATACTTATACCAATGCTCATACTCATATTTTGCTTATATATTGCTTATACAGTTTTGTGGTTCCTTACGCTCTTTAAAGTTAACACATTTTAGTTTTTGGCAATTTTTTAAAGTGCTTTTAAATGCAAAACCAAAACTTAATTAAATTTTCAAATTGATTTGGGCATAATTAGTCAGGCACGTCGGACTAAATGTAACCATAGAATTATGAAACCCACGCAAACGTTTACCAAACTTGGCAAATAGTTATTGAAACTCGTGAGGACGTGTCGAAAATGCTTTAAAGTTATTGAAGCGTGAAAGATCAGTAAAGCAATCTGCATTGATGAATGGATTAATGGTGAGTTGGTCAAAATTAAAAAATTAAAAATAAATAAGTAAAAACCGGCACAGATCTGATTAGCACTTGTCGAACCGGATGCTGGGCCAACTGACTCATCGGTAGGCAGCCTATTTAGAAGACAAATCTAGCCTTGATGAGCCAAGCAAAAATGTGCTAAGCTCAAATTTATTTACGAATTTATAATGGCAATCCAAATAGGAGTCTCAAACGTACTTCAAATGACCTCACACATACTTAAAGATTCGCAAATGCCGTTAGTGCACAGACAAATAAATCCGATTACAAATTTAAAATATAATAAAAAATAACGGAACAAATCGGAATCACTGTGAGAATATAATAACCTATAGTATATATATATATATATATATATATATATATATTTTAGTATGTATATATATATATTGTCGACTTGTCAACAGACGAGTTCAGCAAACCGTATGACGGAATTTATGTCCACAACTGACAGTTGCGAGAAAAAAATTCTAAATTGACCATAGAATCTAAAGTTATTACATTTTGATTTACGACAAGATATAATTAAAAAATGCTCAGCATTCGGGGCTGGATTAACTGGAGTTAAGATATTTAGCGGAAGATTTCGTGTGCTTGAAATATTAATAAAAATAATAAGAAGAGGAAAAATAAAAGTATTTATTCAAATGCAAATAAATAAATATACAAATTAATAAAATGCAAAATTAAAAAAGCAAAAAAAAGAAGCAAAAAGCAGCAACGCCAACACAAATAATTCTTTGTTAATTTGGGCATTTTCAAGCTTTGGAAACAAATTTCGTTTTCATTTGCATAAAATGTTGTTGCCATCAAGAACTTGTCTGAAGGATGGAATGACGCACAGGCTGGCGGTCAGTGCGGCCAACTTAAACGACAAGCCCCGTAATAAAAACAAGTAAAAGTGTCTTAGCCTGGCAAAATGATCGACTAGAAGTTACCCTCACTGTCGTTTTACAATTAGTTCATGTTGTGGAAGCTATGTGGCCGAGCGTAATATATTTAAAATTTATATCTCATATATCTTAATTAGTTTCTAAGATAATCACACTCATAGTCTTGAGCAGACGGACTGGAGTAAATTGATTTGGATATTAAAGATATAGCAAACATTTATCTCTTGGTATAGATCGTGCTGCCTTTTGCCTGTTACATTAACTTTAATTAAAATAATATACCCCAAACTTGTATCTTCAACGTGTTTAGGGTATACCAAAATTAATTTCTAATCGGAGCCGCATTAACAATGGCTTTGGACCTGTTCTTCAGCATCCAACAGTGATAAATTGCTTAAGAGCTTGCATAAATTTAAAATTCTTCTTGAATAGAAAGGCCATATACCACAAGGGTATTTAATCTTCGAATCGAACAAGTTTCTCTGTTCTTTCACTCCATTTCTTGGTATATGTTGCGTGTATCAAGTGAATGAACGCATTGAAACCAAAAGTCTGTGGTATTCAAGAAACCGAGAGTGCACTTTCGATTACGCAAATGAATTTGTGGATAAACACATTAGGGTTCGAATATTGTTTGTGGCTGGCAAACTTTCGTTTGTTATGTAAGCCGAACCGAACCGAACTCCAAATATTGATTGACCGTTCGAAATGTAGATTTCAGCTGAAGGCTTTTTGTATCTGCTCCATTAAAATGTGCCTTGTATGGGCATAATTAAAACTTAATCGAGCTATTTTGTGGTATTCAAATAGAACTGCTTTCATGTCACATTCCCATTCAAATGGTCAAAACAAGAGGCCGCAAATGATAAACTTGTCTTCTTTATTTGATCTCATTTAAGTGGTTTCCTTTTATGACTTTAGAACGAATCGGAATTGGCTTTAAGGCCGCTGACCTTGAGCTTGAACAGGACAAATACAGGTTAGTTTGTTCTCTGGCTCTGACGTCTTTATTTGTTATTTGTGACTTTTAATACTCTGTATGTGATGGGCACGAGGGGTATCGTGATTTGCTGAATTATATAACAAATGGTTGAACACACAAAAATAGGTTAAGCTTTGACAAAGTTTTGTAGGTTTGGCATCTTCAAATTAAAATTTCAACGCATATTCAATCAATCAAAGCATGACAAAAATGCAATTAAACATAAATATTGTTTCAGCTTTGATAAATTCATAAAAGCTAGAATGACTGACATTGCAGCTCAGCAGGGAGTATCGATTAGTCGGGCACTCCCAGCTAAGGCAGTCTTACTTATTTAATGATGCATGCGCCGCTCTTGAAAGTCATCTAATAGTTAAATCGTTGCTGATTTGCATAGCATTAAAAAATGCTACTTCAAGTTGTCTAAAATAGAGCAGCTTTTGCAGGAGCCAGCCAGCAATGTGATTTGCATTTAAAACATGTTTTAAGCAAGCTTAAACTAAACTTCTGCCTATCGTATTATACATATACTTTCTATATGCTGAAAACAAAAGCAAAAGAACAGAATAAGCAAAAGTGAAAAAGTAAGAAAAAAATTATCTAATCAAACTGAAAATATTTATTTGGTACAGTTTCGACCAACATGTAGTAGTCAAAGGTATCAGATGGAGGACAGGCTCCATACATTCAACTGCGGTGCGATGTATCATTCGTACGAAGTGTTTACCTTGCGAAATGGTTCATAAATCTGCTTCTTCTAGGCCCATGATTCCAGATCTTGGCTTAGATCTTGTTGAGCTCAATGATCGGTTAGTGTGGACAGTTCTTTGAACTTCACACATTACCCGAAATAGAAAACATGTCGGGCAGAGCAGTTCAAAGGCATTGTTTTATTGTGTAGTTAATAATAAAAGGCTGAAATGTATATTTAGCATAGATATTCGATAAAAATACTGAGTTGCGCGCGCGAGAGATATTATCATCGAAATGTTAAACATGATGCTCAGAACTGACCAGACGAGATGCTGGCATAAAAATAATGCTGAGCAAATGCTACAGCTCTAACGCATATGAAATTTATGTAAAAATATGATTTTGGGTGGGTTGGCTGACTGCGTACAGGTAAAACAAGCTGGCAGACGTGAATCTAATTTTGCTGAGTTATGAAAGTAAAGTGGCATTAACACTTCATATTGAGACGGAATGGAACTAGAAAACTACAGAATATACCAAATAAGAATATCTAAATGGTTCCAAATTTATGCGCACACACGATGGGTTTTTCAGTCTAGAAGAAGTAGCTGACTAATAAAAAATAAACAAAAAAATATCTACCAATTAAAATTGACATTCAACACGGTGGTTAAATTTTCTGGTCCTGGCTGAGGCATTTGCTTTAATAGTGGACTCGTTTGACTCGATTTGGAGCGTTGATTTTTATGAGCGTATTTTATAATTGTATTTTATTTGTTAATAAAAAACCACACAACATAAACATGGCTAAAAGCCCAACTAATTGAATTATTTCCATGCAAATCGTAAAAACTTAAAAGCCCAACTCAAAAAAAAAAAACAGTTTGAATATTAATTGGGAATTTGTTACCCGAGCTGCACATTGATCACAATCTCCTGTCACAATTGTTGGCTAAAATATTATTTAATTTTGTTTGTTTTACTTTTGCTTTAGTTTCGGCTCGAGTAAAAAATTAATCTTTGGTTTTATTTGCTCGACGCCTCAATGCCACCGGTCTTAGCTTTATTATTTATTTCTTCCACTCATCTGAGTTTGCATTTCCTGAAATGTCAAAAGTGATCTAACTAAGGCATTATATAAAGATTTTTATATATGTATATTTATCAATACACACTCGAATGAAGCTGAAACCAAGTCAGATGAAACGCAAATGTTTGAATAACATTTTCAAAGCTTTGCGAGACGAATTGTAAATTACTTTTAGTTAATGATTCAAGCATGAAAATAATATATATATATATATATATATGAATGAATTATGAATATTTTGTTTAGATTTTTTAACAAAAATATAGAAGAGTTTTGCTTTCGGTTTCTTGTATACTCTGCAACATGGACATGGACAGGCAGCAGGCATTAGGCCTGGTAAACTATATAAAGAAAGTCTTGATTAGCAAGAACAACTGAGTAGATTAAGTCCTCTTCATCTGTCCGTTTAACTATCCAAGATGGACAGATCTACATGTATAAACGTATTCTAATCGGCAACTATATGATCTAGATTTTAAAGACTTATCTATAGGTTATTCTGTAGTTCAAATTTATTTCAAATAATCGAAAGCTTCTACCATATCGATGTAAACTCGATTCAAATCGATATTAAATTTATTTCTAAAAGCTCTTACCCATGATACACCCATGTTATTTGTCGACACCACTAGCCCCATCTCTTAGCCAAACTTCTCTCATTGCTAGTGTATGTTATATCTTCTTTAGTTGCCGTTTGATTAAGCTAATAAATCTTTAATATATCGCATACCACAATTTAGTAATTAAGTGTTTATATCAATAGTTTTTTCCATAGCAAGTAGTGGATCGAATTAGAAAATCTCGGGTTTTTCGAATTAAGTTAAAAATTAAACTATTATTCATTTAATGTGCTAAATAAATTAGCGAAATTTGATAAGAACGAACGTCAGCTGAATTTGAGGCGGAAGTATTAGAATTTATAGTTAGCGAAACGACCTTTAAAAATAAATAAATAAAAAAGTATCTGGAGAAACAAATATGAAAAACAGTATTAGCATTCAAAAATTGTGTTGCTGCTGCCTTCGGAAGACTTCTGATTGATGTTTGATTGATGGCCGGTGAAATTTATAAAATATAAATTATATGACTATAAAATATAGTTTAGAGTTTTGTTCGACTGCCAAAATTGACATGTTTAAGCCGCCTAAACAGCCTTCAAAACAGTTAAAAATAACAATAATAAATGAAATTAAAGTTTTTTTTTTTTGTTATTTTAGGAAATATGTTTCGTCTCTAAAACATCAACTGAGATTTGTTTTGGAATTTAGTATATGTGCAGGTATTTCTGATGGCATATGGCCTGAGGCCTAGAAACAAGTTTGCTCTTGTGATATCGTTGATAAGATATCGTATGCCAATAGCTTGGCTGTCATTTTGACAGCTCTGTCATTTGTTTTGGCATTATTTTAATTTTAATTGGACACGCATTTTAGCTGAGTGGAGGGGGGCTTAGTGAGGTCTATTAAAAATTCCCACAACAGCTGCTGCCATTGTTTTGCCTTTTGTAATGAGCACACGTCATAGGCTTTAGTTAGATTTTAATTTTTCTTCTTCTGGCTTTGAGTCTTTGCCAAATTGGCTAATGCATTTTTAATGGACTACAAGAAGTCTCTTATGACATCATTTGATGGGCTGCTCTGATTTCAATTATAAACGACTCCGGAATTCATTTATTTTTGTTTGTCAGATGTGAAGTGATAATCATACCCATTCGCCTTTCACAAAAGCTGAACAATTTAAGCAGAATCCTTCGCTTGGCATTTAAGGATTGCCTCTTGATAAGCCGTGTTTGCTTATGCTTTTGGGTTAGTTTAATTTTAGCACAAGGTGTGTAACGCTGAGAAGTTTTTATTAAGTCTTTCTGTCTCTCTCTCTCTCTCTCTTTCTATCTCTCTCTTTCTATCTCTGCCTGTATCTTTTCGATTAAAATTATATAATTCTTAAAAAATTTTGTGCAGTGTATAAATGTGGAGTTTCATAAAAACTTAAACTTTGTTGAATAGTGCAATTGCCATGAGCTAGTCTCCAATTAAGCCAAAGCTATATATAGCATATAAAATATCTCCCTAAAGCCCACATCTCTACGTATGCCAGCCATAGAATAACTTCTCTGTAAGAGTCTTTAATCTGCGGCTTGCTCGTCTTCTTGGATATCCTCTTTAATACAAAAAGCAATGAGTGGGAAATGACCCGCATGACTTGCTGCAGGCAAGGTTCTTGGCCTGCAAGCGGCATTTCATAGTTGATTTATTTTTCACAGGCTGCAATGTTGCTGGAGCTCTGGCTGTGGCCCCAAGGTCAGGCATGCGGCGACGACCCCTCAAGTTCAGCCTGGCCACGTAGTCAAAAAGTCATTCAACTGTTGTCCGGGTATTCGACGATAAGCTTACATAAGCATCCGCCTTGCTGCGAGCGTTGCATGCAACGAAAATGTATTTTTTTGGGGCAGCTGTCGGGATGCTGCCTGGCTGCAGCAGCTAGCATCAAGGTCGACTTGTGTAACAGCAGCAGAAAGGCGGACAGGAAACTGAATCATGGTGAATCATGCACATAAATTGAGTGAGACTATGTAAGGCAGGTCACCTTAAATATTTAATTGATGGCCTCACCAAATTGTGGTTATTTGGTAAAAGGCTTGAAGTCAATCGCACGCTTGAGTCAGCGCGACAGTTGAGGCTTCTCGGCGCGAGTCTGGGGCAGGCATTGACATTTGATATTTTTGCGCGCGAATAAACTGTTCCGACTCGTCAAGGGGATTGCAATTTACAGGCTTTCTAAATTTGGCCAGTTGGCAAAAAATGTTGGCCAATTGCCGAACGATTAAAGACAGCAATTGCGATTCACTAAACCTGTCGACCGGCCGTTTCGTCAGCCAGCACGCATTAAATATCTAAAACTATTGGTTATTGAAGAGATACAAAGTTAAGATACATATTTGTCAGACTTATTTCGAATGTTGTTAGCTATTGCATAAATTAAAAAATATTTAACTTGTTTTTCGGCTTTAATTTGCTAGTTTTTGTTCTCATCAAAGGTCGTTCCCAATATAACAAGCTGTATTTGTTTTTGTTTTTTTTTTTTGTGTTTTTATTTTTTCCACAAAAGCCAAACGCGTGGGCTCTTTAATATATATATATGTATATATATATATATTTTAAAAATATATATATTTTGCCAAATTTATGTTAAATTATAGATATAAGAAAATTATTGAATTTGGCCTGCGGATATTTCTCAGCGTCAAAAATTACATTTAAATGGGTTTTACCAAAAATTATGCTTCATAAATTTTACTCATATTTTTCTCTCAATGAAATACTGTCAAAAATGCATTTACATATGTAAATGCATGGTGTATAAATATTAAAAAAAAAGCAAAAATAATACAAAGTGTATCCATTAAATTCGCATAAAACTCAATTTTTCAGTTTTGCTTTCAATATTTTTAAGGCACAGCTTGAAACGCTTGAATGGCTCAATATATTAAAATATGTGGGGCCACATGCTTTATAAACAAGCTGATATTTGTTTTTAAAATAAAGTAGGTTGCTATATATTGTAGATGAAAAATATTAATGCCAAAAAATAAATAATAAGTGGCTCAGATGCGACCAGTAAGGGCATTGCGATGGCCTTAATAATTTTAGAAAATTAAACTTGACAAAAGTTTACTAAACTAAAGTTCTAATACTTAAAAAAAGAAACAATACAATTTTAGAAATTATTTAAGCTATGAGTTATTTTTCATTTAAATTTCAATTATTTAAATTTATATTATAAGCATTGTGGCAGCCTAAGCAAAGTCGAGAAAATAAAACCTAAATGAAAATAATTAATGTATTAATAATTTTAATTTTATTTTTTTTAATATATATATATATGATTTAATTTTAATTATTTAACATATTAATTTAAAATATTTAAGTTATCAATAGTTTTCATTTTAATGATTAATAATTAATACTTAAATTTAAAAAATTGGTATTTAGCTCTGAAAACTTTGTCAAGTATTTGCAGTGTAGCGCATAGACGGCTGCGTTGTATTCGAATTGGTAGTTAACGAGGCAGATGATATAAGATATCAGTCCAATATTAACATTTTGCAGTCAAACGCAACCGACTATCTAATGCTTGTTCACTTTACAATCGACTAAGGGCTCAAAGATGTAGAGTTTCATTTGCTACGCTCACAGTATGCTGTAAGAAGATAAATCATATATTATTCAATTCGCCACGCCACACTTAGTAGACAATCTAAGCATTGTATACTGAATTTGCAGCCTTAAATTTCAATACACACAGTTGCGTCACGACAAGCCTTCATTAACAAAACTAATATACCCGTTCTAAATTAGTAAACTTGTATGTCTTCAAGCCCTGTGCAGATAGCAGCTGTCTGCTAGTCCACAATGTGCTGCATGCTGTGCATCGATTTGTGATGTTTCTTCTTCGTCTTTTCATTTATTGTTCACACACACTCACACACATACACATACATACACACACATACACACACATTTAGCTAAAGATTTTATATAAGTATTTTGTCGGCTGGTTGACTTTGCCTTGACTTAAGCATTGTCATTAACTTCATCCTGTTTACGACAACAGCTGCTTAAATTATCTGTGTCAATTGCACTTTTCAAGAGCAACAACTGCCTCTAGTTTTCATGAAATTAGCTAATTATTTCCTTTTAGCGAAAATATTGCGTATACGCAATGTGTGCGCTTTGGCTTAGTGTCACCTGTAGATCAGCAACTACTCACGACATTCCAAATTCTTAAGCGGTTTAGCAAACGGAAGCATGTCGTTCATCAAGCCGATGCCACTTGAGGTGTCTCAATTAAGCCAAATGTATTAGGATTTGGCTAATCAATTTCCCATATATGATCTCAGCGCTTGGCTACTGTCTGAGTTCATTTAATCAAATTAAAAACGATGCGTACCAAAGAAAATATTCTGATCTCTAGATGGTAATTTATTTTAATTATGGCGCACAGCTCGAAAACAATTAATACACACGGAAATCAAAGATCGCATTCGCCAAAAATGAAATAAAAAAATATATATATTTATATATATATATATAGAAAAAAACGGCGCTATTATGTAAGCATTAATTTAATCAATAAAACTAACTAACTATTTTTAAGATACTGCACACATTTGATATTCAAATAGTCTCGCCGAACCTGGCCGATAACCGGCTGGAATCAAAGCAAAAAAAAAAAAGAAGCAACAACAAAACATTCTTATGTGGCTACTATCTATGGCCAATAGATCAGTTTTCGATTAATGCTAAAAATTAAGTCAAAATAAACAGGAAAAACTCGAATTTTCAATTAAAGACAAAGAGTTTTAATAAAATAAATATAAATTCTTTTGCGAAAAAAATAAAGAGGAGAAAAAAGAAACACAATAAATCTTGAAAAATCTTAATATTCCTAATGAAGAATCAAAACCTGAAAGTGAAGCTGAATTCTTGAAACACGCAAGTTGTGGCGTCTAAGTAGGGGTAGTCCGTATCAGTCTCCACCAGAGAGATAGGTAGTGAGAGAGAGAGAGAGAGAGAGAAAGAGAGTAGCAAATTTATTGAGTATACGAACCGAAGCTCAGCTGCAACTTAGTTAAGCTCATCTCTTGCTCTTGCCCATATAAATTAACAAAAATTCGTCGAAACAAAACTTGTTTCGAGCTACGCAAATCACAGAGACACACACACATACACACACATACACACGCACACACACGCACACACACACACAGACACACACTGAAGCACGCACTTTGGCAAATCACACACAGAGACGCTGACAATTCAACTGTCACTGGAGCTGCTCCCCAACTCTCATTTGTATTGGTGGATCGCGGCTCTCAGATGGGGTTTTGGTCTTTTCTTTCCGATGTGTGTGTGCTTTTTTCATATTTTATTTTCAGCTGCGTTGTTTATATGGCAAAGACGCGCTGCGTTCATCTTCAGTTCGTCCACATCGGTCACCACGGTATGAGCTCTAGTTAGGCTCCCTTCCCCCCAAGTAATTACAGTAGTGTTTGATCTACGCTAACATTCAGTGCAAACCCCAAGCTCAAAACTGAATCAAGAACCCAATAAACTGTACTAATCCACAAGGACAACAACAAACTCAAAATTCTCAATTCGTGTTCCAAAAACAAATATGTGCCAATAATTATATCAATATATAAACAAAATATATATATATATATTAAAAACTTTTTCTTAATTTTCTTTACATATTTCAAGATTGGAATTTGGATAATTGCAAAAATTTGTTAAATAGCAAATAAATAAAATAATTACTGGCGTTTCTTGTGTCAATTTAAATTACGTTCGTTGCAAAATGGCGCGTGCAGCTTTGTGCATGGTGAGTTAAGATCAAAGTCAGAAAATATCTGGCAAAAAGAAAAAGTTTTAATTTTAAGTCTGTATTGAAACTCAAGGTATCAGAAAACTCTATCAAATCTCCATCTACGATTGTCTACGATAAATATCGATTATTTAGCCATCATATGAAGTAATTATTATTATCATGCTATTACGAGCGTAATGCGATAATCAATAGCATCAGCTGCCGTTTTGAGTCACGGCCAAAAACTGAATTCCCCGCCTGTGCGTACTAACACTTAGCGCTTAGCTAACAAATCGTAAGGAAAACAAACCAAATAGATGTCGAAAAGAAATAGCGGTAGATGAGAAATGCAAATAAACAATCGAAATATGAGTTCAGGGCGTATTTGCCAAGAAATGCATGAAAGCCAAGGTTAAAAACTGAACAAATTCAAATCATTGCGAATCTTTATTTGCAGCCTCAGTTGTTAGGCCAGCTTCTTCTTGCTTTTGGTCAAGTCCGGGTCAAGTTGTAACTATTTAGTTATTTATCTATGAATAGTATTCCAGGTGTTGCGTTTACTTAATGTGTATGCGATAATAACCGGCATTTTTAGCCACAGTGCAAACATAGTATGAACGAGCCGGCAATCTGTGGGTATTTCGCGACTTGTTTGCTTTAAAGTCTCGCCTAGTTTTTCGAATATGCATCTGATCAAGTAGAGAAGCAGAGGTCTTTAGTAAAATTTTGTTAGCTACTAAACAGAAATTATTCAGCTTTTTCAATTTTTAACTTTTTTTTTAAAACTTTGCGTCAGCTGGCAAAAATGCGAACTGACTAAGAAAACAAAAAAAAAAAAACATATCACAACGAAATTTATTTGTATATTGAACAAAAGCACATTAAATGTTTTTTAAGCCATTAAATTAGTTAAAAATGGTGTATTTATTGGGTATTTGCTTAAAGGTGAATTATTACGTGTTCTTTTTTGTTATTGATTTGTATGCAAATTAGCGAATTGTATTGTTGAAGGTTCAAAAGGTGTATAAATGTATATGTATGTACACATATTTATTATATATATTAGTTAATTGTCCTGCTTGAATATCTGTTCAGCTGACTCAATGAGGTGCAATATGCAGCTGAATCAGTGTAAGAAGAAAGCTGCAATCTTTAGGGAATCTATCTCTATTGTTGTTTTCTGCTTAGCCGCTCCTTGGCTGTTGAATCATATAATTAAAAAGTTTAACCGCAGACGAATTCAACAGTTATTCATTAGCAAAATCTGCCGATTCTAGATTTAGGATTTCAAAATATAAAGTTCTGCCACATGCCACGCCCATAGCTAGTCCATAAAAAAACTGCTAAAGATACACGCTAATAATAGGCATATCTATATTACCTACACATTTGCATGAGGCGTGTCTATACACGGAAATATATTGAAAATTCCCAATCTATAGCTTCACTAGCAACTCGATTGCTGACATATATTTGTGCTTACTATCACGCTTGGAGTATGAGCCAAGTTTGAGAGGCTAATAATTCATGTGGCTCAAATTCCGCAGCGATTTTCAATAATTCCAGTGAACCACATATTAGTTTAAATTCTTAACACAACACGATTACTTCAAGGACATTGCGCCGCTTCATTAAAAACTGTGCTAAAAATCTTAACTTTTTTCGCCAGCGTATGCTAATTGGTTTAATTGCAAGCAAAGAATAAAATTTGGAGCTTCGCTTGGCTTGAATTAATGAAGGCGAGTCGATGCGTGACACGAACTGAACACGATTGAGCACGCCCTGTTCGGGCACAGTTCGTTCAATTCGTAAACATCGCGGTATCTATTGCGGCACAGGCAAACAATTTATGACAGGTAGCCAGCATAATACCTGCAAAAAGGTGTCATAATGCCATTTTGAAGGTGCCTGTGATACACCTTTTGCCCAGACGTGCAGGTGACAAATATTTTGGGTTCATGTCTGCTTATTTTTTGTGTGTTTCTCACCTGACAAGTGGCAACAGCTTGGGGTGCACGTGCCACAGTTTCTTGACCCGCTGCTCTGTGCTGCGGGGTTAAACGTGTTGCCCACCTATTTTTTTCCTTTTTTTTTCTTGCCACAAAATTTATTTTTATCAAGATTTCTCTGTTCGCAATCAACGAGCTGCTAAACCAATTGCTGTGGGGTCTCTGGGCGCACTTTTGTCAAGTGCTGTCAGACACGTACGCCGCCAATTTGCTTGTGCTCCGCTCATCGCCCGTCGCGCTTACTTGGCCCAAATACTGCCTGATTTACACACTCACCGCCAATGTAGTAATTACATGGCTACAAAGTTTTGTCTTTTCTCTAATAAGATGATTATGCAGTAGGAAGTTTGTAATTTAATACAGATTATATGATTAGCTACTTGATGTTCTTTGTGAGAGCATCTGTGCGTCGTAGTTTCTTTGCCATGCTTTTCTCACTTTTATTTCCTCTGACCGAAGTTGACGCTGGAATTTCAAGAAGTTGAGAATTTCTTTTGTGAGCAGCACTTAAAGATCTCGCATTTAGATAGCTGTCGACTTGTGTAGCATCATTCCTGCAATGATATCTGAACAATTTGGTATTTGTATCTGTATATGTATCTGTATCTGTATCTGTATCTCTGTCTGGCATTTCACGTGACGCACAAGTGTCGACGGCCTAGCCAAGTGTTTAGCATGCTAGGCGAGAACTAGTTTTATGGACTTTATTTGGGTCCATAAACGTAGTGCCAAACTGTTGATTGCTTTTTACAGTTGCTCACAAAGTTGTAAATTCTCACATATATACATATGTATATATATATATACAGCTATGTTCATTAAAATAGTAGTGCGACTGTTGGACAACACAAGTTATATATGTGCACATGTATATATGTATGTATGTGTAGCTAGTTTGTAAGTCTATTTTCTTAGCTATTTAGGAACTAAACTTAACGGCGCTCGTTGAACCCTGTTCATGATATAACAAAACATTTCCCTTTCAATGATTCGATTACCTCATAGATATTTGCTAGCTCTTACTATCTACAGATTCTTAATTCACATTCACTTTTTATGGCATTTCTTTGTATTTCAAATATGAACTTGGTAGCTTTGAGCTCATCGAGAGCCAAATTTTTTATCAAATATTTGTCCATAGTATAAAATCGAGAAATGCAAATTAGTTTTTTTTTTTTTTTTTTTGATATTCCTCAGCGATTAAAAAACAAAGCAAAACAAAATGCAAAATAGTCAAAGCCAAAGCGAAGAACGAAGTTTCGCAGGTTTTGAGCTTTTCTGGTTTGAATAAAAACGAAAACTTTATACGCCAAAGACATTTGATACAGCGTAAGCGGAGATGATTTCTTGAAAATGTCAAAAGTCCCCCAAAAAGAAAGTAAAAGTCATTTGCCCAATACAATATATTTAATTATATAATTATATATATATATTTTTATTTATAGTATCTTTGTTTGCGTAGCGCTTAAAATATTTTTTTGGCAAACAAATGATGTCAGCTTGTTGGCTTGTTTTAATTAGTGGTCTGAATAGAATTTGTTTTAAGTGCAACAATTAATTTGGTCTCTTTGGGATGCTAGATACCTCTGCACTTCTCCGTTCGTTCCATTTGACATCAGATGATATCAATGAACTTATTAGTGCTATTCCTTAGTATCCAAATCTGTATTTGCAAACAAATTCTGCGCTAATTAAATCAGTGTCTGGATGAAATGGAAAAACCCAAAAAAGGCCATCGTCCAGAGCGAGTAAGACTTGTTTGTCGTTTCATATTGAACTACTGTGACAGAGCCGAGCTTGGACAGATTTGTTTTTGTTAGACATGTTGCTGGGCTGATTCAATTTTGGCAACTCTAAATGGCACTGCATATACATATATGTATATGCATATATGTATATACATACAAATATCTTAAGCTTGACTCAGGGACTTTTACATTTCACAATATACTTTTATTAAAATATCGAAATTTCATCATAAGCACAATCAAAATTTATGAACTGCAGCTCAACAATTTCAATAAAATGCATTCGCTGTGTTGTAGTTTTTGTGTTGTGTGTTGTCATCGATTAAGGCCAGACACAGCCCAAAGCAGTTGCATTTTATGATAAAAGCTGAAAAAAAATATATATATATATATATACATTTTGCTTGGCAGTTATTGTCGTTGGCTTTTGCGCACAGTTTTGTTCAGCACCAGTTACCAGATGCCAATTGACCTTGAAGTGTAAGTCCATAAGATGCCCAAAAAAAAACACTAACTTATATATGTACATATATATATGAAAAGATGTCGTTGATGGTAAAAGGGCAAA
The DNA here is from genome assembly GCA_035045945.1 of Drosophila anceps. NCBI lineage: Eukaryota > Metazoa > Arthropoda > Insecta > Diptera > Drosophilidae > Drosophila > Drosophila anceps. The sequence goes on from JAWNON010000150.1 coordinate 2,271,736, forward strand.
CAGCAGAGCAGAGTTGAGATGCTGCGAGACTGAAATCGAAACCTGTTTGACTATAACGGGCCACAATACTTGGGGGATAGTGTGGATGATGCTCATCATTATGCTAATCATGATGAGGCTGATGATGCTGATGATGCTGAAGGTGCTGATGATGTTAATGTTGTAGCAACGGCATGTTTAACAAACTATGCGTGCGAACAACTCGATTAATATGTTGTGCATGGCGGCAGCCTCTGTCGGACCGCCCAGCTGTCTCTCTCTACACATAAAGCGACTGACAACTTATGCAAAACTATGCAAGATTCATAGCACATTGTATTGGCTGTTGAGACCGAGCCAGAACGAGGCAAGGCTGGCAGAACTTTTGGGTCATAGCTATACGTTCATAATGCTTGACGTTGCGGATTGGCTTGAATGATATACGAGCAGCAGAACTTGTTGATGTTGCACGCACCGCAACAAAATGAACTTTTAAATGCCGCCAATTCGCGCCTCACAAAGTCTTGCCTCCGCGTCTTTTTGCAATTGCAATTGCCATTGCCAACTGGCCCACATGCCAGGCGCGCTCAACTAAATTGTTTTTCAGAATTGATTTTACTTGAAGTGCGATTTGACGGCTTGCGTCATGCATGAATTTCGTGTGAGCCAATCTGAAATTTGGGGCATGCCACGTGAGCGACCACAATCACTAATTATGCATAACAAATGAATCTGATTCACTTTTACCAACACAAAACAGACACTGGACTGGCTTAAAAGCTTACATAATTGGGCATGTGGGTGGTCAACGATGTGGGCGTGGCCAGCCAATTAATTGAGTTATTTATTGGATTTAGCTAATTGAGGTTTTGCTTTAATATCCCGCAGATTCAATTAATTTCCAGACCTTGCCAACTATATTAACGCAATTTTTGATCAACTTTGCAGCTAATGTGATTGATAAACTCTTTAAAAATATTTTAAATAAAACATTTCCTTTCCAAAATACTTTGAACAACTTTCAAATTGGCTAAATTTCAGACCCACTTTCATTATTCAGTTACATCAATCATAACTTTTGCTCGTAACTTCAAACCTTTTAGTTTATTTATGATAAAATTCTGTAATTTATTTATTTATAAATTCAGTCCGCAGATCCTGCAGACACATTATATACATTTTTTTCTCTCTCAAATTTGACGAACAGTTATTATGCCCTTGTTTTACTTTTTTTATTTTTTTTTCTTGCGCTGCCAAACTTTGGGGCTAACACATTAATAATTTCAGTTAGTGTAAAGGTCATTACTGTAAATGATTCATATGCTGCACACATAAGAAGAAGCAGATCAATATTTGTTGCTGCTGCCACATCACACAAATGGTAGACAAAAAATAATAATAAAAGCAAAAGCAAAAGAAAAACAAAAACAAAAACCGTTAAAGCTGCCGCAGTTGATATGTGGGTGACACGCCGACCTCCCCTGTCAGCAGCTGCAATAAATGAATAAAAAATAATTTGAAAATAGCAAATAAGCAAACAATACATGAAAAATGGATTTTGGGTTGATTATACGTACAAGCTATTGATTTGTGGAGATTTTGGAGCAGGCGAACAGGTAGCCAACACCATGATGCCACCAGCATCAGTTTCATGAATTATGAATTGATTATTGAAGAATTTTCGCAACAATCGGCATCTTTATATAAATATACTATATACGTATAGCTAAGCCGTTTGATTTCCAGTCTCGTCGGCCATTAAGTTAAAAATTTGCATTAATGATATGCCAATGCAGACGTCTTTGAGGGCCGTCACAGCTACCGAACAAAGTGTTCGGCGAGCGGCTCAAGTATGGTTTGGCGTATGGTTTCGTTTGTTTAGCATTTTGTTCGATTCAAGCTTATTGATATTGATATATTTGATATAATCTCTTGGCTATATATACATAAATGATTGACCTTATCGCATTTCAACTTTGATTACCTTTTTGGCTCATTGGCATCAATTTGCTTATGCAGAGGCTCTTAAGTCTGGAAATTAAACGACATTGTCTACGCTTAAGTATTATTAATGGGCTATAATTTATAAATAAATAATTTAAAATGTGTTAGTTACACTTTACAAGCAATTGGCGTTGCATTTAGCAGGGCGTTTCCGAAAAATATATCTTTTTTCTCATTTTTTTTTTCTGCCTTAACCCTAACGCGCCCAGGTTTTGCCGACGCGCCCAAAAACTGTTGAATGAAAGAAACCAATTTCAGCTGAAGACAATGGAAAATAGTAAAAAATATAAATAAATAAATTACCTAATAAATTCATCATGAAATAAAGAAATAAAAAATACTAAATTTAATAGCAAATTGTGAAAACTAATAAATTATTTAGTTTAGCTTGAAGGTCATTGTCAAACTGTTTATAGATCTTGGCTGGCCTCGAGAGCGTTGTCTCCATCGAGAGAGAGAGACATATGTATATTTAAGAATTATTGCCCAATGAATTCTACTATATTAGTAGATAGTAGATTGGTCCAACATGGAACTGGTTTCTTTGTAAGGAAGTTTTTATTTGAGCATTGCCGGAACTGTAGATAAGTTATATGCTGCGTGTTTATAAATATGTAAATTCTGCTGTATTCATAAAGATTACTGAGATAAGATATTCAATTCGGGTTTTTGGGTAAACTCTTGCCAAGTCCACAGACTGAACGGACAGACGGTAGTCTCGCGCTCTCTGGTATTTAACTAATAGAAATTAAAAGCAATTCACTTTGGATTTATTTGGCTGTCATTCGAACTAAGCTAATTGACCATTGCTGTCAGTATAGCCATTAAAATCAACTGGTTTCTGTTGACGTTGATATTTCACACTGAGTGTGCATAGCTTACGGATGCTCAAATAGCCAATAGAGATACAAATGTATCTGCGAGCTTTGTATGCAGCGTAAAGCAATTTGCTGCGACAAATGCGCACAAAATTGACTTGGAAGGTGCAGCTAAATAAAAGTAAACCGCAATTCCAGTTCGACAAACAGATTGTCATCAACTTCTGACGCTTGACAGACCCAAAAAAAAAACTTGACTGAAAACAAGAATTTGACAGCGATTTAAATACTCATACCAATATATGTCTATATATATATATATATGTGTGTATGCCTTTGACATTTTACCTGCCTATATGACATTATTTGGTTGCTTTAATTTTGCAAACTAAACGTATCGAACCGGATCTAAAAGGTGTCTGATTTGCATACAAACATACAAATACCAACACCAACAGCAACAACAAGAAGAGTCAATACCTCAGACTGACTGCCTTGAGTGAGGCATCACAGCTATTTATTGACTCATCTCTGGTCTATGTAAATTAAGGCAATATCCAAAATAATAAAAGACGACAAATCTCTATGTTAAAAGCAAAAGTTGTGGGCGTGTCTCGAATGAGTTTGTAATGACAATAAGGCGTCAACATTTATCTTAACTACGCCATTTGACAGCTGTTCGAATGGCTTTTCTTTTTACTTCAGACATATATACATGGATATATATCTTACAAATACTTATATAACAACTGCTTTGTTTTGCTTCTTATTTACAGGCCGTCGCTTGCATTTTGTTGCAATGCGTTTACTCTGCCAAGTTCGATGCAGAGAATCGACGATTGATCGTCGATATCAATGATCAAAAGACAACGAATCAACAATATTATTCCTCAAACTTTGACACAAGTAAGTAATCACGTTTTACAATTTGTATCACACATCCACGCTTACTCATATTGAGAAATCCAAATCGATCTGAAACTATAAACCAAAATTCTCTTTCCCACACATCGAAATTGTAATATATTAGTTTGAACAATTTGTATCATCGTATCGTATCCATATATATATACTTATATATATATATATATATGTCCTATATCATAACGACTAAATCTATTTGCCAAATACCATTCCATGCAGTTTCTTAGTTTTTTGTGTACATCGTTTCGCCCTGTAACTCGTTAATCGTAGCACAATTTGTATTTGTAATTTGTTTGTTTGATTAAGTAGTTGTCCAACAATTTATTACTATTTATTACTATTATTATTGAGTAACTTTAAGTAATCGTTTTGTTGGCCCGTCCCCCTACCCCACCACCCACTTCAGCAGTTTGATCAAAACTTACATATTAATATGTCGAAACAAAACAAAAGAAAAAACCAAACGAAACAACAACAACAACAACAACAAACAATCAACAACAACAAAGAAAAAACGCTATCTATGTAGTTGTTTTTTCCTTCTCTTAATTTAAATTTTTTACCCTTGTAGCTCAGCTTTACTAAACTCACCGTAGAAATCGTAGTCAAATTGTAAATATGCTCAAAAATCAACAACAAAATCGCTCTATCTTCAATCTATCCTCTCTCTCTCTCACTCTTCCTAAACTCTCTATCTCTCTCTTTCTCATACACAAATACATACAGTCACTTTCCCTCTCTCTCGCTCTCCCTCTCTCTCTCTCTATCTTTCTCTTATATATATATAAATATTTTTATGTATTTATTTTGATCTTAGTGGAAAAAAGTTATACATAAAATTTGAAAAAGGCTTCGCATACACATACTCTCTCCTCGCCATTATCCAAATTCAACCCGACCCCACCCAAAAGAAAACAACAATTATTTCCCGCTAATTACAATGACAACAAACAACTAAGCAAAACAACACACAAAACAAACACCACAAGAAAAAAAAAACATTTCCTCGCTCTCTCTGTCTCTCTATTATCTTCAACTTCATATGTACGTTATGTAGGCATATTCTCAACTCTTGCAGTTCCAGCGCCCAAAATCAGGCTATAAGTTGATGTTAGGCAGTTTTAGAGTAGGTGCGTAAACTTCTACAACCAACTTCACAGCACAATTTTCAGCAAATCTCAAACTCTCTCAATCACACCAAAACGTTATACTCTAAAAACATTATCTTTCAACCAAAAAATACCCACTTCAAAAATCCACAAATCCAAAAAAACCAAAAAACAAAAACAATCGAACCCTATTGAACCAATCCAAAACAACATCAACAAAATATCGTGACGAAATGCTAAAGACGCCTATCGATATGGCTATGATGTTGGCAAGACTGGAAACTTCCATCATGAGACTCGTGGCCCGGACGGCGTTACCTATGGCTGCTACGGTCTGATCGATCCCTATCATCTGTTGCGCGCCACACATTATGTGGCTGATGTGCATGGCTACCGCACGGTGGAGCCAGAGAAACCAGTGGAGACCTTCCCGCCCGGTCTGTACAATGAGACGAACGGTGGTCCGTCCAAGCCTGGCATTCTGCTCCAGTGGCACGAACTCTACTTCCCCATTGGCTGCGGCAAATTCGAGGGCGGCGCCGTTCATGACATACCCTATTTCATCGTGGATGAAGTAAGATGTTGCAATGGGACTATGCGCACATCAACTTATGTGCGTTCATATTTCTAGAACAAGCACAAGGCCAGTGGCTCAACCGGCTCCAAAGTTGCCTTTCCACCACTGAAGGGTGAGGCGCAGAAGAGTTACTCCATTCCTGGACCGAAGGGTCTGTTCAATACGGGCGAAGGACACACTTACGAGGGACCTGGCGATCAGGCTCCGTCCTCCCATTCGGTGGCAGCCCTCAGACCCGGAAATGCAGGCGGCAGTGAGCTTTTGACTGGGATCACACAGAGTTGGGGCGGATTCAAATCTTTGTGTTTCAGATGATGGAAAGTACACACCAGATAATAGGCCCTACAATCATATTGTGGGCGCCCAAGGCGGCCAGGGCGGCTTCGGCCCCAATGGAGGACCAAGCGGTCCGAACGGAGGTTTCGGTCCGAATGGCGGTCCAAGCGGTCCGAATGGTGGCTTCGGCCCCAATGGAGGATTTGGACCGAACGGACCTAACGGCCCCAATGGCCCAGCTGGTCCACTTGGCCCTGCTGGCCCACATGGCCCCAACGGGCCACCTGGCCCCAAGGGACCTTCCGGACCACCCGGACCACCGGGACCAATCGGCGTGGGATCGGGAGCCTCAGGAAAACCGGTATATAGGGATGGCGATCGCACTGGCAGTGGTGATAACAACAATATTGGCGGTGGAGATGCCTACGGCCCAGGTGCCGGTTCCGGCGTCGGTGGTGGTGACAGATACCGCACCGGCGATGGCTCCGGTCACGGCGGTGGTGACAGATACCGCACCGGCGATGGCACTGGTCACGGCGATGGCGGCAAATACCGTCCCGGCACAGGTTCCGGACCCGGTGACGGTGATGTTCACCTGACCAGCAGTGGTTCCGGTCCAGGTGGCGCTGGCATTTACCGTCCCGGCCAAGGAATCGGTGTTGGTGGCGGTGAGGCTTCCGGTGCCGGACCTCTGGGCGGTGGTGATAGAATCCGTCCTGGCAGTGGTGGCAATATCGGTGACGGTGGTGCCTACCATCCAGGTGGCGGTGATGCCTATCGCCCAGGCGCCAGTTTCAATGTCGGAACCGGCCTTGGCGGCCGTCCGGGCACGGGTAATGGTGGCTATAGCGGCAACCAGCCCGACAACAGCGGCGCCTACACTGGACACACAAATACCGGTTTTCCTGGGGCAGCCAAATACACATCAGGTTAGATCAACTGAGATTTGTAACTGCACCGCCGCACAGATAGAGAATTACAAATTTGAACAGGCCGCTGAGCGATTTTTTGGGGGGCAGGTAAAACACTTAAGTAGTTGATTAAGCTTTTCAGATAAGTTTAAATGATGTTGCCCCAAACGCAAAACGGTTTGTTCAAATTGTAGCTCTGCTTTGCTGGCCTAGCTCTAAGTTCCATTTAAACTATATATTATATAAATTGATATATGATATATGAAATATGCCTTTTTTATGCTAATGTACAATTAATTATGTTTTATTTTAAGCAGTCTTGTTTACTTTCAGCCAAGAAACTTGAAACCAATATAATTTTAAAAACACCTTCTTACTATATCAAAAACACAATTCTCAAAAAAAATTATTCAGGCACAAATATATATATATACACACACACATATATTTACACACACAGCAGGGCAACTTTAGGGCACCCCATAGTTTTTACTGTTATTAGAGCACTTTTGCTAAGAGCGCACAATCAAGCAATAAATCTCAATATCTCTCTCTCCCTCTCTCCTTATCTTTCTTTCTTTATCTGTCCCTCTCTCTCTCTCTATACTGTCACTATCTCCTTCATCAGCTTTTGCTATCAAAGATATTAACTGTTTTTGATCGAAAGCCCGTTCAATTATTATTTATATATTTTTCAATTTATCACCGTTTTCTGTTTGGTTTCTCAGCTGAGCACTTGGCTGAGAAATCTCGCACCGATTCACCAATATGTGACACACTTACCTAACCATAATTTCTCATTCATGCTTTCATGCACAAGAATGAAACACACACACGAACACACATACACACATGCACACATGCATACTCATACACACACGCCCACCTTTTTGGAAGCCTTGGCACATTTGTACAAATATTTATTTACACTCCACACTGTCACGCCCACATACATGCTGCTTCAGCAACGTTACTAACTGTTAACGGTTTACAACTAATTTTTTGTTGAATATTGGTTTTGGTATTTGTTTTTGTTTATCTTTCATAAACCTAGTTTAACCGTTATAGTCAATTCATATTGAAGAATGACCTAACGCATGTTGCTAGCATGTATTTTAGTTTAGTTTTGTTTTTTTTTTCTGGTGTTGGTATCTTAGCACGCCCCGTAGCCGTAAGCTGTTTAGGTCTATCTAAATGTACCTTGTACCTAGTCGTACCTACCCGTATATGTAGTACTCTAACGTATTGTTTGCACAATATTGTAGTTAGTCCTTAGCTAATTTACACTTATACGTCGTAAACACCCGTTGTCCTTCATCCTTACAAGTTTAATAATCGTTTGCTTTGCATTACGTTACTCTCTATTCTCCATAGGAGCCGGTAAATATAATGCTAATAGCGGCGGTTATAGGGGTAAGTTACAGCAATACTTGAACTCGTATGGGTCTGGTTTATTCATATATCTGATTCGATTTAGGTGTTAACGAAGGAAAATACTATCATGATGATTCTGGTAAATATGTGCATGTTGAAGGGCCCACTGGACCGCCAGCTCCACCATATGTGCATATAGTTGGACCTGAGGGCGGCTTCGGCGGTAATGGAGGCAACGGCGATGGCGGCGGCACCGGAGGATTCGGTCCCAATGGACCTGGCGGACCAAACGGACCTGGCGGACCAAAGGGACCCGGCGGACCAGGCGGTAAGCTAAAAGCAATTCTTCAAAAATCAAATCAAAGTTATCGCCACTTGACCAACTCATTACAGGACCAAAGGGACCTCCCGGCCCACCCGGACCAACAGGTATGCAGACTATTTTATATAATTTAAGATAATAAGTTTACTACACAACACTTTGGTGATTTGACTATTTCGGGCTATGGTATAAATGTAATGCAAATTTTTATAGGACCACCCGGACCTAAGGGACCCGATCGTCCAGGACCTAAGGGACCATTCGGTAAGTTATAAATGGAAGTTTAACATAAGTTAATTGTCTCTAATTGCACAATTGATTTCAATAGGCCCAACCGGACCTCCCGGACCACCTGGCCCCACACGTCCGGGCCCACCAGGACCTCCCGGACCACCCGGCCCCACACGCCCAGGCCCACCAGGACCACCCGGTTTGTAGCTCTCACAAACCATTTTCAATGTATTTTAAGTAACTTGTTTTGCCTGCATATTTAAAGGCCCACGCCCACCATACAGGCCAGATGATCCCAGATATTCAAACAAGGATCCCGAGGGTTACCTGCCGCCAGTTGACAAGGGTAAAATCGTCCCATACCCACCATCCCCTTCACAAGTCATTCAGCCGAGCTCTAAGCCACCAACTTTCAAGCCAAATTACGAACATAACGATAATTTTGTGATTAAGAAAGAGCCAACTAAACTACCACTAACCTATATTCCTCCTTCTTCCCCAAATACCGTTCCTATCCACGTTCCTGCGAATCCCACACCACGACCACCAACCAAAATAATTACCACGACACAGCCAAAGGTCCCGGCTATCACTATTAATACGGAAAGACCAGTAAAAGGCATTACAAAAGTACCAACGGGTAATATAAATATACCTAAGACACCCGCACCAACACCAGCACCCACACCATACAAACCAATACAGCCACAACCGCCACACTTTGTCAACACATACAATCCAAAACCGTCGCCAATTGTACCGATCGAACCGATACGACCAACGATCAGTGTACCGGCATACAAGCCATCGACACCCAGACCATTTGAGCAAGCACCGACATACGGACCAACTGCCCGACCACCCATTTACACTGAACCGAAGCCGGTGAAACCGGTTTATGTTGAACCCACGCCAATCATCAACAAGAATGTAACTCCACGTCCCTCTCCCCCATTGCATGTGCCATCGTATCCGCCAAGCAGCGAAACCTGCGTTTGTAATGCCGATAAGCCGCACTCTTCAAAACCAACCTATACCTCCTCCACAACCTATCCCAACTCAAATCCGGCCTCGGTCGACTTTAACAAACAATTCACCGGCTTCAATGGAAACCCGAATTTCGGCAGCATAATGAACGCCATGTCACTAACCCAACTGCCCGTCGTGCCACAGGCACCTGGCCTGCCGGCCTTCTATCCACCCGACAAGATTCCAAAGGGTGCTGTGATCGCCTTCATGCCCGTGGTCATACTGCCACAGGAGTACTACGCCAATTGCGATGACAATTCGATTCGCACGCCAACCAAATATCAAACTGTTGATCCCTTCCCACTGGGTGTCCAGCCAGCCACGATACCGAACAGCTTCAGTGTGCACTCAATTTTCTCGGGCGCCGGACCCAAGGATCAATGCATGTGCCCATGCTCCTGCACCCAGAATCTGGACAAATACCACAAGAAACGCGAGACTAATCCTGCAGATGCGCCTGAAGTGACAGCAGCTGTTGAGGAGCCTGTCAAAGCAGTGGAACCTGTTGCTGAAGCTTCCACGCCTGTGGAAGTTAAGGCTGAGGCACCCGTTGCCGCTGCTGCCATACCTGTAGAAGTCAAGGTGGAAGCACCAGTCGCTGAAGCTTCTACACCTGTAGAAGTTAAGGTTGAGGCACCCGTTGCTGAGGCATCCGCACCAGCTGAAGTCAAGGTTGAGGCATCCATTGCTGAAGCATCCGCACCAGCTGAAGTCAAGGTTGAAGCCCCCGTTGCTGAGGCATCAACACCAGCTGACGTCAAGGTTGAGGCACCCGTTGCCGCAGCATCCACACCAGCTGAAGTCAAGATTGAGGCACCCGTTGCCGCAGCATCCGTTCCTGTAGAAGCCAAGGTTGAGGCACCCGTTGCCGCAGCATCCGCTCCTGTAGAAGTCAAGGTTGATGCACCCGCAGGTGCTGCCGAGGAGAGCAAAGCGGCAGCTACTGTGACCAAGGTGGAGCCTGTGGCAGAGTCGACAACGAACTAGACACAATACAATTGACGTCTGAACGTCTCCGAAACTACCCGAAAATTATCCCAGTTCCCGATCCCAGCACCACCTGCAACCCCTGCACTACTACTCCCTTAATCCGCAGCACCTCAACTAATCCTAATTTGCCGGTTAACCAGCTTAGTCTAAGTGTTTTTATTAACGAGATAATACTCTCAGCCAGTAAAGGTTCAACAAAAATAATAAAAAAGAACTAAAAAAAAGTTTAAAACGGAAAATAGAAAAAAGAGAAGGAATCAAGTGCCCATTGTAATTTTTTGTAATCGAAATGCACTCTAAGCTTCCTGTCAACTATCAGCCTAGCCTAGCGCCGGCTAAATCTTTTTCTTATATGTTTAACGCTTTTGCATCTTGATATGTGGCAGTGGCGAAAATAGAAGGAAATGAGAAGAGAATTGTGAAAAACGATGGAAATCCAGAAATTGTTTGTGACATGTTGTTTATTATGCATTTTTATATATATATGTGTCTATGTATTAATTTGTATTTTGTTCGCCTTCTTTAGATTTTAGTCGATAGTTTATTTAATTTCTATTCTAATAATGCTTGAAACGGAGAAATGAATTGTTATGTCTAAAGTGAAATTATGAAATTAAATAAAATGTAAGAAAAATCAATGCTCACATTTGTTTTCCATTTGGCATTTCTTTTACCACACCAGCGAAGCCAAGAAAATATTTTTCTTTTTCGACGCTGCCTGAAAGTATGCTATGAATAAATTAACCAAATGCAGCTGGCAAAAGCAACGAAGCACAGGGTAAAAGCCAGACAACTTTTTTATGCCTTGAAGACATTGTAAATGGGAATTAAGGGTATAATGTTTCTGTTATAATGAAACAGGCTGAAAGAGAAGTGGCAGTATATACAAGAGCAGTATCAACAGCAGAGTCAACCTATATGTATCTGGCTGTCTAAGAGAACACAGATCGAACGGGAATTTGGGTAGCTCCTAGTTGAGATTTCCTGCTTGTTTTCTTCAGAACTCCCAGCAAATGAATTAAAATTTAAAATAATTCCATTTCTTTTCTTATCAAATTTAAATACATTTTTGTAATGATGACTTTTTCAGGAAAAAGAACTTTTTGGGTTTCAGCAACAAAATTATGTACTCTAGCATGACAGCAGTTACATTCACAAACAAAATTCTCTGTTTACACTGACTGAAGTTGATTTAGTTGAAACTTTTTAATTTTGTCAAAATAATTCCAGGTGTGCATGTTTTAAAGCAAATTAAATATTTCTTTGCTGCAAAGCGAGTTTTGTTCTCCTCCAGCGTTCTTTGTTATTCCAACTGATGTTTGTTGTGAACAACATGTTGAAGGTAAGCGAAGGAATAACAATTCTATGAATAATTTAAAGCAACAACACAATTTCGGTTGTCTGTTTAAGACAGCAGCTAAAAATGATTTAGAATTCAACTTCAAATGGACAACAAACTGCTGCTCTGCATTAAAGACCATTAAGATTCAAGCTAGGAACGGCTTATAAAATGCAGAGAGTAAAAGTAGAAACAGTTTATGAATCATGTTAAGTCTATAACTCATCGCTCTTACATAATAAGTGCAAACCTTACAAATTTCAATTGATGACTTGGCTTTGGTTCACCTTGAATTGCGGGTTACGACGCGTCGTAACCCAGTTTTTGTTTCGTTTTACGACTTTGACAAGTCAATATTGAGAAGTTGTAATTCCCGCATCGCACAAGCCCAAATATTGTTCACACGTTTTGTTAGTGCTAAAAGAGATATGCATAACGAGGCTATCTGTACTGCGAGATATATGAGCCAAAGTGGATGTAAACTGTTGTAAAAGAACTTTACAGATTGAACTAGAGTTCAGAGCAGACAAAGAGTCAGTCTGAATAGCTGAAGTCAAGGAACGCAGGAGATGTGTTTCCCGTCGATTATAGCCTTCGTACTAAAATTAAAATTGGCCAATTAGCAGTCACACCTAAACGTTTCATGAATGAATTTGGAGTGCATGGCCTCAAGGGTGTTTCGCCTCTATTGTCTTACTTCGGCAAGTTGGGCAAAGGGAAGCAGCAAAAGCCGTGGCTCAGTACCAGAATAGCTGGAAAATATTTGCATAAGCGGCGCAAGTTTTTGGCCCCTGCCACAGATTTCATTGTGTGTGTGTGAGTGTGCTCAGATAATTGGAATTAAAGATATAGCATGCAAACAATATTTCTGTCTGTAGTTCTCATAAAATAAAAGAAAAAAAAAGAAAAAAAAATGCCCGTCGGCCCACATGAAAGAAAGCGATCTGTGAACGCAGCCTAAACAAAACGATTTCCAGTTTGCGTTTGTTTGTGTTTGTGTTTGTTAAAGTTTAAAGCGCAAATATCTTAAATTAAACTCACGCACTGGCAACAAACAAGCGACAAGAGACAGCCAAAATGAGGCATTTATTTTGTCACCTGCCCCACACAAATATTAATAATAATACATAATCACCCAGCCAAAAGGTCGTTTGAATTATTTAATATGCGGTTAAGCCTAGAATACTCAAGAATGAGAAGGTAAACAGAAATAGGTTTCATTATTTATAGTTCGAAATTACGTATGTTTCGTGTAACAAACCAATTTCAACAACTTAAATAATTAATATTTCTATAAATACATTGTAGAGCCTAGTTGACAGAGCTGTAGGCATATTTTGAGTGGTTTTTGTATGAAAATAATTTAAAGTTAAATTTTTCACTTGAAGTTGGTTAAGCCCAGCCCTGAATATGTTAGCGTAATTCACGTTTTGTCTTATTTCGAGCCGCCTTACGTGTCGTATGAGTAATAAAAGTAACGTAGCCGCCACGTTTTAACTGGTCTGCGAAGTGCGACTTGGCGCTGGGCCAAGCTTATTTTATTATTGTTTCGGTTTGTTTGTTTCGGCAACGTTGACGTTGACGTCTCCGTCGACTTGAGCGCAGCAACTCAGCTGGAAAATGAAAAATATAAATTGGCCCCGCCGTCTGGGAAACAGAATTATTTGAAGTACAAGCGTTGCTTCAGTCAGTCGTCTTTTCGCTATTCTACAGTGCGTCCGTCTGTCATCGCATTCGCAATTTATATAGAAAAGCCAGCTTATAACATCATGTATGCCAAGTGCTGCTTGCCACTTTTGGTAGGTATTTAAAAATCAAAGGGAAAGGAGTTCAGCTAATACTAAAAGTGTGTGTTATAAATCTAAATGTAGCTGCTGCTCCTGTGCGTTGCCATTGCCAGGAGTGAGCCATTGCCGGCGACACAGGATGCCAAAGTGAATGATTTGGCGACTGCCGAGACCTCGGCCAAGTGTAAGAAGCTGCTGCGGGACATAACGATTATTCAATTATAACAATTTCTACTGCGCCCTTAAGTGCTGAACTTGGGCGGTTTATTTGGACAGGGCTCTGGCTATCCAAACTATGGCTATAATTATCCCAATTATGGCTACAACACGGGCTACTACAATAGACCAAACAGCGGCTATTATCCAAACTCCGGCGCTGGCTACTACCCAAGCACCACCTACAATGGCGCTGGTTACTACCCCAGCACGGGCGGTGCTTACTATCCCAGCACGGGCGGTGGCTATTATCCCAGCAGCGGCTACTACCCAACCACAAATATTCTGGGCTCATCGGGATTTGGCGGCTATGGTGGATATGGAGGTAATGGCGGCTTAAGACAATATTCGGGCTATTGGCAGCCGGAGTATAGTGGGCAACGCTATCGTGGTTATGGCTATTACCGTAACACCGATCGCTATGGTCTGCCGATGGCCAGAGAGCGTGATTACTATCGTGATCGCAGCAACTATGGCGGCTATCGCGGCTATGACTAATGCTTATGTCTTGTCCAATTTCTTTGTTCTTGTTCCTCTGCTTTGTATATAACGCGTTTGCTCTATACTAATCAAACTAGCAATAAAACTTTAATGTCTACTAATTTCATTCAAGCAGCATTTTAATAATCCATCTGACAAGTCTCGTTTCAGCTGCAACAGACACACAATTATGATAATATAGATAGTAATTGTGGTTGGGTTACGCCCAATTGCACGCTGAAATTTGTCAATCACTGGGTGTCATATGAGAGTCCAAGCGTCATATAATTATGTGTGTGTGTGTGTGTGCAGCTGAGCTTAATGTGTGGTAATTGTTGTCTTAATCATCTTGTCTTGCCATGTCATTCTAGGCATAGAATTTCAGTCAGCGCCTAAGAGTATGCTATGTTTCTGTCAGCTTTAATAGCAAGCGCCCGCGTTGCCAACTTTTGTTAAAAAAACGCATTTGCTTTTGTTTTCTCTTTCGTTCTAATTCACAGGTTTGGTGCGCAACACATACGGCTAGCTGCAACAGCAGTGAGACAGAGACGGAGACAGAGAAGAACCAAGAAGCAACTGTTATGCTTCAGCAAACACCACAGCAACAGCAACATGAAGTTGCAGCAGTACATAGTATAATATAATAGAAGTATTTTCCCAACGTTAGCTCATAAAGTTTAGCATGCAGTTTATTGCAATGCAGCCCGCATAAACTTACATACTACCCTCGTCTTTGACACACGCATTATCACAACAAAAAATTAAATAAAAAAGAAAGAAAAATAAGATAAAGCAAACGCTGTGGCAGTTGCAGCTACTTTTAATGTTAGCGTCTTGGCTTAAAGTAAATTCATGTTTGTGTTTTTTTTCTTTTGTTTCGCCAGCGACACTCGAAGGGCGCCATAACAAACAACAGCTTGGCAATATGCAACGAAGCGTGTTTTTTTTTCTCGTTCGGAACAGCACTTATTGGGCTGCGCCGTGTTAGTTGTCTCAAGCGATGTGTGTTGACACTGTCGAAAGTTTCGTGTTGATAAGCCAAAACCAATTTTTCTTGTTTGAGCATACCTCAGTAAAGTAAAGCAAACATATGCATAAATTAATATTACATGCTCTTTAAAGGCTAAATTTCATAAAATTGATGAATAACTTGGCATATGAGCTGTTTTCGTGCGATAGAAGATATGCTGTTTCCGATAGCTAAATCTTGGCAGTGGCTTCAGTTGAAACCAGCTGAGCTTAATTTTCTGTTGTTACTTAAATTCATTCATAATAATGGCATGAATGTACATTTAATTTAAAATCAAGAACAATTTGTTATCTACACATTTTTTGCCTTTATTTTCATTTCTCTTTCTATTGCTCTTATTTGGTCAGCCTACAGTTCTGTTAAGAGCAAACTGTATATCGAAAATATATATTTATGCATATCGATTTTTCGCTCTATACGCAAGCTGCTTTTCTATAACCTTAACATGCTAAAAATTTCCAATTTTTGTATACAGAAATCGAATTAAAATTCCACACGAAAAAACTTTCCCAAATTTCTAACGTTTCGACTAAATAACAGAAAACATTTAAAAATGATCGCAGCATTAAACAGAAACAGAAGCGAAGCAAAGTCAATATACAATAATTACGGTTTCATATGACAGCTGGAATTCTGATCGAGAAAATATTCCACAGTTGAGTTCTTTAATCTATTAATGTGAGCACATTCGTTTGTCTTCTCTAACTCGTTCCATTCATTGAATGCCTCGCTTCCTTCCGCGGCGCTCATAAAAAAACGTAATGTGCAAAAGTCAAGAAAAAAGAAGAAAAAGAAATAACGATACGAATGCTGTGTGGAATTTTATTTAACGTTAGATTGCTTAAAACATTTATGTGCACATAAAAAGAGCCGAAATCGCGCACTAAAATTATGATCAAATGGAACTAAGCAAAAATATGGCGCATACGAAATGCTGGCGGTGATATGCCCTTTTATTATTGTTGTTGTTTCTTGTTGTTAATGAAAATGTGTGTATTTTGTTTTTTGTTTTTTTTGTTTTTTTTTTATTTTTGGGGCTGGAGCATCGCACACATTCAAGGCAAATAAAAATAATTAAAGCATTGACAGTGCACAGAGCGCAGAGCGCAGAGCGCGTGCTCGGCCGCAAGCACAATAAATAAAATGATAAAGAAATGGAATTATTTATTTGGCAAGCGGCATTAACGCCGTGACGCTTCCAAATCTAATGTTAACAACATTTTAATTAAACTGCAATGCATATTCTGGATTAATAAACTATTAGCACAACGGCAACAACTGCAAATATTTGCCCGACACACATATGTATATGTGTATATATATATATAAATAGATATTTTTAGTGCTGCCCTCGTAAAATGTAATCCAAACAACTCGGAAATGCAATTGCACTTATTAGTTCAACTATGCCACACCAACAGCATTGCTCTAATTGAAATGCCAGTCGAACTCTTGTGTTAGCCGCAGGCCAACAGTAGAGAAAAACTTTTTCGCTTAAATGTCGACAAGACTTTAAGGTCCAGCATCGCTCAAACCACAAACTTTAATGTCAGCTGAGCAGTTTTTGGCTAGCCACGAGAATTGGTTGGGCAAAAGTTTCATCTGCGGCCGAATGTCTTGAACTTTTTGCAGCATTTCATAAATTTGGCTACTGCCTGTTGAGGCACTTCAACGAAATGAAAATGGCTTGGCTAAGATTTCAGTGGCTTTTCTGTTTTGAATTTGTCACATTCGTCTATTGAGATTGCTCTTGAAAAAGATTATGTTTATTATGCCGATTAATATACGCATGCAGAAAATGTATTCCTGTGTGGGTGTTATTTTTGGAGAGCTGTTTCGTTTGACGGCTCCACTCACAGCAAGCAAAAATTCAATGGAAATTAAACTGTTAGTGACCTTTTCAGTTAAGAGAATATTCCAGGCATTTGCAAATGAAAGTCTGAAGTTGTGTCAAACCCTTATCACATCTAAACAGTACATTTTTTATATACCCTGAAAATATGTGTCACGATTAAAGGTCGTATAGTGCTCAAGTGAAAGTGCATGCAACAAGCACAGGCTATGAACTCGGAGCACATAAGGTATAAAGGCATGCTCACTGGCGTCCATTTAGACATATTTGTTCGTCTGTTCATTTATCTATATTTATTTATATAGAATTTCGCTAAACAAAATTATTTTTGTGTGTATATTCGTAATTCAATTTTTCAACAACTTTGATAATAATTTTAAAAGTTTTTTGCATAAATTAAAATCAGGCCAGTGTTCGGTCAACTTACATAAAATCTTTGAAAATTTAAATGGTTCGAGTTCTATATTTATATAAATATAAATATACTTTTATATAAGTATTACTCGTGGGGCTTCCGAAGTCTGGCTTGCCCATTCCTAATGCAATTGAAAACATGAGTAAAAGAAGCGTAGCTAAGTGCGAGCTTTAGGGCCTGTCTAGTCTGACCTTCTCTGCTCACACTTGTTGTAATTGAAATATTTCATTTGTAAATGCAGCCAAAAAAGCATGAATAATTTGGCTTTTTACACATGCTGATTGCTGACAGCTGTCTGTCAAAAATATTGCTTGTCTTTCCATGCACTTAGGCAGAACTTGGACAGTTTAATGACAATTGAGACTTATTAATTTCTCCTAGAGATGTTGAGAAGATGTGTCTAACGCTGCAGGCAGCGTAAAATTCTCTCACACTTTCACATAGCTTAAGCTGATAGGTCTTTGAGTGGCTCTTAAACTGAACTCAAAGCTGATGCTCTGAATTGTGTAATATTATTCACTTTTCAGCCACTTCTTGTCAACTGCTGAAAGGTCATAGAGTATGTCTGACTGTAACAGATATATATATATATACTAACAAGTGGCCATAGAGAATGTCTGCCAGTCAGATAGATGCGAATAAACTAAATGTCTCTGATTGGATGTTCACACATTTAATTTAATAAAATTTATGGCAGACTTGAAATAATTTTTTTATTTTTCAATAAAATATGATTTTTAATTAGCTTAACTCGCTTTTGTCTGTCGTGGATGTCGCTTAGCTGTGCGTATTTTTATATACATAGCTGATCAACTGGCATGCGAACTTCATTAGCACCTTCGCGAGTTGGGCGTGATATATATATATATGTGTATATAGAAATATATATATATATATATATCAGTGCCACGTGCCTGAACTTCTCAGTGCAAATCATTTAAAATAGGTGCAAAGGTTGACATCGCTATGCTGTGACTACAAGAGTGACCATTTAACGAAACCCAACTAACACATGTCACATAAGAAATGCAGACACACTAATTCTCTCCAAAGCAGGCGCACACAAACACACTGATACACAGAAATACCTGTTCAGCATTTCACCATGACAACAGCTAATCAAATTCGCATCCAGTTAACATGCGTTATCAAGAGCACGTGCTGTCGAAGACCTTAACAACAGACTATAAATGATTTAAGTCATTATCATATTTATGTATCTTTTTTATTGCTTGACTTTAGCAGAAATCAACATTTGCCAGCTGCAGTCAAGCTGAATTTATGGACAATTGCATTCGATGTTAATACGTATAGTGAACAACGAGCGTTAATGAGGCAAACACTTCCAGAGCTAAAAAAAAATCATTTCACTAGCCAAAACAATCGATAAAGCAGAAGCTATTAAAGTGCAGTAGAACACAAAGTAAACATAAAAGTAATGTTGCGAGTGCTAAGACTTAAATACTCTCACATAGATTTGAAGAGCGAAATCTCAAATTATTCATTTCAAAGTTATTTTCTTTTGCAATGCTGAGCTTGAAGTCGAAATCATCGTCTTACAAGCGTGGCAATATTTAGAAGCGCATACTTAAAATTGATAAACAAAAATCAAAATTGAATTTAAGCACTTAGCACGTGGCTGAACAGGTATTTGGCTATGAGAAGACTCTTTAAACTTCAGACAAAACATTTCGAAATGTATTTGTGCGTTTCGTTTTGAATGTGCGAAAAACTGAACGCTTGAGCGCAAAAAATTTTATGGACAAAATTTTACCTTAATTAATTTGTATTTAATTCAATTAACGCCTAAATATTAAAAAATTTATGCCCATCACTGTGCACCTTATGAACACAGTCGTATTTGTGTAAGTCTTTAGGGTACTCAAATGAGGCGTGACGCCATTAAAAGTTCGAATTTAGATGTTGCTTTAATCAACAGCTGATCAAAATTCATTTGATACATTTGCGTCGACGGTTTCATTGCAGCCATTTAAAAGGCCATCAATATAAATGATATTAGACATGAAAGTGTGTGAGGCTGTCAATTGAAACAGTTATTGAATGCCGCCAAAACAAATTAATAATCGAATGATTGGAATACACTTTCAACTGGAGAGAGAGAGAGAGACAGAGAGGGAGAGAGATTCTATAGAGAGTATTATATTGAATTTTTATATATGCGGTGCGAGATAAAGAAAGAGAGATAGAGAGATAGAGAGAGAGAGAGAGAGAGAGAGAGAGAGAAGTACAGTATTGACTATTGAAATACCCTAGCTACATTCATTATTAAAGTATTTTATATCACAAAATTGACAGAGGAGACAAAGAAAGAGAAAGACAGAGAGAGAAAGAGAGAGATTTTACTTTACAATTGCTGCTGAACAACTAATAATTGAGTCATAGCAGCCTTCTTCTGCCTGCTACATAAATCACTACTAGTCTATTATACTCCACTTATCAGTTCCAACACTGCTATGGGTACATAAAGTCAAATTTGGTTTTTCTAAAACCCCCTACCATGTGAGCATTGGCCCATTTTTTATCACTGAGCAAACATATAGATGTAGTTGGCACATTTAATTACCTAACATAAAGATAAATTAATGTTTACTTTATATACTTTCGCACAGATAGCATTGAAATCTTTACTCGATTGAGCGCGCAGCAATCTAATTAAATTAAAATATTCCATGCACAGCACAGACTAATTGTCGATTTCTATGAATTATTTATCACTGAGGCATTTATCTTCAATTATTCGATATACGAATGATTGCATCGATAAATGATAAACACATTTTTATTGCTATCACTCACTCTTGTTGCCATTGTTGCCATTGTTGCTGTTGTTGCTGTTGTTGTTGTTGTTGTTTATCTGTTTTAAGGGTGGCAATCAAAGCTGACAACATGCACATAAAAAAAGTGGGTAGGTGTGCTTGGGTAGATAAATAAATGAATACCACTTTCGCACGATTTTCGGATTGATATAAAGCAGAGACACGCCCAGCTTCCTAGCCGATCTTGTTGTTGTTGTTGTTGTCGTTGTTTACCGCAATGTGATTTTTATTGGTGTTCGTTACGAAAATTGATTAAGATATAGCTGCACCTGCTTTTAACTTTTGCTGTTGCTTTTGCTTGCCTTTTGCTTGTACCACATGACGTATGCGTATTCTTGCGCGGCTCCGTAGCTGCCGTCGCTGTTGCTGCCGGTTGTCTGTGTGTGTGTGCGCGCGCGCCAGCCTTTGCTTGTGCCTGTGTGCGAGGAATCAATAGAAGCGCATACGCTTCTGCTGGCCGAAAAAACGGCTACGCAGCCATCAGTTGCTTCTGTGCGCTTTCATTGTGCGGTTGCTCGGCCACTCCGTTGCGATCGTTCGAGCTGACAGCTTCGTGTGTTTATAATATATATAAAAATATAATATAAACTGTAACAAATCAGCAGATATACGAATAATAAAAATCGCGGCATCACGTTTCTTGATCTAAGTGAATTATTGTCGCTGGTTTTTTTTTTCCAACCCTTTGGCATTGGAATTCAATTTGCATACAATTGAGTCCTAAAAAACAAAACACATAAACACACATAGACGCAATTGCCTAGCAATTAAAATTAGTGTGGCATTTACGCTGGCCAATTTGTGATAGTGCGACGCCCGCCTGATTATCAACGTTTAAACAACAAATGTACGCAAAATATATAACGAAAATAGCGTAAAACAAACGCCAAGCTAATTGCATTTGGTCAATAGCAATACAATATTAGTTTGATTATTATTATTATTATTATTTTTGTTGTGATAATACTTTGTATAAATTAAAACCGTAGCAGTAATTAATTTCTGGGTAAGTTGCAAATTAATATTTCACGCAATAAACTGGAAATTATTTGCCGGCGTTTCACTAACTAATAATAATAATAAAAAAAAGAAATAAAAAAAAATAGGAAAAATAAAAAAAAACAATTTTATGCATTTCCGTTGCTGACATCCAAATGCATTTCAATTGCATTTCAATAAAAATTAATTTTCATTACAATTAAGAGCATTAAATGCATTTGCGCTCTGTGTTTATTTAACAGCACGTGCCGCATACTAAGCCACTCGGACAGTTCGTCATTTAGTTGACTATTCCGATCACATATCAAAAACAGCAAAATAAACATATCAATAACAACAGCAACAATTCAAAAAAAAAAAAAACAATTTAAAATACATAAAATTCCCATTGCGTTTGGCAATTAGCCGATGGAAACGAAAATTTATTCTGTTGGAATATTTATCAATGAATTTGCAGCAGCTGCGTGTCGTGCGGGGGTCTCCGCTAACCGTATATATAAACACTTAGTCAGAGTGCAAATCAGCATAGGGTATGCGAATTCGATCATTGTTTACTTTACTGAAAATACTTAGACACTTAATTGCGGATACAAATTGTGTGGTTTCTGTTTCGGTTTTTGGCGGAATTCATGTTCTTGTTTTGATCTGCGGAAACATAAACAAACTGCTTAATGGAAACAGTGGAAAGTCGAGTGCCGAAAGTGCACTCAATTAAATGAAAAATATTTAAATTAAAGTTTGATTTGTAACGAATTTAATTGTTGAGAAACATTTGCCCAGAAATCACTTCGCATGAACATTTCGTAAAAATGAATAAGGGAAAGAGTGTATCATAGCTGCAACAAAATCAATACATGCCACAACAAAGGATTTTTTTTTTGTATACTCGTGCACGAACTGAGTATGGTATATTGGTTTTGTGTAGTGAAGCTCTGTATAAAAGTATTTAATTTTCGTCTAACTCTAACTCGTCTAAAGTGTGGGCCAAAAGTCTCCTGATTTAGAGCTAGCGTATATATAATATAGACTTATCAATCATTATATAAACGGCATTTCGACTAATGGTAAATCAGAAAAAAAGCTATAATTATCCACTATGTTTTAGGGGCTATCATCACCAAGCTTCCCAGCTGGATCTTTTCTAAAGATAAATTATCTATATAAGTTTATAGGTTTATCTGCTTTTGCACCTTAAGCGAGTGTTTTGCCAACGCTTACGCTCGACTGCCAAAGTCATACCTACTTGCTTTTAAATATTAGTTTTTACTACGTCAACAGTTCGCCATTGTTCCCAGTGTTTTGTTCAACGTGTTGTTACGCCCTTCTGGCAATTAAACTAGAATAGTCGAGCCAACCATGAAGTGAGAGAACATATAAGAAAGAAGGATAATTACTGTTAGAGCGTACGCCCAACAAACTGTAATTATGCGCTATAAGCATAGCGTCCACCTACACTCGATATAAAAGTCAAAAGAAAATTAAATGTGCGCCAACGAATTTATTGAGCCATTAAACTGTAAAACATGGCGTGAAAATGCGTTTTTCGTGTTATTTTTTGTTTTCTAATTTTTTCTTGGCTATTTTTAATACTTTGCCTCTAAGCCAGCCAATCCATATTCAGCTAATTTTGAACTGTTGTTTTTTCATTCAGCCTAAAGCAGCAATTGTTTGTTTTTTTTTTTTAAGCTAGGACTCAATTAAATTCGTTAAAATAACAAGTTATTCAATTAGAAGTTGCTCGGAGGGTTGATTAATTGTGATAACTTTTCAAATCATAACATTGTTGTAGCTTTCAAAAATATCAAAATCAGAAACCAATTAAAGCAAACAATTTCAACTAAGATGGCCTGCACAATACATTCAGAGAATTGTGCTAAGCTCTAAAATTCGGTGAAACGCAATTAATTAGAGTAAGAAATATTCCGACGAACAACTACTTAGAGATAATGACTTAGGTTGCTTGCTGTAATTAATCAATGATATAATTTATATTGTAAGGAACAGAGTTAAGCTTCCAAGAATTGTAAAGGGCTTCAAACACCTGCTTAAAATGGTCATACCTAGATATATATATTAGTAAGTTAAGTTAAACTATTTCCAATTTTCATAGTCTACTTATTTGGGCATTTAGCACACTTAAAGGCATGCATTTTTCATGTGAACTAACTATGAAGTTCAGCAAAAACTGAAAAAAAATAAACATGAAATTATCATTATCAGTAATTGCACCAGGCACACGTGGAAGCAATTTAAAAAGTGCTCTCTCTTGAACGATTAATGATGAGCTTTAACATATAAGTACCTTAAATACTATGCTGCAGCCAAAAACATGTAAATCTAATATATATATATATATGTGTAAAGCATGAATATTATATTTGAGGTAGTTTTTAAGCACAGTAAAAACTGCGAGAAAGTTGATAACAAATTAAAATGGAAATTAAATTAGAAAAGACTTTTATCTGCATTAGTAAATGCAGCAGACACACGTGGAAGCACTTCAGAAATTGCTCTCTCATGAACTATTAATGATTATCATCAAAAAAAAAAATATATAAAAATTATGCTTAAGTAACAAATATATAAAAATAATACATATATATTTAAAGCATGTACAATTCACATGAGGTAAGCTTAATTGGGCAAAAGTGAATTCAAATTAAAATGGAAATTAAATTTAAAAATCTACGGCACACGTGAAAGCACTTAAAAAAAACATTTTTTTTAAATTATTAATAACTAACTTAAAAAAAAAATGCTTTAAATATTTTTGCATTTTGTTTACTTACTTCGTTGAAACTGAACCTATTAAAAATCGAGGAAAACAGAATATTGGCTGCGCGACAGTGAATTTCGTTCACCTCCGCACAAATTGGCTAGAGTTTAAGCTGCTTTTAATGAAATTGTGTACGTGCACTTTGCTCAGCGAATCCTTGAACATTTCATTGTTGAAAGGAAAACCAAAAAGATCGCATTACGAATCTGTAATACGATTTAACGAGTTACTGAGCCATTAAGCAGATTAATTAGCCAACTCTCACGCTTCGTAACTTTCTTTCTTGTCAACTTTAGCAGCTGCTTGCTTGTTTGGCTTAAGAACTGTATTAACCTGTTCAGGCGGAAGAATTTGAGATTATTGAATTCGAAATATCAGAGCAAATAGTTAACTCAAGCAAGTAAACATTCCCCTTGTTTCCCCTAGTTGAATCTTTAAGCTTTTGCATTTTTTCTGCCAGTATTAAAAAGCGAAAATCAAGCGCAATCAATGTAAATGTTTCTAGGCTACAGCTGTGACTCTGAACATGCTGAAGAGTTGAGAGCGTATTTTACATATTTCTGCTATAAATAGCAGTTATTTGCAAATTTATGCACAATTTGACTTTGGCATACCCTGTAAACACAATGGATTTGCATGGGATGGGAGCTATCAAATGCAACAAAACAATTATAAAGCAAAATACTCTTTTTGCTTTAATTTTCATTGAACTTAATGCACTTTGTGTTCCCTCATTCCCGCATTCTTTATGAAATTTGACTTGGTAGACAGTAGCTTGGTAGTCGTATTGATGACAAACCTTCAGTAAATCAAATAGTTTCTCTACACGGTATTTCATAGTCGTTATGGGAGTCTCATTCACTTTCTGCATTAATTTCGTATGAGTATAAGTACTTTCTATTTCCAGCACTCGCTCTTTCCCCATTTACTATACTCTTAAAGCCAACTGAAAATGATGAGGGAGGTTGTTAGTTAAATGAAACATCTTTGTGAATTTTACATTTTACTTTAAATAATGTAGGCTCAGTAGCAAAGGTGATTGATATAGATTTCATTTTGATTTTCATTCAAAAAACTATTTATGGACAGCAGGAGATGAAGCTCTGGCAACATTTTAAAGTCAGTTGATTTGGCAACGAGTGAATTTTGCTTTGATGTTGCCAACACTGATAGCTGGAAAATTTCTGAGAAAGAAAAGGTATGTGAAGCAGTATTCAAATTACATACAAATCAAATAGAGTTCCGAGAAATAATTTTTATTTTATTAGTATTCAATCAGATGCTAACTGTTTCTCTTCAACGAATAAAAGCTATTATGTTGCTTTTAGCAGAAGTTCCATTGAGTCTCTGTCAGCTTCTATACCTGTATAGCAGTTCAGTTTGCTTCATTCATATTATGCATTTGTAATAGATACAGGCTTTGACCTCGCCCCGAGGCGACGACGGCTGTAGTCGCAGACATTTGTCAAAATTTGTGTGTTGAGACGTTGACGAACTGCCCGGCAACTATATAAATATGTATTTATTACAGTGTTCACATTACACGATTGCTATCGCAGCCGAACGAAATGTCACCCAGTAACAATTAGTTGTTGCATTAAATATTTATTAGGTTTGTCTCTGACCCATTTTTTTGTGTGCGATAAATGTGGTGTCTAGACTCAATCTGATTGGGTGCGTTTGTTTGTGCCAAACAATTCAAAGATAGTGCTTAACTCGATTTACTCGGGTCCTTTTACACCCAAAGTCAAGTTTATACAATCTCATTATCACAGTTTAATTTACTTAAACTTGATTTCATTTCATTTCATTTTCTGTTGAGTCAGACATTTTTCTCCGAATTCCCAAGTGGCTAAGTCCACACATAAATTACGGCTGATGGCATATGTGGAAAAAAGGATTTGCAAAACTATTCTTATTCAATTCAAAATGATTTGGCGAAATGCAATTTTGTATACCCAGTATAAACCAGCTGCTGCTAAGCTTACATATGCTATGAGAATTTTAATTAAATTTCCGCTCAAATTACCGCTCAACATAGAAACTGATAGCTAAGCAGCGTGTGTGGCAAAAATATGCAATTGTAAGGCAAAACTGTAACTTACATATTATTTAATCACAAAATCTGTATTGACATATGAAAAGAGCCCTCAAGCTAAGCACTTTTGCTTCTGTGGGAAAACTGTCAGCTGCTGCTACTATCTCTATTCAATTTTCAAACGAGCCTAAAGCTTTGTTGAAATGCTATGAAGACATTCGATATAAGTTAACAATATTCAATTTATTACTAATTCTCTTTCATGAGTGTGCGTATAATTATGTGATTTGTTTAAAGTTTCCTTGACATATTACAGAGTAGTTTCAGCTGCTCGTTATCTTTCGTCAGATTTATAATACACAGCGGCGGGCCACGGCTGCTGCAGCTGCGTCTGTGCCGATAAGAAGGTAGAGTATCGCGGATACAATAACCCTTACTTATATATAATATACGCTTGTTAAGCGCCACGTAGCGAATCAGTTAAGCCATGCACAGAAATTGAAAAAAAATAAATATATAATATGTTCGTGTGTTGAAAGGGAATTTTCTCATGAAGTAGAGTTACTTACTGAAGCATTGTTATTTGTGAAGTTGTTCTTGTGATGAAAATCAAAGCTCTCGACAGCTAATTCCAATTTTAGTCAGAAAAGGATTTCAGTCATGCCAAATTTCATGCTGCTTCAAATGCTGAGCCAAAAACACTTAGCGCAGTCTTGATGCCATTTTGTCGACTTATCTACAAATTTTATATATTTCTTTTCTTTTGTAGATTAGCTACTATAGATGTGAGATACACTGGTATAGTCTGCTTCAATTGTTTGCGAAATTCGTAGACTTTACTGAACACACTCTATTAAACTGTGAGCTTGCTCACTTATCAATATTTACTTAACCTTTGACCTTTATTCCAGTCAAACAGTGTCCCACATGCCAGCACAATATGTCTGCCCAGAATAATTATAATTTCACGTTTCTTTTTCATGTACTAGGGCAATTTGCAAACAATGTTATTAATTAAAATTTGTTCGGGTCACCGTTTGAAGAATGTCAAACACATTTTCTTTCGCGGGAAACAAAAAAAAACACGTAAAAATATTACAATCGGGCGCAACGAGCTGCCTAATACTCGTTCAATATCTAGAAATAGCTCACTTGATAATGAGCAGACTCAAAGGAGATCTGAACTTATCCTAGTTTTACAACAGTGGAAGATATAGCCTTTACTGATAGAGGAGTTTAACTTACTTCTCAATCTTCGAAACATGTTTATATTAACTTGTTTTGTTTTTGATACTCTCTCATTTGGCTTCTCTCTACTTCGTAGCTAACAAGCCAAATACTGTATTTAAGATCAAACAATTCCTTATTTGCCACGCCTACACTGGAGGTATTCAACAAATACTGATACTCTATAAGACAAGGTTACACGCCACTCATACTTCACTCTGTGAACTAATATATAAATTGATATTCTTGGCGAATGCAACAGCAACATGTTCGAGCAGGGCAAACAAGTTGTCTTGCAACATGTTGTGTTTTGGCTTCAAGTGGTGGCAGCTTAAGAGCTGCTTTGACTGTCATCGCTGCCTTCGCTTGATAAAGACCAAAGACAAGTTCCGTGGCACAGTTGATAACGCTCACTCGCGCGGTTTGGTCGGCCATTCTATCCGGAATTACCTGTGGAAAGCAATACAAAGAGTGCGTTAAAGTTGTGCCAGCTGTTGAAAGGATTGTGTGGTTGGCCAGCAGCTAATTACATTTTGCCACGCTTGTGTGGTTTTGGCCAATATCAAAATTATATAATTAAATAAAGAAGAAGAAAAAGTTATTATAACCTTAGGAAATCCACCCAACTGCCAGGCGCAACAATATACAGTACAATTGGGTAACATACGCATTTATTACAATTACATTTAATGTCAGTAACACGCACGTTCCTCCCTTCCTCCCTTCATAGTCTCGGTCCGAAATGCTGAGCCCATGCCGCATCGCATTTCCTTTGGGTAACACGAGTTTGCCTATTCTTATGTTTCTTCTTGTACTTATTTTTTGTCTTTTTGGAGGGTTTTTGGGAACATTTTGATTGGATTTTTGCCTTTGTCTTATTTTTTTATTTCTCAGCACCTTTATATGATGGTCGAATTGGGCAGGCAGCAGGTGGGAGAAAACAGCTCTATGTACTTAAATACCGTCTAAATATTTGATGCTGTTTTACTTTGACAAGTTTAGCACACATTGAAAAAAATTAAAATGTAAAAAGTTTACTCCAGAGGCCATAAAAGCAACAGCAAATTGTCTTGGTAATGAGACAGCAGTCAAGTGGCTCATAACTTTGTCTATGAAGAAATTTAACATTATAATGAGCAGCGCAGCAGCTAGAGTTTAAACGACGAAATTGTTATATGTACTTAAATTCAATTTCGGTGTCTTAATATTGAGTTCAAAGAAACAACTCTTGAGTGCCTAATAAAGGGACTCACATTAATGATGCAATTGCTAAATATTTCTTTCTGTTCTTTATTGAAGTTACATTTGAAGTCCTTTAAAGGTAATCCAGAGCAGAATTTTTGCTCAGCTGCAAAAAGATCAAATTGTCAGCTTAAGAAATTCATTGTGCTGCTAAAAAAAAATGCTGAGTTCGACAGCAAATACGACAGGCGACTATGGAAATGGCTAAAGAGGGCCCCAGGAGCAGACAATAACATACAGTGAAAGTAAAATGATAGAGAGAAAGAGAGAAAGCTACATAATGAGAGAGCGAAAGAACGATAGAGAGAAAGACACACAGAGAGAGAGAGAGAGACACAGAGAGAGCGAGAGAGCGAGAGAGATAAACGAGGCAGTAATTGTTTGCATTTGAACGCCTTTGCTGCTCATATGTTTGCTTCGCATATTCTAGGAAAGACATTGTTCAGCCCAGCTTGTTCAAGTTTGAACTCACGTATATGTCTTCTTCTATAAATTGGTATGTTTGAGATTGCTCTCTAACCTCTTTCGCTGTTGTCATTCGTCTTTTTTTGCACAGCATATACAATTTCTACTGAAAATGCAGCTCAATTTCGAAGTCGGTTTACTCCTTTGTTAGCCTTTACGTATGTATAGGGCCTTTATTAGACACAAAGCGTATTACACAGAAATAGCATTAGAAATATGTGCGTTTCTCTTCCTCTGCTCAGTTTCATTTGATAATCTTTTGTGTTGGACATTTTTGCGTCGATGTCGGCTCACATGTTCTATACTGAATATTTGCTATTTAAAGAAATTGAAAACGGGAACTTTGACGATGGCCACCTTTTCTTTTGATGCATAAGCTTGGTATTTCGATATGCGCTAAGTACTTATTTATGCCTCTTCTTGCTTTGATGTGCCAAATCTGTTTATCGAGGAATACTTGTGTTTCAATATATTTATAAGCTTTCCAAATATTTATATTCTGAAAATTGTGATACATGAGGCAAGCAGGATTACTTCTGTGCGGGGCGCCATTGAGGCCCCTTCAGCGGGCAGGAAGCCCTTTGTGGCGCAAAAATGAACAACATTTTACGCTTTTACATTTAATAACTTTTCATGCTGAGTTTAATTCGCATAAGCTGGACTCAGCAAAGGCTGATAGGGGGCTTGGCCGGTAGCCTTCAACATGAATTTATATCCATGAAGCAGGCAACATTTTATGTTTAACTAATTAACAGGTTTTGGCAGTGGAGCATTTTCCTTACAAATGCTCGACTAATTTAAGCTGCTTTCTTTAGTATACTTGACTGATTATGTAATTTGATAATGTCGAACTAAAGTTGAAGTTAAAGCCACATTTTCATTTTAATACATAGCATTTCGGCTTTTGAAAGGTGAATTGCCTGACAACCGCCATAATGGAATTTTATGGCCAGCAGCTAGCCGACAGCATCAAAGCACCCACAACACACTTACTCAGTATAATAGTCCTCAGGGCTACGTGGCTGTGCTCACCTTGAGCTGACGAAATACTGTATCAAGTTAAATGAGTTAGCTTCTTATAAAGCAAGCGTTGTTGTGCAACACCTTTAACAATATCCTGCAGACAGCAAATGTGAAAGTGTGAAACACGGAGGCTAACACATGCGTAACTTGCCAGCAGCTGATGAGCACTCAACTGAGCTGATGACAATAAGATTTTCGCCCCTTATTTTGCAAATAACTACAGAAGTCAAAGGAAATACGGGTTATTTAAGGGTTACGCTTACATTTAACCAATTTCAGCCCTAACTGGCCTTAAGGCATGTCCCTGATTTGAAGTGAATCCCAGTTATGCGTTGCATGATCTGTGTACACAGGACAACATGTGCCGGAACAAAAGCAACAGAATCTACTTAGTGAATGTGGCTCTTCAGTTAAATTACGCTCAGACTTTAGTAACCACACACACATATACACACACACACACACACACACACACATATACAAATGCATGTCTGTGAGCTTAAGCTCGGGTACATACCGTAACAAAATGGAGTTTATGTGTTTTCATTAAAATTACAAGCCAAATTTTTAGAGTGAACCCGAGTAAACACACACATATAATATATATATACATATATATATATATATATACATATATATATATATATATATATATATATATACATATATATATATATATATATATACACTATATATATATATATATATATATATATATATATATATATACATATATATATATATATATATATATATATATATATATATATATATATATATATATATATATATATATATATATATATATATATATATATATATATATATATATATTTTTTTAAAGCATGTCCTGTAAAATAAGGAGTTTATATTGCTATTTCAGCATAGTCCAATATATTAAATACTTTGCATCGCAAGAAAGGCAATGGCTTGCCTCTAGGGTCCACTCTAGCTGCTTTGTTTGTGTGTGCAAAAAATTACCAAATTATATTAGCAGTCAGTGAAGTCAACAAACAAAAGCGTGAACAGTTTTTAATGGCCATCAGTGTCAACTCACCTGACGGCTGGCAAAATATTTATGAATTCACAGGTCTGCACCTAAAGCACAGCTCGAAGTTGCAATCAGGTTGAAGTGAAGTGCCAACGGGGGAATGTTGCAGTCCCTTCAATTATGCAAAATAAACTCGTCTACGTGTGAGCTGACAGCTGACCATAAGGCATGCCAGGCATCTCCTATTACAGCTTAGCAGTTGCATAAAGGATATCTCAAATAATATTTGCGTAGCAGCTTCCAATTGGTTCAGCTGCCAGCTGATGGTTAATATTGTTGATTTGAATGCTTGTTTGCTTTTCATTTCGAGTTGTGTAAGCTTCAAACTCGTTTTTGCTTTAATTTTCATTTTCTTTGCAATTGCAATCTGTGGCTACGAAAACTTTCGGCAAGTGTCAAATAATTTGTCCATTCAAACTTTTTTATGCGCAGCGAACAGCGAGGACAATAAAATGCATTGCGCTCCATAAATTTCGGTTGGCTTAGCCGAAAATTCGCCAAGCTTTTTCTAAATTGACAACACTTTGTCTGGCAGCCAGTCAAGAGATATAATAATAAAATGGAATCCGATATAATATATGATCAGCATGTACATGAGGAGCTGCTGCCAGGCGCCGAGGAGGAGGCGGAGTTTGGTAAGTGTTAAATCCAAGATTTTTCTCACAATACTTTTGTTTTGTTCGTTTTTTTTTTTTTTTTTTTTTTTTTTTGAAGCGACTTACTAATGGATATATGTTGAAGTTCGTGAGCTCTGCTCATTCATCATATAATGACAAGTTTATTTGTTTGTTTTTTTTTATTTGTTACTTTGCTAACATGGGTCTGATAATTTAGCTTTTGGCCTTTGCCGTTAGCTAGGAATTGTGCTATAAACATCACTTACAATTCCCTAAGCCTGCTCAAAACAGAATTAATTTCCATTATTGGAGTGATGATAAGCTCTTCTCTTACCATTGCCAATTGATGATTCAGATCTGAAGGACTCAATAATTAAATTTATGACTGCTGTTGACAAAGGGATAACTTGCTGCTGCTGACATTTTCCTTATATTTTTTCCTTCTCGCCTTTCGCATTGCTCATTTTCGTTTTCATTCTCATTTTCACTTTACGTTTTTCTTTTCAACTTGCCATAGAACGTCTATATGCGGCGCCCGCGGAAATTGTGGCCCTGCTATCCATCTTCTACGGGGGCATTAGCATTTTAGCCGTGATTGGCAACACGCTGGTTATTTGGGTGGTGGCAACCACTCGACAAATGCGCACCGTCACCAATATGTATATAGCGAATCTGGCGTTTGCGGATGTCATTATTGGACTATTCAGCATACCGTTTCAGGTGAGTTCAGCGCATGCAGTTTGCAAATTAATTTTACCCACATCGGCAAATATTTTTCGTTTATTCTAATTATGCAAATATTGACCGACAATGGCTACCTTTTAGACCAAACGCGTTGGCCAATTAGGCATTGCTGGCAAACATTTTCATTATGGCAATTGCAGTTTTAAATGTTGCGTGGAATTAATTAAACATTGCGTATACGCAATGTATGCGCATGCAGACATGCTAAATAAATTGAGTTTCGCTGATTTTCGACTGGCTGTTAACACTTTGTGCACATAAATCAGTTTAATGGCATTAGCCCAGTTTCCAGTTTCATTTTCGACTGCTGCTATTGCTGCTGTTGCTGCTATTGTTGCTGTTGCTGTTGCTGCTGCGTTAATATTCCCTTTATGACCCAACACAGCCACAAACATCGATTTCACTATAATCGAACATCAATTTAATTTCCGGCGCTTAAACACGACACTTCAACATTATTGAGATTAGAATTTTGACAGTTTCGCTCGAAACCAGCTGCTAGCCCACTTCCCCAAAAAAAAAACAACTTTGTATAATAGAATAAACAGTTTTGTATCCAGTCTTAATAGAATTAGCATTTCATGTCCAGACACAATTTGCTTGAAAATCATAAGCGAAACTCAATTTCCGGCCAATTATTTCGCAATTAAACTTATGTAAAGTAGTCGGAAGATAAAATTCTGTCGGCCATTGGGATCAAAGTCAAAGCCAAAGCTTGCATAAAATATTGTTCTGTTAAATATTGTTCAGTTTCGTCCCATTTCTAATTACATGCAAAAAGCTGTGAAAGTACCAAAAAGACAACTTGACAGATCTCACAATAGAAATTTTATCTCATTCTTCTTAGCTTCATCCAAATGTTTTCAATTAAGCTGACAGACACTTAATCTCTAGGATTCAAGAACACACACACACACACACATTACAGTATGTTTTTTTCTTACATGGTCAGTTAAATGGCAGCTGCTGTCGGCACAAATTGTCATTTGCTTACCAAACTGAAAGCCCTATATTATATAGATTTAATTGTTTGGGACAAGCCAGACAACAACACACAACAGCACAGAGAATATTAATCAGGACCTGAATTCACGCAGTTTAATTGTTTATTTTTGGACATGTTCTGCCAGTCGTGTAGCTCAAATGATATTTTCCAGTCTGCTGGCTGTTTTAATAAGCGCAATTGGCTTAACAATATTAAATATTTTATGTTTCTTTTTTTTTTTTTTGATTATTTCAGTTCCAGGCTGCGCTGCTTCAACGCTGGAATCTGCCGTATTTCATGTGCGGTTTCTGTCCTTTTGTGCAGGCACTCAGCGTAAACGTCTCCGTGTTTACCTTGACTGCAATTGCCATCGATCGCCATCGGGCTATAATTAATCCATTACGGTAAGCCAGAACATGATGACTTAAGAACAACTGCGTATTCATTTAAATATTGTATATACCCTGGTTTTATTGAAATTAGATAAAAGGGTTGCATGATATCTGTAAATAATTGATGAGAAAATGAAAATTTATGTGGAAATATTTTAGCTGAACGAATTTTATATGTACAAGCTAACAAGCCTTACAGACGACAGTCTTGATTTTAAATATATATTTTTTATTTATTATGTAGGCTTAATGTAAAGAAGCCAAGAATTCACGAACAAATGTCAAGAATTCACGAACAAACAAGAGAGTAACTCTTAGACTAACTTATATGCAAGCCCAGAGAAAGTTGAAATGCATTACTAATCTAGGGAACAATTGAGCTATTCAAGAATTTTTTATGAGAGTTTATTGTATTATTAAAGTGTGCATAAAAGAAATTGAGAGTCTTTCAGCAGCTCATCTGCATATTCAGGGACATCGCCCAGTCTGGCATGCCCTCACTAGAGCACTCTGACTTATCAAAAAATATGTTTCCCATTTGAGCAGCGCACGTCCCAGCAAGTTTATATCGAAATTCATAATTGGAGGCATTTGGCTGCTGGCGCTGGTCTTCGCAGCGCCATTTCCCATCGCGTTTCGTGTGGAGGAGATCACGGACCGTTTTCGTGGTATTTGAACATGTAATCTCTGAGCGAGCAACTTCTTTATTAAACTGTATATTATTTTGTTTGTGCAGAGAATGACGTCTACTTCAATTTGACTCGGCCATTTTGCATGAACAAAAACCTGTCAGACGAACAGTTGAAGGCCTATCGCTATGCTCTGGTCTTTGTGCAGTATCTGGTGCCATTTTGCGTGATTAGCTTCGTGTACATACAAATGGCAGTTCGACTTTGGGGCACACACGCGCCTGGCAATGCACAGGACTCGCGTGATATAACGCTGCTGAAGAACAAGAAGAAGGTCAGTTAGAGGAGACATAATTGAATTGTGCTGGATTGTGAATGTAACTTTATGCAATTTTATTACAGGTCATTAAAATGCTGATTATCGTTGTTGTCATCTTCGGCCTGTGCTGGCTGCCGCTGCAGCTCTATAATATCTTATATGTTACAATACCGGAAATCAATGACTATCATTTCATTAGCATCGTCTGGTTCTGCTGCGACTGGCTGGCCATGAGCAACAGCTGCTATAATCCCTTCATTTACGGCATCTACAATGTGAGTACTAAGTGCTTTTATTTTGGGTCACCGTAAGCCGATTCTCTTAGTCTGGCTGAATTAATGAAGTACAGTGAACACTATATATATATATATAAACTATGATAGCATTTAAAAAGCTTTTTAGCTGATGACATTTAGTCAAATTAAATTTTTAGTTGCCTTCCTTTAGTACTTCAATTTCTAAGACAACTTCAGCTTAAACGAATAATGTTGATTGCCTGTGAAATTAGAAAACAATGCTTGCTTCCACTATTATAATTGGCTCAATATACTTTCGTTTTGGAATGTGTAAGCTGTGCCCACGCAATTTAATTAATGAAAAGCTTCCTTGTTGCCAAGAACACAAGAAGACATAAAAAACACCTACGCATATTCCAGCAGATGCACAAATGTACCAAATATCTCAAATATAAGCAAATACTTTGCTTATTTAGTGAAGTGGGCTGGCGACGTGACTGAAAATCGATAGGGAAGACAGCCAGGCAAATGCGCCCAAAAAGTTTTTGTTGTACTTGTTTGTTGTTCACGTATGTGTGTGGCCCGTGAATGCTTTGGGGCAAAACTTTATAGACAAATTCCGATGAGGAAAGTGTCAAGGCGCTGAAGAGGAAACAAATCTTGTAAATTAGGCAACGAGCAGAGGTTAAAAAACTGCTTCATAAAAGCCAGCTGACACCACGAACAATCAAATCTGAGCGACATAATAATAAGTAATTTTATGATTGAGCCATGTTTTAGTATACAAATTTAAGTATTCTCGTCAACGGCAGACGGCAGGTAACAAAAATATAATTCATTTTGCATACTCGAAAAGGTAATTTGTAATTCATTTGGGAATGTAATTAAAAATTAGAGAGTTGCTAGTGAAAATTTGTTAACTTTTATATAAAATTTAATTTAAAAAATTTAATTTAATGCAATGTATGAACTAAACTTTTTAAAACATATAAAATATATCATAGGCTTTTATTTTATGAAAAATGCCAATGAAATAACTCCTTTTATTTCCTTTGTTGCAGGAGAAATTCAAGCGAGAATTTAACAAGCGTTTTGCGGCGTGCTTCTGTAAATTCAAGACCAGCCTGGAGCCGCATGAACGCACTTTTTCGATGCACACGCGTGCCAGCTCCATACGCTCCACCTATGCCACCTCGTCGATGCGCATACGCAGCAATTTCTTTGGCGTACGGAATGCTGGCGGCAATGGGAAGGGTGGCGTGAGTTTTGGCCGAAGTGCTTATCAGGCCAATTTCAATGGCAACGGTCATAGCAATACGAACGGCAGCGGCAGCGGCGGCGGCGGCGGCAGCAGCAACAGCAGCTACAACAACAATGGCCATCAAACTGTGGTGACATTTGCGGGCAACGAAATGACGATGGCCCCGTGGCGACGTAATCACTTCAAACCGCTGCATCCGAATGTGGTTGAGTGTGAGGATGATTTGGCGCTGATGGAGCTGCCATCCACCAGCGAGGAGTTGCCATCCAGCATTGGCGGCGGCGCAGCGGATGGCGCGGGCGTGCAGCTGGCGCTATTTAAGGCCGCATCCCGAGAAAGTTTTAGTTGCATTTGCGAACAGGAATTTGGCAGTCGAACAGAATGTGACGGAACCTGCATACTCAGTGAAGTATCCAGGGTACAGCAGCCAGCAATGGGCGTAGCGGCTGTGAGTGGCGGTGGCAGTGGCTCCGAGCCCGTAAGCGAATCCTTGTGGCAACCACTCTAAATACGCAGCGATGCGATGCGATGCGATGCGACGTATTTCTCTGTGATTTCGTAATAATGAATTGTGATTGCAAACTAAATGTTGTTGAATGCAAACTCTGAACGATGTGTGTGTGTGTGTGTGTGTGTAGAGTGGGATGTGTGTGCGGACTTTACTTAGCTGCAAGCCATGTACAGTATTATTATGTAAGACTATAGTCAACGCGTTGGCCATGAAATTTCGCAGAGATACAGAAACCGAAGAAGTGCTAAGACCTGAATTAAAAAATTGAAATAATCAATATGAAAGCCACAAATATATATGTATATATATATATATATATATACATATACATATGTATGTATGTATGTATGTACATATGTATGTATATATAAATAAATATAAATACGTTTATCTCAAAAAAATGTGTTGGAAGCTTTTAGAAATAACTGTTATTTCGACATGCTTGCAATTTACATTTCATTTGTTTTGTTTTTTTTTTTTTTTGCCCATCTAATTATTTGTAAGCGCATTAAGCAATTTACTCCAATTAACAGTCTCATGAAATCAATTAACTAGCGTTAAATGATAAATTATTGAATTAGTTTTTAAATAATATCAATACAAATATTTCTATGTATTTCTGTAATATGGATGTGCAAATTTTATGGCATGAAAAGGCTAATTAATGTAATTCTCTTATTGAAATATCAATAAATAATAACAAAAAAAAAAAAAAAAACAATGAATAAAAACATTTCGAGTCATTAAACAAATATTTCTTTCTATTCGGCCTGTCTATGGCCAGTTCAATTACCGCACAATTATTGAAATCACATCAATAAAATACTTTATTTAAATTTAATTAATTCAGTGAACCACAAATTTCCAAGCGATTGGAATTGCACAATCGTTAACAGGAAATTTTTAAATGTAATTCATAAATTTATGGCAAGTGGCAAAGCTTGGTGCTATAAGAAATGAAAACTTATTTCGTAAGTTATTTGGCTCAAGCTGAAAGCTTTGTGGTGAAGCTAAGACGCAAGCTTTACGTGAACATAGCGCATACGCAAACCGGAGCTGGGTGAGAGCGGAAAAGCTTAAGACGACATTGGCAGAGCTTTGCGCGCAAAGTAAACTCAAAAGCTTCGACTTCGACAGGGTGATTCAGGTCTTACTTAAGCATTTGCAAGAAAAAAAACTCCACTGCTCAACACAGATGTGCAGTTTGTGCAATCGTAATTATTAATGTTAATGATCAAAATCAAACTTATCATTATTTAATGATAAATATATTCATATAATAATGATAAGCACAATAATCGTCAACATAACTATCATTTACTTATCACTAGTCACATAATCTTATAAAAATAATTATTAAAACAGCTAAAATTCTTGTTTAAAATAATATAATAATTAGCGTTATTTGAATGAGAAATACCATAATGAATATTTAGACAATTGCCTTAATTCTAATGAGCAATAACATAATTAATATTTACATGGTAATTATTGACACATCATTATCATCTTTTTGAACAAATATTACAATTCTGCTTAATATTCTTAACTATTTAAATATTTACCACACACAAAAGAAGAGGAGGAGCACTGCACTACACGACTGATCAGCTCGAGGTCAGATCTGAGACTGAAGCAGCGCTGCAGCAGGCTTGCCCTTATATAGGGCGAAACTCCCGCTCAAACTCGGGCTCAACTGCCATTCAAGCTCGATCTCAACTGCTTAATATTATTAATATTATTAACTATTTAAATATTTACCAAACACACAGAAGAAGAAGAACAGGAGGAGCACTGCACTACACGACTGATCAGCTCGAGGTCAGATCTGAGACTGAAGCAGCGCTGCAGCAGGCTTGCCTTAATATAGGGCGAAACTCCCGCTCAAACTCGGGCTCAACTGCCATTCAAGCTCGATCTCAACTGCTTAATATTATTAATATTATTAACTATTTAAATATTTACCAAACACACAGAAGAAGAAGAGGAGGAGCACTGCACTGCACTACACGACTGATAAGCTCGAGGTCAGATCTGAGACTGAAGCAGCGCTGCAGCAGGCTTGCCTTAATATAGGGCGAAACTCCCGCTCAAACTCGGGCTCAACTGCCATTCAAGCTCGATCTCAACTGCTTAATATTATTAATATTATTAACTATTTAAATATTTACCAAACACACAGAAGAAGAAGAGGAGGAGCACTGCACTGCACTACACGACTGATCAGCTCGAGGTCAGATCTGAGACTGAAGCAGCGCTGCAGCAGGCTTGCCTTTATATAGGGCGAAACTCCCGCTCAAACTCGGGCTCAACTGCCATTCAAGCTCGATCTCAACTGCTTAATATTATTAATATTATTAACTATTTAAATATTTACCAAACACACAGAAGAAGAAGAGGAGGAGCACTGCACTGCACTACACGACTGATAAGCTCGAGGTCAGATCTGAGACTGAAGCAGCGCTGCAGCAGGCTTGCCTTAATATAGGGCGAAACTCCCGCTCAAACTCGGGCTCAACTGCCATTCAAGCTCGATCTCAACTGCTTAATATTATTAATATTATTAACTATTTAAATATTTACCAAACACACAGAAGAAGAAGAACAGGAGGAGCACTGCACTACACGACTGATCAGCTCGAGGTCAGATCTGAGACTGAAGCAGCGCTGCAGCAGGCTTGCCTTAATATAGGGCGAAACTCCCGCTCAAACTCGGGCTCAACTGCTTAATATTATTAACTATTTAAATATTTACCAAACACACAGAAGAAGAAGAACAGGAGGAGCACTGCACTACACGACTGATCAGCTCGAGGTCAGATCTGAGACTGAAGCAGCGCTGCAGCAGGCTTGCCTTAATATAGGGCGAAACTCCCGCTCAAACTCGGGCTCAACTGCCATTCAAGCTCGATCTAAACTGCTTAATATTATTAATATTATTAACTATTTAAATATTTACCAAACACACAGAAGAAGAAGAGGAGGAGCACTGCACTGCACTACACGACTGATCAGCTCGAGGTCAGATCTGAGACTGAAGCAGCGCTGCAGCAGGCTTGCCTTAATATAGGGCGAAACTCCCGCTCAAACTCGGGCTCAACTGCCATTCAAGCTCGATCTCAACTGCTTAATATTATTAATATTATTAACTATTTAAATATTTACCAAACACACAGAAGAAGAAGAACAGGAGGAGCACTGCACTACACGACTGATCAGCTCGAGGTCAGATCTGAGACTGAAGCAGCGCTGCAGCAGGCTTGCCTTTATATAGAGCGAAACTCCCGCTCAAACTCGGGCTCAACTGCCATTCAAGCTCGATCTCAACTGCTTCGAGCTCAAACCTAGCATCGAGTGCATTTTTGCATGCGATCATTGAGTGACAAATAAAAGTAATTTCTGCTGCTTCTAGTAAATAAAGTAGCTGATCTTCTTCTTCTCCTTCGTAATTAAAATATTTTTTTTTATTTAGTAATATTTTTTATTTTCAAATTAAATTTAGACCGTGTAATTCACATACAAAGGGGTTGCGTGTGCTATGATTAAACTACCCTAATCGCCAGGCAAACAAAACGGGATATTCTGGTTGACAAACACTAACAAACTATGACAGCAGCAACAACAGCAACAACAGCAACAACAGTAACAAGAAGAAGAAGAAGAACGGCAACAACAGTGGCACGCAATAGTTGGCATATGTGGTTCCAGTTCGTTTCTTTTTATGCCACATGCAACCAAACAACATATGGTGCACTCTAAGGCGCACACACACATAGACACACACACACACATAGAGAGAGTGTTAGATATACACTGTACAACACGCAATGGACTGACTGACTGACTGGACATGGACATGTATGTACATGCATGTGCCGGCCGTGGCAGCATTTAAGCTTACACTCTCGCTCTCAGACACACACACACACACACATACACACACATTCACACACTCACACGCGCACACTTGCACACACGCATGCAACGTTTATTTTCACATAGATGGACACTTGACTGCATGAGCGCAGTGAGCAGTGTCCTGGCACCAGGAAGAAGGCCGCATTGGCTGTTGATAATTGAATAATTAACAATGTTGAAAATGGCT
Source organism: Drosophila anceps (assembly GCA_035045945.1). Classification (NCBI taxonomy): domain Eukaryota; kingdom Metazoa; phylum Arthropoda; class Insecta; order Diptera; family Drosophilidae; genus Drosophila; species Drosophila anceps. The sequence goes on from JAWNON010000150.1 coordinate 2,312,856, forward strand.
GAAAGGGCGTCTAACGACAGCGGTGTGGGCTCGAAGGACGTACGGCTAAGTTACTTTAACTATCGCTGCTAATGTGTATGTGTGTGTGTCTACAGTGCAGGTCAGCAGGTCAACTGCAACCGCAATGTCAGCCCGAGACCTCAACAGCATTAAGTTGAATAACTCACACACACACACACACACACACACACACACACACACACACGCACACACACACACATACTCACACACACTCACACACACAGAAATAAGTATATATAAAATATAATTGGGTTTTGGTAAATAATTGACATTCGATGGGAAAATCTTTAAGTCGCAGCGACTGCCAGTTATTGATTGACATCAGCGTATATATCTATATATATCATATTTTGAACAATTAGAAATCGAAAGTAAACTTTTCAAAGTGTTTCTAGTCTTCAGGCCGAGTGGTTCAGTTTTGTTTTGAGTGCAGCACTGCAAAAAATGCGTGAGTCAGGTGTGAATAAAGGTGAGTAAGCCAGGTAGCTAGCCAGATGAGTGCTGAGTAAACTAATTTCATCAAATGAATCACATGCATGAAAAGTCTACGCCTCTCTTAACCAATTGCAGTGCCTCGCAAGGCTTTCTCATCGACTAGCTCCTCGCGTCGCAGCAGTGGCAGCAATACCGAATTCTGTGAGGCATCCACAACAATGAGCAGTGGCACCGACAGTGCCAGTGGCACAGCAAACATCGATGTGGATGCTGCAGCAGCTGCTGCTGATGCTGCTGGGGGCATTGATGGTCTGGCCACGCCCACAACAACACCAGTTACCGATTTCTATAGAGATGCGACGGTGCTCATTACGGGCGGCACGGGCTTTGTGGGCAAAGTGCTAACCGAGAAATTGTTGCGCGCCTTTGGTTTGCGTAAAATTTACATGCTGATACGCAGCAAGGACAACATGAGCGTACAGGAGCGCTTGCAGGGATTTTTCAATGAGTCGGTAAGTCAATAGCAAAACTGGGGGAAATGAGCTGCCGCTGTGCCGCTCTCTATTCCCCCTCTCTTAGCATCGGCGAACAATGCAAACTCAATAAAGCTGCTGCTGCAACTGCAACAACTGCTGCTGCTACTGCTGCTGTTCGATGCTATTGCAGATATTCAATATTATGCGCGCTGAGCGGCCGGAGCTGTTGGAGAAGGTGCATCCGATACGCGCTGATTACAGTGCCATCGACCTGGACATTGATGCCGCCGACCGTGCAATGCTCTCGTCTGAGGTCCAAGTGAGTATTGCCGTTGCCATTCCGATTGCACGTTGGAGAGCTTTGTTGCCTGTTTCTGTTGGCAATTCAATCAATAGACTTTTGTGTGAAAACTTTTGTGAGTGTGCGAGTGTATGTGTGTGTGTTGCCTATCTGTTTGGATATCTGTCCTGCTGTCCAACTGTCTGTTTGACTATCTATCTGTCTGTCTGTCCGTCTGTCTGTCTGTTTGTCTGTCTATCTGTCCATCTGTCTATCTGTCCGTTTGTCGGTTTGTACATTACGTTACGTTGCACTGGCTGCCAAAGGCAGGCGCCATGTTTACGACAACAGCATGCAGTCAGTTTATTTCCTTTTTATGATTTTTCTCCGCACAACAAACACACTCAGTGAAGACAAGGCACGAAAATATATATGTATATAGATATATATATATTTTTTCTACTTTTCAACAAAAATTGAAACTCGGCACGTCGTACTATGAAAATGTGTGTGCCCGCTGGTTTTGCTAGTCCTGCGGCTCCTGCTGCCGGTTATAAAAAACAATATATAAATAAATGAAAATTCCAGTGCATGCTTCAAGTGTTTGGCGTGCGCGAGCCATTGTCCTGCCAGTCGCATCCGTTCGGCGTTTCTATTTATTTTATTTTCCTTTCTGTTCGCTTTTTTGTTGTTGTTTTTTTCTTTTTTTTTTTTGTTTGCAAAACATTTTGCATACAACTCACTCACACTCGCATGTGGCGTCGTAGTCGGCAGCATTCGTAGCGTTTAGTCCTGGCACTGTTTTAAAACTAAAATTGCTTTGTTGTCGATGTTCAATGCAGCAGTTGCATGTGTAGCCATGTCCTGTGTCCCGTGTCCCATGTCCCATGTCCCGTGTCCTGTGTCCCGTGCTGACTTTGAGGTTATCAGTGAATGCAGCGAACAGTATGAGCCCAAAAAACCAACTGCATGCTGCAAAGCGCTTCTGTTTTGCATGCATCTCTCGTGCATATTGCATGCGCTCCCTGTTGTTCAGTTGCTCAGCTCTTGTTGCTATTGCTAGCATTTCTCAATTTTAATATGCATTACTTGTGTTTTTTTTTTTGTTTCTTCTTGTTTGCTGCCTAGATTGTCTTCAATGTTGTCGCCTCGGTGAAATTCAATGAGAAACTAAGCGATGCTATTGACATTAATGTCCTGGGCACCAAGAAGATACTCGATTTGGCTATGCAAATGAAGCAGTTGAAGGTAAGTAAGTATCAAAGCTTGAGTTTAGACTTGTTAGAGTATACAAGACAACTTTCAAATTCTTAAGGGAAAATACAGTGCTATAGAGAGTGTACTAATATATAAGAGACTATGTCAAATTTTGTTCTGCTATCGAGAAGAACATCATGTTTTCATACAGCAGCTTAACTGCTTACCTATGACAACTTTAGCAGATATATGATAGCCAGTATGGCTGCCTTTGTTCAAGAAACTATTTTTGGATAGAGCTGCAACTGGCGACTTATTCCCTTTGATCTAGCATCAATGCTTGCATGCTCTTACAACTTCATTTGTGCACCGCACCCTTTCTAGAGGCGTAATGTTGTCTTTCCTTGCCGCAGTATCTGCAAATGTGATGGTAGGTGAATTGGTGTAGCTTCTTGTGTAGATTTTTCAGCTAAAGCGAGCTTCATACTTTTTAAATTCATTGCAGCCATGCCAATTGGCAGTACGTGTCAGCTAGCTAAGGCAGTCCCATCCAAGATTCTGTAATTTATACTGTCCATACGACAAAGTTGCCACACCAAACTACCTACCAAATGCCCATGCAAAGTTGTACATAGCCTTTGTGACAATTTTTTAATACTATAAGCGTGAGACACTTAAAAACTCCAATTAATATGAATATACGAGCGTATGGATTGAAACGTGTTCGTTTTAAAAATCTATTTGTTAATGCCTGAGTTGCATTTGGCAGTTAATCCGTTCACAGTATTTACAAATTGCGGTTGTCATGGATTCCTTTTTGGATTTTTTTCGTTCGACGTAAAATTAATTCAAATATTCGCATATCGCATTTAAGTAACCGACATGCATATTTCGCATGTCTGCTCGTGAAATATTTGTGTATGCATTTTAATATTTACAGCTGAGCCCGAGAGCGGGGCGGGCAAGTGTGTGTGTGTGTGTGTGTGTGTGTGTGTGTGTGTGTGTGTGTGTGTGTGTGTGTGTGTGTATGTTTATTTTTTTATTATATACTACTTTTTATGTTGTTGTATATTTTTACGGCTGCGGCGTGCAAACAATTTCAACACAATTCAATCAACATTCGACATGCTGCCACAAACTGGCCGCCCGCTGCCATCAATACCACCCGACGCGCCGCTCGGCTCACCCTGCAGTCATTTGTGCACATTTCAACACTGTACTGCAACTGCAATCGCAAATTTATCAAGGAACAAGTGTACGAGAACGAAATTGGCTACGAAAAAATCATGCAGGTAAGCAGCTGAGAGGCAGGCAGACCAACACCTCGCACCATGCCTCACCACTCGAGCGCACAAACAGCACTCATGAATATTATTATTATTTTATGTGCATACGCAATGGGCGGCTGTTGGCCGATCTGATTGGCTTAACAATTTATTTAAATTAAAAATGTTCCATTGGAATTGATGCTGCTGCTGGTCTCGCTTCACAGATCTATCGCACCTTCGACGATGAAACGCTGGAGAAGCTACGTCATTGCCTAATTGGCAAAATGCCAAATACCTATACCATGACCAAGAAGTGCGCCGAGAACTTGGTCAATCATCGCGCCTTTCATATGCCCGCGGGCATCTTTCGTCCGCCCATCGGTAAGAAAATTGTAGCTTAATGCCAGCCAGCTACTCTGTGGCTCGTTTTGTGGTTTTAAAGTTGACTTCACAAACTAATTGTCAGATAATTAGCCCGAAATACTCCTGGGCATGCACAAGAAACTTGTTAGATTGCATACACACACACACACACACACACACACTGCTGTTAGTTGAGCCCCCAAGGATATGCAGCTACAGTAAAAAAAGGAATATTTAAAATTTTGTGAAAAATAGCAAACAACGTTGCATTTGCCAGGCAAGTCGAAGAGTGTGCCATGGTTTAGCAGATAAATGCATGTGGAAAAAGTTTTTTTCGTTTTATTTCTCTTCATTTTTGCAAACGGCAACGAAACGCAGCGTAACGTAACGAACGAAACGTAACGGAAACAAAGCCCAACTAAAAAAGTCAGAGCATGCCTGACTTGCCCACGACTCCGAAAAAGCCCCCACGACTTCATCTAGAGCAGCAGCAGCAGCAGCAGCAGCAGCAGTAGTAGTAGCATTCGTAGCAGCAGCAGCTTCTAGCTGCAGCTCGGTAACAAAGCGCAAACAAATTTTCATTTATTTTAACACAAAAATGCCAAAGCATCCTTCCAGCATCCTAAGCTGCCCCCAACAACAACGATGAAAAAAAAAACGAGGTTCAAGTGCAAAACTTGCAATTGGGAGTCAGGCATATCAGCTAGCAGTTGGCATAGACATAGGGGCTAAGGGGAGGGGAGCATTTAGTTTGTATGTGTTTTTTTTTTTTGTTTTTGGTTTTCTCTATTCATTTCAGCTGTGCTGTGCTGGGCTAAAGGGACCATTATCGCTTTTGGCGTTGTCCAAAATCAACAACGGTCTTCGGTCTCGGGTCGAACAAAGCAGCCATTAATTCTTATTTATTTGCAGTAATGTCAACGTACAAGGATCCATTTCCCGGCTGGACTGATAATTTGTACGGGCCATCAGGTTTATGCACTTGGTCAGCCCGGGGACTCGTACGTTGCATTTACGGCACAGCCAACTGCAAGGCAAATATGGTGCCCGCCGATTATGTGGTGAATGCAATGATAGCAACCGCCTGGGACATTGCCCGAAGGTTAGTGGTGGATTGCCAATGGAGCTTTACCTTAAATATGCGTATAAAGAGATTAAAGATGAACAAGTTAAAAAGAAATATTCAAGAGCTGCACGCAATTCATGAAGTGTCTTTCAGCTTGGCTCAATTTGTCTCACATCTTGCAGCCTTTGGCTTAAGTTTTGACTCATCATTCTTATACATTCTGTTAACTAATACCAGGTTCGAGCAACGCGAAAGTCAACTGGATGGCAAGTCAGAGCTGCCTGTTTACAACTATGTATCGGACGTAAATAATATTACCTGGGGCCAATACATGCAGCTGTCGCGTCGTGGCTTTCACGAGCCATTCGACAAGTCGCTTTGGTGAGTCTGCCAACTGCTTAAGCACACACTCAAACACACACAGTTGTACTGTTGCTATAAATATTCTTTGTTAAATTTCTACGTTATCCGCACGAACCGCTGCCATATTGCATGCATGTCTAATCCAAATGCTTAAATATGGCTCAATTTCTCTGTGGCGAGCGTTTTTTTTTTTTGTTAAATTTATCTACACTCTGCTAATACCTTGAAACAATGAAACACATGCCAAACTCGAACTACAACAAAAAAAAAAAACTGCTGCATGCGACGCGTCGGCTAACAAAATCTCACCGAAAACGGAAAAATGGAAAAACGAAACTAAACCAAAACCAAAAAACCCAACCAAATCGAATGGCCAACGACTGGCAACATGGACATCGAACCCGTTGGACCACATTATTGTCACAGGTGCTTCTCGTACGTTATAATACCATCGAAGCCTCTGCATTGTGCAATTGCATTTTTCTTGCACAATATCCCAGCTTATATTTTAGATTTAATTGCCATGGCCACCGGACAAAAGCGCATGTAAGTACACATGCACACACACACAACCCACACTTATACAGTCAGCCAGCTACACATACAATGAGTCTGTGTTTGCGCCCTAAGTTAGTGTCTGCTATTGTGGATTTTAGGTGCGCTACATTGAGCGCATTTTAAGCGCAACATTGAAAGGCAATTGAGAGCAGCTGCGCGCTCTCTCGTTCGCTGTGGGCATATCAGCTAGGCCAAACAGACTGGCATACTAAAAAACTAATTAGATTTGCTAGAGTATTGCTACATGGTGCAACGGTTGCTATGCTTTATATTATACAAATTTCAATTAGAGCGCATTAACAGCGAACAACTGCATTCGAGCATTATTCATCAGGGCTGGGGTGTGGCTGGTTGGCTCAATTACTGGAGTTCATCAATACTAATTCTTATACGCACTCTTAGCTATGTGAAGGCTTATCAGAAAATCTCGCGCATCATCAATATGATGGCTTGGTTCGGTCTCAAGGAGTGGAAGTTTGCGCATCGCAACATTGACGAATTGAATGAGCGGCTGCCCGTCGGGGAGCGTGAGAAGCTGCAGTTCAACATTGCGACGATTAATTGGAGCGAATATTTTCGTTCGTATCTGAGCGGCATCAGGCGCTACTTCTTTAAGGATAACGCTAACGATAATAAATTACAGCAGCGCAAAACTATTTATCGCAGGTGAGCCAACTCGAGACATAAAGAGAGAGACAGTGGGAGAGCGGGAGAGAGAGAGCGAGCGAGAGAGAGAGCACGTCAGCTCACTAAGTACTTTTTAATTACACTTTGTTTGCTCTCTTACAGAATGCTGGTGCTGCACACGCTGCTGAAGACGACATTTGGTCTTTCATTAATTATGTGCATTCTGCGCTTTTATCTCACAATTTTCAAAATTATGCCAAGGATTGCGCTGTAGGTATGTGCGCGCACAGCCGTCATTATAAATTGTAATTCAAGCGCATAACGTTTTAATAAACTCAATGGCAAGCGATTTCTTAAAAGACATTTCAACTTTGTCTAGCATTACTCATACGCAACGTGGCCGCAACATGAAGAAGAAGCAGAAGTTGGCTCACAACTTCGGTTAGCTGCTTCTGCTTTTCTTTTCACTCCGCACTCGCTTGACATGTGTTGATGTTGTTTTTGCTGCCACTGAGTTGACTGAGCGGTGTGTAACCGAAGGTGGCTCGACAGAGCAAGCGGGCGGGCGGGCGTACGTTCGGTGGGGGGGGGCCCCCCGTTCAGTACAGGTAAGAAAAAAGTTGGCTGCTTGTGAACTTTGTATTTTTATATTTTGTCATGCTCTGCTGAAATATGATGCAATTTTTGCTGCGATAAAGTTGCCAGGACTAAAACGTCATAACACACACTCACAGCAGATTGTAAGTGTTGACTTTGAGAGAGAGAGAGAGAGGGTGTTGGCAAATATATATATATACATATGTATATATATATGTATGCAGGGATTGCAGTTGGCTAAAGTTTTGCAGCTGCGCTACAGGCAAATCGTGGGGGCGTATGGAAAAGATATTGAGAGATATTGTTCGAGATTATCATATTATCAAGGAAGATGAAACGCAGGTGAAGTTCATAACGCAAGTATAATATTGTTTGATGGTAACAGAATGAGTAAGTTTGATCTGGCTCAAAATAGAGCTGGAGGGAAGTCTATTAGTGTGATCACAAATCTCTTAGCTTAAAATAGAGCTAAGCTGAAGAACATATGAAGGACGGTAATCGTATGAGTTTTCTTCTATTAGTCAGTTGAATTCATATTATAAGCTCCTTCGTCGAGCATCATTAAACTGTTGAACTTAAAAGCTTCTCTGTTTTATGCGTAGAGCATCAGCAGTTCAAAGTGTCGCGTAAATTTTCAAGCAGCCTTGCTTAAGAAAAATGGCCAAGAAGTGAACGTAAACAACATGACAAACAAACAAACACACACACACACACACACACTCATATATACACGCTCACTCACACTCATACAGTCTACGCTACATAGCATTACATATATAATTTTAGTTAAAAGTTTTATTTTTTCGCATATTTCATATGCTTGTTTCATACTTTCTTTTTTTTTTCTTTCAACAACTTTTTGCGCTGAACATTTGCTTGTTTCATATTTCATGGCAGCGCAGACAGACGGCGACGACGGCGACGAGTGGCGACGAGTGGCGACTGCGCTGCCCCGAAAGAGATAGCAATAAAATGCAAGAGGCAAGGCTGAGCGCAGACATCCAGCAGCCGAGGTCGGGGAGGGGGCGCGTGAACGAACAGCCCACACTCTGTGCGCATTCATTATTGTGTAATATTTTTACATTATTTTATTATAAATCAACAAAATGCACTCAACGCTGCTGAAAAGTTGCAACAGCAGCAACGTCGACGCCGCAGCTGCAGCTGCAACTGCCACTGCTGCCTCCGCTTGCTCCGGTGGCTCGGCTGCCTCTGCTGCTGTCGTTGACAGCAGAAACACATTAAACGTCATAAAATGCACAAGCAGCGGAAAACTGGCGTCAGCAGCGACGTCGACGTAGACAGCGGCGTCGGCGTCGGCGTCGCCCTTTTGCTTTTATAATTTATTTTTACTTGAATTAATGTGCATACTTTTTTGCACTTGGCTGCACAGTTGGCCCGTTACCTGATAGCAGCCAACCCCGCTTCACCTACCACTTTGACTGGGTGTATGTGTGTGTGTGTGTTTGATAGGCAAAGTGGCCAAAAATTGCGTTGACGTTGGCATAAAATACTTACAGAACTTATCATAAGTGCATGGCAAGGCCCAAACATGTGAGCCAAGTCAGCTGAATGTGGCTTATACGGCATACACTTTAATTTATCTGTCTAGATGCAGAAGTTTCACCTTGTTGAACCTGATTCAACTAATCAACATAATTATGCCTGGTGTGGCCTGTCGTGGCCTGGGTTGGCCCTCTTAGCTGGCATTCACAGCTTCATCAAAATGCAGTCAAGCTCCTCCCGCATGACCCAGCATAAAAGTCAATGGCTTCTTGTGGTTGAGGCATCTTCTGCTACTGATGCCGCATGCTGCCCGCTAAAAATGGACGTGGCATGCAACTTCATCAGCTGGCAGTTGTAAATGCAAATGCAAATGCAGTCGCCATCAGCTGTGCAAGCGCATCGGGCGGTGATAATCAAGTCATGAACTGAGTGCATCGTTGCCCCGGGACTTCGCGCCCTGCACTTGCTGCTGCATGGAACGTGCGTGTAATTGGCCGCTCATGTGCAGCGAGCTGGTCGCGCACAATGCCAACTGAAGTTGGCATTTGGCATTTTCGGGTAGACAGTAGAGAGCGGTGAAGGAGACGAGCGGCAGTTGCCAAGTAAAAGAAAGAAAGTCAAAAAAATTCGATTTGCTGTGAACGTGCAATGCGGCGTATGAGCAATATTTGTAGCTCGCATTGGCCAGGCAGTGTGCGCCATAGAAAGAAGCCAGCTGAATAAATCCAATAAAAATACATAAGAAAGCAGAAGGCTCTGCTCTGCCCTGCTCCCGAAAGGCATAAATCAAAATTTTCTGGTGACCAAAACTGCAAACATGGAAAATATTCCAATGCCACTGAGTTTGTGAGTGTGTGTGCTTGTGTGTGTGCGGACTTTTAATTTAAAACAACATGCTGTACGTATCGGAAAAGCAACGCCAGAACCGGCACCTGTGCCAGGTACCAGCCAAATGTAAAGAGAATGCAGGAGCTGGTGAGGTGAGAGGGCAACAGCAAAATGCCTTAAAAGGCCATTAGTTGTTTGTCTAGGGCCTCCTAATGTGCTCTTGTCAAAGTCCACACATGTGAAACTGGCCGGGTGTCTATCTGTATCTGTATGTGTGTGTGTGTGTGTGTGTGAAGCTCACCTGTCTGTGCTTGCAAAAACGTACCAGCAATAAAGAAGATTTGTGTTCCCGTCGCATTTTGTGGATACTTTCTTTCATTCCTCTTTCCTCTTTTTTTTTCTTTTTGCAAATTCTGCAGAAAATCTCAGCCTGGCAGACCGTCGGAGAGAGTCAAATCAGCTTTGGTTTAGGCTAATGACCACAGAATGGCTGCTGCTAACCCACAAGCTACTGCAGTCACACTCACACACACACACAGAGATACTCAGAGAGGTCAACTTCAATGTCCTTTTCATTGTCTGCCCCTTCTGCCTAATATATAAAGCAAGGGGACTTACTTGAACATGTTTTGTTGGAAAAAAGGCTGCTCCTGCTCCAGCTCCAGCTTCTGCTGCTGCTGCTGCTGTTGCTGCCAACAGTATGGAAATTTAAGATAGGTAAGGTCGAGCCATATGAGCGATGACAGTGTCATCGAGGTGCTGACTAGGCTCTTCGGACAGATTGCAAAATGAAATGAATGATTGGTTCGTTGAACGCATAATAAACAATGAAGTGACACTGGAAGATGCATAACTCGTACCGACCGAAGAGCATTTCATTTCAATGGCAAAGTGTAGTGCTTACATGGGTTGCTCGAATCTTGCTTTATGCTGCTGAGGCGGATAACTAAGCAATTAACTTATGCATTGTAAGTTAAGGTCAGACAAGCAAAGGAACAAGAGGAGCAAAGGACTATGGAGTGAAGCTTAGGATGGTATGGCCTCAATTTGGCTGCTGTTTATATAGCCTATCTGTGCAATTCCTATGAATTCAAGTGAAGAAGAAGCAGAGCAGAAGCAGCTGCAATTTAAGTTTGCTTTATCTAATAATGCAGCCAACTCTACATTCACTTTCTCTCCTCCTTTTCATAACTTCATTAGCAAATTCAAATTCCCTTTAATTCTTGCAGCAATTGAAACAACTATTTATTAGCCACAGAAAGTTAATTTAATGAAGTTGCCGTTGAATTAATTAAATTGAATTTCCCGCAATAGCTGCAACATGTGGCACCAAAGCCTTGGGCGTGGGCGTCCCATGCATCAGACTTTAAACTTTCCATCTGCACTCTACTCCGCTCCACAATCGATTTCGACTACACATCAGCGATATCATCGGCGCTTTCAATGGCAAGTCGGTTGGCTGGTTGGCTGCTTGGCTGGCTGGCCGCATGCCCATTAAATTTGGTGGCTCAACTTCCGAACGGTTTCTCCCCAAAGATTACCGCAAATGCACAATGGTAAAATAATCATAATTGCATATAAAATGTTAATGGGCAATGGACCAGGACGCCAACCAACGGGCGCGCATACATGCAGATATATATGTATATATATATATATATATGCATATATATAAAGCTCTGCTTGGGGCTGGCGGCGTACGGAGGGTGGAGAGCGCTCTAAAAACTTTTTAATACACCAAAGGACACATTTGGGCCTCAGCCGAGTGAGCGGCCCAGCTGTGTAGACCCAACTGTATTCAATGTCTGTGTGTGTGTGTGTGTGTGTGTTTGTGTGTGCCACAAATGCAAAAACAATTACGAAAACTTTGTTGGCAACGCGCCACCCCACGGCATAAACAAAAACAACAACAATAACAACAACAACAGCAGCAACAGCAAGAAAAACAAGGCAAAAAGTCAAAACCAAATGTGGAAAATTTTTGAGAGCCAACTTTCTTGCCGGCCACTGTTGCTTGTTGCTGCTATTTTTTTTATTGGTTATTGCCGTCGTTTTTGCTTTCATGTTTTCATTGCCATGTTAAGAGCCGCACAAAAAGCAAAACAAATCGCGTGGGCGTGGCAACAGCAACAGCAGCAGCAACAGCAGCAGCAACAGGAAGAGGAACAGCAAGCGGCTAGCAACAAGGCGAAACACTTAAATTTACATAATTTCCGGTCGACGTCACTGATGTAATGCCACGCTTCATCTGCACCAAAAGCAGCAGCAGCAGCAGCAGTAGCAGCAGCAGCAGCAGCAGTAGCAGCAGCAGCAGCAGCCCAGGATCCTGCATAGAAGCAAGGCTCGAGTCGAGTCGTGCGTGGACTGTGGATCAGCTGGGGAAATGGAGGCGCCTCTCTACTTTTTTTTTTTTGTTTTTCTTGTTTTTTTTTAGGGAAAATGGACAGCGGCCAACTTTTAGCTTTTGAACTCGCGCGTAGCTTTGGCCATATTTTAGCTGCAGCTATTTTAGTTGAATTTTGCACAGCTGGCAGAGTTGTTGTTTTTTCCGCTGGGCATGCCCCACTCACCTCTCTCTCTCTCTCTCTCTCTCTCTCTCTCTGCTTCTGTCTCTCGGTGTGTGTGTTTACACTGGGGTGCTGTTACTTGTTGTGGCAACTTTATAGACGCTTAGCAATTATGGCAATTGGAATTTTTATTGCCATAAAGCTGGCCACATGCATGTTACATACATGTTTAAACAGAGTTACACATTGATATATATATATATATAGTTATATATATTGATATATATCGGATTGGCCCTCATAGAAATGATGAAGGTATTTTTCATTCTATTTCCATTCTACATTATTCCTCTTATTTGCAGTTAATTAATTCTTTTAGCCGTTAAGAAGATGGCACAGTTATTGAGCTCTGACAATTATTTGCCTGGCACAAAGAGCGGAAGTAAGCGAAAATGAAATTTGATTGAATTTAATTAAAAATGTGTCGCTCTCTGGCTATAGGACATAATCATAATTATAATCATCTGAATCGCTCGCTCTCTCTCTCCCTATCTCTTGCTTCTTCTGCTTGTTCGTGTCAAGTAAATGCAATTAAATTTGCCAGCTTATTCATTTCACAAATCGAATTGAAATTACTCAGCAAACACTGATAGTTGAGTTGACAATGAATTGAAATTATATATGTGTTAGCTGGAGTTAACTATATATCATCTATCTGTATACATATATATGTATCTATATCTATATCTGTAATATATATGTTGTAAGCTTGGCTTAAGGCCTGTTTGATTATGAACATTATGAACTTTGCTTAAATTCTGCTCAGTAAACTATCCAGCTGCAATATTATAACTTCTAAGCCAAGAATTACTTCGACGAATATATAATAAGCTGCTAAACTTTCCAATACTTGGCTATCCTTATTAAAGCTAAGCGTAGAATGCTTGACTCAATCTTTGCTTTCACTTTCTCTCTGGCTGCTCGCAGTCTTATCCTAGATCTTTGCTCTGCTCAGCGAATTGAGCCGAAGAACTCTTCACTCAACACGCTCTCAGCTCCTGTAGAGCACTTCATGTTGAGCTGGAGCTAATGACAATTAGCATTTTTTTTTCTTCTTTTAAATAGAGCGCAATTAAAGAGCAGGTTTAAGTGAGATTTATAAGCAACCCCAATGAGAGCTGACGCAGCCGCCAGAGGGCGTTGCGCCGGCATGGCCGCCGCCAGGGGGCGCTGCGTCTTAAGTCTTACGCACACAGTTGGCCTTATTATTACATTGTTTATGAGTTCTGCTGCTGCTGCTGCTGTGGCTGCCGTTCTCAATTTATTGTTTGTTATTGTTGTTGGCTGTGGCTTGTTGCTGTTGTTATTTTTGTTGTTGTTGGCTTGTTTTACAAGCGCGTCTCGGCATGTTTTACTCATGTTTCTGGCTCTCAGCTTTTGCCATTTCTGCTGTTGGTCTTGGCCGTCTTGGCCGCAGTGCCTCAAGCCCAACACAAAGTCATATTTTCTTATTATCTGTAGGTGAGGCGAGCAGGCGCGGGAGTTTGAGGGGTGCATGGCCAGTTTTGCGGCTGGCCACACAAAAAGCAGCAGCACAACAAAAAAAAAAAAAATAGGATGAGAAATATTAATAGCCTCCTCCATTTGCTGCTAAGTGGCGCAAATTGTGTGTTTGTTTATATCATTTTGTGGTCGAGCGGTCTTTAAGCATTTTTCGTTTTTTTTTTCTTCTGTTTTTGTTTTCATTTTCGGTTCCGGTTTTAAAGCTCCACACGCACACGAAAATGTTTCTACTTTAAAACGTTGTTGCTTACTTTTTAGCGGTGTTGCCTGTTGAAATGTTTACAGCTGTGGGTGGTTGGGCGAGTGGTTGGTTGGGGAATGCGCTGAGGCGTGTGCAGTTTATGGAGCGCGTTGAACCGCGAACTGTTGTTAATGGCACTTGATCTCATCGCCTGCCACAGCAAGGTATGTACCCTGACATAGAAGAAGCAACGCATGGAGGTACTTAGACGTTTGCTCAGAATTTGATAGAAGAAGATGTGCAGTAAAAACTAATATAACAATAAGAATATGTGCTCCAGGTGTATAATATAATATATAAATGCCTCAGTGTGACAATAAAGTTTACTAGGTCTCTTAAAGTTCTCTTATGCATCCTAAGAGCATTGCATTGAAGAGCCATTCGCCACTTACTGACTGCAGTTGAATTTGAAGCAAAGTGTAGCCAAGTGAGCATTAATTAAACTATCTTCAATTTACTTTCTATTCCTACAGATAATCAAATCATTCTGCCTTCCAAATGCCCTCGATTTACTAACGAATTCCTCTTTGTGCGCTCTTAAATGAATTGCATTATATGAGATTTTAAAGCAAGCTGCAGCGCGTCCTTCGCTGCAACATGGATATCTGGTCAATCCCTGCCCATTCATCTACACACCTTTGTACGCAATTTTCATCTCTTGTTGCATTAATTACCACACATATAGACACACACACACACACACACACACATACACACTTGCACACACACTTGAAAAACAGCTGAGCAAAAAATCTGTGGCATCGCTAAATTGCACTTCAAAAGCTCGTCAAACGAGGACGAAGCCGGAACGGGGCTAGGTGCAGGTGCAGAGCTGCTGTAAAGTGTTTGCACGTGAGTTTGTTGGCGGCAACGTGCGCTGATTGAGTGCTCCTCGTACTCATGCACGGGCGAGAAAGGATAAATGAAGGACGACGCTTAGATATGATGTCGAAAAAGAGAGCAACGAGCTGAATGCTTTCGACTTGTTGTTCGCTTTTTATATTCAATCCCCCAGCTTATACCGCTGCCCCACTCCCCCTGCACTCTTCTGCTCGTTTGGCTCTTTGGAGTGTTGTTCAACCGCTTTGGCAAATATTTGATTTTAATTTTTCCAATTAATTGGTTTTCCATCAAAATTTAACAACGCATCCAACTGCACCTGCAGGCAACTCCCTTCCGTTTTTTACATGCAACAAAATTTTGCCAGATTTAAAAATTTCGTTAGATAAAAACACACAAAAACAAAAACAAAACAAAAGCAAAACAGAAAAAAAAGGAAAAGGGAAAAAAGTAAATGAAAATCAGGAAAAGTCAACAGGCACAAACTGTTTAGCCGCCGGCCGCAGTTTGTCGTTGCATGTGGGCGTGGCATGTGGGCGGCCGCAATGTCAACTACAAGAAAATTGTCACTAATGAGTGGTAAAAAGGCCGAGTCCACTAACCAAAGCTCTGTTTGCATAGGCCCAGGCGCAGCGTGTAAGGGTATACGTATAGTTTGGCCATGGGCTCACAACGCTGCCATAAAGAAACTTTAGCTGGTCAGGATCGAGCGGGCAGCGGGAAAAGTGGGCGAGGCCGTTACTTTAGCTTTCGCTGTGCATAGTCAATATTGGCAAATGTGTCAGCTGCAGCGGTCTGACTGAAGCTGCGGCTTACGAGCAGTAGCAGCAGCAGCAGCAGCAGCAGCAGCAGGGAAAAGCCAAGCGAAAGGGATAATGAAAAACCACAACAAAAGCACCAAAAGTTCCACACAACATAGTGAAACGGAAAAGCGGAAAAGTGGAAAAGTATGGAGCAACAGTACGGCAGCAGCAGCCAGGACCATCCAGGACATGCACTGGCCACAGAGAGCGCGACATTTATGTAAATGCAAATTATGTTGCGAGCACAAAACAAAAGCTCGAATGCACTGACTAAAAGTCAGTGACGGACAAGCAGATACCCTGTACAAGCAGTGAAGCATATGCTCTGAAGAGCCAAGAGTAACAGTCAAATAAGTGTGTAGAAGTCATATTTGAAGTTAAGTTAAGTATATATACTCTTTATGCTTAGAGCACTGGGTTCGCTATGATATATTCTAAAAATAAGTTTTGGCTGCTTAGACTAATGAAATGGCGTGCTTAAATATAGCTTTACTCAAAATAAACGCCATAATACCCTGTAAATTGCCTGTATAGGGTATTAAAAGGTCAGCAACTGTAGCTTACTGGCGTGAACTTTTGTGTTTTGTGTGTTAATGAGATAAGCATGCAAATGTGCTAATAGAATGCGAACTTGCTCTGGCCAGGAGCAGGACCCCAGACTAGCTAAGGAAGTCAATTAACACAGGCAGATGAAGTCGCGAATCGCGAGTCGTGAGTCGCAAGTCGGCAGTCATGAGTCTCGTGTATGGGGCCTGCAGCTTGGAGTTCGGCTTAGCTGCCGTTCATCATCGTTTATCTTAATAAACCGCGCCACTCAGTCCGACATTAAACCGAAAAGCAGCAGCCAAAAGCCCTCTGTGAAATTGCTTAATTTGCAGTTGCTAGGCAACTGAATGGGCATGGCCAAAGGATGGAAAGAATGGAAAGGTGGGCACAAGGCGGGCAGGTGGCGTGGATGGGCGTGAAATCAGAGCCTGACAAAGCGAATCGTAACGTGTATGCTTAACGTTAACGTCGCGTATGCTGCATTTACGTTGAAGGTGAAGTCGGTGGCGGCACACGTAAAAATGTTGATAAAACGCACAAAGCCCGTTGATGATTTCAATTTATATATCCAAGTGGAGCTCATCTTCAGCTGTGCACACGTTACGTTGAAGAAGGCACCAGAGTCGGCGGCGACTGCTCAGCCATCCATCCTCACTCAGTCATCTGCAGCTGAATTTGCTGAAGCATCTCACGTGCAACATAATTTTTCCAAGCGACTTGCCGACGAAACGCGTTTACATGAATGCCCCACTGTACCTCTTAGTGTGCGTGTGTGTGCATGTGTGTGTGACTGCTGCGCTTTATGCTGGAGGATGTGTGGCATTATGAGCGTGAAGTAGACTAAATAAATTACATTTAAGCGCAAAGGTGTTACGCATTGCATGCCCGCCCGCCATACCTCTAATGGGCGTGGCTGCTTACTAGCCCCATACTTTCAGCATAATTACGCGATGTCAAAGCTAAAAGTGCAGCAGTGCCACATTAATTAACAAATTGAGAACGAACTGCAAATTATAATGAAATTATTAAGTTCAATGGGAATAGTTGTTGGCACAGAAGAGAATCAAATATGAAGAAAATCTTATATAAAATATAAATTCTGAATTGAAGTGGACTAAAATTCTTCAAGAATTGTCCAACATTCTCTAATAAAATATGGTTTAATTGCTTGAAATATATTGCCCTTAAATCTGTATTATTTCCTCGTCATGAATTGCTTCGAGCTTAACTATGGCACTTTATTAAACTATTTAACCAATAAAATTCCATGTTTAAATATCAAAAGTTTAAATTGCTGCATAAAAAATCCGAAATGAAGTTTTCAATTTTCTCAAGGGGATCGACGGTGACAGGGAAGGCGGTTGAGAGGCGCACCTGGTCACCTTTGACGGTCGTAAATAGTGAAAGTTAAGGCAACTAAATGCTAATATCATAAAATGCCGAGCCAAATGCATTAAGAGCGTGTTGGAAAATGCGCCGTTGAGTGGGGCCGAGCTAAGCAAAGGCGTGAAAACTTTGCTGCCATATAAAAATGGACCAACTTTATGGAGTTTTAAATGTTTTCCTACAGATGTTTAAAGCGTCTATCGGCGAAGGATGCCGGCTGCATGTCGTGTCCCAACGATTTGGTAAACTTCAAAATGCATTCGGGCTTCTTGTAAAAAGTTTCTGGCAAGCAAATGGAGCAGGAAACAGCTGTCCCTTCATATCTTTTGCATATCAAAAGTATCGACAAGGACAGCGATGCCAATGTGCATGGGTGCGAGGCTCACATTGCACTCTTCGTGTATGTTAAAGTGAAATATATGCAAAGTTTTCCTATTGGGCACAGGGAGACATCCAGAAATTCTCCAAATTGCATTTGGCTCCCAAAATAGCTAGCAACCAAGTATGGATACATATATATATATATGTGTGTGTGTATGTGTGTGTGTGTAGCTGGATGTTTGCATAGATGAGTGCAAAGTTACATTCAATTTATATGCACTTGCAAAAAGTTTACACCAAAAAAAGTTTTTACTCAACGAAAAACTAAACATTTTGTTATCGCCACGATAATGGACCCGGGGACTGCAGCGATTGCGTCTCCAATATAAACATACATACTAAATAGACACACAGACGCGATCTCCTTCTCTCTCTCTCTCTCTCACACACACACACACAGACTCACATGTTTTCCTTAGTCCAAGTGTTTTCAGCTGTAGTCAAAGTTTATTGCATGCTCAATTGTCTGGCAATTTACTAAAATTGAAAAGCAATTTCCACATTTTCACATTGTCTTGATAAGAAAATTCCAATAAAAACAGGTCCAAATGAATTTGTTTAAATGCAATTAAAATAATTATTCTTAACAGCTTCAAAATATATCGATAACATAAAATATCGTGCGCAGCTCAGCCCTAAGCTCTTAGGCAATGCAGCTCTGTAAAGAACACAGACATAAAGAAGACAAAAGAAATATCACTTTAACTCTTTCCATCAAGTTCAACGAAAAATATTTAAATATTTAAGCCTACTCACAATAACAATTATCGCCAGCTGCCTGGTGCATGCCCAATAAAAAAAAGGAGACGAACAATCAAAGCAAAGTTAGCGTTCTTCTTGACTTATTAACTTGGCCAGCGGCGTTAGCGAGCATTTTCAAAGAAATTAAACAACAGCTGCAGCAACAAATGCATCGATTATGCCAAGTCAGTGCAGACAACAGAAACATCAAAATTAATATTCTCAGCTATGCAAGGGAGAAATGCCAAGGAGCCAGCGCAGCCAGATAAAACTGAGTTGCTTTGAAGTTTCCGCTACGAAGCGCCGACGGGCAGCAACAAAAAAAAAAAAACAACAAATGAAAGAAGAAAAAAAATCGAAATATACTAAAAGAAAACATGGCAAACAGCGTCAAGCCCCACCAGCACCTCTCATCAGCGTCGTGTCGAGAGAGCTTCAGGAGCAGCAGGAAGAACATCAAGTTGCACAACGTTTGCTTCATCAATGGAGCTAGCTGTCTGGCCCAGAGCAACGTACAACCAGTAATTTCTTGAATGCTAGCTGAAATCACTGCGCGAATTGCGAATCAGAGTTAATGCGCTGAATTTAAGCGCTGAATATGTTGTTATTGTATCAAATGCATTTTCATGCAGCTTAATAAGCTCTGACCGAGTAGAGCAAGCAAACCACTAATACCTGTGCTAAAGGGATCGACAGTGCGCGTGCGAGCGAGACAGATACAGAGACAGAGCGAACAGCAGCCGCAAAGAGAATGGCAAACAAAGTAACTGTAGCTGGGTGCTGGCTTTTTTTTGTGGTTTTACGTTTCGTTTGCACAAAGAAAACAAAAGCAGTTGCAATGAAGATGCAGCTAGCAAGCCGAGTGTGTGAGTGAGAGAGTAGAAAAGAGAGAAGGAGGAGATGAGACGCAATTGGATGCTCTGTTTGTGCGCTGCTCACATATTACTCATGTGTGTGCCCGAGGCGAAGTGCTGTAAGAGCAGAAGAATGTGTAAGTGCAAGTGTAAGTGTATGTGTGTGGGACTGAGACGTGAGCTGCTTTTGTTCTGGGCTATGTATCCGTATCTTTTTGCTGCCCCGTGGCTTACGCTACACTTTTTTAATAAATTATAAATTGCTGCAAATATATTTGCAGGCAGGGATTACATTTATCCGCTCCCCTTCTGCATTCCACACGCTTGTTTGCATATCGCTAGTTTGGCTCATGTCCCAAGTGTGTGGTTGTATTGCCACAACCCTTTTGCACCACTCACACACACACACACACACACACACACACACATACACATACACATATGTGAGCGCTTTTGTATGAACTTAGGATTTTGTATTCATGCTTGAGTCACGTTTTGCACATTTGTTAAAAGTAGTTCTTAAGGCGATTGCAACGCGCGCCGCGTTTCACGCAAAAAGCAGACGACGCGCGCCAAACGAAAATTGTGTGAAAAGTCTTAAATTAACTGCAAGTGCCGCTGCAATTGCACGTGGCGAACAGCAACAACTTACAACATGCTGCAGCCACGCCTGTTTGTCCCTGGGCAAACAAATATGTTTTTTTTTTTTTTAATCAATCACGCATATGTGCATATAATTCTCTCCACGCCGCCGGCTGACTGCGTTAGATCAAGCGAAATCTTTAACCGAGTGAAGAAGAAAACGAATTGGAGATTGAGAATATCTTTCAACAAATTTAAGGTAAGTAAAACGAGTTCAGCTCTTTCAATTTCTCTACTCTGTCTGACGAAGGTTTTCATCCATTTGTTGGCTGCCCGCCCAACCCCATTTAATGCTGAAATAAATTCATTAAATTTTCTTAGGCCGCCCCAAACCACTTTTGCGTACTTTTGGCGAACAATAAAAATGTCATTTTACGTTGATATATGAGTTGTATAAAAATGTGCCCCGTCTCGAAAATCACGTAGTAAATTTTGCGTAAACTTGAAAAAGCTGCCGGCTTCGATAATTCGTCGCGAAATGAAACATGTGCCCAAAACTTTTTCTGTGTGTGTGTGTGTGTGTGTGTGTGTGTGTGTGTGTGTGTGTGTTTCTTTTGCACCCATTTCAATTTTTTGTTGCTTCCTGCATATTAATTTGAAATTTGTAGCATACTTTGAACACACACACGCAGACATTTGTGCATTGGTATTTATATGTGTGTGTGTGTGTGTGTGTGTGTGTGTGTGTGTGTGTGTGAGTGCGTTGTGTTAACAAAGTCATAAATTTCCAGCACTGCTGACAGTTTTCATATTTGACTTTTGCTATGCATGTTAAAAATTGCTCAAATGTCTAGCAAATGGTTTCGGCGCACTTCCATTGGCATACCTGCATTTCTGAACACTCCAAAGGTGTTGGCTACGATTTGAGTTCGCAGCGCATGCATATTAAATTAAAGCATATTAGACTTGTTTTTATATGAATTTGAAATGGGTGTGAGTTGGGTAGCTTGAATATGATTTATTGCGGACTTGTTCCATAAGCCGTTGGCCTCTTTAGACCACTCTAAAGCCTTAAAATGTATTCTTCTTACAGCTAGTTTTTGGAGTAGAATATTTAGCCACAAAACTATGCCATATTCATTTTTATTAAAAATATCTATATTTTCTGTTCATTCCCTAAATTTAACTAAGAATAATTCCATATTTTGATTTAGAGAATATACTAAATAATAATTGAGTCAAAGAAAGATCTTAAATATATATATATATTTTAATATAAATATATATCTAGGCTTGTTTATTCACTGCTAGCCATTAGGGTAGCCGGAAACGTAGCTCTCGCACAAAAGCGAATTCGATTTAAGCTTTTACAGTTCGCAACTCAATCAACGGCACATTCAATCAAATGTTTTGGCACAATATTTTAAAGTGTAAACACACACAGACAAACGGTTCGCATCTGGGTGTGTGTGTGTGTGTGTGTTTGTGTGTATTTATTGTGCATTTGTAGTTCGCTGATATTTATTTACTTTCTTTGGATACTATGCAACATTCGATAGAGCATTGAATTACATTTCCATGAAGCGCGCAGCGCTGCGCGGCACGAAGTGCAGAAAAGTTTTCAGCTGTAGCACTCGGCGAAAGTTTTTTCTACTTTTTCTTTTATTTTTTTTTTTTTTTTTTTTTTTTTTTTGCTATTTCCGGTGGCAACGACAGCGCGTACAACAAGCACGACGACATTTTTGGCCAAATTGTGTGTGAAATTGAATTGCAATTGTCAATAATTCGTTTCCAAAAATATTTCCAGAGCTGCCAAGCAAACTGATTGAGTCAACGAGCGGCGCTAAGTGAGACCTGAGCTGCAAAAGTTTGGTGTGCGCAATGCGATTATAAAGTTTTACAGCCGCCGCCCCCTGCCACTCTGCCCCCTACCCACTCTGCCAGATCTTTAGCTATAGGAAACTTGCACATGGGTAATAGCTTACCTGAGCGTCTAATTAAAATCGGCTTGAACTTTTTGGGCCATGCAAAACTTGCAGCAAGCTGACTAACTGATTGAATGTTAACTTGGCCAAGATGACAATTTCCAATAGCAAAAATACTTTGTGTGCGTGCAAGTGTGTTTGTTGTAAATCATTTCTGCTGCAGTCATAAAATCCAATGAGGCGCATACAATTTATTTGTTTTTTATGTGCTTACAACTAATGCGAGCCACCAGGCACCCGGCAGCTGGCTAGGAGAAGAAAGCATCTCGTTTCGTGCCTGTGCCGAGCGGCACGTAGCAAAAGTTCCGCAACGAAATTTTTCAGTTTTACTTACGTAAAATGTTAAAACATATGTGCAAATCGAACTACCAATTCGAGTGTGTGCGTGTGTCTGTCATAAGTTTGAACGGCTCCTCGAAGGAGGGCTGGGGACTGGGGGCTGGGGGCTGCAAGTGAACCGACACTGACTTTGCCTTTTTCTTTGGCCGCAACACTTGACACCTGCTATGCTTTTGTTTTGTTTTGTTTTGCTTTTGTTTTTTTTTTTTTTTTGTGGACCCTCAAGCATGCCACGAAACGGAAGAGAGATGGGGTATATGTGTGTGTGTGTGTGTGTGTGTGTGTGTGTGTGTGGTTGGCATACCACCCATTGTTACCATTTTATTGTGTGCTTAAATATTTACACAATGAAAACGAAGCGTTTCCTTCTACATACACACGGAGGCTACATATGTATTCATGAGTGTCTAAGTGTTTGTGCCACAAAACACATTGTTTTTGGGGGCTTTGCGTGTTTGATTTATGAACGTTGTTCTGTTTTTTCATTGTGGCGGTTGCTGTTGTTGTTGTTGTTGTTGTTGTTGTTGTTGTTGACCCCCAGTTACACATATGACATAATATTTTATACTCGATTGCCAATTATGACCTGTTAAGGGTTTATGGCCAATCGTGCGTATGGCTGAGTGTGTGTAATTATTTGCCTTAAGGGGCAGCTCAATTGAACAATGACTAATGGAGCTTGGAGTGTATATAGCTATTAATTGGATATAATATTTTTATTTATATACCAGCAATATACTAGCAATTTGCATTGGAGCTTCGAGTGCTGCCTCTAAATCTGCATATGCACATATATTGTTGTATGTATACGTTTCTAAAACTCCGTCAACTCTGAAATTGGTTTCTTGAAAATATGCAGAGCTGTGGCTGTCTGCTGCCAGCAGACTTTGGGAATGTTGGCCAATTGAATATTTCATGACATTTGTCACTTGCGCATGCAACAGACATTCGTTTCCTGTTTACAACGCTCCAGCCTCCGTCCGGACTTTTGAGCTATCAGATAACTCGGGGATAAGCTGAAGTCCTCGCGCATTTGACTGTCTGGCTGGCTGCTGGCTGTTGGCTGCTAGCTGCTAGCTGCCCGCCCCCAAAGTGTGGAACTTTTTTGCGTATTCAGCATGTCAACTGTGGAAACTCAATTTGCCTAAGTAAATAAACGGAATATGAATGTTTAATTTATTTTACGAGCATAGATATTAAATAAACACACAAGTCATGGCTCACGAATGAGTGTGTATGCTTGTATGTAGCACAGTGTAAGTTTTGCACATGACATGCAAAAACTTTAGCCATGGTTGAAGTAGAGGTTGCAAGTCGAAAAGTTTGGGTTATGAAAACAGCGACTAGGCAATTGCGGCTTGTTTGCTAAAGCACAATTTGCAATTGGTAAAGTTTCACTCGCCATGAGAGTTAAAACACAATTTTCATGTCGATTTCTCAGCCTAGGCGACAAATCAATGAAAGAAGCCTTCACAAAGTTTAATTAAATCGACCCCTGCCACTCTGTCACTGGCGCTCTCGGCCTTCACAGCCCTTAAATTAATAGAAATCTCATCACATGCAATATGCACGACAAGTACATTGGCTGTGGTTAATTAATTTTATATCAACTTTCGCTTTCGCTTTCGCTTTTGCCACTTTCCATTTGAGGCAGAGGCCAATTACAAAGAAATTGTAAATGCGAAAATGTGCGGCGGCAGGTAAACAGCAAAAAAAAAAAAAAACAAAAAGCTGAACATACTGGAAAAATCAGAGCAAAAAAGCCAAAAAGAAAAAAACGATATCACTGGCGGCAAATTCACATTTGCATTTCTCATTTAATTAAAAGCGTCGTTTCAGTATATTCAACGTCCTATTTAATTAAGATACAACTTTTTGCTTTATTTTCTGTTGCACACGTTGCGTATCCGCAATGTTCGACTGACACCCAAACAATCTTCAATCAACGTGTCGTACATAAAATGTTGTTGCGTGACTCATAATTTGTTGTCGACTTGTTTACATGAAACCCCCTCTCTCTCTCTCTCTCTCTCTCTCTCTCTCTCTTTCGCTCACCCTCTCTTACAGCCAACCATCTGACATACTAATAATGATGATGCGCGCCTTTATGAATATTGTAGCCTGAGTTGTTATATGGTTGGCGCTGAAGTTGTGGCTGCATCCTCGAACATAAAAAAGCTAAGCGTTTCGTTTCGCTTCGCGACATTAAATTTGTGAGCCGTCGCTTTTATATGACTGGATCGTGTTATTACCGCCTTGTAATCGCTTCCCTTTTATATACTCAACTTTTGTTGATAAGTGGATCTGGATTAAGGTTCAACTGATGGAAATGTTGCTTCACCTGAAATTACTGCCAAACTTTTTGAGAGTACTTAACTTTTCTAGTGCATTATTGACTTATTAGCAGAGGAATATGAGCTAAATACTATAACTCGTTCGACCCATCGGTATAAACGGCTATAATCTATGGGGCGTATGTTGAAAGAGACAAAATTTGATCTCAAACCAATTATTAGTAGATGCTGACCTTAGCTTAGCTTTTTGGAACTTGATTGGTTACGACATGTAGCACATCTTATCGCATATATAACCAATTTTGTATATATTGTACACAGATAATATATTTTACACTTCCATATTTAATCCACTTGCTTACTAAGTAAATATTTGGAGTTATCTTGTGTAATGCTCTCACTTTCGGTTTAACCAGATTAGTGGCCCAGCCAATGCGTATACATAAAAACACCTGTTACCTTTATGAAACTCAACCCATGACAATTGTTCAATATTTGACATCTTCTGAAATGTTTTATTTAACATTTGGTAAGATCAAATAACATAGTGGGTTCTCCGGTAAGATCTTTTGTATAAAAAGCCACGTTTGGCTGACGGTAAGCACAGTTAGCTACAACTTCAGTGACTTAGCCATGCAGATTGTAACAGTCATTAGCTTGATCATCGGTAGCATCTTTGCCTACACATTGGCAGCTCCTCAGAGCAACACAGATGTCCTAATTGCCGCATTGGGCAATTTGGCCATTGAGTTGGCGAAGCAAAAGAACTCGACAATCCGGTATGGCAACGGCACAGTGGTTATTACGGGCATTGCGAACTCTAATGCCACTGCTAATATTGAAGGACATAAGCCAGTCTGGCAGCATCACAGTAGCCCAAGTCACTGGAACCAAGGCTGGAACAATAACTGGAACAATGGATGGAACAATGGATGGAACAATCGCTGGAACGGTATCTGGCGTGGAAATGAGGAAGAAGAGGCCATCGAGACTCCTGAGGATGAAGACCCAGCAAATATTGAACTGATGGTAGAGGAGTACCCAGAGGAGCCCGAGGATGCCGACGATGCCGAAGATGCCGAGGATGCCGAAGATGTGAAAGGAGAGTAGAGTAAAACGGAGAGCCAGAAAATTAACTAAACTGATACTAATGGCAACCTAAAACTTTCAATCTCCAACTCATACTCTATCAAATTAAATTCAATCAATTTTATTCAATTTTTCAAATCATACCATAAAAATAAACAAATCTGGTTAAATATCAAATAAAAACGAGCAAAAATCAAATACATTTTTTAATCTTTAGGGATTCTTTTATGTGAGAGAACTCATAATATTTGTTCTTAAACCACTTCTTAGCAGCTGACTTAAGCTTGGCATTATCTTAAATTTGACAGTGAAATATAAGTTTTGGCATATAAAAGCTAATTTTATATATTGTCTAAAGACTTAATGAAAGTTATAGGTAATCGGAATGGGCTTAAGGTAAAAGCACAGCTTATTTACCATAAGCTACATATACTGTTCACTTGGAATCGATCAATAACGAAATAACAGCAATATGGTTTGAACTATATTAATTTGTTTATTAAGTCAACATTTGTAGTTAGCTTGTGCAATGTTATCGCTTTAGGGCTAACCAGATAAGCGGGTAAATAACTGACGTTTGCTTAAGCGCAGCTGTTACCTCAATGAAACTCAACATATTTCAATTGTTAAATATTCGACAAATTTTGAAATAATTTGTTTAACCATTTGACATAGTTGCAACTTGTGTAACATTGCCTACTGTAAGATCTTTAGTATAAAAAGTAATTTTTATATTTAAATTATATGAACTTCATTTATAATTTCAACTGACTTATGTAAAAGCATTGCGGCTGTACTATCAAATCAATCAATAAAAAAATAACAGCCAAAAGATCTTTCG
Source organism: Drosophila anceps (assembly GCA_035045945.1). Classification (NCBI taxonomy): domain Eukaryota; kingdom Metazoa; phylum Arthropoda; class Insecta; order Diptera; family Drosophilidae; genus Drosophila; species Drosophila anceps. Next base: position 2,339,433 of record JAWNON010000150.1, read on the forward strand.
AGCTATTCACACTTGTTTGTTAAGCAAACATGCAAAGTTAGTTTGAGCAACGTTGAGTTAGTTTCACATGTTTAAAACTGAAATTGAGCTCTGAGGCTAACCAGATAAACTGCCCAATAATGAACCTTTGCTTAAGAACAGCTGTTACCTTCATCTCGATGCCTCGATGTGGCAAGTGCCATGTCAATTGTTAAATATTGGACAAATTCTGAAATATTTCGTGTAACCTTTTATAGCAGAGTGTGTAGCAAGGCTTGTTGTCAGATCTTTGGTATAAAAAGCAATATTTGGCTGACGGTGAGCACAGTTAGTTACAACTTCAGTGACTTAGCCATGCAGATTGTAACAGTCGTTAGCTTGATCATCGGCAGCATCTTTGCCTTCACAGTGGCAGCTCCTCAGGGCAACACTGATGTCCTAATCACTGCATTGACTAATTTGGCCGTTGAGTTGGCGAAGCAAACCAACTCCACTCTTACATATGGCAACGGAGCGGTGGTTATTACGGGAATTTCGAACTCTAATGCCGATACTAATGTCGAAGCTGATGGAGCACACAAACTGACGTCGCATCATAGCAATAGCGCATGGGACCAGCACTGGAACGGTCACTGACATGGCAAACCTTAGGTTGACTGCCGTGAGGATGCCAAGGAAAAAAATTAGTATTAGCTGGAGTAGTAGGAGAGAACTAGTAGCTAAATACCAAACAAAACTAAAACGAACGTCAAACTAAAACTTATTAATCTCTAACTCCAATTCTACAGAATCAAATCCAATCAAAATTATTAAATTGTTCAAATCACACATGACAAAAAGAAAAGAACAAAATAAAAATTGTTAAAAAATCAAATGAATACGAGTTAAAACAAACACACACGTCTATGTTATCAATCAAATTGAAAACTTTGAGGCTTCCTTTGACCTGGATCAATATGCAATTTAGATATGCAGTTTCTAACCGTCCATATGATTCACATATTTTTTTCAATAAATTCACAAATCCCTTGTTTTTGGCATATTTTTTTGCATTTTCCTTTTTATTTTTCGTAATGCTTTTATGGAATTTGCTTAAATGCAAATATCAAATCGAACGGCCAGCTTTTAGTCATGTATTTTTGTAAACCAACTTATATATTCAATATTTTATGTCCAAAAGGGCTAAAAACTCAGCTAACCATGAATTTGGGTGGGTGTGTTTGTGTGTGTGAGTGTGTGAGTGTGTGAGTGTGAGTGTGAGTGTGCTCCTGTCTAACTGTTGCACAACTCGTTGCATTCTCGCGGGTAGCATAAAATTTATTTTACATAAATGGTTGCAATTGCACATTAATATGCAGAGCAAAAGTTTTATAAACCCAAACGTGTTTGCTGCTGGGTAGTTTGGCACATGGTATATGAACATTTCATTTCAATTCGCTAATTGTGCGTTGCACAGTTCTGGCTGAGCTTTTCATCAAAGTTTAACAAACTGTCAAACTGACCAAATGCATTCAGAATGATGCCTAATTGCATAAGCAATAATATTAAGTTATGTCTACGTATAGGTAATTTGCATTATTAGAGGGAATTGGAAATTTGTCAAGCGTTGATTCATAATACTGCACGTGGATATGTTTCACTTTTGGGAACTTGTTTAAGCTCAGATTCAACTGCAGTTTGATTTTGTGACTTCTCATTCATTCATTATGCACACGCCCTGTGTGACATTTATGGACGTGCTGTGAGGAATGTTGGCTCGCCGCCCAAAAAGCCAGGCAGCACTTTAAAGTTGGCTTCGTTTCAAAATCTGGAGGAATATAAATGTTTAGCTAAATTGTTTTTTAACTGCGATTTATGAAGAATGTCGCTGCAATCGGGCTATGCAAATTGGCAATTGATCTGGAAGAGAGCCAAGTGCTGCCAAATTGTTTTATGCGCTACAGTGGATAACGCTTATATATATATATATATAATACCTGGCGCACACTGATGGCCCCTGCGCCGATAAGGCCAAGACTCTGAACAATTTTTCGTGTCGGCCCCAGGGGAGTTAACAAATCACTTGAAGCGCAAAGCGTGTCTATCGTTTGAATTGGGACAAATGGAACGCATTAGGTTAACATTATTGCCAAACAATTTGTTCCAAATGTGTTTATTTGTCTCTTCCTTGTTGTTGTCACACAACATTTCTACTTTATTTTGGAGTTCCCTCCACTCTCACTCTTCCTCTCCCCCTCCCTCTCTTTCTCTTTCTATATATACACAACAGCGCAACAGTATTCAATGTATTTGCCCGCCCCAAATATAATTCCTTAGCCAATTGTAGTACATGTGGCCAAACTTGAAATCGGATTAGGTAAGGATATGTACTAGGGGGGGGAGGGCCTTTGGCAAAATCAAACAACGATAAATTGCTGAAACTTGTAACTGATATTATCGTATACGAGTCCAATTTTGCTGTTAGCCTGTTGCTAAAATGTCCTTGCCGCTTTCTTGTTGTTGTACGGCTTCCTGTTTGTCGCGCGCCTGTTTCTTGGGACTCGATATTAAGTGGCAAATTATCTTTTTTTTTTGTGTGTGGGCTTTGTAATGGCAATGCTTTTAAAAAGGGTTTACGTGTAATTGATACAACGAGTCTCAGAGGCCTTAAAAGTTTCTGTTAAAGCGTCTGAAATAGATTTGCATTTGTGCATTTAGCCAATTGATTCGGAATGTGTGGTAAGCAGAACTAAAATGAGGCGCACTTGCATTATTCGTTAGCTGTGCTTATATTTATGATTGCTTTTAAATATTTAATGAAAGGAACTCGATTTGAGTATAGTTTTTTGAATACAATTGTTTTTTTTAAATACAATTCACATTTCCGTTGGCTGTGCATTGCAGATACTCTGCATCGAACAGTGTGCCCTCCTCACAGACCACGACATAGGGTATGGGATAGTCACAGACCACATAGCGATTACAATCGTTCGGATATGGCAAAATTGTGCCTAGCGGATGACCGCAGCATATGTTGGGCGTATCGGGATGTATTGTTGTTGGTCCTGAAGTGGTTGTTTTCGGCGTTGTCTCAGGTGTTGTGCTTGCCGGTGTGCTGGAAGTGTTCGGAGAAGTATTACATGGAATGTCCGTAGTAGTAGTTGCGGGAGTAGTCTGAGTTGTCGAAGTCTCTGGAGTACTAGTATCTCGTACTGTACTTGAAGTCTCTGGAGTGTTCGGAGTAGTAGTATCCATTATTGTACTTGAAGTGTTCGGAGAAGTATTACATGGAAGGTCTGTAGTGGTAGCCGCGGTAGTGAAAGGTGTGGTGTCTGGGGAAGATGTCGTTGCTGCCGTTGTTGGTTTGAGCCTACAGTTGGCCAATTCCGGATCCATACACTCCAACTCTGTGGGGCTAAACTCCAAGCCTTCGGGACAATCATAGCCTATGGGTATGGGCTCTTGGCATACAATATATTTCTCGCAATTGTTTGGATATGGAACAAGGCTTCCATTTGGTTTTCCGCCGCAAATGCCGTCTGAAGGCGCTGGTGTTGTCGTCTGTTCAGTTGTTGTTGATTCTGGAGTTGTACTGGGTTCGTTTGTTGTTGTTTTCTGTGTTGTGGAAGGCTCAGTAGTTGGGGATGTTTCAGAAGTTGTGGAAGTCTCTGAAGTTGTAGATATCTCAGCAGTTGTGGAAGGGTCAGTAGAAGTCTCTGAAGTTGTGGATGGCTCGCTAGTAGATGTGGGTTCAGAGGTTGTGAAAGGCTTGCGAGTTGTGGAAGTTTCGGAAGTTGTGGATATCTCAGCAGTTGTGGAAGGCTCAGGAGTTGTGGATGATACTGGACTCAGAGTTGAGTCGGTTGTCTGGTCACTGACCGTTGTTGAGCCTGGCCAGATAGGTGTCGTTGGTTCTCCAGGGCTTGGCGATGTTCCAACATTGCAATTGGCCAGCGAAGCCTCCATACATTTACGTAACTCTGGACTAAACTCATCGCCTTCATCGCAATCGTAGGCAGCGGCTATTGGACGATCGCACTTAATGTATTTGGAGCAGTCGTTGGGATAGGGCACAAGTTCACCATTAGCTGTATCATCACAGGGACCCTTTTGAGGTGGTGGACGGGTTACTGGTGGTGTAGGCTGTGGCGTTGCCGCAGATGTTGTTGTTGATGTATAGTCCCAGCGACAGGCATCCGATGGCACGTCAGCACCGCATTTGCCGTTTATCGGATCGTAATATTCGCCACAGTTGCACACATCCATCATGTAGATGTAATCGTTGACACAGCGTATGAACCACTGGCAGTTCTCCGGGTAGGGGAACGTATCTCGAGTGCTGTTCGTGCACATCGTCGGCTCCAGGGGTGCCTGGGTGGGGCCAGAGCCAGGTGTTGTTGCCGTGTCCTTGTCGCAATCGCTGTCTTCCCAGCTCACACACTGCTGCTGCTTGGCACTGAAGTAGAAGCCGGGCATGCAGTAGAAACCAACCGGAATCGGTGACACACAGACAATATACTTGCTGCAATCGTTCGGATAGGCAATCATTTCGCCCTCATCCTTATTGCCACATATGCCGCCCGGTCGCACGGGTGCCTCGCTTGTCGTTGTTGCCACACTAGTGGTAGGTGTCGAAATGGTGCTGACAACTTCCGTTGTCGTCTTTGTCGTTGTTGTTGCCTCCGTTGTGGTTGTGGTTGTATCGTGCTCCCTGCAAGCTGTCGGCGATACATTCGGCCCACATACACCAGTTTTTGGATCATAGTATGTATTCGAAATGCATCTGGCAATGTAGAATTCGTCATCGCCCAAGCATAGAATGTAATATTCACAATTCTGCTCATACGGATATGAACTTCCGATAGGCTCATTGGCGCAGAGCTCGGCTGGTCCAGCTGTTGTCGCGGGCGTCGTCGTCACCGTCGTGCTGCTTGTTGTCGTTGTGGGCGCTTCAGTGGTGCTGGTGGTGCTAGGCGTTGTGGTGCGATCGCCGAAGCATACCACATCATCGGCGCTATCACAAATCAGCAAATCAGGATTGAACAGCAGCGTCGGAGCACACTGACCCATAATCACCTGATTGTCCAGACATTGCAGGAACTGAGAACAGTTGGCGGCATAGGGAAAGCGAGTGTAATCGGAAAGACCCTTACATAGGTCGGGATTAACATCTGCTGGCAATGATGGTGTTGTTGTAGTGGCAACTGTGGTAGTGCTGGTATCCGTCGGCGCTGGCGTTGTGCTGGTCTCCGCAGCACTACTCGAGCTGCTGGTGTCTTCGGTGGTTCCAGGCGGTGTCGTTGTCGGATATGGCACGGGTCTACAGCTCACTGAATTGGGCGTATCACATATGTGCCACAGCGAGTTGAAAAGCTTGTCGGGTATACAATAAGCCATATTCGTGCAGCCATTGCGACAGCTAATGTACGCACGGCAATCATATGGATATTCGTAAAAGCCATTGCCTAAATCAAAGCAGTAATCCTCATCAATGCCATGTGGTGGTGGGCCACACTCTCCCTCTTCAGTGGTTGAAGTTGGATCGATTGTAGTTGTTGATGGTGTTGTTGTTGGTGGTGTTGTTGTTGGCTCTTCAGTGGTTGTTGATGGCGGCAAAGGCAGCGGCTCACACTCAGCGGTCTCTGGCGTATCGCAAATGCACAGATAGTAATTGAAGACCTTATCATGTTCACAATAATTTAACACTGGCCAGCCATGCGTACAATTAATATAAGCATTGCAATCGTATGGATATCGATGCAACGAGCCATCCGAAAAATTCTTACAGAATGCTTCCGAAATGCCCGGCGGTGGCGGAGGTGGATCGTAGCTCGATGTGGGCCAATTCTCCTCTGTTGTTGGACGATTTTCCTGTGTTGTGCTTGATACAGGGCTTGGTGTTGTTTGATTATAAACGCCGGTTGTTGTCTCGATGGTGTAGTAAATGCATTTCGTTTCCTGTGGCCAGCTACAGGTTTGTGTCTTATTATTCCACCACAAACTCGCTGGACACAGCTGCACAGTAGGATACAGACAATCGCAAACTAAGAACATGCTGCAGTTGTCCGGATAGGGCGCTCGATAGCCGTATTGCACGCCCGCGCACATAACCTGATTCTCATATCTTTGCTCGTTGTCACAAATCGCGTGCCGCGGTTCGCTGCGCAAGGCTACACCCATTGCCACCAGTAGCAATAGCACTGGCAGCCAATCGAAAGTGTTGACTGGAAAAGGAGACAAAATAATATCAATTGTGCGAAAAACTTTGAAACGTCTCAAATAAATTTAATATAAAACTTACCTTTCATTATACGATGCTTTTTTTATAGTAAAGCAAGCTTTAATTTCTCAGTTTGCTGATTAAGTGCTTTCTCGTTTTATTTATTTTATATGTTCACCGCCTAACGCTATTTTCGAGACTAATTTAAACTTTGACAAATCCATTCACTATATGAAGTTTCAAGCAGATAAAAGTTGACATTAATAGAACTGATAAGATACTTACATACATATATATATATTATATGAAATATACTAAATTATTTTAATTGATTATACTTTACGAGTAACTCAAGTGGAGTTGATTTAAGACTTATCAATAAATACATAAAGACTTGGGTGTATTCCAAGAAAGAGCTTGCATATAACAGTTAAAAATAGGGAAATCAGATTGAGACGCATAGCTCTGTTATCATATCTCTCAGAAATCATTGAGTATTTCCTCTTGTTTCGCCATAGACTCAAATAATCCAATTCATATTGATAAACATGTTTGGCCCTCATCTAATTGGTTGAGATTACACTTGAGATTATTAATTGGGAATTAAATTTTATGGATTTTACTCTATTTAAAGGCAGATTGCTTAAAGTCTTTATAAAAAATATACAACTTGTTATTATTTCACGTAAAGGTAAACAATTTTATTCCAAATTGCTCGCTGTTGACATGTGTATAGGTGCGTGTGTGTGTGGGTGTGCTTATTGCTGTTGTTATTACACTTATTGCTGTTGTTGTTTTAATGAGACAACGTGACCTCTCAGCAGCGGAATTTATGAGCGCCACTCGACGCTTAAATTACACAAATAAAAAATGCGAGCATAAACATAAATGAAGCCGAGGATTTCAACGCGCCAGCCATTAAAATAAAGCGACAAAACATGAGCAGTAAACAAAATTGGCAGCACAACTTCGGCCAACCAATAAAAGACTTATTTTTCAAAAAGAAAAAGAACAAGAAAAGTTGGCAATTTGCAATAGCATTTGTGCTGCAAATAAGTTAAAAGCATAAATCTATGCACGGATTTAGTTGAGTTCTTTTGGAAAGTGAAGTGCAACACGTTTGAGCGCGTGCTCAAGCTCTATAGAAAATGATTGAAAGTTTGAAAGAGCAGCTTAAATGTAAAAGAAAATGTAAATAAAGTGTTTTCGAAATTGAGTTTCAACAGCTGAGAGCAGCTTTTTAGTCAAGCATAAGCAACAATTGTTGAAAGATACCAAATAGCTTTAAGTACAAATTCATAAATGCTCGTATGCCTTAGCGAATAAGCCCAATTGCCGCTGGAAGGCAATTTTTCAGCTTGATCTGTTGGCTGCTGTCAAGCGTTTGATCTGCAACAGATTGAACTATCAATTACGGCCTGGGCAAACGTGACCGTCTAACAGCTGTCCGTCTGATGTGTGTGCGAAAGCAGGCATACATGAGACAGACACACACATATACACACACATACAAACACATACACACACACATACAGAGATGAGTGTGTTGGCCAGGTGGTGTAGCTGGAACGGACCTTTAGTTACAACTGAGCACCTGTCGTGCGGCATCAAAAGAAAAGCAGCCAACGCGCAAAGGAGTACGTGTCCTACATGCAGCCAAGCAGCAGAAGTTGTCATTGTTGTTGTTGTTGTTGTGTGTGCTGCATGAAATTGACCTCGTCCGTGTGCGTGTGTCGCTGGCGAGAATCGCCTAGCTCCGAGCTTGGCGTACATATCTTTCACACGGCTTACGTGAGCGGTTGCTATATGAGGCAACCTTCACGTTTTATCCCTAAGAGGGGCGCAACATTTGCGGGTATCTAAGACAAAGCGCCACAAATCAAGCTGTGTACGCTGCGCGCATAAAGAAATTACCTACAAAAACAGAAAGTCGAACACAAATTTAAGCTAAAACCAAAGCAAAATTCAACAAAGTATTCTCGACTTATCGACCAAAGGTAAAATGGACTGCATTATATTCAGCCTGTACACACACACACACACACAAGCATTGCATCCATTGCATACTCTTTTTATCCATGTTCCATTTTCATGGCTTTGCTATTTCTGTTAATTAAAATCCAATGAATCTTTGTTTACGCTCGTCCGCTCGCCTCTATGAGGAATTTGAGTATTTAGTAACCCGCTTTGCTGTGTCTCTCTTTCTCCATTGTGTGTGCCCTAATCGAGGGCGTCCTTCAGTTCTCGTGATCTGCGTAATACAGCTGACTATATATCATTTATATTCGTGATTAACATGAATGAAGTCTGTCTTTAATATGTCATATTAATACAATTCTTTGCTTACACAAACTTTAGCTGAAAGTGTATTTAGAATTCATTGTTTGTTTAGTTTCATTTGCCAAATCAATCGAATTTGCACATTCAATTTATTTTTGTTATTTTGTCCGCTTTTAAAATATTTGTTTGCTCAACTATATTTTACGGCAAAATATTGATTGTTAAATACCAAAGCAAATATTTGCTCACATCTGACAAAAAGGAAGATTTAACGCAGAAATTATTGAGATATGCTTTTGTTTTAGCAATTACCAAAAGGAATTATTTATTGAAGCGTGTCAATGTCAGTTAAAACTGTGGAATAGTTATGTTTATTATTTAGAAAAATAATAATTTTAGATTTTTCTTTGAAAGTTGAAATCAGACTCTAAGCTCATGCATTGGGTGTTATGCTTATGCTTCACCTAATCACAAACTTCATTCAAATCTTGTTACTCTTATAAAACATTTTCGAAACTCTCAATTGAACTCTTCAGAAACTTGTTCAACTAAGATTTTTTTCTGCGCCTGCGCAAAATATTTTTCACTCAGTGAGTTTTTTTCTCTCTCGTTTTCGTTGGCCGACTTCAAGCATTGGTTCGTAGAAAGTTGCGAACGAAGCTTTTGTTCGAACCCGAAAGCAAACAACGAAAGCGTAACAGAATTGCAGCTCAGTTGCTGTTCAGCTAATGCCGAAAGCAAAAGTCAACGCAGTGAAGCTCTGCAAAACTGTCCAGCTGAAAGGCAACTTCTGGCAGCCATTGAACGTAATCGCAATTGTGTTGTACTTAGTTGCCATTAATATAATCGGGCAATAAATAGAGCTATCAACACATGCTATCTCTTTGCCCGTTTGTCTGTTAGGCTGACCCAATAATAAAATATATGCAAGGGGCAGGGGAAGGGGGAGGCTTGAAAACTTTTGCATATATTTATATAGGTGCGAAAATCAAGGCAGCATACAAACAAAAACTGCTGCATTTCGTGTGGAAAGGTAATTAAAAATGCCTTTGAACGAGTACAAATTAATTGCCAAAGGAAACCGCTGTCCCCGCCGCACCTGCCCGAAGCGAAGCGAAGCGAAGCAAAGCTATTTTTTAATTGAGCCAAGTGTGAGGCAAACATACAGCGAACAGTGAAAGTAAAGAGTGCATGCGAAGGCAAACAAAAGCTGCATTTGCCAGCCAGGCCATATATAGGGAAAAGGTAGGGGGGCGTTGGGGAACTGGCAGGCAGGCCACAACCACAGATTAGCCGTGGAGCACATACGCAGCAGGACGACCGAGGCTGGCAGGCGAGCACTCGGGCAGGTCCTTGCCAACAAGCAAATGCAGTGATTTATGCCGGACTGACAGACCCCAACGGCAGCAGTTATGCACTCGAGGCATTTGTTGCATGCAACAGAGCACGCAGCTGGCGTTGGTGCTGGGGCTGGAGCTGGAGCTGCAGCTGCAGCTCTTAGTGCAGGCAACACCTCGTGTCGGCTGTGCATTCTTTGCCTGATGATTGCCCGCCGCCTTTTGGCCAGTCCAAACAATATAAGAGATTCCTGTCTTTCATTATATGAAACTGAAACGAGTGCGAAAACTGTAAAAGATTGTAACTAGCAGCTGGAAAGCCTAAAAAAGAATAAAAATTGTTGCATGCTGACAAAATTGCAAAATGTCAGCGTGTCGAGAGTTGCTTGATGAAAAGATGCTGGCCAAAAAAAAAAAGAAACAAGAAAGACGGCAGGCAAATGGAGCATTTGGACAGTGGCACACGGCAATGCGCTGTGGGAAATGTGTGCAATTTTTCAGCTGCAGCGGAAAATGAAAATAATAAAAATAAAAAAAAAAAACACACACACACAAACACACTGAAAAACTGTTGAGCAACTTTTTGGCAGACTTCGCTCGTCGACGCTTGCGTTGCTTAAAAATTTAAATTTTCATTTTCTGCCGCAAATTGGGAAAACCTCTTGGAAAAAAAGCAACAGCAGCAGCTGCCGCCTGGGCTAAAGTTGCTGGCAAAGTTTTTCTCTTTTAACCACAATGCGCTTTGTTGTTGTTGTTGTTGTTGCTACTCCAGTTGCAATTGCTGTTGTTGTTTTTCGCTTTTCAGTTTCAAGTGCGAATTGCATTCTGCTTTTGTCGCATTTGCGGTTTTGTTGAGGCAACTAAATTTCCTACCAGACATACGCAGACACCTGCGCGAAGAACACGACGGCAGCTGCAGAGCTGCAGCTGGAGCTAGACTATGGGGCCTAAAGACATTTTGCGACTATAATTTTTTATTATCATTCATTTGAGAATTTTTTATGGAATTCTTAAAGTATGTTTTTTTAAGCTCCAGCACTTGAGCTTATAATATTGAATTTTCTAAACTTCTTTTAACTTTTCAACAAAATTCGAGTTTTGTGAACGATACTTAACGATAGTAGCTGCAACTAATCCACACTGTACGTGTGCGTTAGTGTGTGTGCGTGTCAGCGTGTCTGCTCTGTGGCACTGTAGGCAGCTTGTTTTCAAGTGCACTTCATGCTATGCCCCCCCGCTGCGCTGCGTTACCGTAAGCGAATTTTTCGGTTTGAATTTATGAGGGGGAAACGAAATGAAGTGCACTTGGCTGCGACTACCATGCTTCTCTTTATTTCCTCTCCCCGGCGACGGCCTCTACACTTCACATTCCACTTGACTCACTCAACTCGACGCTGTTTTGTGGACACAGCAACAACAGCGGCACCACACCGCCGCACCACCCTAACCACCCAACGCCATACAACAGGGTATGTCATTTGCAGTTTTTCGCCGTCTGCGCCTGTAAATGTTTTATTTGAGTATTATTACTTCGACTCTTTTGGCGGCGCGTTTAAGCATGAACAGCAAAAATATAACTAAGAGTGTCGAGTGGAAGCAATAGAGAGGGAGAGAGAGAGAGAGAGAGGTGAGACTAAGCGATTGCCGGTAAATAAACTTTTTACAGTTGATTGCTTTAAGTGAACCATTGATATGTGAGTGTAGTAATGTGATTAAAGGTTTAAGAAAAGAATTTGTGATGCTGGAGAGAAAAAGAGAGTATAGATATAGCGCTTTATTACTTAGCAAATCATATTATGCAATATCAAATTGCTCTTAAATATACCCAAAGCATGTCAAGGTTAGAATCAGAGATGTCTATTATCTCAGAGCAAATTGACAACAATTCTAAATGGCAACAGCACGTTGTTCCATGCATCAAGCTATGTATATAGTTTTTGCTAATGTCTGTTAGCTTGCTCGCTTATGGGCCACAATTGAGGTTAGCCGGAAATGCCGCTCATATGTCCACCCCGACATACACATGCTCGACAAGCTGGCTAGCCTTTTGACCGTTTAGCATGCACAGCATTTTAAACGATACCCTTGCCAAACAGCCACGCCCACGCCCCTGACCTCTTTCTCTCTCTCTCTCTCTCTCGCACCTGTGCTGTCCGCGTTGGAGCATGATGAGTGCTGTTGTGGGTTGTTGGGATTTCTATTTAAACTTTTATTGCTGCTCAGTTTGCCAAAAAGGTCAGTTAGCCGTAGGTGTAGCTCGGGCAAATGGTGTGAATATTAATGTTTAATTACCATATTTTTTTCGTTTATTTTCTTTGTAAGCTTCACGGTATTTAATTGTTGACTAGAAGTCTGCCAGACGTCTGGGAAGCTAAATGTTTATTTAAAGTCTTTACTTCACTTCAAGCTGATTAATAGGAAATGAACAGACTTTAAGCCTCTTATTGACGCGCTCGAAAAGCTCTTTAATTCAAAACCTTAATGTTTATTAAAAAGTAACATATTTGCCAAGCAATTCATAACATATTTTATGAAATGCCATTTTTGCAATTGTTTTTATGCTGTCTGTTTGCAAAGTCAATTAAAATCTGAACAACGATGTAAACAACATACCAACAGCAACAGCAACAACAACAACAACAACAACAACGCTTGTTAGCTATCGAGAGCACACTTGATGCACTTTTTGTCGCATGTGTCGCATGTAAATATGCAATATATAAATATAAATAAATGTATATATACCATATATATACATATATTTTTAATTAAATATGCATTTGCGTGCATTGAATTTTAATCAAATGGCGCTTGTGCGGATTTTTATTTACCACGTCGAGGATTAATGCCATTTACGCTTAAGTTGATCAAATGAAATCAATTCAATGCTCTATGCCTGGCTGTCGCTCAGCATGCCGGCCGGGACTTCAATTAAACATTTTGTGAAATTTCCGTGACTGGTTAACGACATTCGCCGCCCACAGACAGTTCCCCTGCAGCCAGAAGAAGGGGGGCGTGGCTTCACATTTTTAATGACCCGTCGCATAATTGCCAAATGCGCTGTAACAGATATTTTGTTTAAATTATAATTTCCCAGCGAAATGTGCGTAAAAGTAGTTATATTTAAAATTTATAGCCCATCCGCATTAATGCATTACGTTTTACTGCCCGCTTTGCCAGAGCATTGCAATTTTAATTGATTTTAATAGGCCGCTTTAGACCTCTGGGCTGCCAGCTATTTCCGTTCCATTGCCACACCACGCCACGCCACGCCACGCCGTTCCGTTCCAGGACGTCATTAATCGGCTTACCGTTGACATAAATACATTTCCCAATTGGAATTTATGCGATCTGCGCGCGCCGCTGTCGTTCGGTGTTAATTGGAATGCAAACCCTGTTGCGGCACCTGCTAAATAAATAATTCATTTCCATTTTTCGCCACAATTTATGTAAATATAACTAGCTACAAAAAAGACTATTAAATATGATGACATTTCGAATATCATATACACTTGAAGATGAAGCATTTCTTTTCTCGTTTTTACTCCAATTGGAGCCTAAATACTTTTCTGTTCGACTTTCTGTGGTGCAGCTCGTAGCTGATCTATAGATTTGTTATACAGAATAGTTGGACATTGCTAAGATTTTTATCATGAGTATCGTAAAGCATCTAATTACAAAGATCTAGCAACATCTCTTCAAAACAAAACTTAATTTCTGACTGATTATACTTTATTGGAATATCGTAATACTCTAGAAATATATATACATATATATATATATTTATGTAAATTTAAGTATCTATAAATTTAACTCATTTCTGCAAAACTGTTTTAGCTTCTTGCAATCACATCAAAATTTATAGCTCCTTAAAATGTAAGCAAGCCCTGAAAGTCAAGTGGGAATCTGCTTTGCCAGCAGTTTGCCTTCTGCTTCAGTCATGTTTCAGCTGCCAAAACGGCAAGGCGACATGCCCACACATGCACAACGTGAATGTCGAATATTTGGCATGCAAACACGCAGTCATGAGTTAATTTCATTAATTTGCATGGCACATTTAAATGTTGTTAGACGCAGCTGCCAATGAGCCAGCCCATTTGGCTAATTAGCTGTTCAACATTTTGCCTATGTGGCCTTTTGAATTTCAGACGCCTTGATTCCATTGGCTTTACAAGTGACAGATGTGCTGAAGCATATCAAACAGCTGATAGCTGACACTCAGATGAGATTTCTATATGCTAGTTATATATGAACTGAAATCACTGATGGCTGATTAATCAGCAGCTTAGTCAGAGTGTCTCAACAGAAACGCTATATGTATTAATATATATTCAAATATGGTTCAATTTAATGTTCATTATTTTGAAACACATTCCTCTCAAATTGAATTTTGTTGACATTTGCTGTACTGGCAGGGCTTATGAACCTTAGCAAAAACTTAAATTAATATGCAAACAGCTTAACCCGCACTAAAATTAAATGCGTTAAAAGGTTGCCACATTATAACTTTCAACACGCATTAATTATTAATAATGTCACGGGAGGCAGCATTTAGCCGAATGGCTCATTAAAAAGCACTCGCACACACACACACATACACACTCGTTCACACACATATGCTACCGAGTCCAAAAAGCCAGTTAAAAGGCGTAGCTAGCCGCCCACTAAATGGTTGTCATTTAAGTGAGCCTAATGAGCCCGAAGATGCCCGAAGAAAAGTATGCTTAAGAAAGGTTAGGCTAAGCTAACCTAGTGTAGTGGCTACAAGTTGATATATATAAATTTATATATAATATATATATACATATATAGAGAGAGAGGGAGGGAGAGAACAACAGAGACCTGATTAACATATGCTTTCCGGTATATGCGATGCTGTTTCAGTTGGCAGGCATTTGGAATTAACAGTCTGCAAACAGCTCACATGCATTTGCTATTTACATTGACCTGCATGTTGGCAGAGCTTCAACTGTTTATCAACATGTAATTTGATTAAGCTCCCACTTGAAATCCCTCTACCGTGTTCTGATGCCCGTGTCAACACATCCATTGCAGGCACACATCCCACCCAGCTCTCTCTCTCTCTCTCTCTCTCTCTCGTCCAAACTCACTCCTAACAATGGCAATGCAAATGCCTGAACGTCAGGCAGCTGAAGGTTAACAGATTTTAAACTTAACTGAAATACGTGTGAGGCAATGTGTTTGGCTAGAGCTAAGCGAGAACTTAGCTCAAATATTATTTGATATCCTGTGGTGACCCTGGCGACATTCATTGTTTGCACATTGCTTTCGGAATCTACTTTTGATTTCTGAGTGTCGCACAAGCCAAATGCCTTCCAGCCGTGCCGAGTCTGTCAACAGCTGCAGCCTGTCTGTCACTTACATTGTCACTTGGGCATTGTTGTATGTAGCTTCAAGTGTCTGTCTCAAGGACTCTAACACCAAATTCCCCTATCTATAATATATATATACTATATACTATACATATATATATGTGTATATACTGTTTGTAATCCACAAGTGTGCGCTTGTTTTGAATGTTAATATTTGCACTTACAATTCAAGCAGAGCAAGTGACAATTTATTCACTTTGCTGCTCGGACTCAATTTCATTGAATTTGCCCTTTTGTGGCATTAAGTGCTTGTGCTGCCAAGTATTTGCGCCTTTTCACTGCTCCAAATTTCTAATCCCAAAGAGAATTGAAAAAAATAAACAAGTTAGTTCCTGTGGTTTTTGCTCCAAATGGACTTTTGTTTGCTTAAAATGACACTTTTTTGGCATAGTTGAAAAAAAAACAGTTTAAGCTGAAAAGTAGGCAACAGTTTTGAGCTGGAAGATATTGAAGCAGTCTAGAGCTTCTCGCTTAATCAAACTAAAAACTTAAATTTAGCTAGTTTTAGCTAGTTTATAGTGACTGGTGACATAGTCTAAAGAATTATATTATAACGATTAGAAATCAGCACTTTACTTTGCGTCTACTGCTTCGTGTAAACTACTTTGTACTAGATAAGAATTATATAGAAATAACGTGAATTCATCTATTATGTTAAAGCCTGTTTTAACTGTAGAAATAGCCTATTAATATAAGAATTGTCTTTAACTGCGTCGCTTTAGCAGCTTCAGAGCTGCAGAGTGTTTGCGTTTAAATTCGATTATTAAAGCTTCGTTTAAGGAATCTTCAATTTTAAAACATCTGCAAATAGTTTTTTAAAGTCTTGTCTAGTCAAAACTATTTCCATGAACTGCTGCGTTTAAGTCTCTCTCAAATACTATATGTTTTTTTTAAATTCAACTACTACTCTGAAGTCTCTCTCTCTCTCTCTCTCTCTCTCTCTCTCTCTCTCTCAATGTTATCTCACATTCTTTTAAAGACTTTAATTCAACTATTTTGTCTTAACCTCTTCTAAGCTTAATAGATAGTCTTTCCGCATAAGATTTGAATTCAACTTGCCCCGTCTAATGACTCTTGGCACAGTTTCAGCTGTGCGAATGCGAAGAGCAATTAAAATTGTAGCCACGACATAACACTAACCATGGACAACAACATGAACAGCCAGACAAGTACAACAATTGTGTGGTCGGTAGCCAGATTTAAGATTTCTGGCCAAGAGCACGCAAGAATGTTGCCAAATTGCAAAAGCAATTTGAAGAGCTTAATGCTGCGTCCCTGGACTTGAACACCTTTCGAGTCATTCACTCGCTCACTCATTCATTCGTTCATTCATACAGTCAGTCAGTTACCCACTTAGGTGGCCCATTCAAGCTGTCATTCATTCAAGCCTTAATTGCGTACAAAAGTTGGTGCTTAAGTGTTGCTCGCTCAAGTTGACATTTGTTCGTTAATTAAACCTTTTTGTTGTTGGCCAACTGTGCACAGCAAGCAAATTGATTTATCTGTGCAACACCTCAAATTGCCAGACGACTAACGTTCGATGTGGCAAGTGCTAGCTTATGCTTTCACTTTCACTTTCACTGAAGTGCCCGACTAGCCCGCCCGCTCTTCGATTCTCTACGCTTTTAATGGCAAAACTTTTTCACTTAACATTTACTCATAAATTGATTTTTACTTTTTAACGACCTGGCTGTGCTAATGGTCTGGCCTTGGGCCTTGAGCGCTCAACACTTTCCTTTCCTGTCCCAACACTCATGCATGTCTGGCCAGCACCTACACCTACACACACACACTCACACACACGCACAGAGACACGCACAGTTGTCGTTTCCGCCTTTTGTACTAACAAAATTAGTTGGCTCTTCACATTATCAGCTCGCAGTTGGAATTTTCAATTAGTGGGTGAAAAGTGGTCAAGCTTTTTGGTGGTGCCAAACGTGTTTGGTAAACAAATTATGTGTTAATTTTACTTATGGCCAAAGTTTTTGGCCGTTCTTGTCGTCCCCTCACTGACTCTCAGTGTATGTGTGTCCTTTGATGTTGTTTAATTATGACTTCCGGCAAGTAATCAATGTGCAAATTTCGCCCACGTCGCCTGGCATGCTAATGCCCAGGCAGCTTTGTGCCATGTCTTAGAGCTTGAGTCAGGGCCACCGGGGGCACCCGGGGCGTTTGTGTTGGCAAAGTTTTTGGTATGGCAGCCATAAATTTATGCAAGCATCCAACACTCTGGCAACTTGTGCGCAATTACATGAGCATTTTGTGGCTGCACATATGAAATATGCATGCAATTTTGAATTTGCCATTCATTTAAATGTTTTCTTGATTACATTTTCTGCAGCAGCAGCAGCAGCAACAGCAGCAGCAGCAGCAGCACGCAGCCACAGCCACAGCAGCACGAGCAACAAAAGGCGCCCAAATAATTCCATGAAACGTTATCATTGTCTTCGTCTTATGTGCGTATGCGGTTAAGTTTTGCCAGCCATCGTTTAAATGAGCCACAATGCCTTTGGGGCATGCAGCACAATAAAGCAAAACAGACAAAGCATTTGCTACAACTATATCTAGATTCTAATGTACGCATCAGTAATACTCTCCAGCAAATTTTCTCAAGTAGAGCTCTCTAAGTGCTGCCACCTATTCTAGATTACTAAGTAAACTCTTCTGTAGATTAACAAGCATAGAGTGTAGTTACATATACATTTTCATATCTTAGCAGTCATTGGCTGCTTTACAGGGCCTTCAAGAAACCGCAGCAAGCTTATAAGCTCTACCTGCCACACAAGCACTTAGTTGGCCCAAGAAGGCCTGCTTTTGTCTCTACCAAATTAGCTTATAGCTGTGCTCATCATCATAAACAATAACATTAATTACATTTGTTGCTACATAAGTATTTTGTACACTCAATGGCTCCCTAGATACTGCTCAGTCAATCAATATATAATCGTATATAAATATTTCTTGCTTACTTGCAAGTCTTTTTGCAACTTTCGTTGTCATGGACATGAGAAAAGATTTCACTCTCTTGCTGTGTCTGGACAGAACTTTGCCGTCAGCTTCAAACACAAAAAAAAAAAAATACGATAAAATAAAAATGGAAAGAAAATTGAAAGTTTTGATTTATAATCTAAAAACTTTTGCGCTATCTTACGCTGCCTTGCTTTAACTCTCTCTCTCTCTCTCTCTCTTTCTGTGTCTCTCTCGCGCTCTTCTAAACTGTCTATTGGCATTCAAGTGCATAAATATTTTTCTACCCTCAACAAATTGAGCAGCCGCAAGAAGGGGTATACTAGCTTTGAGCAAAGTTGTGCTACTATTAAGAGAAAATAACTGCAATCATCAGGGGAATATTTTTTTTCTCTATAAAACCTTATAAATAAGGTCTACAGATTCTTCGCTTTTTTCAGAGGAAGTATCTGCGATCATGAATAGTAAACAGATTCTTGCAAAAGTCTTTTCTGTACTTTGTACAATTTCACATTGCTCTTATTTAATCTTCTTACTCGTTAAATTTACTACAGGGTATTTTCTTGACAGTTTTCTACAAACACTTTCACTTGCTTATCTAGTTTCTTCGTTGATAAAAAATGGCTTAAATGGGATTTATTTTATGAAAACTGAGGGACTCAATTTACCCTTAAATCTATTTAGCATTAGAAACCCATTAACTTTCTAATAGCTATCATTCTTAAAACTCCTCTAATGGGTATTTGCTCGTCTCACACTCGATAATTCTTACATACTTTTATATTTTTTTAGCTGCCTGCCAACTTTGTGACCGCCACTGCAATCAGATTAAAAGCATTTTGGATAGTTTGTGTGCCCCTTTGGCGCTAGCGTGTCAGCTGCCACGCCCCCTGCTCAAGCCCATAGGAACATTATCGGGCAATCAATAAATTTTTAATAATCGCTGACTGCGAAACTATCTTGCCAACTACTTGGCTTCATATTTATGACTCGAAAGTTTTTGCCTTTTGTCGATTTTGATGGGCGAGGCTCTCTTAACTTCTCTCTCTCTCCCTTTCTCTCTCTCACTCTCTCTATCGCGCCTCTCCTTAACTAATGGGGCAGCTTTTAAGTGGCTCTTGCAACTGGCAGCGAATTGTGTCATAAACTGTTTGGGATGTCCTGTCACTTGGTGTTGCTGCTGCTGTTGTCTATTGTTGCCGAAGCATGCGGCAGCTCTGCGGGCGAGTTTGTGTCAGAAAATCGATAATTTAGACATCGTCTGAAGCCTCATTATATTTTGCATGTATCATAAATCATGGCAATATGTTAAATTGTGCAACGTTGCAGCAAGTTAATCCCGCCACATTTCATAATTGCACTTCAGACCAATTAAAGCTGAAGCGGAAAATATACAAATACAACTTCCTTCGTCAGCACGGACAGCATTGAAAACAATTTCAACTCGAATCGTATAAATAGCCAAATGATTGATGAAGCTCTTCAACTGCAATTTATTTGCCATATACTTATTACGTATACGCACTGTTATCAACAGCGCTTTTTGGCCTGCGCATGATATCGCAATTTGTTCCAGCTACTTGTACAGCTGTTCGATGCGACTTGGCCAGCGATAAATCTTCTTCGCGCCGATTTCACATATGCGCCGAACCTTTTGGCCAACCAAATTTAGATTTATTTCGTTGCAAATATATTTTTGAGCTGACTGAAACTTTTGACATATTTCAGACAGCCGCAAGACAAATGCGGCTTTAATGTTAATATATTTATACAAATTTCGTGATTTATAATTTTTCTAAAAAAACTCAATAAAAGAAATCTAAAATATATTTTTTTTTAAATATAATAAATAAAATATATATGCAAATGTCAGGCTGCATTTAAAAATGCAGCTGTTGCCCGTGGCATTCATTCTTTCAGCTGTTATCTTTGTTTTCGTAAAAGGCCATTGAAAATATTTTTAAAAATCATTTCTAGTTTGGGCCACATAATAAATCATTGCTGGCAGACACTTTTAGCCGCAATCGCAAAAAGAAATAATCTGCAGCAACAGCAAAAAATCATGCGAGTGTATTAAACAAAAAAAAAATTCCCACACAAATTTGCCCCGAGCTGCAACAACAGCCCAACAGCAAATAAACAAGAGTTGTAAACTTGAAATTCTATGACTTCATTGTTGGCCTTAAATTATGCGTAACCAAATAGTTTGTTATGCAATTTTATGTCTGAGAACAAGTGCAGCTTGCACTTTTCCACATTCGCTCAGCATTTTCATTGGAATATAAGTAGAAAATAAAAAAATTAGCACAGGACATTGAGGCGCTCGGCTTGACGTTTCCATAAATCTCAATGTTTACCTTCTGAACCAGCCAAACAATGGAATTCAGCTCGCTCTTGCCTGGGATTTGGATTCAATTAAACTGTCAGCGGGTAAGCCAGACCCACAAAACGTGCTCTTCTCTCTCTCTCTCTCTCTGTCTCGCTCTAACTCAGACCCGCTTGGCCCATACGACATTTGCAATATTTGTCATGCTGAGCATCTTGCATTAAATTCGAATTAGCAGAGAGGCGTCAACAGAACAGCGTGACAAATCCTTAAGATATACCCTGCATACCTGTACACAGTCCCCATCTCAGTTACTGATTATGCTAAACACTCTGCGAAAAATTCGATTTTAAATTCCAAAGATTTATCGCTATTGAAGCTTTCATTTTTCATGCCCGCCCTTCGACTAGAATATATGGCCTTGGCAGGTGGGCTCGCTGTCAACAGAAATAATGCCCAAAACCACAAAGGACACGCGAAGTTCAATCTTAGTGGCCATTGAGGCAGTTGAGGCCGCTGAGGGTCAACAGAGTGGGAATTTGAAATGCGCGAGCAATTCGCAGATGCCGACCGCAACCGTCTGTCAACAGGGGACAACTGACAAGCTCTGGAAGTGGACAAGGACAGGGACACGAAATTGGGGTTAGGTGATGGACACCTGTGGCTTTTGCCAAGCAATGAATCAATTTGGCCGACGTCTTGACATTTGCCTCTAATCGCCGGGGACACGATTTGAACTAGAACTTGTTCATTCTATGCCAATCCGAGCGAATTTGTGGTATTAGCCGTGGGATTTCGGGTTTTTGGATTGGCAAATAGTTGAGCTAAGCAATTGTGATGTAGATTTTATTGAGTTTTAATAGCCAGGGAACGCTTATAATATTTGAAAGTGCTCAATGTGTTCCATTGGGAAAAAGAATCAAGGAAAAAGGTCATTTTAGCTTACAGAAATCTATATTTGATGTAAAGACGTTTGCAGGAATATTATCCACAGTCAAAAAGCTGTCAAATTCAATGACCTTAGCTTAAGGTTGTTCTCAGACTTGTGTGTGGGCGTGTCTGCTCACTTTGGTATCAGTTTTCCCTCTTAAGGCCACACAAATCAAGCAAATCAGTCGCTTTATTCAAAACAAACGAAAATCAAAAAAGTAACAAGAAAAACGAATGCCAATGCCACTCTCGTTGTTCGACTCAATCAGAAAGTCAGAGACATGCTTTTCAGCTTAGGTAGAATTTCAACTTACTAAGAATTTGACTAGCAGTAAGAGCACTAAGTACCAAGAATATCAGATTCATCGAGCAGTGTCCAACAACTGCCGAATGCAGACAGACGATGATAGTCCAGTAATTGAAGGGCATACTTTGGCATTAGCCGGCGCCGATTTATGACGCCCCTCGACCACTGGATGACCGTTGAGAGAGTGAATAGTGAATCGTGGCCATAATCCAGCAATTGTTTGCATATTCAGCTGCCTCCACACGAATCGACTGGTGTTTTGTATGAAAATGAAGCTCAACCCTTTCTCCGCCTGCTTCAAATCACCATATTTCGGCCTGAAGTGTATTTTGGACCCTTTCAGCAGAATAATTGAACTCTGGCCCGCCCTCGTTCAACGGAAATGCAGGAGAAGATTTGTCGTCTGCTCTGCAATTGACATTTATCGCAGTTGGGCACTCGCCAGACAATGAGACTGGCGCCCACTCGAGGTCTCTTTGGAACAACTTAACAACTCATTAACACATTCAGCGGAAATGACAACAACAACAGAAACAACAACGAAGGCAAACAACCAGCAATTGAAGCTGAAGTATTTAAAAGGTGTAATTCGGGCATTAACAATTGTTTAATCATTCATTCACTCATTTATCTATTCTTGTGGATAACCCTTGTCAAATTAGTTGAATCGTGAAGACAGCTGAATGGTGACGTCTGCAGATACCATAATTTCATTCAATTGCTGATTACCCAACAATCAGAGCTAATTTGGATAATCCAAGTATATTGCTTAGCAATTACATCAACTGCTGGCTCCTCTGACAAATGGAAAGACAATTTGAGAAACTTAAGTATGTGTATAAATATCTCAAGATTATATTCATAAGTCAAGATTCTTATCCTTTAAAACTTTCATCTCTTTCACACCTTAATAAATGTGATATCATTGAAATTGTTTAGTATGAAAACCTAAATTCCACTTAAAGGACATTCGAATGTTTCATACTCCTCATCAGTCATCCTCATCCTACCCCTTCAGTTGCCCCTCGGGCACAATTCACATGTGCGTTTGCTGGCGAGCCTAAGAGAGCCTGAGCACTTCTGCCATAATTCCAGTTGTGCTCCGACCTCGATCTCGACAATTTTTGAATAACTAATGAAGGTGCCAGAAAAACAACAACCTAAACAATAACAGAGCAGCATAAACAGCAGCAGCAACAACAACTACTACTAGTACAAGAGGGTTAAACAGTGTGTTGAGGCTCGAGTTGCCGGCCTGAATATGAAATTTGGATTTTCATACAACTGTCGACATTCATCTTGCCAACTGTCTATCCAACTGGTTGGCACTAGGCCGGCTGTCTATCTGTC
Source organism: Drosophila anceps (assembly GCA_035045945.1). NCBI lineage: Eukaryota > Metazoa > Arthropoda > Insecta > Diptera > Drosophilidae > Drosophila > Drosophila anceps. Next base: position 2,362,501 of record JAWNON010000150.1, read on the forward strand.
CGTTGGTCTTTCCGTCTGTCTGTCTGTCCTTTGTCCAAGACTTGTGCGTCATTGTCAAAATATTAACAGCTGGCACATTCCAAGTCCAAGCAAAGCTCTCTTCTCATGTGAGCGCTTAAGCCTTTGCCCGGCTGAGGCTGAGGCTGAAGCTGATGATGAAAAATAGGAATTTAACTATTTTGAAATATATTTTAGCAAATAAATTTGTGAACTTGCGACTGCCAACTGCCGAGAATGTGGGTCAAGGCAGTCAGGGTAACTCGTGTTCATGTGCCTAGTGAAAAAGACAGCATTGTTTTGCCCAGCAGCTGCCTAGAGTAAGTCTGTGCCTGGCTTAAAGACATCTGTCTGAATGACAAGCCTTTCAGGCAGCCAAAAATGTTTCTAAATATGAATTTCAAAAATATTTTGCAGCAATCTTTAATCTTTATATATTTCCGCCAATGGTTCACTGAATGGCGAATTCATTTCACGTGGCTGTTCACCTTTTGTATCTCTCTTACCCTCTCCTCTGTAAACAGTCGCAATCGAGTGCAATTCAACTCGGAAGTATCACAGTATCGATTTCCATGAGTGCACAGAATGCAAATGGAGACAAAAGGAGCCTGAGAAAAGAGACAAGGGAAGAGCGAAGAGCGAAGAGGGAGACATTTACTTGGGGTGGCGTCTACTTCATATGGGGAAAATCTAAATAAATTTGCTTTTGACTAAATTAAAAACAAACAGCAACAGTAAAATCAAATATTAATGTGCCGTAACGCGATATCCAAAGGGTGCTTCAATTTGATCATTGTGGACAAGTGGAGCTCTGATTCAGATTCCGATTCAGATTCGTTTAAACACTCCGCTGCTCTTGTTGACTGGCGTTGAGTAAACAGCGCCATTTAGAAAAATCAATGCAATGTGCTCTCTGTTTGCCTATGAAACTGATGAAACATCGTCCAAATTGTCATTCCAAACAAAAAATACGAAAGATCTGCTCATCCCAGAAATGTGCCCATGGCAATGCCAGAAATAACTCCGAATAGAGTCGTTTCCATATACGTCTACATCTGAGTGCCCATGTCTGGTCTCTGCCTCGTTAGTCTGACGGGGCACAAAAACCTTTTTTGGTATTCAAATGTTATTTTTGGCGCAGCATTTGTGGAATTTTTCTGATGCTCCAGCGAAGAGAAGAAAAACGTGTGAAAAGCGGAAGTCGTTGTTGTTGTTGCTGTTGTTGCCGTTGACACCGAAATGTTCGGATAACGCTTTGAGCGACCGCAGCCACGAAACGCCTTCAAACTTTTCACTAAATTGTTTAGTTTTTTATTTGTCGAACTGGAAGCCGGAAAAGGATTCGTGTTTGCTGTGAATTCACGCAAAACATAAACAGGGGTCCTTAAACGCTAAAAACAAAACTCCAAATGCGAAAAATATTCGAGCTACTGTGCCCTGTGGCTGCTCAACCATTGAGTGCTCTCCCAATTGCTGTGAGTGCTTCTCAAAGGAGGCGTGACAAATTGAAAACGAGAAGCGAACATTCAAGTTTGGTGTTAAAAGTAACACTGAGCATAACAACTAGTTCTCTATGAGGAGGTGTGTGCATTGGATGTGTACTCTGGATGCTGCTGTCAATAGCACGGCACGAGTCGAGCACTGAACAAATATTCCGAATTGCAGGCCCATGTTTAGCCTGAAGAGACCCAAACAATTATTTCGATTAGTGCATCTGAGAAACAGAAATTTGTGCTGCCGCAGGTGCAATTAAATGTTAATCGATTGTGTGTGCACTTCGCCAACTGGAAAGGGAGAAGCACTTCGAAATGCCCACAGTCAAGTGCATAGAGCACAACCTGCACACCTACACACTTGTACATACAACACACACACTCACATACACTCCTAGAAATGTGTGTGAGTTTGCATAATCAACTGCCGAAGACAGCGAGGATGGTGCTGATGACCTTTTCTGACTGTCTCCTTTTGTGGGTTGCTTTTGGTCTGAGTTTTGTCTGTTGCCTCAGCAATTTGAAGTTATTTTAGTGACGGGGAAGAGAGGCAGTGGGATCGAGGAGTTCTTTGTGTGTCAGTTGCGTAATTAATTGTTAATAATTGTGCAACTGTCACATGCAAATAATTTATTTGACGACGTCAATGTGAATGACCCCCAGAGAAGCATTTGCAATCGATGAATTAAGTCAATAATTCTTACAATTTACATTAAGTAATATCTGTTAGTTTCAGAGGTTGCATTTTAGGTATACGCCCCGCCATGCCTGTTATAATTGCCAGTTGGGATCAGTCTTAACTTGTTTTCCGATATTTGCATGTCAAACGCGTGGTAATTTTATATTACTGCGACACTCGAGAAGCTCCCTTTTACCCTCGAACGCATTATTTATGACTTGTACGTTTTCCGTGTTATTTTATAAACATTTTTCAAAATATGCTGCCCGCGCGACGGAGAGCGGAGTTGCAGAGGCTGTAGAGGCAACTGCTTGCCGACATAATAAAAAAGGAATTCTACGCACCGACGCCTTTATGTTTTATTTATGAGCCCAAGCACGCCCACAAAAAGTTAGCATAGGGCCCACAATGCGCTTCGTGTTTTAATGCGACCAGAGGAGAGAGAATGAGAGTGCAGAGAGCGAGAGAGAAAGTCTGGAAGGGAAGATGGCAACTTTTTATAGAGGTAATTATTATTGCGGCAAGTCAGAGACAAACATATGTGCTTGAGATGTATCCGAAATCGATTTTCTTATATGCAGATTAAGCATTATCAGGAATCCAGCACTCATAAATATACAGCCAAGGGTCAAGGGTCGAGTGCAGCTACCCAATGGCCCCAGAGTCATTTTACATGTCTGGTCCCTCCCGAGAGCCGCACAACTGCTGATGGAAGCCACAAATCGCCGTTTAAATATTAATACATCAATCCACTTAATATGCGAGTTTACAGCAACGAATGATGCAATAAATATAAAAAGGGAAAACACACAGAACAGAACAGAACAGAACAGAACAGAAAGAGAAAGATCTAAAGATGATGAGCATATGCAGACGTTACCCAAAACATACATAAATCCAAAGCCCACTTTATGATGTGTTTTGTCGACAATATGATATGATATGATAAGATATCATATATATATATATGCATGATATCATAAACGAGTGCACAGCGAATGTCCATTAAAGTAACAGCTCAGCCTTGTCGTTCTGCTTTGCCTTGTTTTGGCCTTTTCAATCTGGCCACAAAGCAAACAAGATTCTTATGATGTAAGACAAAACAAATTTTGGTATAAGCGCGCACTTCCGGCAGCAGCAGCAGCGGCAGCAGCGGCAGCGTCTTTCCTTGGAGATGTGGCACAAAGGAAGTGCTTCGTTTGTTTATTTCTAGAACTTGTAATGCAAACAAAAACTTGTATTTTCCAAGAAGTCGCCGCAGTCAAACCAGTGGCAAGACACAAAATATCACAAAACAATTTATTTTACCATAGGAATTTTGGGAAGTGGGTATAATGGTTTTGTTTAGAAGTGTTTGACAGGCAGATGAAAGCATTTCAAATTTAATTGATAGCTGATTGTCAAATGATGTCAGACTAGACTCATTCGAAGTTATGCTGATTGTCACTGAGCGGAGAACTTATCTCATCTCTATTAGGTAGCCTCTTTTATCTAATCAAAATAGAATCTAGGGTATATCACAGTCGTGTGCTTCCGACTAGTGCACTACGAGTTCTGTTTCCATATTTTTGGCATATTCGGGGGGCAGATGAGACTAGCATCGCGTTGGTTGAAAGTTTTGCTGTCCAGCGAATGTGTTTTGCTTCAGAGTTGCTCCAGTCAAAGATTGTATAAAATGTTGTTGTTTGTGCGCTTGTGCGTTATGATTGCGCAAGCAGAACAAATATGCAGCCCACGCCCACAGACGGTATATTAAACTGCCCGCCCACAAAACTGTAACTGACATAATTACGTATGCAGAATATTTAAGTGCAATGTGCAGAAGCAACTGTCTGCCATGGCACTGGCTAACTAGTGGTTGGGATTAGAGAGCACACAACCAAAGTAAAAAGCTAGTTTACATGTTGTGCAGTAAATTAAACTATGAAGCGGATAACAGAAACACAAAAAATGTTGACATTTCAATTGGCCGCCCTCAAAGTGTTTTGAAAACAATAATTGAAGTGATTTTGTTACCATAAATATCACAGTTTATTTAATTTTCGTGGTATTGCTATGGCATAGTATATCTGAAAAGTCGGCCATATATGCACTGTCATCTGCCAAATCAGAGTCGCCTCTTTTCATGCATGACAAGGTTATTATTTCCACTGCAGGGGCATAAAATTACCCCATTTACTGCCAATTATAGCACAGCTGATGCGCAGACTTTAACGTTTATCTGGTTCGTCTGCTGCTACGCGCCGTATTTGCAAATCCAATTCAAGTTCAAGGGGGTGGCTTGTAGGCCTAATGCCTAATGGCCCAACAGCCAACAACAACAGGCAGCGTCGCTCTTTGTATTAATTTGTGCACACATTCTTGGCCAATGAGATTTATGCGCTGTGTATTACTTTTTTTTTCTACTGCTGTTGCTGTTGTTGTTGTTGTTGTAGGGGCACCCACACAGCAGGCGCTCGTGCCACCCACATTGTCACCACGCTGCCAGTTGCGAGCGAAGTTCGAAAAAGGCGCGAAGCGCAAACAAACTGTTTATTTTGTTTTTGTTGTGCTTTTCTTTTTTATTCGTCTTTCATTTCTCAGCGCACGTGTTTCGTTCGAAAGCCGCGACGCAGGCGCACAGCAACAACAACAACTTGAGCGAAACTCGAAACTTGACGAAAGCCGAGCCGAGAACACGAACGCCGCTATCGCAGCCGAGGCCGAAGTCAACTTCGGGCTAGACAAACGAACGCTGCGGCATTGGCTGCCAATGAAGCGAAGCATCGAGCCATCAGTTCGACTCGAAACTGCGCCGGAAGTGGACGCCAAACGTGGACGCCGTGTATCAAGCGACAACAACAGAAAGCAACAATACAGAAAGTGCCGTGGCAACTGTTCGCTGTGTTGTGCCGCTGCAAGTAATATAATTATAAAAATAAATAAATTGAATCAAATGTAAATAAATAATTAATGAAATGAAAGTGCATAAAAATGACATGAAAATGACGATGAAATGTGTTTAACAGTGCGACCATAAAACGTGGCCAGAACGTAAATGCCGCAACGTTAATGTTACCTGAACTCCGCTTTGTAATTTGCATGCTTGCGAATTCATTAAAAAATCAAAATAAAAAAGAGAAAAGTTGAACTACAAATTCCGCTGCTGTTGCTGTTGCTGTTGCTGCCTTCTCACATAAATTTCACGGCAATCAGCCAGCAACAGTAGCAGCACGGGCAGCAGCCGCGTTGCAAGTCATCCAAACTTCATTTGTTGCGCTGCGGCTGCTTATGCAGCAGCTCCTTATTCCAGGACTCCGCTTTGTTTCATCCTGCCTGCTGGTTGGGTTGAAATATTGCTTTCATTATTTATGTTAAGTTTATGCAACATTTTCTACGCTTTTGCCTGATGTTCTTCCTGCTGCTGCTGTTGCTGCTGTTGCACTTTGGCGCACTTGTTTTTAATATCCTTCAGCTTGTAAAGGCATTACGTCTCGTGCCTTGTGCCTTCTCATGCTACACTACTTTCCGCGGTAAATGCTAACCCGCCGCACTCTCATCCAAATTACGCGGCAATGGTTTTTCTATCATTTGTCTCGTTATAGCTGGCTTCGTCGTGTCCCTCCCCCAGGACATCGGCTGCCAGCTTCAATTGCTGCTTCATTGCACTAGAAGTTATTGATAGTGCTGCATAAATAAAAACAATCGCTTATCTTCTTTGCAGCACGACAGATTTGTGCTTAGCGCAGCGGGAATAAATCAAATCTTGTCTTATTGAAAACTGTAATATAAACTTGGCAATTTTCTCTTTTTTTTTATATTGAAACGCGGCTTGAAGTGTTGAGAGACATGTTTAAGAAAATGTGATTGATTAATATTGCTTATGGCATCTACACCAATAAATAGAGTAATGTATACAAATTTCTATACTCTAGAGAAACCACTTTTGATGTTCGGCTTATGGCTTATTAATTACCCATAAGCCATAAACAAAATTAAGCTCAATTTTCCATGTATTGATATGAGTATATGTATAAGAGTATATATAAATGCTCAAATCTCGACTGTTCAAATGAACCACAAAGCTGTTTTTGCTTTCTTTTCTTTTTTTAGCATACTTTTAAGCTACTTATGTGCGCTGCTTCTTATACGCCAAAAGCAAACAGCCAAGGGGCACTCGATTGTATTGTTTTGCATGTCCTCCAGCTGAACAAAAGGCTACAACTAATAGCCAAAACGAGCTAATTAGCAGACAAAAATATTCGAATACCAAAAAAAAAATGAGTCCTTTGTTTATTTGGGATAGCAATTATAATGTTGAATGGATTTTTAAATGTTTAAAGCTTTTGCTTTTGTTTCGACTCGTGCATACAAATTAACTTCTTAACTTGTTGAAGCAACGTCAAGTCAAATATATAGATATATATATATATATATATATAAATATACACATATATATTTTGTATATATGTATATATGCTCATGTGCATGGTTTTTTTCATCTTGGCAATAAGATTGCAATGCACTTGATGCTGCTGCTGCTGCTTCTTTTGCTTCCACTGCTGCATTATCCATTATCCTTTCTCTCTGCAACGTCACGCTGTCAGGCGCGATTCCATTTGCACTGGCTGCTGTCAGCTGCCTGTCTGTCTGTGCCGCCACTCAAGATGCAGTCGAGATGACAGCCTTTTGGTTGCCATTTCTTTGCCCCGGCTCTCGCATAATTTATGTTCTACGAATGGAATTGAAAACTTAACCCAAAATAATAAAAAGCAGAAAAAAAACTGCATTTGCGTTTATAAATATATGACTTCGTTGCTTTTCTAAAGGTTGGCTCTCCATTTATATATGTCAGAGTGATGTTTTTTTTTTTTGTTAGCTTTGTTCATTTGTTTTCAAACTGATTGCATCATAATTACCCAACTGACGTACCGATTTTATGCCCCCTGTGCTCCTAAGTGCTTTTTAACGAGCTGCTGCTGTTGCTGCTGTTGCTGCTGTAGCTGCTCTAGCTCCAGCTCCTCCTTCTCCTGCTTTGTTCTGTCCATTTGGATATTTAGGTTCCATTCCGTCGCCCTACTATATGACCCGAAAATAAATGCTGTAATTTCCAGGCATGTGCGTTTCTCTGATTTTGTCGCTATAATCTGGTACATGAACCCATAATTTGTAATTTCAACCTAATTACTTTCCCTGCTGCTGTTGCTGCTGCTGCTGCTGCTGCTGCTATTGCTGCTGCTGTCGAGGGGGCGTGACGAAGGCAAAAACATTGTCGTCAGCCATAAAATGTCAGCAGCAAGCAACAAAACGCCCATTTCGCCAGCAGACTTCACTTGCACACACGCACACCGATACACACACACACAGACACACACACACTCACACATATTCACAGCCAGCCACGCCCCCTTAGTTAGTCATGTGTGGGCTAGTTACATGTATTTGTGGCGCGTCATATGTAAATTTGTGACAGCTGTTTGGAGGTCATTGAAATTGATTTTTAGTTGCTTTCTTTTTTTTTTTTTTTTTGTAGAAAATGTAGAAATGAAGATATTAGTTTGCCATGAAATGGTCGAAGAGTTGAAAAAAGTTTTTCTACAACGTATAAAGAATGTGTAAATCATTTGTAAAGAAAAGCAAATGAGTTGAAGAAAATTAACTTTAAAACAAATGGCTGATTTATTGTTTTTCGTATAGGAATACGAGCTAAGAAAATATTTGTACATTCAAGCATAACTTGGCGGGTAGATATTAGGTCTTGTGCTAATAAAACATTATATTTCTATTGATGATAACTTATTGAGAAAGGAATAGAACTATCAAATATTGTAAAATTTGATAGTTCTATTCCTTTCTCAATAAGTTATCATCTGTGCAAACAGAGAGGTCAAAACTGAGACTTCCGAAAAGTACACTGCGAATGCTGCTGACATGTTTATTAAAATTTAAATTCTTATATTTGCCAAACATAAATGTTGAGCTGTAACAGAAGAGACAAACATATCCATAGTAAACAAAATTTAAAGCAGAAAATACATGAAAAATATATATTATGTCGGATTAAGTTGAAAGTATGGACACTATGCATATATATACATATATACAGATATATGAACAGAAAATGTTTAACAACTCGTTAACTTGCATGAATATTCGATATCAATTTAATTTATTAAATATTCTTCGTTTAAATTCGAGCGCAGCGCTTTAAGCCAATAATTTATATTTTTATTGCGCGCTACGCTCAATTAAATAATTTAAAGTACATTTTGCATTTTTATTGCAGTTCTTAAAAACATTAAATGCAATTATTAAAGTTCATATTTATTACATTTAAAAAAGGAGAACGAAGACTTAACAAGCCCTTTTGTTCTATACACTGTCAATTATATTTAATGCAAGCGATTTTTATGAAGCGACGTTCTCTGCATTTTTCATGAGAATTACAACAAATGCTGGAAAAAAATATTAAATTGCCATTTAAATAAAAACGGAGATGAACCCTAGACATTTGTTTACGTATTCCATTTGTTTTTTTATTATTTCTTTTTCCTTTTTTTGGTATGTAAATGCTACGCCAGGCAGAGCTTTAAATACTTCGAGAGCAACATAAAAAATGAAAGAATTATACTATTATTCGTTTTTATTATTAAATGCATACGCATAAATATATTTAAGCCAAGCGAAAACTGATGAAAAAAAAAAAGACGACAGTTAAATCAAATATTAATGTCTTGATGCGACAACTGAAGTGATGGGAGTGCCATGCAACAGTACAAGGGGTAACAAGAGAGGGGCGGGGGATGGTGGACGGGGGACGGATGCTGATATGTCATATGCATTCATAAATCATTTGCCAAAATTGAACTGGCCAAGTCACAGGGCGCCACAAAAACCCAAACGTATCAGTCAGTTAAAGTGCATTTAAGCGCAAACATATAAAGACAGTGGCAAAAAAATGCAAGTGTAGCGAAGCAAAAGTCTGAATACTCTTTTATCTATAACTTAAAAGGTGTATAGAGATAGTTTTATAAGTAAATAGCTTCTGCTGAGAAATCGAGTTAGGCTGCAATCTGTGTATTGTCAAAAGTATTATATCCAAAATTTATAATTTTCTTAATCCTCTACATTGTGTTTTTAATATATTTTCTTGTCCTCGTCGTAATCGTGAATATTTTTGTTTGCCTTATGTAGCTTAACAAGTTTTGTATCAGTGAGTTGCTTTCTGATATTTATTATTGTGATTCATTTTATTCTACTCAACTGAAATTTACTATCCGTTCTCTACATTTCAAAATCCGCCAATTTCATATTTGCGCTCATGTTCCAAGTCTCACAACTGTTTCTCTTCACTCAGTTACCACAAACTTCAGTAAGCTCGTCTTTAGCTTTAAACTCTTACCTGTAATGGACCTCCGTTGCCATTTATTTATTTTCTTATAGTTTTGTCTATCGTGAAATCATTTAGAAACACTTACCTTAAAATCTGTACCTTAAATGCTTCAAGTAACCTAAATTTAAGCTCACATGTTAGGTAATATATAAATCTAACCAGAAATAGTTTCTACAAAGTGAATGTTATAGTCATGATGTCCACTTGAAGCATGTAAATGCAATGCAATAAGAGTTGGCAGCGCTACAAAATGTAACAATTCATGTGCAATGAAAATGTGGCCATGTTATGACAACGACAGCCGCTGCAAGAGCAACAACAACAACAACAACAACAACCAGAACAGCAGCAACAACAACAACAATTGCGTAGTGGCCATAAAATAGCAACATCAATGCAGCGCGTTCATTTGTATACACACAGCCTTGGTCCGGAATACAGCGCTATTAATAATAAATGTAGCATTGGTAACACACACACACACACACATGCATATATAGAGTCAGTGACATACAGAAGCAGTCAAATGAACTTTGCAAAACCGAAAATGCCAACAATAGCAGCAACAACAAGCAGCGAACGAGTCATAACCCATAAAACGCCAGAGCTACAGTGCGTATGAGTGTGCTAGTTGTACTAGCAGTCAGCCAGGCACACAAACACAAAAACATACACATATACAAACAGTAGCAGCAGCAACAACAACAACAACAACAACAACAGCATCAGCAGAGTGCCATAATAATAATAAATGCTATAATCCCTGAAATCGGTTGCGCCTCTGTGCATATCTCCTGCCACCCCCACCCCCCCAAAGCCGCTCAGCAATGCATTTTTTATTTTCAATTTTCATTGTTACGTCTGCAGCAGCAACAACAATAACAGCAACAACAACAATAACAACGTTAACAACAATGCGAATCGACGCGTCAAGTGAATTAAGCGATTTTTAAAGCTTTACGCTAAATGAAATTTGAATTGGCATCGCCCGAATATACGAAATATGCGCGAGTGTTCACTTGTGTGTGCAAATTAAATTACGCAAATCAAATAAATGTAAAACACAAAAAAACAAACGAAACACACACAGACCGCAAAACAAATGTATAAAATGTACGAAAAATAAAAGTGAGGCCTGCGAATGGAAATCGCCGTGAAAAACTAAAGCCACCAAAAAAAAAAAAAAAAAGTAAAAACCCAAGAGAAGGCGCGTAATTAAACGAATCTACATATATATATATATATATATACTCGTTGTGTGCGTGTGTGTTTAACTAATTCTAATTAAGCGCACAAATTGCACTGAACAAAATGTTCATAATAACGGTAATTAAACTTTTGCTAATTGCGCTCAACATATTTCCAAGCCGTTTCACAAATCGGCGGATTATGTTCCTCATCTACATGACGAACCTCGTGACCCATGGTAAGTGATTGAACACTTTATTATTGAATTTTAGATCTGATATTAATTAAATGTTGAGTTTCAAACTTGAAACACATAGAGCATATTTTTATTGTTTTGTTTGTTAAATGTCTCTTCAGCTTATACGAAAGTTATCTTCTACCTTTTTCCCTACAGTTGTTATATATTGATTAGATAGAAACTGGTAGCTGTATTAGGGGCAAGTGCATCGCCACGCTCAGATATACTGACAGATAGTCAGCTAGATTAATTGGCACAGCTGAATTCAGCCGACTAAATTTAGACCTGTCCGTTTGCCCCTATTTCAATGATCAACACCATATGTATATATATATATATATGTTACTTTATAGAATCAGCCATTCCTCCCGACTGTTTCTTAAACATCGAATCACTATTTGCTATGGGCTCAGATGTACAAAATGGGACAGCTGAAAAGTGCTTAGCTGGAACAAGAAACTCATCCATTTCAGCTGCAATCGAAAGCCAAATTCCTATGAAATTATAAATATTTTAAATAGTTTAAACTATGCAAAAGCTTTTAGTTTAAGATATTCACTTTATGCTAGGTGAATAAAGTCAAAAAAAAAAAAAAAATTGAAATAAAATTAAAAATAAAAAAAAAAAACAAGTTTTAGTTTTTGAGTTTTGAATAGAAAAAATTCAATGAAAAAATCCCGATTATTGGCAAATGTATTTTGCCTAAATAAATTGCACTGAATAAATAGAAAAGCAAAAATTTTGTTGGAATTTACCACTGTCAACTAAAGAAGTATTTGCCCACCACAGTAAACAATTTCAATCTTATTTTTGCAGAATTTGTATTACCAACAGTAAAAGGTAAAACATAATTTTTATTTATTTTTTATTGTTTTTTATTTATTAAAATTTTGTATATTTGGTTAAACAAGTTTGCAGCTACCTTTAGTGGCAACCTAATCTAGTTTTACATATTGGGGCACAATTTAAAATTGTTTTTCAACATTTCTCTACACACGACATTTTTGGTCAAATGAAATACATTTATTATGCTTGCCAAAAAAAAAATGTTATGCAATGCAAATAAAAAAAAAAATCTATAGTCAGTTGGTTAAACTGCAATTGCAACTGCAACTGCAACGGCAGCTGCAGCTGCAGCTGCTGCTGCTGCCGGAAGTCCATGACCCGCAGGCCAAATATAATCAACGGCTGCGTTAGTGTCATTATGAAATAATTTAACAAAGCAGTTCATTTTTTGCGCCGTTTTTTATCTAGCCGGGAGCCGGAGCTGCTGTCGGCACGTAGTCTCGGTAGTCGGTAGTCCGTGGCGGTTACCGCAGCCTGTTGAGGCATTGCGGACGTCCTTGGTTGTTGTTGCATTTGTTGCTGTTGCTGTTGCTGTTGCAATTCACTTTTGTTTTTCTATGCATTCATTACGTGTTCTGTGTGCGTGTATGTGTGTGTGTGTGTGTGTATTTTGCTTTTTTCTTTAGCAGCGGAAATGGCATACAAAAGCAAAACACCAGCCTGGCTGTTAAGCACGGCAAGTGGATGCCCGCGTTCATCCATTGCCACAGCAATGCTGCAGGTGAGGTATGCAGCTGGAGCGGGTCTTGTTATCTATAGCACACAGTTGGCGGCCCGCATGCCAACAGCTCTGCATCTGGCCCCATGAACTGCTCCGCGAACAGCAATAGCTAACGCGGACACGGAGCTGGCATTGAAATTGAATGCAATCTAGCTGCTTGATGCTACGCTCGTCGTCTCGGGCAATTTGAGGTCTCATTTTACTAATTAAATTATGACTCAACTCGACAGTTTCGACACCCAACACCTCGTTCTATCTGAAAAGCTTTGTTCGTATTGCTGGTGCCTTTGGCTAAAATGTTAGAATATTTCAAGCCAAACAAATAATTGGACTATTGGGGGAATATTTTTGAAATGTTGCTTTAAAATTTAAATTTCTAAAAGATTAATGCTTTATAATTTATATGAAATAACAGACAGGTCAGGAAGTAAATAGATGAGAAGATAAATTAATATGTATTATATGATAAATTATGATAAATATAAATGAACTTGAAATCATATATCAGAAATAGATTACAATAGCTCCAGTCGTTTCTATATATATATATATATATATATATATATATATATATATATATATATATATATATATATATATATATATATATATATATATATATATATATAAGAGTTCATTCTCGAAGCATACCCTCTCTAATTTGTTTTTAGTTAACTACTCTCACTCTCTCTGTCTCACCCACACTCATTAGCATATTTGAATTCTCATTTAGCTGCAGATGCTGCTCATTAACTAACCGAGTTGTCTATTTTGCTCTTCATTCACAGTTATGATGGATGAGCCACGCTTCGCACAGCCCATACCAAATGTCACCGTTGCCGTTGGCCGTGATGCCAATCTGCCCTGTGTGGTCGAGCACTTGGGCGGCTACAAGGTAAGTGAGGAGAGGAGAGGAGAGGAGAGAAGAAGTGGAGAGTGTCATAAATCGTGCGTACGCTGTGAAACATTTCGCACTGGGGCGCTCCAGACAGGCAAAACTGTCTGAAATCAATTTTGTGAATTGCTCGCAACACTCACTCACTCTCAGGCAGAGTCTAATGCCGAATTGACAGCTAGAAATGGAGCCAGATGCTGTGCCTGTGACAAGCTGTGGCCTAGCGAACTCTGTTGAGTAACTGTTTCAGTTTCGAGCAAAGAAACTAATAATGACGAAGTCGCCACATCATAGCACAAAGGCAACTAAATCAACAGTTTGATAACTTCGAGCAGAAAAACTAATACGTTGAAAGCCTGCTTTGTGCACCCAACAGAATGACTAGAAAATCACTTATCATTTATCTCAGTTGCTGGCCCCGGCCGCGCTCTCATAACAAATCACAAATATTTACTCGCCATATCAACTTCATATAAAATGCTCGCCTGCTGCTCGTTTTCCTTGGACATGCGAGTCCTGGACTCCAGAGTCTCTGTCTCGGGCAGCTTCTTCTATCTGGTTCTTATTGGACTTTCATCAACATTGGTTGCCAACGAGCTGCTGCTGCTGCTGCTGCTACTGCTGCTGCTGCTGCTGGTTATTGTCGAGCTGAAAACGAGAAACTCATTGCTGTCACTGGGCAGAAAGTAAATTTGAAAAGTTTGCAGCAAAAGGCGGCGGCAGGACAAAATCCTTGCCAGGACAGCATGCCCTGTCCTTGTGTCACACGCAATGTAAGCAAACGAAGCCAAACTGATGCGGCTAGAAAAAAAAAAGTGTATTAAAAAAGCGGAAACAGCTGTCAAGCTGGCTTTCTTTCATTTTTATTTTTTTTTTAGCCACTTTCATGCGTTACAACAAGGCGTTCATTTATTATAGCAGCTCTCTTTGTGTGCGTGTGTGTGTTTGTGTCACAATTCTATATCGATTGGTCGCTTTGTAGGTTGCCTGGATACACATAGATCGCCAGATGATACTCACTATACACCGGCACGTCATTTCGCGCATACCGCGCTACAGTATTACCTATGCGGACAACACCTGGCTGCTGCACGTGAACCAGGCGCATCAGGATGATCGCGGCTATTACATGTGCCAGGTCAACACCAATCCTATGATTAGCCAGGTTGGCTACCTGCAGGTGGTGGGTAAGTATCAGGCATAAAACTCGAAGCCCCAATCCCCGCCTAATGCTTCACAATTGCGTTGCAGTGCCACCCAACATACTGGACATTGAGAGCACGCCATCTTCGGTGGCAGTGCGTGAAAACCAGAACATCAACATGACATGTCGTGCCGATGGCTTCCCCACGCCCAAAATCATTTGGCGTCGCGAGGATGGCGAGGAAATTGCTGTGGAGAAAAAGAAAAAAGGTATTTTTGGGGTAGGATGCGAAATACTCCAACGAGGGCTGCTTGAAAAGTTAAGCAAGTTTGTAATGCGTATATCCTTAATGAAGTTGTTACTTGCTTGCCATGAATTGGGTAACCTATGGGGATTAGATTTAGATTTAAACAGATTACTTGGGAACCTACAGAAAATCTCTTTCGTCGAACTCTTGAAACTACCCACGTATCTATGTACATATGTCATTTTGCTGCTGTCTCATTGAAAATTCTTCATGCCCTGCACGTTTATTTCCATGGTGCGGACGCTTCCTTCCGGCAAACATCAAAAACCAAAAAACAACAACAACGGCAGTTCTGGTCTACGATGGGGATGTCCTGCCATTGACCAAAGTGAGCCGCAACGAAATGGGCGCCTATCTGTGCATAGCCACCAATGGAGTGCCGCCCTCTGTCTCGAAGCGCATTATATTGGATGTGGAGTGTAAGTACTATAGACAAACATTTATATATACACATATATGTGATGTTGAAGTCGATTGACTTAAGCGAAATGAAAACTGCACATATATACGAATACACACGCACACACACACACAGGAACACATACACACACACACACACACATAAACATTATATTGGCATGGCTGTAACACGCGCGCGCACTTAACGAGAACGATGACAACGACTCGCAGTCGCGATGGAGTATCTATGCGGCAATTCATCCATCCATCCAGGCAGCCGTTGAGGCAGTCGGCAAGGTGGAGGAGTCACGAGTCAGGAGTCTCTGTGCCGGCTGCTCATCAATTTAGCTGCTGCGCCCCGTGACAAGCGCAGTCTTGCTAATGCACCTGATATATGGAGTCGGGCGTTAAAGTTGTGCGGCTGTTGCACGCCGTGCGCCAAGTAAACGCTTGTTAATCCTAACGAGTTTCTGCCTGCCTTCCCACCTATAGCTGCGCCATGCCTACACATTGACAATAATTCACGTCACGTACCTGCAATAAAGTCACTTGCCGGCATTGCACGTATGACTTTGACGGCGTTTCCCATCTTTTTTTTTTTTTTGTTTTTTTTTTTCTTGCCTGCTCCTATTTTATTATGAACGGTTTTGTGCGTGGCAACGGTGCAGAGGAAGGGCAGAGGGAGACGGGGGACGGTCTGGTTGGGGAATATTTCGAAATACAGGTAGGCATTGACAGTGTGCGTTTAAATTTCCAACCAGCCGTTCGCTGTTTCAATTTCGTGTTTGCATTGTGCGAAAAACTGGGGCAAACTATGGCACATGCGGGACGAGGCGTATTGGCAAAGCTTAATGGATATACATTGATGGGCAAATATAAGAGCAGCCTAGGCTTTGCCAGCGGCACTGATATATAATGAAATTGTTAACAAGCGCCAGCATAGATGCGCCTTGAAATAACTTATATTGATACGAGTATAGCTTGTCAAAATGAATAAATAACAGAAATAGCTGAGTGTCTAATATACAAATTTCACTAAACTTTCAACCGTTTAACCCAGCTCAACTCTAAAAGTATATTAGCTATTTAACTACATATATGCCCCAAACTGTAACAGCTCCCAGTTTTTTTTTTTAATAGTTGCTGAAAACCACATCACGTACTTCCTGCTAAACTTTACTTTATTTTTCTTACTTTTTGCGAAAGAGTCAGCCAAGGCAGGCAGGCAGGCAGGCAACGAGCGTATTGTCTCGCATAAGTTTTCTCTTTTTTAGCTTTGTCATTGCACTTTCATTTTAAGCTTGGCAGACAGACGACATTACTCACACACACACACACACACACACACACACACACACACACACACACACATACTCGGGACAGACACATATTGAACACACGTAAAGCTGCAGCTTATGCGTACTTTGGCCAAATGCTTAAAATGCAATGCCAACCAGTCTAACTCTAAACACACACACACACACACACACACATATAAACGCCCACACCTATGCATGTATTGATTCGTGTTTCCCTTTGGTATCATTCACTATATCCACATTTCTCTGGTTCTTCTCATTTACCTCTCTTGCAGTCTCGCCAATGATTTGGGTGCCGAATCAACTTGTTGGCGCGCCAGCTGGCACAGATGTAACCATCGATTGCCACACCGAGGCTCATCCCAAGTGAGTTTTTCTACAACTTTTTCCGTTTTCTATTAAATTTCTATGTAGCATACATTTAAGCGTTCAGTTTTCCATTTCTATTGCACCTGCAGCAGTCAGCTGAAAGCTGCCTACGATTTTCCCATTCACTTTGTTTTCATATTCCATGCATACGCCCACAACTTTTTTCGATATTTGATGAATAACTTACTGTTGTTGTTGCTGTTGTTGTTGTATTTTGCAGAGCCATCATCTATTGGGTGTATAATTCTGTAATGGTATTGCCGAGCAAGAAATACAAGACCGACTACACAGAGAACTCGTATCGGTAAGTCAAATGCTTGAAACTTTAACCTCAACTCGAGCGCCCAACTCAAAATAGTGTTGTTAAATATTTATTATGCATTTGCTCTTGACTACAACACCAGCAGCTGGGTCATGAGCATGCAGCATTTAAGTGTAAATGTTCCAAAAAACGATTTCATCTACAAAACACCAAAATAGATATTTATTAAACTTTAGCTTCGTCTGGAGTAGAGTTGGTTGAGTTTGTAGATATGTTGTTTTTAGGAACGTCTTCCATTTAGTTTTCTCATTACTATATGTTGTCTCACTCTAACTACCTATTCGAAAAGCGCCCACATGAAACTGACGATAAGAAACCTACAATACGGCGACTTTGGCAACTATCGATGCATCTCAAAGAATTCTCTAGGGGAAACGGAAGGCTCCATACGTGTTTATGGTAAGTGCATTTGTATTGGTAGCTTAAGTGCACTAGTTGCAGCAAAAACACTCACACACACACACATATACACACTTAGCCAATGCAATATCGAGCGCCCTTTGAGCCACAATTTTGCCAAAAGCTTTTACCTATGTGCCGCTCCAGCGCCCACGAGCAGCCTGAATCCAGCAGGAGTCGAACTGGGGCTCGTCTAGCGCTCCGATATATGCGCTGTGTTTTGGAGCGTAAAACTAAACGAGCGGCCACCAACGGAGCTGAACTGCGTCTGTTTGGGCTTTCGGCTTTACAGTTTGGATCTGCCAAACCAGCAGCAACAGCAACAGCAACAGCAGCAGCAGCAGCAGGACACGTAGATACATTCACCATAAACGTAAACGTAAACATAAAATAAAGGTGCATTCCAGAATTGTTTGACTTTGTATCGTGCACGCTGCAAAAAGGCTCGTCTCTGGCTGGCCTGCCTATGCTTGGCTAACACGTTCTCGTCTGTGTTTCGTTTATTTTTACTGTATTTCATTTATTTATTTATTTTTTATGCACTTCAGCATTTCGGGGCCATATAAAATGTATATGGAAAAATATAAAAAAAAAACAGTACGTTGATTGTATTCCGAGTAGATTTTGTTAGAAATGTTTTTTTGCCAGACCCCCAATGAGACATCCAACCAATATTTGAATGCAACAAATGAAGTCAGGCAGTTGAATCTCTACTTGACAATGCCTTGCAGCTAGGTATAACTCAATTCACTAGTGTTATTCATACAATTCCATATAGATGTGTAGAAGAACATCGACTTCACATATATGCAATTAAGTTTTCTCTAAATTATGGCAAATAGCTTTAATTTTCTTGGAAATATATGTGGACCGAAGTCTTAACTTCAATTAAATTGAATATACGTACGCCACAACATGTTGACCCAGATTTTGCAAATAATGTGGCTTATCGAGGTTCTATATATGGCTTTTAATTTATGTTCCTTAAGGCGCTTGCAACTTGAGCGCTTGAGTTCAAGAAGAAAATTCTGTGACCTTTCCTCTGGCACCACTTGACATACAAAACCGCAGCGCAGCTGGCACATATATAACACATGCCAGTATAAATATAGAGAATGTATAATACACACACACACACACACACACACACACACGTGTGTGCATATAGAGTGTGCTTGAAAATAAAAACTCGTTTGCTTGATTTTATCATAATTAATTATGCGCTGCTATTCGATTCCGTTTTGTTTTACAGAAATACCTTTGCCATCAACACCATCCAAACAAGTAACGCACACCACCGTGGAGTCCAGGGAGAGTAAGTATAGTATCAGACGAGCTGATGTTAACGATATGTATGTGAATGGAATGGACTGCATGGGTAAGGGTAAGGGAATGGCTCTCTGGCTGGGTATAGCAGCTCGCTTTTGTGCTTAGCACATACCGTAGAGCCTGGAGAGCGACGAGCGCTGCATAAACTGTGAAAGTCACACCGGCAAACCAACACTTACTCACACACACACACACACACACACACACACACACACACACACTCGCACACACGCCGAAAAGGATACAGGATACGGCGAGCCACAAACAAAACTGCGAAAGTAGCATCTAAGCCAGACAGAGCCACAAACACCAACAGCCACACTCACACACATACATATTTATATACATATATATATGTATATATATATATATATATCTAGAGTGTGGGTGGTAGGGCGACAACGACACGCCCACAGAAAGAGATAAAGTAAAGCAAAGCACTTTTGACTATTTCAACGTGGGGCTTTCGAAACTCAAGTCGAGCAGAAAAGTACACACACTTTCAAGTTCTCTCTGTGTGTGCCTGTCGGCTGCAAGTCCAGGGCAAAGCAATATGCTGCGGATTATGCTGTTGGGGATTTTCGGGGGCATTAGGTTGGAAACACATTTGAAACACTGCCGCGCAGCCAGCAACAACAGCAGCAGCAGCAGCAGCAGCAACAGCAACTTCTGAGAAAGGACCAAACATATTTTATTTAAAGTGACTGGCGCGACGGCGACTGCCACTGCAACGGAACGTAATCCTTCCCAGGCAACAAAAGGATGTGTTATATCTATATATGCAGGAGTGTTTCCATGTGGGTGTGAGTGAATATAGGTATGTACTTTAGCTGGTGTTTGTACGCGTGGTAAATTTTTGTATCGCAGCCAAGTGGCTGCCACAAGATTTCCACACAATTTAACTTGAAAACCATGTCAGCAAAGGTTATACAAACTGTTTGTGTGTGTGCGTGTGTGTGATGGGGGGAGGGGAGTAAGCTTTCCTCTTATTGAGTTATTAGCCATACCATAAGCAGACGAAGCGTGCTAATTTTAGTTTTTGTTTTTACAACACACTCATTGTTCTAGGCAATATAATACCATCTTTACGCAACGATACAACGAAATCGCTGCAAACGGATCTTTATGCCATGAAAAACGATTTGTACGCTGGCAGTGGCTCATCATCGGCGGGTTCCAGCTCCTCGGCCGCCTCATCCTCTTCGATGCAAACCTCCTTGCTGCCCGGCGGCGCCGCCGGCAATAGCCTCTCGGCATTGAGCGGCGGCGGCGGCAAGGGCTCCCTGGCGATAGGCAAAAGCATTTTCTATACGGAACGTCCACCGAACGAGTACGCCAGCTCACTGGGTAAGTAAAGCTTAACTGATAAATCTAACAAAATCTTATACGAAAATATATATAAATATATATAAATCTGTTTGTGCTGCATTCTGTTTGGCTACAGCTGGAGCTATGCATAGGCTGAGCTGGCTGGGCGCAGGATTAGTGTTGCTGTTCGCTGCGCTCTGAAATCAATAATTTAGTTACTCCAAAATAATAAAAGGCATTTGTAAAATGCAGCCAAAGGGGGTACAAGGGTTAGTATTTAGGGGTGTATTTATTTCACAGCTGAAACAAATTGAAAACTGAAAACCAAAAAAAAAAAAAAAAGAAAAAAACAAATAAATATATATATATATATATGAAATACTAATAATGTTTATAGCTGTAATATTATATGGAATAGCTCACAAATTAACGAAATTTGTAAAATGAAAATTGACATTGAAGACGCAAAAGAAAGAAACGAAAAATATTTGCAATTGTTGCCAACATGTGTAGCAATAGCAACAAAAAATGCTCATTCTATGTACAATATGAAAACTTATAAGCATAAGATACATACACAGGCATACATACATACACGCCTGCAGACTAGTGAAATAAAGATATAAATTTAAATATGAGCATATATATATATATAGAATATATATAGAGTTTATGTGTATATATAATACGAATATGAAATTGTTGAGCCTCTGTGTCATGTGTTTGTAGGATTTTATTTTCAGTGAACCAAAAGCACAGCTTTTCCATCGTGTATTATCCTAGACTTAAATAATATTTTTCTTTAGACAGCAGCTAAATGAATTGTGCATGGAAATGAATATATGCAATTTACACACTTGAATTATAATTAATTTAAAAAAGAAAACGAAAAAGAAAAAGAAAATAACAAAAGGAAAATGTCATATCTTAAAACAAACTGAATTTATCATATCTCCCTCTTGACGTGAACTTATGATGGAAATACATATGAAATTTAATAACTAATATTTAGTTTTTTTTTTAAGGCTATAAATTATATTATTTTATTTTTGTTTTATCTCTCTGGCTCTTCGCTTGCATATGAGAGAGCATTTTATTCAGTTTTGATAGGAATTTTTCTTCGAGACTTTTCCTTTGTCATTACGAAGTATTTTAAACTCTTAATATGTATAAAGTTGCAATTATTTTCAATGAAAGCAAAAAAAGGATGGAAAATTGTGACCAGAGGCCATGCCCCAAAGCGAATTGCAGCGCCGGCTAGTTCGTCAAGGCTTTACACAGTTGCTGCCCGGTTTGGTCGAGGCATTAAAACGCCTTCAAAATGTGATTAATTTTTACATTACGCTCACCTACCGACCTCAACTCGATCGCCTTCTCTCGTCTGCCTGCCCCACCTTCCCTCTAGCCAACAAGAGAAAAGAAATTGCAATAATAATATTCCGGCAACGTGCACGTGTCTCGCATTGGCTTGATTTTTCGTAGACCGGCAAATTGCTGCTTTACTGGCTTCTGTGCATATCCTTGTTGCACGGCCATGCTGTGCTTTTGTGCGCTTTCATCATTTTTTAATAAATGCACATGCTAATTATATTATTACTCATACGACCCGTGGCACGACACGCTGAAACGTTGTCTGCGCGAAATACTTGCAATTAATTTCAGCATAAAATTGCGTGGCCTGCGGTCTATCGCTCTCTCCCTCTCTCTCTCTCTCTCTCTCTCTCTGTGTCTCGCACGCTCTCTCATACACACACACACACACACGCACTCTTTCTCTCAGTCTCTCTTGTCCCCGTGCTCAATGACACACAGTTAACATGTCCAATTTATTGGTCATAATTCATGCAGACCAATGACGCTGCCCCCGAAGGCGGCCCCAACGGCGAACTGCCCAGTCGAACCCCAACGCTAGCGACAGCAAGAAAAATGGTATTAAGGCCAGAAGATATATAGCGCATTTGCATACATACATGTAAATATGTACATACATATATATATATATATATATATATATATATATATATATATATATATATATATATATATATATATATATATATATATATATATATATATATATATATATATATATATATATATATATATATATATATATATATATATATATATATATATATATATATATATATATATATATATATATATATATATATATATATATATATAAACTGGGCCGGAGTTGTCCCGTGTGCAGTTGGATGGCGAAAGGGTGAACGCAGCTGCCAATTTACTGTATTTATGTCATGTGTTGCTGTTGTTGTTGCTGTTGGCATAACTGTATACGGTTTTAATAATTTAAGCCGTGTTGCATCAAAGCTGTAGCACGTGGCAGCTGGCCAAGATGCACAACTGTTAACCGCTGTTAACTGCAAAAGTGACTCGCTGCGTCGCATAGATAAATGAGTGTATTCAAAGTTGAAATATGAATAGTCAACATTGTCGATGCCACAC
Source organism: Drosophila anceps (assembly GCA_035045945.1). Classification (NCBI taxonomy): domain Eukaryota; kingdom Metazoa; phylum Arthropoda; class Insecta; order Diptera; family Drosophilidae; genus Drosophila; species Drosophila anceps. The sequence continues at coordinate 2,385,298 of JAWNON010000150.1, forward strand.
AATAAACGCTTTTTATTTTATTTAATTTCATTTTTTATGCTCTTCATATGATTGTTACTGTTGCTGCCGCTGATGCTGTTGCTGTTGCTGTTGTTGTTGTTGTTGTTGTTGTGGGGCAAATAAGGACATGCGCATGTTGACTTACACGCATTGTCGCTTCTGCTATTATCGCGAACAATGCAGCTAATTAAGTATTATAAATGCAAACCATAAGGCAGCAGCAGCAGCAGCAGCAGTAGCGCCAGCTGAACACATTTCGCCCCAAGGACATGCAGGCCACAGGCCAAAATTGTCAACATGCACATTAAATTTATTTTCTTGCACAAATATGCAATGTTATTTATTGCTTATTAATTAAAGCTCTTCGCTTCTCGTTTTTTTGATTAATTAAACATTGTCAACTGTCCACTTCAATTGTTTATCTCTATTTTGTTGTACAACTCAACCGAAATGTAAATACACGAATTAGTTTTACATAATTCTAGAAAAATATTTACTCATAATGAAAACGCTGTAAATTGAAATTGCCTTTTTATGTAAATAGCTAACAACAATTATAAATAATTATTGCCACAATAAAACTCGATAACACAGCGAAATATAATTCAAACAGTCAGTCTTGAAAAAACAACATAAATAAAAGTAGCATTCCCATTCAAAAGGCATAAATATTAACAAGTTCTGAAAACAAAAGCCAAAAAAAACCCAAAAATAAAATGAAATCAAACAAAATAAAAGTAAAGTACATTAAACACGGGCAGTGCTCGTATTTAAGCCTATTTAACTATAAATAATTGATAGAGAAATTAAGTGAAAATGATTGTAATTAACTATTATATGCATAAATATAAAATAAATACATATTATAAATAAATATATATATATATATATATATATATATATATATATATATATATATATATATATATATATATATATATATATATATATATATATATATATATATATATATATATATATATATATATATATATATATATATATATATATATATATATATATATATATATATTTATATATATATACACATATGCATATACATATACATATAAATAAATAATTATGTTGTTTGTTGCCTGTATTGAAAATTTAAGACGAAATATCAAATCAATAATAGTATTCTAAATGTCGCAAGCTTTTGCAAAACGGAACATTTTCCTAATTAAAATTGAGAACTGCAAAAAAGAAAAACAAAACAAAAAAAAAAATATAAAATAATAATAATAATTGTTTAAGCTAAGAATTTGAATTAGCGGAGCGGCAAAAGAAATTAAAAAAAAAAACACTAGGCCAAAACAAAAGGTAAATTAAAAAAAAATGTTTTACTGTTTCTAAATTATTTAACTAAATAGTTATTGCAATCATTAATAGTTAAAGCATTCTTTTCGCTGCAGCTTAAAGAAAAGAAAATGTTATTTTAAATTTGCGTTTTATTGTTACGCCTGAACCTAACTATGTTCGACAGCCGCTCGGTTAAACAGCTAAGCTATTGTAATATAAACAAACTAACTACATTGAAAATCATAAATAATAATAATAACAAAGCAAAGAAAAACCGAACACATAAAATCTGTATTTAAGATTGAGATTAATTGTAAGCAGTTATTATTACGCGCAAATAAGCATAATAAACGAAAAAACTTAGGTTGATTGATACCTGGATAAAGGGAGAAACTGAAAGGGCTCTAAACCAAAACAAACCAAAGCAAAGCAAACTAAACCAAACCGAACAAAATGCGAACAAAATGGCAAACAAAGTAACGAACATAAATAACTGTTGTTTTATTCAGCAATTTGCATCTAATTCAGCGCTCAATTACAGCAGCGCAGTCGACGTCGGCGTCGGCGTCGGCGTCGCCGTCACATTTATGCAAATGCCTTTTGGCCTCTGCGCTGGCATTTTGTGCGGCTTTACGGTGCGGGTATTTTGACATTTGACTCTTTGCCGGCATTTAGGCCCAAAAACGTTAATGAGCGCATTTATTTTACAGCAACAGCAACAACTGCAGCGCCATGCGTACGTATGTGTGTGTGAGTGTGTGGATGGGTAGGTGTGTGTGTATATATGTGTGTGTATGTGTTAGAGGCTGCTAATTGTTTGAGACACGCAAACAAGTTTAGCACAAAATATGCTAAACATTCGCGACGCAAAGAAAACTGTTTAATAATTTAATGTTATTTGCATAGATTTGAGCTGGCGCGTTGACGTTGCGCAATTAAGCTCGACACGCAGCACACACTAAATCGCCAACAAACCAACCCAACCCAACCCAACCCAACCCAACCACCGACAGCACACAACGCACCACTTGAACGGCAAGCGCATAATTTGTTTGTTCTCATGATGGCCAGACGAAGTTTTTGGCGACAAAACGTTTCACTCGGCACGCACACGCATACGCACAGGCACACGCTGCGTATACGCAACGTGCCACAACAACAGCCAGCTTAAAGCCGTGCGCTTCAATTCGGTTAACAACTTTTGCCACAAGCATGTAAACCACTTGGGCACACTAACATTATCATAATTATAGCATATATAGACAGACACAGACAGACAGACCGACGGAGGGACACCTTTTGGTTATCTGGTGGCTGGCGCTGGCGCCACTTGAGCAACTTTTCAAAAGTCATTTAAATTATGCTCACAAAAGCGCGAAAATTATGCCACAACGTGAATTCAGGCGCCACTTACAGCCAGCACAAACACACACCAAGACACACAAGCGGAAACCACATTTGTCGGCAAAGTTTTGCCTACAGCCGCTTCAGCATTCAGCGAAAATAGTTGAGTGCAAAGCGTGCGCACACTTAAGATAAGCTTCAAGCGCAAAACTTTCATCTTACAAATTCGCATAGCAGTCAGCAGCCAGCAGGCAGCAGGCAGTTGGCAGCACCCAAAACAGCACGCACAGCATGCTGTGATTTAGCCCAACCACCCACAGCCATCCACTCAGATGCATTCAACAAATTAATTCTGTCTGTCTGGCGCACCGTGTCGCCGCTGTCTGTACATTCGCGCCGCTTTTACAGCTGCAGGAAATATGTTTAATTTCATTTAAATGTAGTAAGTGCAACACTTTGGTTAGCTTTTGCCACGGCTTGCTGCGTCTGCTGCTGCTTTTTTGGGTGGGCGGCGGCAGCATGCGGGGCTCTTTGGCTGCTCCTGGCACCACGCAAATGCAATGATAAAACTCTCCGTCTGTACGTATGTGTGTGTGTGTGTGTGTGTGGGTGTGTGCTTTGCCTGATTTTACACATGTATTTGTACAAATGAGCTGCAGCATCAAAGGCTGCATTTGGTTTGGTTAATGAGTGCAGCAGCATCAACTTTATCAGCCAGCGGAAATAAATAATTTTTTGATGCTTTCCACGCTTTCCCAATGCTTAGCTCAACTCTTTAAAACTGGAAACTAATTCGCATTTATTTTATATATTTTCAACTGAGTTTCGAATACTTCAAATTGAATTTCAAGTTTTAAGCACTTGAAATTTAATTTAAGTGCATTTTCGTTATTTCGTTGCTGCACTTAATTTTTGCCAATGCCAACATCATTATAAACATTCTATAAACCAAATAAACTTATAGAAATTGCAACAACAGCTATGAAAAAAAAAAAACGAAGCAACGAAACTCATAGAGCCTGCGGGGATTTGTGAAACTTTTGGCGCATTTTTTAACAGACGCCGCAAATTGCAGCCAAACTTGTCGAGCAGTTAAATTTTTGTTGCCACATGCAGCATACAGCGTGCAGCGTGCAGCACTACTTACATGTATTTTGCATACTATGTTGCCATTGTTGCTATTGTTGTTGCACTTGCGCCCTGTCAACGCCATAGAGTTTGTTGCCTTTATTTGTCGAAACTCATCTGTCAGCTTTACATAGTGCTCCCCAGAGAAATTTCATGTTTGTTGCATAAAAATTACATAGCGCATTGTTCGCTAGCAGACTTTGATGGCAAATGACTGCCACACACACTCGCACTCACGCTCACACACACACACACACACACACACACACACACACACACACACACACACACACACACACACACACACACACACACACACAAACACAGTCGCTCACTTAGCACTCGTACTTCTGCTTGTTTAAGTGCGTCTGTGTGTGTGTGTGTGTGTATATGTAGTGAGTGTTCCTCTGTTTTTGGCATTTGTTAAAAACCAACGCAGCAGCTGCAAGCCACCGCGGGGACTCATTGACGTGACTGTGACAACAACCGAGCTGAAACTTTGCTGTCATTTGGAGGGCTGCTTGGACCTGAGGGCGTGGCGACGATCTCATCTCTGACAATTTATGTGGTCACTCGCTCAACTGCCACAAAACATCATCGCAGTAGATGAACTTTAATAGCTCAAAAATGGCTTAAGTTTATTTTGATTAGAATTGTTATTATGAAAATCGATTTTATTTTCAATATCCTATTTATCGTTACAGTCATCATTGCAATTGCCTTTATCATTATGCTGATTCTTATAAATGATAATTGTAATTAATTCAATTTTTATTATTTTTTTTCTATATATCATTGTAATTATTATTATGTTATATATTTATATTATCATTTTCATTGTCATTGCCAATGTCTTTATAATTCTCAATATCATTCTGATTCTCAATACTGTAATCATTCTTATTTACACTATAATTTTATTATAATTATCATTTTCATGAATATTCTCGTTATTATTATCAGTGTCATCTGCATTACTAGAAGCATAAATTACTACTCTCGACCCATACACTAATCCTAGTTTCGACACGGATAATCATTGTTTAGGTGCATAAATATTCCTTGTCGTAGTTCCTTAAGTTAAAGCTCGCTAAAAGCACAACTGTTTTTCAGGCTTCTGCAATTAGGATAGGTAAAAGGCAGATTATCCCTGCCTCGCACTTGTAATTTGCAAGCAATATTGTTGAAAGAATGAAGCTGAAGTCTTAGAGTCATTGACAAAGCTGTCACTGCAGCTGCAGTGGCTTCCTCTGCTGTTTCCCAGGCAACCTTTTAGCTTATTAATTTCCTCACTTATTAAAGACAACTACTTCCAGCGTTAGGGAAAAAATTGTATAAATTATGACGAAGCTCGCAACAGTTTAAGAAAGAAAGATGAAATTCTCGGGCCTTTAAACAGTTGGCGAAAGGTTACATTATCTATCCCTTAACCAGACCGAGCTCTACGTCTTGACCACCGCAGCCATCAAGTGAATTGTATGGATGGCTTTTGGTGCCGCTTCTCTTGGCTATGCTGCACATTTTTGCCGTCGCGCATATTTGTTTGACTTTATTTTTTAATTTTCACAACTTTTGACAGCTTTGCAGTTGGTCACGTAGCCACCTCGCCTGTCTGGACGTCGCATATTGGCTATGCCAGGCATGTTAGTATGTCTGTGTTTGCTTGCTGAACTATGCGTGTGTGTGTGCGTGTGTGTGTGTGTGTGTGTGTGTGTATTTGTATGTGTTGGCCAGCATCTGTGTTTGACGCACGTGCAGCTCATCCTTTTTGCAGCGCCCAACCCCAGTTTCGTTGCCAATTTTAATCAAGTTTTCTCGCCTTCTCTCCCTCTCTCTCTCTCTCTCCCTTTCCCTCTCTGTTTGTCTCTCTATTTAATTGTCAATTTGGTCGGCGCGTGTCCTTGCTGGCCTGATAAATTATGTGCCAGCCAAAACAAATACCACAAAGGCATAAAATAAAATGCAATCACAGACACAAACATTCAAACACACGCACGTTAGACAAATCATCTTGAAGTAGCCTTAGACACACACACACACACACACACACCCACACACACACACGCACACACAAATTGCGTAAATGCATTTTGTGGGTCGGTGTGTATATATTTAACTGGGATTTACAAGTTGGAATATATGCAAACGTTAGCTCAGCTTTTGGACTGTTGCGGTGGGCGTTCAGTCAGGCGTTCTTATCTGTGCCTTGCAGCCCGGTTCGGTTATCTTTTCCTAATGATTCCATTGTCAAACTCATTGCTCCGGAAATTGTGTACACAATTTAAATATTCAACAGGATATTGCATGAAATATACATAAGTACACTGCTAGACAGGCTCACACACACACACACACACACACACACACACATTCGCTCACGCACACATACTATCCAGGAGACCCTAATGTCCTGAGCTAGTCAACTTCGCCAGTTGACCAGTCAACACTGCGGGCGAGAAAATCTTGTTGTACACAAATGTCCTTTAGTTGATGTCCCTGTTTGCACACAGCATTTATATTTTTGTGTTTTTTCTAATCTCAGATTTTGTGTCATTGCAAATATGTGCTAGAAATATTTCTCTACCTTGCTTGCCAAAATGATTTACAAATTTGATTTACATCGAATTTAGTTAGTTTGCCAAATTGCTTTATAAACTCTAAGGAGCTTCTGCCAACTGAGCTTCGGCTTTAAGATGATAAAAACTTTTCAACAGCTAGATTAAAATGCAAAACCAAATTATTCATAAGTAAATACTGTTTAATATAGACGACAGGTCTAAGTCTTTCTTTCTAAATAGGTCGTGTTTAAATGTATTGCGATTCATATGATAGTCAAAAGAGTGAAAGTTGGTTAAAGAAAGAGAGAGTTGTTAATAAAGAGAAGCATTAGCAAGTGATTAGGGAACGAAAAGAGAAGAGAAGAGTAGAGATGTGACAATTGCTGAGAAGAGAAAAAGGAAACTGTATGATATTAGGACTTCTCCCGTTTCGCTCTCTCGCTTCTCTCTCTCTCTCTCTCTCTCTCTCTCTCTTCCTCGTCATCTTCATCTCATATACGTTATTATTTGATTATGTCCTGAACATTGATTAGCAAAGGAATTGAATTGTCTTAAGCCTGTCACTTGAGAGTAAGGCAGCTCGCTTGCCCACGCACAAGCTCCAAAGAGACTGGACTCCGGCTCCCTTAAGTGGGGCTTGGTGTGAGGCGTGGGGACAGCAACCCTACCCTCAACGCGTGTCAGTAACAAATGCCATTCATTTCCGATGCCAGGCTGCACGTCGCTGCGCCTCTGTTGAGCTGGGTAACCGAGGGGTGGGGCCGAACCTGGCGGCCTAAAGCTACGAGTGGCCTAGCCTGAGAGCGAGCTGTGTCTTATTCTCTAGCAGCGGCAACAGTGGCAGCTGCTGTTGTTTATTGTGTTTGGCTGCGGCTCCATTTGTAGCAGTGACTTTGACAAGTTTGCTGTTATAACATTAGTTTGCGTTAATCTTTTACTTGCCATGGTCACAGGGGAGATCAACCCGGAGCGCTGAACAATTGAAACGGGGCATAGATTTGATGGACTTTCGCATCAACTTTTCTAATGCAACTTGAAAACTTTTTGATAGCCAAACAAAAGCGAGGAAACAGCAAGCAAATCACTTTATGCTGCCAACGCTGCCACAGGATGCCTCGTAAACTTTTACGCGCTCAAAAAATCAGCAGGCGGAGTGGTGTGTGGGGAGCTCAAGGGCAGACTAACGCGGCGGGGATTTGGGGTAGTCTTGATTGTTGCGTTTCCATTTCATGGCATTGCTCTGTTGCTGCTGCCACTGCCACTGGTGCCGTTGCAGGTTTTGGTTTGTCGCACAAACACTTTGCCCCAAAATAGCTTTTCATTGTCTGCTGCTGCCTCTGCCGCCACTGCTGCTGTGCGTTGCGGCTGTTAGTTTGTTTAGGTTGGTGGGCAGAGGCAGGGACAGCGACAGCGACCAGGAGGCATACAAATGTCAATAAAATAAATACTGTTGACGCAGCGCGGTTATTTTCCAACACAATCTCCATTACGGCATTTCCATTTTTGCGTTTCTCTTTGTCAGTGTGTGTATGTGTGTGTGTTTGTTAAACACGTCTGCCTCTTGCCCTGAGTAGCTGTATTTGACTTTAAGCGGCGTTAACGGCAACAACAGATAAAGACATGAAGCCAGACAGTGCGAGGGGTGAGTGAATGGAGCTGCTGCGGTAGCGGCTGTGTTGCCTGCCACTCATAGATACGTGGCGGCAATTGACGGTCATTGTCATTAAGACGCGCTCAATGAAGATGAGTTTTTCCATTTTTCCATTTTATTTGTACTTGTTGTACTTTTTTCACGCCTCGCTTCTCGTTTAGTTCATTTGCCTTATCAAACTAGGTGGCAGGACACGCAAGCCTGGCAAATGCTGAATCAGTTTCCGGTATGAATGGCGGAAATGTGTAGAACTTTGCTGGGATTTCAGAATTGTGAACACCGCGAGCACTGCTCACAGCCAGAGAAAAGTGGGAAATGAATGGGCTTTCATATTGAATACTTAACTTTGGCTGAATGTTTGGTTACAAATTTGAAAATGCATTTCCAAAAGGAAACTTTTGTGTCTGTAATTGTTATAGAAAGATATGTTAAGCAAATTGAATCTTTCTTCAACTACAATCTCTCAAAGATTTCCAAACTGAAACCTAAACAACTTTTCTATAGACCCTGCCTTGCTACCTTTGGCCAATTGCCACTTGGCTATAAAGCGCTTAAACCAAGAGCTAAGCCACGTACTCGCCCACGTGCCAGGCCACACTGTTGCCCACTTTTGTTGGTTTATCTACTACTTTATTACTGTAAATCCTCAGATAATTTATTTGATTTGTACGCGTGTATGCCACAGCATACCAGCAGACAAACATCCACTCTCACTCGCTCACTCGCTCACACACACACATACACCCGCACACACACACGCACAGCAACAACAATAGAAGCAACAGCTGCGCTTTTGGGTAGCTAAAGTTTCAGTTTCTGTTGGTTTCTCTGCTTATGTGTGGGTGCTGATTTGTATCTGTAGACTGTAAAGTGTATCGCATTACAATCAGATTAACTTAAAGCCCTCATATGTATGTCCTAGTGCCTATACACACACACAGCTCACAGACTCTTAAATTGAATTTAAAACTTGTATTGAAACAAAATTGAAAATGAATTTGCCTGCTCGCAGCTCACAGAGCTCACAGCCTGGATTTGTATTTTAAGTAAATTAGGCAACGGCCTAGACAGCCGTTTGGCCTTTAACTGGGACCCCACTGTGACTTCAAGGCGTCGCCTAGATCGCATTTTAAATGCCTATAAATATTTATTTACAACAAAAAAAGATGAGAAAGAGAGTGATAGGGAGGAAGAGTCGAACAGACCATTGCCGGCGGTATTTGCGGTTAACCAGCCAGACACAAGCACCGACTATCCCCGCAACCCCAACTCTGGCTATTGGACATAAGTGGAAATTTATGGCCGGTCCTTGAGCAAGATATGCAATTGAGTATTCCGACAGACGGGACTCGCATGTGTCCATTTATATTCAAAAGGACATTGGCGCAGCAATTGATGAAGCGAGCATAAAAAAGTGCTGCACAAATGTTGTAAATGCAAAAAGGATACAATTGTCTGGTGTTTGCGTCTGGCCCGGTCTGACTTTGTATATAGTATTGTGAGTGGGTGCGTGTGTTTGTGTGTTTGGCTAATGTGATAAATCAATTTTATGCGAAAATCGCAGTGCATAAATTCGCTTAACTAACGCATTTGTCAGGGCCAATGGGAAGCGTATTAAGTTGGCAATAAATTCCGAAAAAGCCAAGACGTATTTCGGTTACCTAAGTTTCAGCTGACAAATGCTGATAATGCCAATCAAATCAATCTAATATGTTAGCTTGTCGGATTGTGTGAGCTGGCACATGCTTCAAATGGAATTCATAACTGTCTGTATTAACAGCTTGTTACAATAGAAGCCATAGCTTTGGCCATCCAAAGTGTCCAATAACCGCACAGTTTGCGACAGTTTTGGGAGCTGCAACAAAGCGCATTTGGGAAATCAAATCCAATAATAGCTGCTGTTGCTCGCACAGTGTTCGGTCAGTGCTATTTGATTGTCATTTGCCGCTGGCTATGGCTGCGCTCGACAATCAGAAAAACCACAGAAATGTCAGGGTACCTTTCTTTCTTCGACAGCAGCAGCATCAGCAGCACCACCACGTCGCACCACATTCCAGCGAAAAGCCGTGGCTGGGATTTGATTTTTCTTTTGTGCAGTTAGCACTGCTACTAATGCCCCAATAGCTGACAGGCTTTATTTCTGTTTGCGTTCCGTTGGCTGTTGACCAATTTGTAGACCATCATCAAGTGTGAAATTTCCAATTTCCGTCAAACGAAATCCACGCAAATGGTGTGGAGCATACCATCAGCCATCCAGCCAGCCTCCACACGAATGCAATCTGTGGGCCAGATTACAATTGGTGGCCAGCATGCCTCCAACTCTCTGCCCGAAATGCAAATGCAGCGTACAGCGCTTTTCTTTTATTTCATGTTTGTCCAATACAAATTGTGCAGTCTGTAAAACGATAGGTTTGTTTAAGCTAAACGCGCGAAAACTGAAAAAAAAAACAAGTTGCCTTGTTAAAATGTGGTTCTGCTTAATAGATTCAAATGAAGTTAAAAACTATTTGAGCAGCTTAAAAGATTATAGCAGCGGCAACAAATTATAGACATTGCAGCCTATGAGCCAGCCTTTGGCTGCCCTGTCTCCCAGTAATTAGCCAAGCATTCCGCGCGAACACCTTGGTACAGCGCATTTGGAACTTCAAAGCGGCAAAGTTTAATTGAATTTAATTAAAAGCCGACAAATTGATTTGGCCAAAAGTTCAGCATCTCATCTCATCTCACAAAGATCATTAGCCAAAGGTCAAAGTCAGTCGCTTACCTCCCCTCCACGGCTCAGCCATCTCAATTAATGGCGCTCAAGCGAAAGTTTAATTGAAGTATTTCGGTGAAAGATATGCGTATCCTATCGACACGGCCTAAGCGACCCATAATTACACCTGTCCAAATTTGCTGTTCTAAGTATTTTTAATGCCTAGACACCGCTGCCGCTGCGTTGTCTGTTGCGTTAATTTCACGACTGATAAAACACAAAGATTGAGTTTTAGTTGAGTTTATTATACAGAGCCAGAGAGAGAGCTTAATATATTTAAGTGTGCCTTTAAGAGCTTGTTTGCATTTCCAGGAAATTCGTTCGGCTTTAGTTTCCTTTTATAGATTCATTGACTTGGGTCAGTTTTTTCTCTCTCTCTCTCTCTCTCTCTCTCTCTCTCTCTCTCTCTCTCTCTCTCTGTTGTTGTTCAATCAGTCAATATGTACTTATGGCATATTATATCAGCTGCTGATTATATGACTGTGCTCCTTTTAAAGCCGCAAAAAAGGGCACTGCCAGACATTCAATGGAAATAAAATGAAATAAAATAAATATCGTTTGGGCTGGGGGCTTCGTCGTCTTCGTCTGCTACTTTTTTTCACTGTATGCAGCAGACATTCAACTAAAATAAAAACCATAAATGGACCCCAAGCAACCCTCTACCAGCCGTAGCCAGGCAATCAAACAGAAAGGCTGCTGCTTTATTTCCAATGTCTATGCGAGTCCCTCTCTCCCTCTCCCTCTTCCCCTGTGTGTGTATGATGGTGTGTGTCAGCAAAATGGCTGCCGGTTAAATTGGCAACACTTTATCAAAAAATATAAAAAGCACTAAAAGTCAAAACGCATGGCAAACGGTTGCCAGGCGAAAAAAAATTGTTATATACATATATATATAAGAATAAAATGGGGTCTAGGCAGCAGTCGGGATCTGGACGAGCACATCACTATATGCGGCTTGCATATAGATTGGCAATAAGGCCAACTTGAATCATCATAAAGCAACATCGGAAAAAAGGCAAACACACACACATACACATGGAAAATATGCAAATGTCGCAGGACCTCACATAATTCCTATGATTTTCCATTTATGAAATGCGGCTAAAGTTGACGAGACAGTTGCAAAGTGAAGTTCAATTTTGTTGCAAGTTCAAAGCACAATTTATGCATGCCAAATGTAAACAAAATACATAAGTGTGTGTGTGTGTGTGAGAGAAGTGTATGTAAGTCTACTTTAAGTCTAGTTAACTGCTTCATTAAAAATATGCAAAATAAATGCCACAAAAGAAATTCATTTTATTCATATTAAAGTTTTGTCTTTGACGGAAGTGAGAAAGTATTAATTTTTGATTGATTGCTTGTTGTGCTTTTCCTTTGTACATGAAAATGAGTTTTATTTATATGTGACCTGTATGCACACTAACAAAAATGAAAGAGTTGCTGAAGCATAAACTTGTCAACAGCTCAGTGGAAGAACAGCGTTGTTTACGCAACTCCCTCCCCTCCCTCAAGCATGCACATGTAACTTTCGATCATCTCTAACATCAAAGCGATCAAGTATAGGAACAAATCAATAGATATAAGTTATAAAATAAGAATTTTCGGAGCGACAAACTGAGCAGCATAAAGTATTGAAGCTCAACCATCAAAGTTGACCATTGAGTCAGCCGCTTTCATGAAATCGATACAAATCATCGTTTTTAAACGTTACAAGTCGTGAATCTCTTTGACAGCCTTCTCTTCTACCCTACTAATACTATCAGCGTTATTAGTTACAGGCATTTTACAGTATTTTTAAAGATGTGCGTTTAACAAAAGATGCCGTAATTATTTAATAAGAGCTCAGCGCAATACTCAGAGTATGTTGTACAGAGGCCCAACTAATTATTTTTCCTAATAAGCTCTACCACAAATAGAAAAATTTAGAATTAAGTAAAGTAGCATTATATATGAAATGAATAATATATAAACGGGCTTAGTCCCACCCCTCGCGGCTTAGACACATAACTAACAATACTCATATTTCCACAACAAATCCATTCAATCAACTGTCAATTAACAAACAATTGAAAGCGCGTTAGACTGGCACAAAAACACTCGCACACACACACATACACACACACACATACACACACACACAGTCAGTCACACACATTAATAATTGATTTAATTCAAGCGCCGGTTTATGACACAAAAACAAATCTCTGCATATATCAAATTGATTCGTTATACAAACGCCCATTCGCCCACGCCACCCCGCTCAAAAAAGCGCTGCAATCCAATCGCCGGCTGTGCTAATGTCATTTTAATCAGCGGACAAGCACCCGAAAAACATAATTTCAATAAAACAAAAATAAACAAGCAGCATGGCCATGCGGCATGCGGCGTATGGCGTGTGGCGTGTATGTATGGCCGCTGATGTTGTCAGTTGACAGAGTGTAATTAGCTTGAAATAACGAATTATTATGGCCTGACATTGTATGGTTTTATCAAGCGGAACACGAGGAATAAACACAGCAAATTAGCTGCGATTGGTTGCAGCTCGTTATGCGACACTTAAGCGGAGTGGGCCTGGCAAACCAATTGAGTGCAGCAAAAAATAAATATAAATCAGTGCACAAATTCTATGATGTAAAGTGCTTGAATGACAATTATCTTCGGCTGCTGCTGCAAGCTGCAAGGCAAAATAGAATCACAAAAGATGCCAAATCTCCAGACAATAGCCAAGTACAATGTAAATTATTCAAAAGGTAGCTAAAAATACGAGTATTACGCGATGGATGTCATTTACATTGCGGTTTCCTCAGACGGCGTACTCATCAGACAACCAGCCAACAGACAGCAGACAGCAGCAAATGCCAGCGCATGGAAATGGAATTGTTTGTCGGGCACAAAAATGCACTGAACAGGCAAAGAAATGGGGCCGGGCTGCAAAAGTGCCTGGCAAATGCATTAAATTCAGTTTTCGTGCAACTGAGACAACAGTTGAGTAAATTATGGCGACGAGCAGCAGCAGCAGCAGCAGCAGCAGCAGTGGCAGGAGCTGCAAACCAGCCAGCCAAACAGGCATCTCATACTGATGCCGGCAGACGCTGTCCTGTTGAAATTTTTATGAAGTTGGCAGAGCAGCGACCGAGCAGAGCTGAACAAAATTTGAATTTCGCAGTTGAAAATACTTGAGAGGCAACTTTAAGTGCCACAAACTAGAGTCCACCAATGTTAACTAACACTTGAGCAGAGGCTTACCTACAGCAGCATAACGAGTGCAGCTCTATTATTATATCTATCTAAGAGGCAGCTACTGTTCGCGGTTGTACGGGGCGTATGCTCAGTCGGCAGGCAGCAGCAACGTCAGCGGAAAATGTTGCATACATTTAACATAAATAATGGCCAGCATATTTTAACGACAAGCCATGTCTGAGAAACTTGAGAAGAAAATGCCAGCCAACCAGCCAACCAACCAGACGACCAGCCAGCCAGCCAGCCAGGCTCAACTGCAGGTAAGCAGACTCTAAATCGAACCGAAAGCCAGCTAAACCGTCTTCAATTTTTAATGAATGCCAAGATGGGGCATTCCTCTGCCAATGGCAAATAGCAAGCAATAAAAACCGCAGAATAAGCAGCAAAAATAAAGCCATTAACCAAACGCATTAATTGTCAAAGATTCTAATTAATTGCATCTATAAAATATTAATTGTTCCGCAAAAGTGCGTAGTCTTATGAAACAAAAATATTTGTATTTATACAAAGAAGACTCTTAAGTTGATGTGTTAACCAATTTATTTGGTTGTCCAAACTGAACTGAAGCCCCGAATCAACACGAGACCAAAAACTCGGCTTAAATGCCGAACTTCGAACTTTTCGGCTCGCAATTCGTTGAGTTTTGCGAGAGTTTCGTGTATAAGAGATAAATTAGCTCCTAAAACTATGCGCTTGCGCTTTAACCAGTTAGTAGAGTATAAAATATTTGTGTTTTAAAAAAGTTTGAATTTTAAAAATGTTAGCTAAATTGTTTACCTTTAAAAAAAATATAAATATATTTTTAACTAAAATTATAAATAAAAATCATAAACTGTTCTTAACAAATAATTATTTTGACAGCATATTTTATGCATCAAAAAGTGTTCTTGTCATTCCACATTTGTCTTCATAAAAACATTCTATTCACTATGTCTTTCTTCTCCATTTCTGTGATTGTTTTTCTTCAAGTGGCTTCATCGGAAATACAAGTTTTTGTTTCTATTACAAGTTCTAGAAATAAACAAACGAAGCACTTCCTTTGTGCCACATCTCCAATGAAAGATGCTGCCGCTGCTGCTGCTGCCGGAAGTGCGCGCTTATACCAAAATTTGTTTTGTCTTACATCATAAGAATCTTGTTTGCTTTGTGGCCAGATTGAAAAGGCCAAAACAAGGCCAAGCAGAACGACAAGGCTGAGCTGTTACTTTAATGGACATTCGCTGTGCACTCGTTTATGGTATCATGCATATATATATATATATGATATCTTATCATATCATATCATATTGTCGACAAAACACATCATAAAGTGGGCTTTGGATTTATGTATGTTTTGTCTGCATATGCTCATCATCTTTAGATCTTTCTCTTTCTGTTCTGTTCTGTTCTGTGTGTTTTCCCTTTTTATATTTATTGCATCATTCGTTGCTGTAAACTCGCATATTAAGTGGATTGATGTATTAATATTTAAACGGCGATTTGTGGCTTCCATCAGCAGTTGTGCGGCTCTCGGGGGGGAACAAACATGTAAAATGACTCTGGGGCCATTGGGTAGCTGCACTCGACCCTTGACCCTTGGCTGTATATTTATGAGTGCTGGATTCCTGATAATGCTTAATCTGCATATAAGAAAATCGATTTCGGATACATCTCAAGCACATATGTTTGTCTCTGACTTGCCGCAATAATAATTACCTCTATAAAAAGTTGCCATCTTCCCTTCCAGACATTCTCTCTCGCTCTCTGCACTCTCATTCTCTCTCCTCTGGTCGCATTAAAACGCGAAGCGCATTGTGGGCCCTATGCTAACTTTTTGTGGGCGTGCTTGGGCTCATAAATAAAACATAAAGGCGTCGGTGCGTAGAATTCCTTTTTTATGATGTCGGCAAACAGTTGCCTCTACAGCCTCTGCAACTCCGCTCTCCGTCGCGCGGGCAGCATATTTTGAAAAATGTTTATAAAATAACACGGAAAACGTACAAGTCATAAATAATGCGTTCGAGGGTAAAAGGGAGCTTCTCGAGTGTCGCAGTAATATAAAATTACCACGCGTTTGACATGCAAATATCGGAAAACAAGTTAAGACTGATCCCAACTGGCAATTATAACAGGCATGGCGGGGCGTATACCTAAAATGCAACCTCTGAAACTAACAGATATTATTTATTGTAAGTTGTAAGAATTATTGATTCTCGATTGCAAATGCTTCTCTGGGGGTCATTCACATTGACGTCGTCAAATAAATTATTTGCATGTGACAGTTGCACAATTATTAACAATTAATTACGCAACTGACACAAAAAGAACTCCTCGATCCCACTGCCTCTCTTCCCCGTCACTAAAATAACTTCAAATTGCTGAGGCAACATACAAAACTCAGACCAAAAGCAACCCACAAAAGGAGACAGCCAGAAAAGGTCATCAGCACCATCCTCGCTGTCTTCGGCAGTTGATTATGCAAACTCACACACATTTCTAGGACTGTATGTGAGTGTGTGTGTGTGTGTGTACAAGTGTGTAGGTGTGCAGGTTGTGCTCTGTGCACTTGACTGTGGGCATTTCGAAGTGCTTCTCCCTTTCCAGTTGGCGAAGTGCACACACAATCGATTAACATTTAATTGCACCTGCGGCAGCACAAATTTCTGTTTCTCAGATGCACTAATCGAAATAATTGTTTGGGTCTCTTCAGGCTAAACATGGGCCTGCAATTCGGAATATTTGTTCAGTGCTCGACTCGTGCCGTGCTATTGACAGCAGCATCCAGAGTACACATCCAATGCACACACCTCCTCATAGAGAACTAGTTGTTATGCTCAGTGTTACTTTTAACACCAAACTTGAATGTTCGCTTCTCGTTTTCAATTTGTCACGCCTCCTTTGAGAAGCACTCACAGCAATTGGGAGAGCACTCAATGGTTGAGCAGCCACAGGGCACAGTAGCTCGAATATTTTTCGCATTTGGAGTTTTGTTTTTAGCGTTTAAGGACCCCTGTTTATGTTTTGCGTGAATTCACAGCAAACACGAATCCTTTTCCGGCTTCCAGTTCGACAAATAAAAAACTAAACAATTTAGTGAAAAGTTTGAAGGCGTTTCGTGGCTGCGGTCGCTCAAAGCGTTATCCGAACATTTCGGTGTCAACGGCAACAACAGCAACAACAACAACGACTTCCGCTTTTCACACGTTTTTCTTCTCTTCGCTGGAGCATCAGAAAAATTCCACAAATGCTGCGCCAAAAATAACATTTGAATACCAAAAAAGGTTTTTGTGCCCCGTCAGACTAACGAGGCAGAGACCAGACATGGGCACTCAGATGTAGACGTATATGGAAACGACTCTATTCGGAGTTATTTCTGGCATTGCCATGGGCACATTTCTGGGATGAGCAGATCTTTCGTATCTTTTGTTTGGAATGACAATTTGGACGATGTTTCATCAGTTTCATAGGCAAACAGAGAGCACATTGCATTGATTTTTCTAAATGGCGCTGTTTACTCAACGCCAGTCAACAAGCGCAGCGGAGTGTTTAAACGAATCTGAATCGGAATCTGAATCAGAGCTCCACTTGTCCACAATGATCAAATTGAAGCACCCTTTGGATATCGCGTTACGGCACATTAATATTTGATTTTACTGTTGCTGTTTGTTTTTAATTTAGTCAAAAGCAAATTTATTTAGATTTTCCCCATATGAAGTAGACGACACCCCAAGTAAATGTGTCCCTCTTCGCTCTTCGCTCTTCCCTTGTCCCTTATCGCTTGTCTCTTTTCTCTGGCTCTTTTTGTCTCCATTTGCATTCTGTGCACTCATGGAAATCGATACTATGATACTTCCGAGTTGAATTGCACTCGATTGCGACTGTTTACAGAGGAGAGGGTAAGAGAGATACAAAAGGTGAACAGCCACGTGAAATGAATTCGCCATTCAGTGAACCATTAGCGGAAATATATAAAGATTAAAGATTGCTGCAAAATATTTTTGAAATTCATATTTAGAAACATTTTTGGCTGCCTGAAAGGCTTGTCATTCAGACAGATGTCTTTAAGCCAGGCACAGACTTAGTCTAGGCAGCTGCTGGGCAAAACAATGCTGTCTTTTTCACTAGGCACATGAACACGAGTTACCCTGACTGCCTTGACCCACATTCTCGGCAGTTGGCAGTCGCAAGTTCACAAATTTATTTGCTAAAATATATTTCAAAATAGTTAAATTCCTATTTTTCATCATCAGCTTCAGCCTCAGCTTCAGCCTCAGCTGGGCAAAGGCTTAAGCGCTCACATGAGAAGAGAGCTTTGCTTGGACTTGGAATGTGCCAGCTGTTAATATTTTGACAATGACGCACAAGTCTTGGACAAAGGACAGACAGACAGACAGACGGAGAGACCAACGGACAGATAGACAGCCGGCCTAGTGCCAACCAGTTGGATAGACAGTTGGCAAGATGAATGTCGACAGTTGTATGAAAATCCAAAATTCATATTCAGGCCGGCAACTCGAGCCTCAACACACTGTTTAACCCTCTTGTACTAGTAGTAGTTGTTGTTGCTGCTGCTGTTTATGCTGCTCTGTTATTGTTTAGGTTGTTGTTTTTCTGGCACCTTCATTAGTTATTCAAAAATTGTCGAGATCGAGGTCGGAGCACAACTGGAATTATGGCAGAAGTGCTCAGGCTCTCTTAGCCTCGCCAGCAAACGCACATGTGAATTGTGCCCGAGGGGCAACTGAAGGGTAGTGGATCAGGATGACTGATGAGGAGTATGAAACATTCGAATGTCCTTTAAGTGGAATTTAGGTTTTCATACTAAACAATTTCAATGATATCACATTTATTAAGGTGTGAAAGAGATGAAAGTTTTAAAGGATAAAAATCTTGAGCTATGAATATAATCTTGAGATATTTATACACATACTTAAGTTTCTCAAATTGTCTTTCCATTTGTCAGAGGAGCCAGCAGTTGATGTAATTGCTAAGCAATATACTTGGATTATCCAAATTAGCTCTGATTGTTGGGTAATCAGCAATTGAATGAAATTATGGTATCTGCAGACGTCACCATTCAGCTGTCTTCACGATTCAACTAATTTGACAAGGGTTATCCACAAGAATAGATAAATGAGTGAATGAATGATTAAACAATTGTTAATGCCCGAATTACACCTTTTAAATACTTCAGCTTCAATTGCTGGTTGTTTGCCTTCGTTGTTGTTGCTTTCGTTGTTGCTGTGGTTGTTGTCATTTCCGCTGAATGTGTTAATGAGTTGTTAAGTTGTTCCAAAGAGACCTCGAGTGGGCGCCAGTCTCATTGTCTGGCGAGTGCCCAACTGCGATAAATGTCAATTGCAGAGCAGACGACAAATCTTCTCCTGGATTTCCGTTGAACGAGGGCGGGCCAGAGTTCAATTATTCTGCTGAAAGGGTCCAAAATGCACTTCAGGCCGAAATATGGTGATTTGAAGCAGGCGGAGAAAGGGTTGAGCTTCATTTTCATACGAAACACCAGTCGATTCGTGTGGAGGCAGCTGAATATGCAAACAATTGCTGGATTATGGCCACGATTCACTATTCACTCTCTCAACGGTCATCCAGTGGTCGAGGGGCGTCATAAATCGGCGCCGGCTAATGCCAAAGTATGCCCTTCAATTACTGGACTATCGTCTGTCTGCATTCGGCAGTTGTTGGACACTGCTCGATGAATCTGATATTCTTGGTACTGAGTGCTCTTACTGCTAGTCAAATTCTTAGTAAGTTGAAATTCTACCTAAGCTGAAAAGCATGTCTCTGACTTTCTGATTGAGTCGAACAACGAGAGTGGCATTGGCATTCGTTTTTCTTGTTACTTTTTTGATTTTCGTTTGTTTTGAATAAAGCGACTGATTTGCTTGATTTGTGTGGCCTTAAGAGGGAAAACTGATACCAAAGTGAGCAGACACGCCCACACACAAGTCTGAGAAAAACGTTAAGCTAAGGTCATTGAATTTGACAGCTTTTTGTTCGACGCAATTGACTGGAGTTCATTTCAACGACAGTGGATGATATTCTCATAAAAATATTTAAAGCGAACAAATATTTAAAGGTTTTTTATATTGAAACATGTATTCTTCATGATTATGATTACCTATTGAACACAGTTTGCACTATCAAATATTTTAATAGTTCCCTCGCTATTTAAATTCAATAAAATCTGCATTTAAATTGCTTAGCCCAACTATTTGCCAAATTCCCACGGCAAATACCACAAATTCGCTCGGATTGGCATAGAATGAACAAGTTCTAGTTCAAATCGTGTCCCCGGCGATTAGAGGCAAATGTCAAGACGTCGGCCGAATTGATTTATTGCCTGGCAAAAGCCACAGGTGTCCATCACCAACCCCAACTCCGTATCCCTGTCCTTGTCCACTTCCAGAGCTTGTCAGTTGTCCCCTGTTGACAGACGGTTGCGGTCGGCAACTGCGAATTGCTCGCGCATTTCAAATTTCCACTCTGGTGTCCCTCAACGGCCTCAATGGCCGCTGAGTTTGAACTTCGCGTGTCCTTTGTGGTTTTGGGCATTATTTTTGTTGACAGCGAGCCCACCTGCCAAGGCCACGTCCTCTGCTCTAAGGGGGCATGAAAAATGATAGCTTCGATAGCGATAAATCTTGGAGGCGTTTAAAATCGAATTTTTCGCAGAGTGTTTAGCATAAACAGTAAGTGAGGCAGAGAATATTGCAGGCTTTGTATATGGAATTTCTCATGCTGTTCTGTTGACGCCTCTCTGCTAATTCGAATTTAATGCAAGCTGCTCAGCATGACAAATATTGCAGGTGTCGTATGAGCGAAGGGGCGGTTGGAAGAGGGATAAGGAGCACGTCTTCTGGGTCTGGCTTACCCGCTGACAGTTTAATTGAATCTAAATCCCGCTGTGTGCCAGACAAGAGAAAACCAGACTGAAGAGAAAACATGTTTTTAATTCCATTGTTTGGCTGCTCGAAATGGTAAACATTGTGATTTACGGCCACAACGAATCCTGTGCTTCAATATCCCACACATATCTTCAGACTACTCTAAACGCACAGCATTGCCATGAAAATGCTTAGCAAATGTGAAGAAGTGCAAGCTGCACTTCTTCTCAGACATAAAAATGCATAACAAACTATTTGTTTAAGCATAATTTAAGGTCAACAACGATGCCATAGAATATCAAGTTTACAACTCTTGTTTATTTGTTGTTGGCATTTTGTTGCCGCTTGAGGGAAATTTTTAATGAAAACTTTTTGGTTTGCTCAACTAACAAAGCTGCATTTTTTGATGTGTGGCCAACTCTTATAAATATTTATTTATTTATTCAATTGAATTTCATTTTAAATCATAAAAGTTTGATTAATTTATTGACATTAAAGACACATTTGTCTTCTGGCTGTCCGAAATATGTCAAAAGTTTCTTCTCAAATAGGTTTGCCATGAAATAAATCTAAATTTGGACAAAAGGTTCGACGCACATGTGAAATCAGCGCGTAAAAGATTTATCGCTCAGCAAGTCGCATTAAACAACTGCCCAGACTGGGGAATATAATAAAAACTGTGTGGTTTATGTGCGATACAATACTATATGAGTGTAAGTATATAACTACATTTCAACGTATATATATTTATATATATTTATATATATCTTTGTGCACATTAACTTATATACAAAGATTTTAAAGCTATGGATTACGTTCGGCAGACGCTGTGTATGCGCAATATTAATTAATATGCGAACTGCCTGCCACTGTTGCTTCTTTCGCTGCTTGCGATGCTGTTGAATTATTATTTACCCTTTGCCAGTTGCACGAGCCTTGTCGTTGCCCACCTTTTTGGCCATTGCAACGCTGGCAATTCATTAACAAAATGAATGTAGCTGCACCTGGCAAGCAATTGACGACTTACACGTCTCTCTGACATGTTGTATATGTAAACAATGCTGCCCGTTGTTGTTTATTGATGTGTGTGCTATATATGACTGGCAAGAACTTTGCCAGTACTTAAGCATACAGCACTTACTGCTTTAATTTCAGTCTTAAATCTTATCTCATTTTCAGCTTACCGAACTGCTTTATATACAGATATATTACGATTACTATGGCTCGCCGTAACCAAATACTTCCACTGGCTGGCTGGCTTAATTTCAAAGATTTACGCACTTGGCTGGATTCTAATGATGTTCGGATAAATCAAATTAAGGTTAAGTGCAATCGGACCCGTTTAAAGACCAGCTCGAACAATGTATCGCTTTGTACAGTCCACTCAAATAACTGTGCATTGCGGCAGCATCTACCAGCTGAAATACAAGCAAATGTCGATTCGACAACAAAGCAATTCGTTTGCCAATATTGAAATGTAGTTGGCTCCTTTGTTGAGCACGAAATGCGAGCTAGAAAAGCAGCATTTTAATTAACTTGTTGTTAAGCCAACATCTGAACCATTCCCTTTTACGTTTACATCAATATGATGACTAGCCGATACTCTGCTAGATAAGTTTACAGCTATATTTTATTGACCCACATGTCAAAGCTATCAACTTGTTCATATTTTGCTTGAAAAGCTGATGTAAAAGTTTGACATATGCCAAACTCATTACGTAAATTGTCACTAACACTTTTGACTTTCAATTTCGAAACTGTAAATAAAGCAAAGCGAAACTTGCAAAAAGTTTATGAAGCCAGGCAACCAGCTTAGCACAGAGCTCCGACACAGATGTGCAGCAGACTTCATATGTTACTTCCTTGTACAAACACCCGCACACTTGCTCACTCACTTATCCATATCCATGTGCACACATAACTCATCATATGGCAGAGACGCATGCAAAGTCATTACTCAAGCAAAAAGTCGTTAAGAGTGAAAGAAATCAATTCAACAGTGAAGGTTAAGTGAAAAACTTTTGCCATTAAAACTGACAAGGTGAGAGAGCTAAGATGCGACGACTGTGGGTGAAGTAAGCTGCCTGTCTAATGCCTGTCAGCAGTGTAGGCAGGTGAGAAATGTGCCTCGGGTCAATAGACTGTGCAGCAAAGGAGTAACAGAAACTCACAAATTCAGGCTAAGCACATAAATCACATTTGTTGCATACTTGAGCTAACTTTACGCAGACCAAGGTGTATTCTTAACACAATTTTAAGTTAAATTTCTCCAAAAACAATTGTCTGTAAGACGGAAGCTTTCGGGTAGATTCTGTTGTAAGTCGGACGTGTGTAACCCAATTTCTTTACCAACTCGATGGTAAATGCAAGAATATGTAAACGACACGCAGACAAGCAAACATTGAACACCGCAGGACATTCATTCGAATTGCTCACATATTTCATACAAAAGTATTTCATTTTGGAAATCGTTTCATAAATCCCCTTTGTGGCATGAAATCTGCATGCCACAGTTAATTAAAAGAGAATTTCCTGCCAGCGTAGCATTATACACTGGACAATTTGTAAACTTAGGTTATCAAAATGCTATTTGGAATAACTTTTAAGTTTAAACAATAAATAACTAGTCAAATTAATTTATTATAATATTTTAATAATTTTTATTAATATATAGTGGCATGAATATTATTTATATCGTAACAAATGCTTATTTTTAGTTCCCTACAGGAAGTGTATATTTTATTTATATTATTTATACTTATTTGTTATTCTTAGTGAAGTTTTCTCTTTTGCTGAATTTATTTTTCGTTTATAAATAGCATTTCAGAATTTATTGTGCTTACTTATTTGCTCTCAACGACCATTAAATATGATTTAAAGTGCACTCAAATGGACTTTAATAAAAGCAAAACAACAACAATTAAGACCCGCTGTGCCAAATAAAGCGTTGACTTTCAATTACCCTATAAAAATTGATAGAAGGAGGAATGATTTTAAACAAACTCTTCAGAACTGAGCAAATACTTTTGATGATGTCAAATATACATCCTTTAAGCAGTGTCAAGCTCTCTTTCTCTCTCCTACTGACTCAGCACTTCCATTACTAATTATTACAGAGTATCAAAAAAAAGGTACAAATTATGTCAAAGCTGGACAAGCTTTTAAATCGATTGCATTTATCGATTTTTATGCTTGATACCAGTGTAAACATTATTTGAAAGCATGGCAAACGCTATTTGTTGTAGTTAGTAAGCGAGTGAAATGCGGGCTAAGAGGCACAGACGAGCATTGCTTTAAGCACAGGACATAGTCGCCCTACTGACTGCTATCTGGCCAAGCAGCGGAAAATCCTTGCACTTGCCAGCTAGCGGAAGCCCGCAACAACAACAAGAACAACAACAACAACAACAACAACAACAAGGGCCAAGTCATCAATAACAGAGACAACAACCGGTAGCAGGAACTTTAAACAGAGCACAAACAACGTCCAATCAGCGAGTCAGGCAGAGAGACAGACAGCCCGTCTCCCCACGTACTTATCAGATTAAGATAGAAACACATGATCAGGAGCCAACAGTTTGCCAAGCTTCTAAATTTGTGGTTGCAGCGAGCAGGAGCTGGTGGCACATCCGCTGTTTGCCCGCTGTTGTTTACGGCAGTTGCGCACACTAAATGGCCCTGCGGTCGACTGTCTCGCCCCTGCCCCCCAAGCTTTGCCGCGTTTGATGCGTTCTGTGGCTGCCTAATGAACGGCGACATTAAATAAAATGTCGGTCAATTGTCGTTGCGGCTTATCAGCGCCAGACAAGACGCCGCATCCGTGGCTCACATTTGACACTTTGACGTGGGGTAATTGATTTTCCAAATGACGACATCGAAGGTCTTCACTTTCTTTTTGCAGTTGTCGTCTGATGCGCTTGTCCCAGTTGCAACATTCAATAAACTGCAAATATTGTTGGTCTAGTGCATATCACGCAACAATCTGACAGCCGTTGTCCATGAAATGCTTAAAGGGTTTAAGGCAACTTTCATACATATCAGCAAAACAGTGCAATTGACATGCAAACAGACTGACGGAGCGACAAAAGTGGAATGTGCATGCTGTATAGAAAAATAATTCAAAGCGACGCGCACATTAAATATTAACACTTTAATCTAGTCGATGGCAGTCACTGTGTGTGCGTGTGTGTCTGTGTGCTTGCAGCTTAACAGCTCTAAAAATATAAAACAGCAACATGAGTATATACAATATAGACTGACAGACTTTTGTGCTGCACTCCCCAATTCCCCACTGCCGCATACTCCTCAAAAAGCCGCGTCGTGCGCCGCATGTTAAACAGTTTTGCAGTGCGCACAAAACTTGGCAATTGAAAAGTAAAACAAGCTAAGACATAAAACTTGCCAGCAAGTTGTCGAGCCGTAGAGCTATGCCCGCACAGCACGCAAAGCCTTAGACTATAAATTCTCATGCCAAGCGCACACACACTCACTCACACACACACAAACACAGACACACTCCCACACAAAATAATTATACGGCTAAAAAGCGTGGGGCCAGACCGCGACCACAAATAAAATCAACATGAAACGCCCCGAACTTTGCAAAATATGAGTCATTAATATTCACGCCCACGTTAAAAGCACATAAATAGGCGTGGCACACCAAACTGACCCGGTACAAAGCAAGGTAGCCACCGCAGCCACGACAGCCGGTGAAAGGTGCAGCGCATTGTGTTCCACATCCGGACACCGTCTGAAATTATGCCACAAAATATGGCCCCAACTCCCATTAAATCAGCCAAAAGCAATGAGACAGCTGAGCAAGTGTTGCAATTTGACACGCCCACAGCAATTGCAGTGCAAAGTGGGCGAAGCATCGGCATAATTGAATAAGTTTGTACAAAATACCACTGCGGCCTTTGCTGATGCCCCTCTAGATACTCACAAATGGAGCTTTGATTAAGGTAGGCAGTAGACGGCAATTTGACTGGTAACAAATTGAGTTGATTTTATGTTTTCTTTTTAATGCGAAATACAGATCAGACAGACTATCTGCCTCAGACGTGTCAGCGGTGCTGAGTGGTACATACCGAACTAGCAAAATGCGAAGCATTCATAATACACAAACAATGAAAAATCTATGACTAAAAACTGACATCGTAGAAAGCTCTGCAACAGAAAAAAACGAAGAAGACTCAAAAGGATATACCCATAACACCTACCGAATCAATTCATTTCTGCTAAAAGCCGCGACTACAAAATGAATTTTTAATTTTGACATGAAGGAAATGTTGAGCTCCTCTAAAAAAATTTGTCATTTGGCAGATTTAATGATAACCTAATTGAAGTGAATTTTGTATTACTCAAATGCTGTGTCAAATATTAAATAGAATTTTACGTATTTATCTTAGTCAAATTAAGTCTATATATATATATATTTTTTTGATTATATACATTTATTTGTTTCATGCCTTGTAATGCCAGAACTTAATTTACAGCGTTTATCTTCGCTTTACTGACCCAAGGCCATAAATTTGCGAGCGCTGGCCACAAGAAGCACAGAAGCTAGGCAGAGCTTAAAAAGATTTGAACCCAGTGCAAATGGTCTACAGTAGCTCAAGTGTTGTGTGTTGTGACACATTTTTCCGCAAACATTTTATAGATTGCGCAATAAAATTTACATTGCTCTGCGGTCTGTTGGCAAATAAAAGAAAACTTTGGCATAGTTAATGGTCGATCGCTGGACGTTGGTCCTTCACACACTTCAAGCGCCAGTCAAATATTAAATATTTACCGCACTTGCCCGCATTTGCATTCATATTCAAATAACACTCACTTTTCCATACAAAATAACTAACAGCTGCTCCTAGCTATGATAATGTGTGTATAGCTCTCTCTTTCTCTCTTTAGCTCTCTCTGTGTGTATGATATGTATGTGTGTGTGTGTGTGTTGTGTCATGCATATCGAACACATCATGAGCTTAAATATTGTGGAATTTGTTAGACTGAGATTTGCCATTGATTAAATTGCTTTTTGTCTGGTTATACAACTGTTTGTTAGATTTGGTAAATTTAAGCTTCAATTTTCACATTAGCGTAATTGAAGCCCCATCAAATCATTTCCATTCACATCATTTGCTAATTGACAAACATTTTTCTAACCCAATGCATTATAAACAATACATATATATTATTATTAATGCCTCTAATGGCGAATGGTAGATTGAAGGCTTTACTTATTTAGACTTCACACTTATTTTTAGCTACATCTTCAGCCATTGATATATTCTATATCTGTTGTTCTTATCAAACTCTTTGCAAACTGCCATTGGGGAATATCTAGCAAAGTGCCTTGAAACCTATTTCTGCAATTTACAAATTCTCTGTCTGACAATCAAGCCTTACAACATGGCACACACACGGCAATTCTGAATTACATATATGTGTGTGTCTGTGTGTGTGTGTGTATGTCTTTGTGTGTGTGTGTATGTGTGTGTGTTAAGTAAAACACAAATTAGTTAACGCAGGCTTACACTGTCGAAAAATACCAAGCGGGGCACAACAGCTCTTACGAATCAAAGCCGCATTTGATTTTGTTTGCTTAACTCAATGAGATGGCGATATTTCGCCGTGCAAATATTTTCACAGCTAAACTGATTGTGTTGGGTTAGCAGCAGGGAGAAGCATCATATTACACATAAATTCTTTCTACTACCCATCCACATTGTTGTTGTTGTTTCCGTAACGTCAATTGGCGGCGTCGACAACAGCAAAAAAATATGCCACAAAAATGCGAAGCGGATGTGAGTTATGTGTAGGAAGCAGCCAAATCGAATCGTTTCCCACAGCCTTGCTGCTGCTCATGGGTATGTGTGTGTGTGTGTGAGTTTGTGTACGTGTGTTGAAATGACAACAACAAATAACACAAATAAACACGATTAGAGTGAAATTGTTTGGCAATAATGTTAACTTAATGCGTTATATTTGTCGCACTTCAGCCCGATAAACACGCACTCAATTGTGCCCCGAGCGAGAGGCAAAAGATTTGTATTACTTATTGCTAACACAAGTGGCAAACATGTTCAATTGTCTTTACTTTTTATTTTGTGTATTTTTTTTATGAAGCGAGCATGTTAGCTTCACGTTAACTATGCCAGCTCAACAAGTTGTGGAGTCTCTTTTAGCCACTTAATAGATAAACCCGCTAATGAGCTCACAAACAGCGCCCAAGTTCTTGTGCGCTCTTGTGGCAAGGCACACACACATACACACAGAGAAAAGGAGACAGAGAGAAAAGAGAGAGAGAGAGAGAGAGAGAGAGAGAGAAGCACAGCACGCCTAAAGGAATTGGGTTTTATGAGGGTTAAGCAATGTTGACTGGCAGCGCGAAAGCCAAATTTAATTAGTTTGTTTTTATGGGCTCGATTACGGAGTTTGAGCTGCAAATCTGTTCCAGATTTGGCAATCATTTGGCAGCTTAGCAATCGTGACGTATACGCACTGTTGTCTGGCGCTCAAGTGCTTGGACTTTGCGGACCGGCATAACTTTATAATTTCATCAAATTCACATTCCAAATTGCGTGCATAATTTTATTATTTTGAAAGCACTTGAACGAACTTTATCTAAACATGCAGACACTCGACACGACTATCCCAGTCTCTCTTGCCTGCACCCTTATAGTATTTTGAGGCTTTGTCCAAAAACTTGTTTGAAACAGCAATTAAAATAAATTACATTTTGCGATTTTAATTGCGTCTAATTGCAGGTAAAAGCCAGCAAATAAGTTCGCATACAAAAGTTCACAATTTTAGTCGCGCTGTTGTGGATGCTATGCGATGCTCTGTTATTTTCGGAGGGCGTGGTGCTGGTGCGGGTGCTGGGCAAATTAATTTTGTCAGTTGTCAGTTATGAGTAGAGTACAAAAACTTTTGACAGCACTCAAAATGGACATGCACACGAAATGATAATACAAATGGACAATAAATGTACGCGCTGCGTATACGTAATTTTCATCGTGCAACTTTTATGAGTGACAATTTGAACAGTTTTTCTGCAATTTGCGTTGATTGCAGTTGAGTGCATGTGTCCGTATAGAAACTATATATGAAAAAAACAATATTGAAACTGCAATCGTTATGCAATCATTGCAGAACATTATTTGAAAACTATGGAATTAAAAATTATGAAACAACAATAAATTATGTTTAATAAATGTTAACAAAATTACTGCAAGTAGAATCATTTTTGAAGCTAATGTTAATACTCATGAAAATCAAAATAGGTTTTTTAGGCATTTCTCATTTAAATTGAAATCAACTTGAATTGAGGCGAACATCCTTTTCATCTTAGCTCTTTAACTTTATTTGTTTAGCCGCCTCGAATTTTAAATAAATTTCACACAAATTAAGCATGTTTGCTGCTTGTCGATTATTTGCTTAGGCAAATTGAGTTTTCACGGCTTGACATGTTCGTTGAATTTGAAAACGTCTGCGAGTGTCGTGTCTGTGGCACGTAAACTGATACATGACATGAAATATTCAAGTGCCAAAAACAATTTCTCACATCTTACTTAAAGCCCGCGACAGCTCAAAGAAACCTGAAGTCTCATTCAAATGATGATAGACACTGTATTAGGGGCTGTTGGTTTTAAGCTTTTGGCGCAATTAGAAACAATTTATAGAATTTTTATACAAGCGTAAAAAGTTGAAAAATGAAGCGAATTTTCGGTGAAAATTTTAGGCAATGTAATTTCTTATCGTGAAACTGCAATAATAATAATTACACACTAAGTTAAAGGTAGTTTTCAGCTTTCTTAAATAACTTAATCAAAGCTCCTCTTTCTGTAACAATATCCTGGATTTTTACAAACCCAAGAATAAGCGAATAGCAACTGTCTGAAAAATGATAATTCCATTTCATTTGCCACTATTATGTTTGGACATTTGCAAAGCAATCCTCCACAGGATAAACGATTTGCAATCACCTGAGTAAGTGCCAGCACATAAAGCAAGCCATTGAATTGTCTCTACACATACCGAATGCTCAACTAAATTGCAGTCCATTCGGTCGCTGGTGTCCGGTTTGAGAAATTTTCCAGCATTTGTATGCTCCACTTGAGGGCGCCGCGAGTCTGTATGCCCATTATATACTCCGAGCGCTGAGCAATCGGAAAACAATGGAAACGCTGCAGTGTTGAGTATCTTTTGAATTGCTCATACGCCCTGTGTGTGCCAGAGCTAAACGCTGCCAGCTACAACGCTGCACAACTGCAACACCATTGAATGAATTATAAATTGAAGTAAATATATTTTGCGGTTGGGATTACCTCAGGCTAAGAGCTATGGAAAATTTTCGATTGCGCGTTTAGTCACGTTTTACTTTGCAGGAAAATAAGTTGAGCTTCAATTGTAAAAAACAATTTTATACCTGAGCTGATAGTTGCATCAGTAGTTTTATATAGCTAAGCTTTACTTTAGTCGAGTTTTACACTTTAATTTTGAACTTTAAAATAAACTTGTTAAACAATTATGAGAGCTTATTGTAATACTTTAGCCACAAAGAATAATGCATTCCACTTGCAGTTGCTGAACTCAAGTTTATGGCTTATTTGTTATAGTTAAAAAAAAAATGTTTCTTGCTTTTGTGGCGCTGACTCGGATGCTGCTGCTGTTATCCTTTGGCCGCTTGCTCATCATGTTTTCCAGTGCCATGAACAAAACTGCGCGGCACTAAAAACAAAACGCAAAAATATGCAGCGGAAAAAACACTTAAATTTACATAATTTCCGCTTCACGTACGACTCCAGCTATCCCCCTCCGAGCTGTGCAGCTTGAAGCGCTGTAAAAGGCCGCTGGCAAAGCGCGGCAATGGTTTTGTTGGTCTCATTGCTTTTAGCTTTTAAAGTGCTGCATGTGGCAGGTGCTAGTATTTGAAAAAAGAATTTCAATGACTGCCCTTTAGCCTGCATATTAACAGGTGACTAAAGACCAGCGGCCTTTATGGATAGACAGCAGCTGTTGCGCACCCACTACCACGTTGCGTATCCGCGATATGCCACTGGCTAAAGCTAAACAGAGCTGCCTTGGCAAATATTTACAAATGTGTCAAGTGCAATGCAAACTCTACAGGCTTCGACTGTACTTAAAAAGAAAAAAAAAAACAACAGCAACTTTATGGCGCAGCACGAGCAGCAGTCAAGAGCTGAAGGGACATTGGCGCGCAGGCGACATTTGCATGCAAATGTTGCAGCCTGCAAGTGGCAGGCAATGGGCCAGGCCAACTGACAGCCATATCAAACAGCGACCAGAGTCGTGCGCCCCGGCGGGCTGTCTAATGAACTTGTTTGGTAGCTAATGAGATAAGCATGCAAATTGAGGGCGTGGGCGCTTTGCGGAGTGAGGAATAAAAATGAAAAGGACGAGCTGCCAGCGCAGGGCGACTCAATTAACTCACAGTTCCGAGCACCGGAAATTGAGAATGTTCCTTTCTGTTTTTTCGTTTTTTTTTTTTTTACTTTCTGTTGTTTTGAAAGGGTAAACCAGCTGATTAGCTAAATTATAAAGGAGTCCCTTAATAGCTTGTCTATGACAGATCATTTGCAGCGCACAGCAAAGCAGAGCATGATGTGAATTAAGTTGGCAGTGATGCGAACTGGCAAAGAACATGCATTAAAGTAAATTGTTGAATGCGAAAATTTAAAGTGGACTCAGCTTTTAAAGCTACGTCATATATTTCTCACTCTGTCGATTTCAAGAGTCCGCAGTTTTGGCGCTTATGCCTCCAAAAATTTAGCAATTCAAAACAATGTCCTTTCGCTCTTAACTAAACAACAATTCGCATGCATAAAAACTTTTCATGACTTTTGACTCAATTTTCTGCATAGTTTCAGTTTAGTTCAGTTTAGGCAAAAACTTTTATTATATCTGTATTATCTGCCATAGTTTTAGACTGTGAAAAAGTTTTGTACTTCTGTTGTTCAACAGCATGAATACATATATATATGCATGTGCAGATAAATAAACTAATTTTTAGATGAACTTATCTTACAAGCAGAATTAATTGAACTGCATTTATGACTTTTATGTATTAACGTAATCAGCAGAAAAATTAACCTTAACGAAATCTCCACAGAGAGAAGTCCTTCGCTTGCTCCATTTTATATGACAATTTGGAATTAAGCACGCATTTAAAGCTTGATTTTCATGGCATGTTCACAGCACATAAGCAGCGCTACCCATTAATACGTAAGTGAAAACGTAATTAAGCACATTTGTTGACAGCTCAGAGATTAAATTATAAACCCAAGTACCACAAAATCTAACCTCATGTGCTCCAACTTTTATGACGTGTTGCTTTTAATTGCTCGAGTCATGCAACAAAAGAAGAAGAAGTATTTTTGCTTAAAGTTTTATTCGACTTTAAGCAAATTCTTTGCTTTACAACATTTTGTCGCACTATGTGAGAAAAGAAAGCTAGCTTGGAATTGTATAACAAAGTGGCCCGACAATATTGCGTATGGGTAATCTTACACTCGTTTCCCTTCGCACATAAACATGTAAACACATTTCGTTATTTCTTTCAACATTTGCCAGCTTCGTTTTTTTTATGACAAGCAAATGCATGCAAATCTCGAATTTTACAAACGATAAACGCCTTGAAGCAAGCTGCTGCCTTGGGGAAAAGTAAGCATAGATTCTATACCGACACTGAGACGCCCATTGCCACATGGCACATACAATTTATGCCACTTGCTCAAGGCCTGTGTGTACTTCTGTGTATGTGTGTGTGTCAGCATCGCAAATCCTGCTAATGCTCAAATGCGTATGTACACGTATTGTATGCCCATTTCTCTTCTATGCCAGAGTAAGTTCGTTTTTCTATATACAAATCAAATTTAAAGTAAACAGTGTAGCATAAAAGTAGCTCTACCTCTTAAGCTAAACTCACATATATATATACATAGATATGTGTATATATTTGAATGAGTAACATTTACAGTAACTTTTCCTTGCACAGTTAATTATAATCAAATATTCCATCATGTGCAAAGTTTTAGAACTTTAGTTTGATACAATTTATTTTAGTTAAGCCTTAGGCGTTAACCCATTCGAGACCATGCAATTAGCGACTTAAAAAATTGTTGTTGGCCAGCTGTTTGCAAATATGTGAACTCATTTAGTACCTAATATACCACTAATGCCCAAACCACAAGCATTTCGGTAACCCAATCCTTAAGCTTTGCCAGACGTTTTGTCTCCCTTTTGCTTCGCCTTCAAGATGAATTCAGGATATATTACGTTATTCAACACAGTAAGCGACACGAGTTGCCGCAGTGAAACATCTGTTGTCCTTCAAGCAGCTATGTGTCTTGGTGTTTAGCTGTTGTTGCTACTTGCAAAAAGGATAAGAAACATGGGCCCCCGGGGGTTAGCCCCAGCAACAGCTGCATTTGAAATGAAAAGCATTTGTTTCTGACACAACTCGTCTTCGCCTTGTTTATTCGTACATTTGTGCTGCTAGAGCAGTCCATTGAGATAGCTCGCTCCAATGCGCTTCACTCATTATGTTGATTATCCCTAGCGGCCAGCTCAAGGATTCGTCAAAAACTAAGAATAAAATATGAATTGAAATAAATGCGCTTACCGCTCGCTATGCCTCGCCATCTCTCTGCCAACATATTTTTCTGTCTCAAATTTCATTAGAATCGTTATAAATTCTGCTGCTAAAAGAGAAAGCATGAAAAAACCGCACCATTAACCCTTCTTTGCGGTGGCTTAACCCAAGTTGTATACCATTTTTTTATGCTGTCCTATGCTGTGCTGTGCCGTGACCTTACTGTCGTCCACTAAAATTTATGGCCATCTCTTTGGGGTACATCTAATGCAATTTCATATGTCTGGCATTTCCATTACTATCGCATATTGTCAAAGCGAAGGCAAACCTTCGACTCGGGCAATTGATGAGCCAAAAAGCCAACGAGCATGAAATGAAGCCAACTGCGGAACTTCCCTCTATCTGTGGCTAATGTGATAAATCAATTTTATGTGAAAATCACAGAGCATAAATTTATTTAACTAGCACATAAGTCATGCGGTCCCTGCCGCATTTGTTTCGTGCGGGGCTCGGGCTATACGAGAGACAAATAGTTAACTATTTTGGCTCTGACTCTTAAAGCCACAACAATTGTAATTCACTAACTGAAATCTCATCAGATGTTGCTAGAGTTGTAGCATCTGATTTGTCTCACACATTGACCAACAAATGGAGCAGATAGTCAAACGTTTTGGGTCATATGACATTCACGTCGTGCCCTTTATGACAGGATAACACAGGCGCTTTGGTGTGTGGACACCAGGGAAATCAAAGGACATGCCGCCGCTAATCAGTTGACCCAGCCAGCAAATCAAGACAGACTGCGACTCAAGTTGCCCAAAAACCGATTAAGCCACAAAGGGAAGCAGATAAGCCTGCTTGGCAGGCTACACACAGGTTGCCAATTGCCTATAACGCATGTTGTTGTTCAAGGTGTGACAAATTGCGAAGTCATTTTCGCATATGAAATGCAAAGCTAATTGTTTGGTAAGCTTAGTCAAGTTAAGAGAATCTATAAGCCAAACAAATTAAATATCGAAGCTTCATTTGTGTTCATATTTATTTTTATTGAATTTAACTAACAATTTCTACCTGTTATTTAAACATTTTCTATTTTGCTGGCCAACGCTTAAATCGCATTAAAAATTCATTTAGATTTTTCACCTTTTATCTTTGTATGCACAATGAACAAAATTAAAATAATCCGCAGCCAAGTGACTGTAAAGCGGGTATTTGATAATTTTATTTTTCTATTTTTTTGTTCGCAGTCCTGTTTCTTTCCAGCTCTAACTGGTGTGGCGGCGGCTTCATTTGAATAACTGAATTGTTTAAGTGAGCGCCGTGTGACGAATGGACTTGGGCAGAGCTGCTCAGGTTCACTTGGCATTTATCTGCTCGAGTTGGAATGTGCGCAGACTTTTAATTAAATTTAATTACAAATGCCAACAGTGAGATGGCGTCCAAGTTGACTTTGATAAAGCCATTTGCAGTAATTTGCATATTTGATGCGTATTTCAAAGTTGGAGGTTTCAATTGACATGTCGCCAGCTTTGGCCGAAGAACCTCCCATTCTAACTGCAGGCCAAGTAGTTGGCCTATGCTCAGGTGGCGAGCATCTCTTGAAACTTCTGCTTTTGAATGTAACATTTGTAAAATATGACTGCATATTTTGCGGCGCCCACTTAGACAGATACACGATGCGACCTTTATAGCATGTGTCGCACTCAAGTCACGTTTACCAACTGCCAGAAGCTTCAACAAATGTTAAGCTCAAGATTTATTGAGCTACTTAAGTTGCCGTTGATGATGCTCTTTCTTGCTGTACGTTGGGCTCCTCGAAAGAGATTCTAGCTACTCAGACACCCACGCGTTACTCATACGTCTCGGCGAATATTTTATAGGAATTAAAGATATCGCGGCGACGCATAATGCCATCATAATTTCCAGCAAACAAAAGCAAATAGAAATATCTTCAAAAACTTACATATTCCTTAAACACATTAGAGCAGACCTTAGCTGCCAGCCTCTCATAAATAATACATGAGCATAAAGTATATATGTGTATATTTTTTTATGTGGCATATTAAAAACACAACAAAAGTTGAAAACATGAAACATACAAAACGTACAAGCCATAAATAATGTGTTCGAGACCAAAGAAACAAAATAAAACTGCTGCGTGCTAAAAATGTTTTAAAATGAGCTCAAGGTACGGTTCGAGTTCCTTAAGCACAGCTCAATATTATGGCCGACATGTGCACCCGGTGCCCCCGTCGAAGGTCATATAAATGCGTCCAATGCGTTTGATATGCAAATAAAAGTCAAACGCTTATCATTTTGATGACCTGGCTCAATGTTAACTGTTGTCGAACACACGGCACGGCATACGCGCAATATCAAACACATGCTTCCAACATTTTAGACCCACCGATAAGCGCACAGCCGAAGTCTACATTTTCTACTACCATTTACAATTGAATTGAACTGTGTTGCAAAGTGTCCAACCAGAATATGTTGCACATACCATGGCTTGGCCTCAAGCTGAAATTTGAATTGTCAAAAATATAACGAGGTTTCTTTGCCTGCTGCCCTCAGCGCTCAGCCCGAGCTGCTCCAATCGCTGAACCCATCTCTCAGTTCGTTGGCCCGTTGTCTCGTTGCGCTGACATAAACTGCATTGAAATGTCATAAAAATTGAAACACGTTTTTCTCTCTCTCTTTCTCTCTCGGTCGTCTTTCATCTCTGTCTGCCAGTTGCCATCTGCAGCCAGGATTTGACTCGTTCTACTGCGTCCTGTATACTGTGTCCTGCTCCTGGCTGACTTTGAATGGCAGTTGGCTTGCACTGT
Organism: Drosophila anceps; assembly: GCA_035045945.1. Lineage (NCBI taxonomy): Eukaryota > Metazoa > Arthropoda > Insecta > Diptera > Drosophilidae > Drosophila > Drosophila anceps. The sequence goes on from JAWNON010000150.1 coordinate 2,421,598, forward strand.
CGCATAATGTTGTTGTTGTTACTATTGTTGTTGTTGTTGCTGTTGTTGTTGTCGGTTTTGGGCTGCTGCTTTGCATACAAATAACAGTAATCTTTAGCTCGCCCCGACAGTTGGCCCTAGTCGCTGGTCGCTGCTATTGCCCGCTTTCCTGCTGCGCTCGGCATTTGCCCCATTTCGCTGATGTTGCGCTTTTGCACTTTACACGTGGCCACTGGGCAATGGCGAATGGGCGTGGCCCCAAAACATGTGTGGGCGTTAGTTGAACGCAGTATGGGATGGGGTTAGTTGCGAGGCTATTATGAAAATTTATTGTTTTACGTGCGAATAATTCTGGGCATTTTTGAATAGGTTTTGAGCCGAACGGAACAACTGAGCTGAATTAGTTGGCATTGGCATGCATATAGAACTCTTTAATCCGCTGTCAGAAAATGCAGCTGCGTCTTTAACAAAGCGCCCCTGACATATGCACAATAATTTTCAATTAATTATATAAGCTGCATACAAATCGCAGACCTCATAGCCCACACCATGAACTGGCCATCAGTTGCAGGAGACAGCTTCAACAACAACAGGCCGGGTAGCTCTGCAAAGCATTTGAGTTTGTTAGACCACACATACACACACACACACACACACACACATTGATTGTATGGGTGTTGCCTGACCAATCGATTTACATTTAATTGTGGCATCAACTATCCAATGCTGTGTTTGAAATTATTGTTCGGCTGCATTGCTTTATTGTGCTGATGTTCTTGCATTTGTTTTACAGACTGCACAATGATAATGGTCATGTCATATAACACACTCGGCTGTGCGAGTAGAGTATGTATTTATTAGTTAAACCCTCTATGGCAGCAGCTTCATTTCAGCTTGTCTTTTGTTAACAAATGACAATGCAAATACACCGAGTGTTGTTTGGCTCGACTCGTATTATACAGTGATTACCATGGGGGCGTATACGTGTTAAATGCGTCTGACAAATATTTTAGCTTCAACAATATTTGCACAACGCAATTGTCTCTCCCTCTCTCTCTCTCTCTAACTCTCTCTCCCTCTCACTGTCTGTCTCTCATTCTCTCTGTGTCACAGTCTATGCTAACTTTTATATGTACGTGACAGTAAGAGCAACGTAATCGTAGCATTATAACAAACAGATTTCAGATTTCAGTTTATTTGAGTTGAGTTTTTCGCTTTTGTTTTTCATTTGCTATTCCCATTGGTCAGAGTTGTTGTTGCTGCTTTGTTACTACAGCGGCCGCCTTTTGTATTTGTCATATTTACGTATTTACCAAGTTGAATATTTGTATTCCCCAGAGTCGCATTACATTCGCAAAGTTTTTAGACACATTTATTGAGCTCCAAAGAGACTGAACCAGAGACCAGAGTTCTGAGACCCGAGACCTTCAAGAACTACCAGCTGAGCGGCTTTTGTTTCGCCAACTGAATATTTTAAAAGGCATTATAATAATCTTAATGCATAGGCAACCTTTAAACCATTTGTGTATAGCAACAGCAGTGTGCGCCGCACATCTAAGAATAAAACTTATAATAGGACATAGTGGTAGGTCTTAAGTTAACAAATTCATCGCTGTTTGTGTTTCTTAAACAAATTTAAAGTTATTCAATTACGTAGACAATACCCAATAAGCAGCCAAAATATGATGTATATGCTAGACATATGTTGAATTTCAACGAAGCTTATAAACTACGTTAATCTAATAGGACACATAAATCAATAAGCAAATTCCTTTTACATATTTCATATAGAGAGTTAAAACACCCTTGCAGCCGTTGCTATATGCCAGCTCTAGTACATTTCTCATAGTTTTAAGTCAAACCCTTACCAGCTATAAAGGGACTCTCATGGACATTTAAAATTGTCGATAATTGCTCTTAGTTGTTAAATTTTGGGCTACCATTAAAACGAGTGCAGTGTAGAGTGCAGTGATTGATTGAATTTTAAGTGGATTACAATAATTCGCCTTTCAATTTTTTTTCATAGACAGAACATGAACAAATGAAAAGTGCGACAGAGATTGGGTGAGAGAGAGCTAAATTAGTGCGCTTTGTGTCATTAAGTTTCGCTTCACTTGGGAACCATTTGCCGGCTGCTGCAATCAAGAGTACGCACTTAACAGTTTTCCACTCGACAACTACAACTGGCCGCAAAACTCTGGCCGGGGAAAAGCGCTTTTCAATTTCGAACATTTTACGCAGCTCAGTTTTTGCTTTTAACCCCTTTTGCCTTTGTGGACTTAACAAGAGTAGTCGTCGCAGTCGCAGCGCCTTTTCGTTATTTTAGGCGAAAAGGCCAAAAACAGTTTGCAAAAAAAAAAACTTTTAAGCCCTGAACAGACTTGTGGTGGCCCAAAGTTAACGCAAAAGCCAAATACATATATATAAAAATATATATATATATCTCTATATATATATATATATATATATATATATATATATATATATACAGATAGGGATATAAAGACCACCTTTAACAAAGAACATTCTGATTTAAATAATATCGAAGACTCAAGGAGCGAAAAGTTTTTCAATTTGTTTAATACTTCAACTCATTCCCATTTACTGCACTGAAACATAATTTTCGTTCGCTCATACATTTTCTATGCATTGGCAGAGGCGGAAAGTCAAATTTCGATTGATTGATGGACAGCCACAGGTGTGTGCCATATAAACCTAACCTGCATGTGGCTATGATAAATTACTCAAATGGCCCACGACTTCGCCCACATTTCATCTTTGTCTGTTATTGTATTACATATCTGTCTTGTCACGCTCCGTACAGAGCTGTCAATAAGCAAATGGCCGCGATAAATCTCATGTGTAAATATCTTAACAGCAGTTTTCTCATGCAGCATACAGCATGCCGCAAGAGTTGTTTCAGCTTTAAATAAAACTCGTTGATATTAGTGACAGATTGTGTCCAACAGTGTGGCCAGTTCCAGTGCATTGTTGACATTTTGTGGCTTGTTCTCTTGCTGACAATTTAATTGAATTGTTCTTTACTTAACCACCATCTGTCCGCCACTGTAATACATCAGAAAAAATTTTGCATATTTATTTATATTTCACTTCTGTGAACTAGAGCGGAAGATGCAACTACAGCATTGCACACGGAATGCATACTTAATCTTATATAAATTACATTCACTGTGCTTATTGTAATGCAATTTTAATAAAAATAAATGCCGAGTCTTTGCTATCTCAAATGCATATCTTTAATAACAAGTTTTTTATGCTCTCTCTCTCTCTCTCTCTCTCTCTCTCTCTCTCTCTCTCTCTCAAAGTACAAAGAGCTTATTGGTTTTATGTAATGTACGTTTTGCTGTGCGCCTTTCGCCGTCTGTCTGAAGTGAAGCAAGCATTTTACATTTAGAATATATACTTCTGTGTACCCTTATAAGGTGTAATTTTGGAATAAGCACAGTGGAGGTGATATATATATAGAACTTTCAGAGGTCCAACAACTTAGGATCACCAATAGAAAAATTGAAGTTGTAAAACCATGCATATTAGCGCACTCTCAGCATACTCTCCTTGTATATTGCCATGATTTGAGTTTGAAACTCGAGGCTGTCGTTCATTTAAATTTACCCAGTTCTGAGGAAAGTAGCCGCGAGTTACAGTTTAATCCAAGTATAGTTGCTTGAACAATATCTATTAATGCAAAATCGATAATCATTAATTTGTAGCTATTTCTCCAGAATTTCAATTATTAAACGAGTATCATGGAATTGATTACGCCCAACTGAAACATTCTTACTTTTTATAAATTATCTCCACAAATGGCCAGCATTTCATATTCTTGTTGCTGTTAGCCAAGCGACAAAGATGACAAAACTTTACCATTCAGCTTCATATCTGGACAATGGAAATCTATACAATGCCAGTTCAAAAGTCAGTAAACTCTTCAGAAAGAACTGTCGCAGGAATAAAAGAAATGCAGTTGAATAAAAAATGTACAACTAGCGAAGTGTCATGGATGTAATACCCTACCATCAAAAACTCTAAACAAATGATAAACAACTATGATGCCCTTCCTTTAATAAACAAATAGACTTCTGCTCTAATGGCAACTCTTTTATTTCTAACTTATTGATTACATTTGGCATACCCTCTGTTAGGGTATAGTCAATATTTAACGCTGTCGAATGAAGCGCAAAAACTTTCGCGTTTATAAATCAAAAACTTTCAATTTTCTTTAGTTTTCCGGCTGCTCCTGCTGCTGCTGCTGCTGCACTGAAAGTTCCGGCGCCAACGGCTAGACGAGAAGCATTCAAATAAATAGTAAGTAAACTTTTTTCTACCATGGCAGCTGTAGATAAAAGTGAAACTTTCAACTTCAAACTAAACGCAAATTGATCGAATACACGCACAGAATAGCTTCAAAAGCGCTATTTAAAGAGCTCCATTATAAACAAGTTTCAATAGCTAAAAGCTGTGCTTAAATAAGTTATCATAGAAATTATATCAATGTATCTAAATGTATTTGTGCATTAGGCAACCGTTGTACATTTCATTTACATATTTTTGCAACTTTTTTGTGCACCTGCGAAGTCTGATAAAAATATGAATAGTTGGCACTATGCCCAAAAGGCAGCCACAGAGCAAAAATAATAATAATAAATTATAGTTATATGCGCGACAACAAAAAAAAATAATAAAATAAATTATTGCATTTAGGAAAAGTGCAAATGGTGGTTAAGTGACAAAAACGAATGTGCAAAAAGAGAGAAAAAACACATATATATATATATATATATATATATATATATATATATATATATATATATATATATATACGTACACGTGTAAAAGGACTGAAATGTGCTTAAACTATTACAAACGCTCAATTATATATAATTGAGCCCACAGTATGAATTATTTATTACTTTGTGTGTGTGTGTGCGTGTGTGTATTCGTGTCTGACTTAAATAGCAGACCTAAATATTAATAATGTCACACAGAGAGCAACAGAAAGTTGAGCAGGACACATAATTGTTTTGGTAGCCTCATTAAGGACCAAGATGTGTGTCCAAGCACAGCCAGCGCTGGCATTCATATGGTCTGAGCACAGCATGAGATTATTGCGATTATTCACTTAAACGGAAATTGCACACCAGCAAACAAACACACACACACACACACACACACACACACACACACACACACACACACACACACACACACACACACACACACACACACACTTGCGTTTGTGTATGTGCTTTAAAGCCTTTGGGAAATTATTATAGCATTTTATGCTCATATAAATCTATGCCAGAAATTCCAATGGAATCTTGAGCAGCGCCTGCTCCGCATCGTAATGAAGGCGGAAAAGTATTTCAAGCAGATTTATCAAAAAGAATTCTGAATAACAGAAATACGAGAAAGAATTTCTATAGATAAGGCAAATGGTATTTTAGTAGAGAATATAACTATCAGCTATAGAAATTTACGAAAAATATCTCTGCTGAATACTTTCTTTTAACAAATCAATTGCTGCAATTGCTTTAATTGCCAGTGAATTTCAATAAAATATTGATATATTTTTAATGTTCTGTTACATTTATAATTAGTTTTAATTTAATTAAAATGCAATTTATTTTGCGTTCCAGCTGAGAGTTATTCAAATTAATTTAAAATGAATTTGTCTGTTAAGCACAAATTCAATTTAATACAACAAAAAAGAAATGCTAGAAAAGGGAAATACTTTATAAGCAGCAGCAAGTTTTCAGTAATTAGTTGGCTTAAATGAAATTGTTCTGCATGCCACCCTTCGCCCCTTTCCATTACACCTGGCTTTTACGCTTTAGCTTTTCTCATGTGCAGCTGTCACTTTTAAAAAGTTGCCATCACCCTCAACAAAATTTTGGCGCATAATTCGCAGCTCTGTATAAAATTTAATTAAGACGCTCGAAACTTTTTCACACTTTGACACAAGCCCCAAGCATATGCACTGTCCCTGCCACTGGCCCCATAATACTTCGCCCTGCCGCTCAACTGTCCCCAAGCTGCGTTCCGATCTTGACGGTCTCAGTCGGTTAGCTCCAGGGGCGTTAAGGCAACTACTTTACTTTGGCTTTGGCGAAACTTTCGCATTTGGCCAGACCGCTGCGTAGCTGCATAATATTGCAAACTGTGAACTGGCAACGGATAAAATTATGCGCCCTGCTGAGCGCTTTGTTAATTATGCTGCAGCCCCCGAGTAGCTGCCGCTACTTGCTACTAGCAGCTTGCAACTTCTTACTGCTACTTCCTGCCATTGTTGTTAGCTTTCTTGGCAACCGCAAAAGTTTTGTTGCACAATTTGCGCTTAAACAAAGCCAAAACAATTTAATTGTCGCTGCGAACCAGTTTCCAACCAGTTTCCTATCGCCTGCCAAAACAGGGCAATCTTTATGGTGTATAGATTATGCAATCTGCAAACCCCAATCGAACCCTTGACACTTCCAGCAGACAAAAACAGCTCAAACAACAAAAAAAAAAAAATGCCCAACCAATCCGCAACAGTCGTTTGGCTTCAACCAGAAGGCCAAATCTGACAGCTTTTTATACTCAGAACAAATGGAATTGAAAAAACAGGGTATGCGGGCTTTAATAGAAATGTGTGTTACAGGGGGAAGCGAATGTATATGTGTGGGTAAGGTTGGAAAGGGCAGTTCAGGGTATCTTCTAGTCGTGCTAACTGTCAACTAAAGTACTTTTACTTGTTATTCCCAGCGCAAACTGAAAGAGGGGTGAACAGGTTAGATTGTTTTTTTTTTTTTTGAAATGTATGCAACAGGAAAACTAAAGCGTAGCTGAATCCATAAATTTCGACAACTGGAATTTAAATTTTCATGAAATCGAATAAAATCAAATAAGTTTTAATATCCAGCAGGCTTTCAGCGAAGAAAAGAAGAGAAGACTAGATAACAGAAAAGAAAAAATCATAACAGAACAGAGAATAGAAGGGAAATTTAATAAAGAGAAGAAACACAAAGAGAAGTGAAGTGAAGTGGAGGGAAAAGAAAAGAAGAGAAGAGCATTTGGCCCGAGGTACGTAGTATCTGCTAGTCAGCCTTAAGCAGTCGAACTTATTTTTTTTCAGCTTTTTAGTGTCAAATACGCGCGAATTCACAAACACACTCAGCCAGCCATGTTTTGTCTTTGCCAATAGCCAATTTTTTTTTTGGGTTGCATCGCTGTATTCCAGGGCTCGCTAATGAGCAAGGACATTAAATAACATGGCAACAGCGGCTGCATTTGATGCATGTTTCTTGTACGAAACTGGACACGAGCCGCGCGGAGACAGTCGGACGAATCCGGGCGAGCAAAACAAAAGCTATTTGTAATTGATTTGCTAGGCTAGCTTTGGCTAACGTTAATGTTTTAACAAGGACATTCTTGAGGTTTTCTATTACTGTTAGCACTTTGGAAAAAGAACTGGAACTTTGAGCTTGCTACACGCAGACTGCGAAATAAAATTCTTTTCAAATTTAAAAATGCCTAAGAGCGTCACTTTGGCAACGCGCCAAGGCGCACAAGACGTTGGTCTGGGCCCCAGAACTTTTTGCGCTGACAGAAAGCAGCCGCAGCAGCAGCAGCAGCAACCACCCTGTCCCAGCTAAAAGGCACTAAAAAGGCAGAAAAATGTCTGTAAGGGGGTCGACAGGCTGCCTGACTAGCTGACTGGCTGCTTGGCATGGGAAAATGTTACAACTACTGAAAACTTGTTATCTTAATGGATATTTTGTACTTCGTTTGTGGTTTAAATTGACTCACTCGGCCGACCAGCTAGCTCGCTTTGCCTCCCGGCGCACATAGCGAAAAACTAGCGCAAAAGAAAGAAAACTCTTTTACCCTCTTGTTGCATTATTTGTTGAATATGTTTGCCTTTTTTCTTTAGCTTGGCAATGAAGCTGTCAGGCTGTGAACTACATAAGTATATTCAATATTTTAGTAGTACTTCCTATTAGATTTTGGATTTTGCGCCAATAGCAATGCTGAGTAAAGGCTAACTTAATTAAATTCCTACTCAATACCACACGTCTAATACGCAATGATTGCTAATCCAACGCAAGCCACGCAAATGAAATAGAATCAATTAAACAATTGTAATTGGATTAGCAGAAGAGCCTTGCCGCTGTCTTGAATGTCAAACAGCGACAGTGACTACCAAAATTTAATTATGTAAGCGCACTTTGGGGGTATTTCGAGCATTTGGTATTGGAAAGTTCACTTAATTAAACTTTCACTGCTTGACAAATACGTGAAATATTTACGCAGAATTTAAAATGAACTTGACTTGGAGTGCAGCTAATGAAATGGAAGTACGTCGAAAGCGAAAGCAAGGTGTCAACATATATTAAGCATACATATAGATACAACTATAAGAATTAGAGCGTGCTTCAAGGTAAAATCAATTTCCGTCTCAATTGAGTTTCGCTTCATTCCCAATTTTTAAACTTCGCATAAACTATCTCAATGCCCAGTACCAATAGAGCAATGCCATAGCTAAGGAGCAGTATTATCAACGCTGAGCTTATAGTATCCATATCCACCTGTAAGTTAAGCGACTTTAAGATATGAACTTACTCTAAATTTGTTAGCAACTCACGTGTAAATCGGATGTCTCAATTTTCTTTACGCACGGCGGCTTTCGCGAGTGCCAAATATTGAATTGATAGGAAAATATGCCTGTTTCTGTAACACGTCTCAAGCTACTCAATGTAAAATTAGATTATTTTATAATATTTACTAAGTTTTCACCATCACTTACCCATATGATATAACCTTACGCATAGGCGAATTCTTTTGAGTTATGCTGACTGTTTTTTGCGGGGCAAACATGCTAACCTCTGTCAGATCACAAATCTCGCGCTCGTCGAACGTTTCAGCAATAATTTTATAGGCCGCCGCAACATCCACGTGAAAGGCAAAGCCTACATAGGAAATTATTTCAAATCTGTCTATTGCAGATGGGGCTCAACTTACGTTCGTATTTGACTCGGCGTAAGCCCGTATCAGGATCTAGCCAATTAGTAGCTGTATTCTCCTTGGCATGTGCGCCAACCTCATGACTGTGCACAATATCGCGAAATGATTTGGCATCAGCACCAGGTGGCGGCGGCTCTGGCTCCTCCTCGCCGCCAGCGCCACCACCGGCAGGCGCAGAATTCTCATTATTGGATGGTACCTTGGTGATTTTCTTGGCATAAAGTTCCATGGAAACGGGGTCTTTAGTGTTCTGTAAAGTAGAAAAATGTAGCAAGTATTGTTCTCGTATGCTTATAGCCTTTAGGGTCTTTAGTGTTCTGTAAGGTAGAAAAATGTAGCAAGTATTGTTCTCGTATGCTTATAGCCTACCAAGAAGTAATCGCGATTGTATACAATATCCTCGACACCAACTTGCAGTGAGCTGTGCACCAAATCGCTCAGAGTCTTTATAGTCTTTGGCTTCTCCATGAGCAGCGTGCCCACAATACTGGCCGAATAGAATTGATAGATACAGAAAGAGAAGAGCAGACTGGTTATCACAATGGTGCGTCCGGAGGTAAAGCTGGTGGAGAAGCCCAAGCCCTGCTGGCAAATGATGCCCACAAAGAACAGCACTGATTCTAAAAAGAGACCCTCGCGTGTTGAAGGCTTGCTCAATGCCTGGCGCTTACTGATGTAGTTGCTCAATCTCGCATAGCAGCGCTGCCGAAATCCGCCAACCACAGGCAGCAGATGCAGTGAGGCCACTGAGACATCATCAGCTAAAGCCACAGCGCTGACAGTGGGTATATCTTGCTGCTGCTGCTGCTGCTGCTGCTGTTGATGATGGTGATGATGATGCGGTGGAGCGCCGCCCTTTGGCTTGATAAGAGCTGCACCCTGCTGCGGCACCAGCTTCCACTCAATCGTAGTCAATAGCCAAAGTATAAATACAGTTACAACACCACATACCAAGATCAATACCCAAACATCGTTCGTGAATGGCTGCAGAAATACTATGCGATCCTTTTGTGTGTTGCGAGGATGGCGAAAAATGAAGCACGGACGGCTCGACCAGCTGCGACCAGCTGCATCGATCCACTTGTGACGCTCCAGCCAATAGAAAATGGGCGCACCGCCAATATCTGTCTCGTTGCGTATGAGCGCCCCAATCATGCCGTCATAGCGGCCATTCTTCAGATAGCCCCAGGTGGAGGTGCGTGACAGCACAAACGTCCAGTTGAACATGTCCCGGACGGCCATCAGCAGATTGAAATTAAAACGATTCATTGTATCGATATGGCCCGACACCGTGTGCGTTAGATAGTAGAGCAGTGTGCCCGTCATGTTTTTGTTGGTCACCTGTCAATGACAACACTTTCGAGTGTTACCCATACACCATCAGTGCAAACTCTGCCTCGAACATCACCTACCACAACCATGCAACGCACTTGGGCATGCTGCATGTTGAGACGTCGCAGCAGCGTCGATGTGGTTCGAAACCAGCTGTGCAGCTGTAATCCATCCGTCAACGTGAAGCTGCCAATTTCCGTGATATTGACGTGTCCGCCATAAGTACGACCGGGGCTCCTAAGTATTGAAATATTTTCAGATTTATAAGTGCTTAAATAGGCAGTTCTGTAACTCTGAAAATATGGTCTTAAAATTTCATTCATTATATCAGTTCTTAGCTCTTAGAACATCCAAGCACTATTCTTGTCAAAGTCATTCATAGTTACGCTCATACAGCTGCATCCACTTCTCGTTAACACTAACTGTCAGTAGCAACAAGTCAATAGCAAATACAACTGACAGCTGCTCCTAGCAATGCAAAAGACAGCCCCCAATGCTACATACATACCAGATGTCGTGCAGTGAATAGCTGGCGTCTTGGGGCGTACGCTTAGCCAGAGTTAGCTCGGTGTTCATGTAGAAGTTCAGGGTCTCCATTAAGCTTTCAATGGGCTCCAGTTCATCCGTATCCGTGTCTGTGTTCGTATCCATCAGATGCAGCTGCTGTGGGGGCCGCATCACGCCCGCACTTACGTGCAGCGCATAATCCTCAATCAATAGCCAGTGATATTTATCGTTGTAGAGCATCTTGGCTGAAGCCTTGCAAATAGTTGCAGCTGAGCACTCAATATGCATAAGGACATGCTACCGCCTGTCCGTTCCACTTACCATCTCCAGGAAACGACGACTTAGCATGCCACATGCCAAATCCACGACCACAACTTGCCTCAGCGCCTCCGCCCTCAGCACACTGTCCAACCAATCGGCGCTACTTGGAGCTGTGCCGAAAGCTGTGCCAGGTCTGCCACCGCCACCGCCTCCGCCTGCCGGTCTTCCACGCGATACGCCCTTACCGCCTGGCTTGCCTCTTGGCTGATGCAGAACATCCAGCATCACAATCCGCACAAAGGGCCTGCGCTGCACGTTATCCTGATAGAGGCTACCAATCAGCTGCGCATTCTTGGCCTCGAATGCCGCGTAAAGTTGGTTCAGGTTGGCGCGACTGGCGTGCACATTGCCCGTGTCATTGTTGGCGGGATTGCGGCAGGTGAAGAAAGTTAACCTCGGTATTTGTTTGTGCCGCTCCACAAACTCCAACATCAGCCGACTCTGCAGCAGCGCCGTGCTGTGCGCGGGCTCTAACTCTGCCAGCCGAACGGCAGCCACCAGGCTGACTAATAGCAATACTGTTGGGCAGCCAGCCATGTCTTCAAATGGCGTTTTGATTGCCGAGCAATGCTCTTATAAGAAGTTCCACCAACTGCTCAATCATGAATAAATGTCGCAGATATTGCGTGGCATTGTCCGAATTCTGATGGTAGCCGTAAATCAGCTATTGGAATTTCACTTTTCTTGTCAGCTTGACACAATTATTATTCAATTTTCATCAATTAGCTTTCATAATTCATAGGGCCAGCCCCACGACCAAATACATTTGCATTTACCCATAAATATGCATGTCAATGGGAATGTGAATGGGTGTATGAATATCTGTTCACTGGAAAATGCTGTCCATTGTAATCTCTCAATGTGAGTGTGTGTGTGAGTGTGTGTGTATGTGTATGTGTTTTTGGGTTTGTCCTTTGGGTATTCATTCGGTTTTGCAGTGCGCCCATGTCACAAAATTTTGACAGTTTGTCACTTTAATTGAATTTCTATGCAAAAGGTCCTCGAAAAGTTTATAGCGTAGGTTGCTTTACTTAAAAGTTAAATAGCTTTTGTTGAAGATATGACAGCTAAAAATTTATAAACATTTGCAAAACAAACCAAAAATAGTCTTTAATTATAACCTGAGGTTTGGCTATAGCAAAAACTTGTTTGCTTTTTCCCTCTAATAATTTTCTAGTTAGGCAATATTAAATATTTAATTTAAAGAAAAACAGCTCCTCGCAACATATTAGGCTTTACGATTTCCCGTGTTTGCTGGCTTTTAATATTTTGCTCTTTGCCATTATTTAATTCGTATTTTTTTTTATGCTCTGCTCAGGTTTAAAGCAAGGCAAAGTCCAAGGACCTGGCCACAAACTCATATTTCCTTATTATCTGTGCGGCTCCATCCTAATAGCAAAGAGCAAGAGAAGAAAAAAAACTGAAATGGAATTATTAATGGCACTGTCCATTTGCTGCTAAGTGGCGCAAATTACATTTTTGTTTATTTTGCTGGAGGTTTAACGCTGTTGTCTTATTTTTTATTTATTTTTTTATTATTTCCTTTTTTTTTCTTCTTTAGCAAGTTGACTTTTTGGCCTGAAGGCGTCGTTGCTTCTGTTGCCTGTTTCTATATATATATATATATATTTTTTTTTTAAATTTCGTATAGTCTCAAAGCGTACTTTGTGTGGCTTTTGGGCGTTCGCTGAAATCCTTAATTGTTCTTGGCTGCAAACGGAGCGCGAAGACTTTGCGTTTTTGCCAGGCGCGTCGAAGCGCATCGCTTTAATGGCTGCACAATGCTTCAATACCTTTTTGCTGTTATTTATTAGCCTCTCCACCCTCGCCTCGCCACACATGTGCGGCAAGCGCGCACATTGCGTATGTGTAATATTCGTGCTTGTAAGCGGATTTGAAGACTTTTAGAGCAAAAGTACAAAGTTGAGCATAGACCAAAAAGTTTGGGGCAACAGCTCTAACAACTCGTTGTTCATGCAATTAGAAAATACTTGCATATGTATGAGGTCTCCGCTTAGAGGTTGCTTTGTCCTTAAAGAGCAAGCACTTACAGCAACGAACTTTTACTAAACTGTCACTAATGAGTGGTAAAGTGCACATTTGCAAGTGCAACGAGCAGTCAACCAATAAAAAAATAAAAAAAAAAACACAAGCAAAATAAGAAGATGACAACAACAAATGACAAAAACTTGCCCAGCAGGAAAAGTTTTTCATGAAAGCAGCTAGTTTTCTTTAAGCCCCTCTCCATCACTCTCTAGCCCTCTATCTGCCTTACTCGCTGTGGCAATTTGCGTGCCTGGCATATTGGCCCCATGAAGTGTCAACGGCAGTTGCAACTGTCGCCGCTTTTGGGCTTGCTTTATGAGGCCCCGTTACTGTGGCTAAAAGTCACAGCCAAGTGCAGGAGTAAACCACAACAAAGGCGTGCAAAAGCGCAAAATGAACAAGCACAAGCTGAAAAGCGGCGGCACAAAGTGAACGAGAGGATCCAGTTTTTGAGAGGGGCCAACACGAGGGACTTGTTGGTGGCTAAAAGTGCCAAACGACATTTGCATGCAAATGATGCAAGCAGCCAAGTGGCAAGTAGCAAGTGGCCGACTGGCCAACTGAACTGACTCGCCCAATACTCGTAGGTATTGCAATTACCCGGACGTGTAACGTGCATTGGCCTCGGCCAGATGAACTTGCTTGGTGCTAATGAGATCAGCATGCAAATGCAACTACGCGCTGCCGGTGCCGCTGCCACTAGGCAAGACTAAGAGCTAAGAGCCGCACTCAATAAGCCAGGAAATTGCAATGAAAGTAAGCCATTACAGCTGCACATTATACAGTTATATTATAGCCGTAAGTGCCTTACTGCATTCATCAGCATCAGCCCACCATAATATGACAAGCCGCATTAATCAGCTCACGGCTCACAGATCACGAACCACTTGCAACACGTAAATTTAAAAGGCCAAAAGTGCTCAGCTCAACTCTCGTTTGCTCTCTCTCTCTCACTCTCTTGCTCTCTTGGTCTGATGATTTCAATTTATGTTTTTTTTTTTTTTACTGAAATTTTCATTTTCATTTTCATTGCTCAACCTGTCTGACTACACTCTGAACACGGCCAATGGTAATTTTTCCAGCTGAGCTACTCCAACACGAAAGCAACTCAAGCCCGCAGCTAAACTCCAGCTTTATGATGTTGCACGTATTAAGAAGACACACACATGGGTCAAATGGCACAGGTGTGCTTACACAGTTCACTGAAAAGGGACTCTCGACATGTGTACATCAATCAGTGCCAGATATCATCAGCTACCACCAAGCAAATATACTAATCAAGACAGACACAAGTATATTTGATATATTGAGCAGACGAAGTATAATTATTATCATAGCAAAATATATTTCTGCCTTATGCAATTGCCTTGGCGCATCAACCTTAATTGGGTTACAAAATCATTTGTGGCATATCTTAAAAGAATCCGGACGTAGATTGCTAGACTAACTTTCTAATGAAAGACAAGATCTTTCGCTTTCCATGGCTAAGTTTTTACTTTCGCTTTTATATCACTTTCTTTTTTCCTTTTTTTTTTTTGTTTTTTTTTTTATTTTCTGTGTGCATTAATAAACTCGACTGTCATGCGGCATTTTTCATCATTATGCAGATGCCGCAACTTGACAAATTTCCAAGACATTTTCTTATGCTTGTCGCTCCAACAGTGCCAGAACAAGCAGAAGAAGAAACAGCAGAACCTGTACCCTCTTACTTTTATCCTTGAAACAAATTTGCCTCTCTCAAGATATTTTGCTTAAGCAAAAACGTCAGCTGACTGACAGTTGTAGTCAAATAGAAGCCAAAAGAAAACTTTTTTTTTTTATTTTTTATCCGCCCTGCAGCAAAACAATTTTCCGTTAGTTGACACTGAAAAGTAAATAGTATTTTAAAAATATATATATATTTATGCTAAGAATATTAAAGAAATAGTAATAGTTGTATAGCCAACACAAATACTTAATATATTTACATGTTTCTTGTGTTACTTCAGTTTTTTCTTCTGCCTATCTGACACATTCACGCCGACCATTAACTTCCTTACAGCGCCAGTCATAACTTAAATACCATAAAATAAATCGCAGTCCAATCTTTTTGCCACTTTCTCATGCCTCGGCGCCTCTCGCTGCCAACTGAGCAAAAGTTGCGACGTCAACTGAAAGTCGCGCTGAGTGCATTTTGTTGATTTATAATAAAAATAATGTTAAAAACATATTACAATATAATGAATGCGCGCGACGGGGTAGCTGGGCCACGTCAGATATAAAACAAGTATGAGTTTTATGCCAGAGTTTAACTGACTGCTCAATACTCTGTTTACATTAGTTGAAAAGGCTAAATTCTTATCCATGTGATATTTATGCATACAAATCTCTATACTATCTAGTGCCAAGAGAAGCAGTTTTATTGAACAGTCAGAGGTATACGCTCTACTCTCACTGCGAACAGTGTAGTAGAAGTGCAAAAGAGGGTGGCTAAGAAGCTGAGCAAAAGGCGTCGTAAACAACTTTCGAGTGAAATAATAAAATGCGCTTTTTATGCATTTCTCTTGGGCGAGAGCAAAAGAGAGAGCTGCAGACCTAACGCCTCTTGTTGTGCCCCTTTGCACAATGCGTGCTGTGTAATAGTTTACTCTGCTACCCTGTTCCTCCGCTTCACAGCACCTGCCACCTGTCCACCTTGTTGGCCCACCTGGCTGCATGCTTGCCATTATTAAGGCAGGCTGTCGTGACGTCCTTGCAACTTTGCAGCATATTTCAACGCTGTGGCAAAAATGCGCAAAAACTTTCACCCGCTGCACTCAAGCAACAGCAACAGCAACAGCAGCGAGTTAAAATAGCTAAAGAATAACATGAATAACCTGCATATGAAACGCACACAAAAAGCAAGCGTGGCGTGGTAAAAGCAGCCACAAGTTTTCACCCCACAATTTTGACACTTGAACCATTTGCCGCGATGACAACGTACCGGCATGTTAATCCGGCCTTCAGAGCAACAGCAGCAGCAGCAACAGCAGTGGCAGCCGCAACAGTGGCAGCACCAGCCGCAGTCAAAAGTGTAACAAAAGAGTTTGCCAAAAACAATCAACAAAATAAACAAACAAGAGAAGAAGTTATGCGCTATTCGCAGGTCAACAGGGCGTTTGGGCAATGGGATTCAGTTGACTTAAATATTTTAACTGCTTGTTGGCAATTGTTGGCAATTATTGTTTAGCTTAAAGTTAATTATTAATATGTAGAAAATTACGAAAATTATAAAAATATTATACAAAAGGCAACCCTGTATGTGCTTAACAGCATAGAATCAGCATTTCAGTATTTTCTAACTTTTACACAATAATTTTCACTGCCCTTTCGCATGGACTACTGGTTTTAATATCTTATGACTCTTGCTTCTCAACTCAGGTTTGCCTTTTGTTGAGGGAGGACCCCCTATTGCCTACTGCAAGTTTCTGCCTTGGGCTTTTACAAAACTTTAGCTCCAAATTTAATATTGCTTTTTCTTACCTTTGCTATGCTCTATATATATTTATATATATATTTTAGCCAAAGGATTTTTAATGCTTGTCTGCATATTTTTTCATATTTCTCATTTTACATAATTTTCTTGCTGCACACACACACACATACACACACACACAAAACCTTTAATCAAACCTTTGTTTGCTCTACATTTGTTAAGCTACAGATGTAGCTAGATTTGACTAGACGCTCTTCAATCAAAAGCTCCGACGCATATGTAACGCTGAATTTTTATGGAAATCCATAAATAAAAGCGCACAGACACATGTTTACATGCTCATCAATTTGGCTCGCAAGCCAGCCACTTGTGAAAGACAGCCAGAGAGAGACAGGCAAAGACAGAGAGAGAATGTTATGAATAAGACAGTCCAACTGGTAGTCAAACGTCAGACGCGAACATTTGTTAATCTTGGCACCGAGCGTTGACAATAATTCACGGCACGTACCTGCAATAAACGCCGGCTGGCAGAGCGAACAGTGCAACAAAGAAAATAAACTCTTAGCCAACTTAGAAATCTACTAAGCTACTAATTTTAACAAAATGCTACAAAGAAACTAACATGACAAACTTCACTTTTAAGGCAAACTTAACTTAGTCAAATTTTGTGTTGCCTACTCTTAGGTACACTGAAGCAAGTAGCTAAAAGTTTTTAGAACAGAATGTGGGAAAACAATCCAGTCTAAGGGTGGTCATAATCTGCTTAAATATTGTAATGTCGTATAATCAAAAGCATCAAGATTCATGAGCTGCCGTATTTTTGTGCTCAGCCGCCCACAAATTAAATCGCATTTAGAACTCAGTCAGTTCGCGGTAAATGTGCGTGTCCTGGGCTCATACAAATTTCACAGGCATGCTTCGTGTTGACATTTCGGCTAGATTAAGTTATAAACAAATACGAGTACTAATGAAGTGTTTGTTTGACTACACCAGGCACCCCTACACAGTCAAAAAAAAAAAAATAAATAAACGGAGGAAAACAAACGAAAACGTCAACAGCTTTTATTGTGTGAAGCTGTTTATGGCACAATGAGGACACGCAACGCAAATTAAGTCATGAAAGTCCTCGATTGCGTATGGTGGGGTGGCAGCATTTAATGAAACCAAAACGACAATCCGGACAATGGGCAGCAATCTCTTTTGGAGCAGTTGTATAAATCCCGTAACATCTGCCTGCATCTCATTTGCATAATTTGTCAAAACGAAACATAATACACAACGTAATACAAAGTGCTGCTAGTGTATAACATGGCCTGGCACACATTACGTATGCGTAATCTTGCAACACTCTGCTCACAATACAACCATAAACACTCACACTCACACACACACAGACACACACACACACACACACACACACACACACACACACACACACACACACACACACACACACACACACACACACACACACACACACACACACACACACACACACACACACACACACACACACACACACACACACACTCGCACTCGCACTGAGGCTAACACATGCACGCACAAAGTGCAAAAAATTTCGCCTTCTCTTCTTTTTTTTTTGTTTTTGTTTTGCGACAAGCACCGAAATACATGCAAATCGAATACGAAAAAGGAGTTACAAAAAGAAAATAAGAACGAAATGCGAGAAAACGATAAACGCCTCTAGGACACGGGCAACAACAACAGGGTGGGAGGATGTTCGGGGCCATAGGGGACTTTGGGTGCATGTTGTGGGACCACAAGAAAAGAGCAAATCCCACTAATACCCAAAAACCAAATGGATGCCGTTTGTTGCCAAATCCGCCCTTTATGCTAAAATCAAACAACAATAAAAACCAAACCAGCAAGAATAAAATTGGTCTAGGTTTTCTCCTCTTCTTTTTTTTTTTGGCCATGGGAATCGAAAGAGTTTCCTTTTTATGGGTATCGTCAAGTTGTTGGATTATGTTTTATGGCAAAGCAAAAAAAAAAAAAGAAAGAAAGATGGCAACAATCTGTTATTACTCTGTTTACAAACAAACAGATAGTTTCTTTTAATTAAGCTCGAGATCAATAAAAACTGTGAAGAATGCATTTTATGCACACATAATTACAATTTCATCAACGCTCGCTTTGACTCGATGACAATTACCAACAATTGTATGGCGCTTGATGACCAGACACACACACATGCATCCACACGCCTATACATGTATCTTACTGAGTGTCAAACGGAATCTTTATGCAGCGGGAAAGTCAAGTATTTTGTAAAGCTTCAGTTTGGGGTGAAAAATAAATGCGCTGCATCAACCGACAATCGCATTTATTTTTATTGACATTTATTGCCCCAGCCCCATGCCACTCCCACCGCCGTCTCAGCGGCAAG
The DNA here is from genome assembly GCA_035045945.1 of Drosophila anceps. Taxonomy (NCBI): domain Eukaryota; kingdom Metazoa; phylum Arthropoda; class Insecta; order Diptera; family Drosophilidae; genus Drosophila; species Drosophila anceps. The sequence goes on from JAWNON010000150.1 coordinate 2,440,665, forward strand.
CGAGCAGCAAAAAAACCGCTAACCAGCAACAGCAGGAGAAGAAAAAATGTCCAACCAAGTCGAACGATTTACGTGAGGAGACCGCGACGGCTATTAATGCCAAACCATTTCCACCTCACCTCACCATCACCCTCATCGTCACCATCAGCCCCAGCCATAAAGACGAAACGGAAAAGCGCGCCATGCACAAAGAAAATGCCATTTTCCGGGTGGCCATAATGAATACGTAAAAGTTTATTGCAGCAGGCGGCAGGCAGGGAAATGAGCATACCAAAAGGTGCGGACAGCTATGCTCGAACTGTGTTTGAATTATTTCCCAAATGCTGGACGGAAAACTTCTGCGACCTGGGAGCTGTCAATCGCAGGCAGATCAAAATACAAAGTGCGCGCACTGTGAATAGGAACTGGCACTCAAGGTAGACAAAACAGCTTTTACCGGTGATTAAATTTGACAAAGCTATTAATATAAGATATTTAATATAAGAGATATTTCAGATAGCCAGCCTCCTCATATAATGCACATCATTAAAATCCAATTAGCATGAAAGATAAGCTGCAAATGGAACGTAATGGAAATTCTTGTGAAAAACTGTGTCGAGCCTGTTGCTGAAGAAATTCCAAAAAGAACTGCCACCTACAAATGCTGTCAAGTTGAAAAGTTAAGCCAATGGCCAAAAGCTCAATTTAAATCAAGCCACAAAAGCTTAAGTTAAATAACACAATTAGCCCAGAGGGCAATGACTTGCACGCCAAAGGGCTAAACAATTAAAAGTCTGACAAAAAAAGTAGTCAGCAAATAATTAAACTACAGGGACAACTCAAACGATTGCATGGATATAAATACACCTACAATTTACAATTTGTACAATTTGTTGATGTTGTTGCTGTTGTTGCTAATGTTGTTGTTGTTGGTATCTATCAAGGTTTGCATCCCGTGGCTATTGACAAATACCGTGCACCTGTGCGAGCCCCAATTGCAGCCAAAGGCAAATAATAAAATGCTTCTCCCAATGTAAATAACAATGAGAAACTAGAGAAACTCGAGACAGTTCAAGGAAAAAAGAAGCAGAGAACAAGGCCAACCAAACATTTGTCGTTCAACCGTTTTTGATACTCTGTAAATTTGTTTTATATATATAAAGTGTATATTAGCTCTTATGTAGTTCAGCACTTATGATAGAAGTTGTACGCAATTAATTAAGTTAAAACATTTTCGATCATGATCTATGATTCTCTAGCTGTCAGAGTATGATATGATACCTTAAAATAATTGCATCCATATAATTGCTAGCCATCCAATATTCTCTACATATCCAGCCACTTTCTCTAATCTAAACACACTTCATCATCTGCAGGGTATGTCTACTCCAGTACAATTCAAAGTTAAGCACTCTTGCTAGTTGTGCTACTTGCCTGTAGCTTAGCTGGCCAACAAATTTGCACAAATTGCTGGGAATCCATGACAGTTGTTGCTGCGGGCCGTTTTGCTGGCCCATTGAACATTTCGGAAATTGGAAATTTCGCACTTGATGATGGTCCACAAATTGGCCCACAATGAAGACAAGGCGCAAGCCAAGGCACAACAACAAGCTGCCCAATTTCAATGTTGCGTGTGTGCGGGATACGGTTGAAATCAAACAAGAATTTTGGGTTTTTGGGGTTTCGGGCTTTCGGGCTCTTTCGCATGTTTTGTGTTGCTGCAAGGCGAGACGGAGAGAAGGCAGTATGAGAGATCTGTGGTTACAGCCTTTGACCAACTAAAACGCAGCTCTGCACACTTTTTGCATAAAGGGGCCTCGACCTGCAGCTATAGTGATGGTGGTGGTGGTACTGGTGGTGTTACATTGATAGAGTTCTCAGTTTGATTTCATTGTCACATTGTTGCCGGCAGTTAGGGGACGTCTGATTGATGCCATGTCGTTTGATTTCCCAAGTGTGAGCAGCGGACTAAAGCCCCTATTGCACTCTCATAAAGTGTTTATGAGTGTATGTCAGTCCACTTGTCGCTCTGTCTGTCCATATGTATGCCTCTCTCTCCCACTCGATCTCTCTGTCTCGCTCTATAACTCCACATGTGTCTTTATCTCCATCCTCTATATGCTGCAATGCATTTTGTGTGCTAAGTTTGTCAGACAGCTTTTATGACCTGGCACACATTTTGCTTGACTGCCCACATCCGGCTCATATTTTACAGGGTGTTAAGCGACAATTTGTGGCACATCAGCACGCTTAACCCGGACTGCAAAGGTAATGAGTTTCTCTACTAAGCCCTTCCATATATTTTATTCTAACATTTCTGCCAAAGTAAAGTGGGGATTATATTGCTGCTATTCATAACACGATTAACTCCAGAATAAAGAAAATAGAAAAAAATAAGATCAAAATGATGCCAATTGTAGCATTATATTTCTTTTCAATTGAAGCAAACTTTGGAATCATTTCAGACATTCAATGGCCTGTAAACAATTGACAATATCCGTTTTTTATTTCCTGCTCAAAAGCATTTCCTTGTCAATAAAAAGTTGTCCGCTTTTGTGAAATCTTTGCCTAAAATGAAAATGAAAATGATGTAAACTTGCCGGAAACGTTGTTCAAGTTGCTGAAATATGATGCCCCAGCTCTATGATAAATCAAAATAAATGGCGCTTAATTAGTGTAACAAATAGTCTGTCAAAAAGCTCAATAGGCATTAGCAACTTGAAAGTGACTCAAGCAAAAGATTGACGCTTGGCAAGCAAATGCAACTGTAACAGCAACTGGAAACTGATTTAATCAATTCGAAAAACTTGACTAATTAATTAGATGCACAGCAGTTGTTTGGCTTGCGCACAGATAGAGGCAGATATTTCCAATCAAAAACTTTGAGTATACTCGAAACGCATCGTCATGGCGTCAGCTACTTAGATGGTGCTAGATGTTTCACATAGCATACCACAAACATAACACGCGCATAAACAACTCACGCTATTTTGCCAGTGAGGCACAAATAGCAGCTGCTCGAGGGGTGGCTCGAGAGTAACGAGGGTGTCGGAGGATTTGCAGCAAGCGCCTTACAATGGCAATCGCAACGCGAATTGCGCAACGGCGGCTTTTGAGGTGGATGCTTGAGTGTTGAGGTGAGCTGAACCATGGGAGGCAGGTAGAGGAAAACATTCTGTGCCGGAAATCGTCAACACAACAAGCAGCACACTCATTCACTCACACAAACACACACACACACACACGCCCACCCACACAGCAGAATGTCTTAGAAGCGTGAATTTGCCGCTGGTTCTCTCTGGGTATTCGCTGTTGTACACTTGTGGCAATGTGCCAGGCAGCAGCTGGCGGCAAATGCTGCATGTGGTATGTGGGGCATGTTTTGCATTTCACAGATAGACAGAGAGGGAGAGTGGGGAGCTCTCTTGGACTCCAGCTGCTTTTCGGCCATATGCTCGTACATATGGCAGATTTAAGCAGTTCTACGCAAATTTATGCAAACTTTTTTTTGCCCATTTCTTTTCGCCTGCCTCTCATTTTATCCCACATAAATTGCACTGTTTTGCCTCAGTTGGTTTTATTGTGCATTTTTTTATAGCCTTGGCAAATGAAAATTCAATTAAAGTGACAAACTGTCCAAATTTTTGACATGGCCATATACCAAAACAACAAAAGCAATAAGGGAAAAAACCCGAAATGAATTCAAATGAATGCCCAATGGACAGTCACTAACAAGCAACAAACAAAATAACAAAAAAAAAAAAAAAAAAAAAGAAAAAACAATGTAACACATGAGAAGAGCATGCGAGAGGGTATTCAAAGCCCATGCATATTCATTATGAACAGAAATCTGGATGCACATTGAAAGGCCAATCATGAATTATGAGTTGTAATTGAATCAAATTGAATGCATATCGCCAACCTGCAACATCCAGCTGCAGTCATGACAGTAAAAACTGCTGAAGTTCACCTTGAGTAGAACTCAAGTGCCCAAGCAATGTCATCAGCTGGAAGTGCAGCGAAGACTTAGCAATTATTTTATTGAGTTGCACTTTGCCAATGTGATACGAGATCTTTTTCAAGTGAATTCTGCTGAGAACAAGTTGCGCTGGAACTCATTAGCGACAAAAACTGACTTAAGATTTCGCATTTAATAGCCAATTATTGCAAATTGTTTCTACAATTTCAAACTAGAAATGCTCGTTAAGCTCATAATAATACTATAATCAACCTTAAGTATACGCCACTTTGGCCATTCGCTGCGATTTATGAGGCAATCGGCGCAAATGGCAAAACGATTGTCATTTGATTTGGCAAAATAGATGCAAGACGTTTCGACTGGCCCTTTGCCAGCTGGTTAGACAATATGCTGCATGTGATTTGGCCAGACGCAGATAGACTGAGCCAACACACAACATTCAAAGTGACTTTTATGCGCTGCACATTTGGCAACAGCTCAAAGTTCAATTTGCAAACACAAAATGCTGGCATAAAACTTCCAATTTAGTAGTCCAATCGAAGGGGCAGGGAGAGAGAAAGTGGGGGAGGAGAGAGCAATCAGTGACAGCTGCATTGGCCGAATGTCTTTTAAAAGTATTCTCGCCGGGCAATCAGCATTTGTCATTTGTATCGTATTGGCCAGGAAACAAGGCCAACAGCCGCCCTGGCATACAAATTAGCCAGGCTACTAGTACTTAGTACAGCTGTATATACAGCTGTAAATTCAATTGGAATTGGCTTTAAGAACACGAACACTCATTTGCACATCTTAAAGCGCCGTCGTGCGTCCAAATCCCAATCAGTTGAGTGTCGGGGAACAGCTCACAGTTCATTTGAGCTAAGCAAGTTCGATGGTGGCGTTTTTTGAATACCGCCACGCATAGCAATGGCTCAGCGCTGGCAACGGTGTCAAACGTTTGATCTGGAACAGATTGAACAATCAATTACGTGCTGGCATGCCACGCCCACCATGCACACCCACACAGGCCACCTATAGCTAGGCGTACCTTAGAGTCCGCATTTTGCGCACCGCAACGACAAGCTGCAAAAGTAGCAGCAGGGCAGCCAAAGCGAGAAGCTGAAGAAGAATAACGCGCATACGTGCCGTTGTCCAGGTTGCAAGCAGTTGCCGTAGCATGAAATTGACCCGCGATGTCAGGCTTTATAAATGCATGTGTGCACTTGATGCATGTGAGTGACTCCTGGACTGCTGGCAACCAACTCCGAAAGCTCTTAGTATATATGTGTTGTGTGTGTGTATGAGTGTGTAAGCGTGTGTGTGTGCGGGGGTTATGAGAAATGCAAGAAATCAACCAAAAGCGAACGTGCGATGCATGCAAAAGCTGCCTGTGAACGGATTGTTTTCTTATATGTCTGTAGTTCAGTGCCTGAAAAATGCAATCAACTTGAGGCGAACGCAACGCAAGTAAGAAAAATAAACGTGTAAACGGCTATGAGTGTGTCGCAACATGGCGCAGTGCTAAGGCAACCGGAACAACACACACACACACACAGTGATCCACACCTTCGGGGCAAAGCCACAGCTCGTGCAGCGATTTTCATAATATAAAAAATACTCAAGTAGAAACGTTTGCTGATAACAAAGATGCAGTAAAGCAAATGTAAATGAGAATATTGAAGAGTTCTTGGTATAAGAAAGAGAATATTTGTAAGGAATAGGTGTTTAAACTCAAGTCTCAAAAACTTTTTTATAAGTTTGTTAAATAATAATTGTAGAACTTTAAGGCATGAAGTATAGGCACATACGAAAAACATTTGTGGCCTATGCTCAGTGTGAATTCACAACAAAAGACATAAGTTACTAAGTAAGAATTTCAGAGAAAAGGCATCACTCTTCGGAGCAACGCTGAGTTCAGCCTAGATCGCTGTAGCTCTCTCATCGGAGTTGTTCTCACTCATTCATCTGATCATTCACGCCTCTCTAATATAGTATATAGAGAGCCATTCAACATAAACGGAATGCAGCATAGATCACTCTAACTCTTTCAATAATGGAATTTTATATACTATAAAAATACTCAACTCAAGTGAGAATCTTCTAGATCTGCGGTACTCAAGTTTCAAAGCTGTTTCATAAGTTTGGCAAATAATAATTTAATTTTATATAATATAAACATACTTAACTCACAGTTGTTACTTAATAATAATTGAATTTGAGGACGAAATTGACAAAGAAACTTGTCGAAAAACCCATTTCCCTTTCATTCTCCATTCAAACGCCCACAATCATTATAATCTCTGTATAATTTTTATTATGATGAATTTTTTTGTTGTTAGCGATTCATGTGGGCGACAGAGTGGCAGGCGGCGGCATGTAAATATTTCACATTATTTATCCCTCGGGTCCAACGCGTCCGTCTGTCAGTTTGTGGCATTAAAAATGCAAGGGCAGCGCTTTGCACGAGCGACTGGCCAGCTGACAGTCCGTTTTGGCCAAAATGGACAGGCGCATGTTCAAATGCTTGGACAGCTGGCCAAAATGCGTGGCCAGCAAAAAGTGAGAAATGTGAATTTAAATGTTACTCAAATGCTGTGTATGCTTTGAGCCGTACAGAAGTTGCTGGTCAAATCAAATATGAATATTAATGCGAGAAGGAGTATAGAGATGTGAGGATTACTAATCAGGGCAAATCCTGAAACTCGAGTCGAACTGAATCTAATGTATTCAATTAGCTGTTAGAAATCGCAGGGCCTGCCGCCAAAAGTCAAAGCCCGCAAACCCCGAAGCACAAACCGTAAGCCAAGTTAACAAAACAACAGAGGCGCGCAAACAATTCGGTTTAGTGCCTGGCTCTGGCTATGGCATAGTGTGGTGTAGGGCAGCGCTCGGCAGGTGGTGGGTTGATTGTATTGGTGGTGTCTGTGAATAATTTTGGCATTATTGCCTGTGCTTAATTCAAATGAAATTAATTTCAGCAGGTAAACTTCGTGACGTGCCGCAGCAGCAGCAACAGCAGCGGCAGCAGCAGCACAAGCCCAGCTCATTGTTTTTGGTGATTTAATGGCTCTGTGTGTGTGTGTGTGTGTGTGTGTGTGTGAATGTATTTGTTTGCAAGGGCTGCTTGTGTGTGCCGTAAATGAATTCATCCCTTGGGCAACATTTTATGGCATAATTTGAGGCGTCCGGAAGTGCGGCCGTGCCAAAAGGTCAGTGCCTGTCTGATGTGGCATGCCTCGTGCCCATTCTGTTGTCACCCCTCCCGCATCCATAACCGTTCCATCTCCCACTCACCTTCATGTGGGTGTGAATATTAATGTTTCATATTTTATTTTCAGCGCTATTTTCGTGCTGTTTAGCTTTTAAAATTGTGCCCTCGAATATGTATATATGTATATATAGGCATAAGTATGCATACTTGTGTTTGGGGGCGTCGCTTGTTGATTTTTGGGGGCTGAGCTGTTACAACGCCCCGCAGCAATAGGCCAAAATTGCGTTTGCCCCATGTAATTATTTCTAGCTATGTGCGCTTCCAATGAAGTGCTGATACAGTGCTAAGCCTTTGGCAGACAAACACTCAAGCCCCCTTGACCCGCCCCACACTTCAGTTGAGCCACAGAGCTTTGGGGTTTTTGCACCTCTCAAATGCTTAAGAACAGCACGTTTTTAACATTCACAACGAGTATTTGAATCTGCCTTTGTCTGCTGGGAAATGCCAGGGCGTATCTGTTCGTCTGTCCGACTCTCCATCTGTCTGTCTGCCTGCCTGTGTGTCTGTCTGTTCGCCTGCCTGTCGCTGTGCCTGATTTGTAAGATATTTTGCTATTTTTTATTGCCACACAATTTCGACTGTGCCGCGCCGTCTGACTGTGGCAGCGACGGCTTTGCTCCTGCCATTGAGTGGATTAAACTGTAAATATTTAATGCACGCGATTTGTGCGGCTTACGTTTGTCGGCCTGAGTTATTATTACGAGTCTCTAACAGCAAGCTCCCGCTCTCTGCACATGCTTTCACATTTTAAAGCATTTCACTCTTTGCCCTTAAAGCTACGACCAATCCTTTTGCCAAATTGCACTCTGCTCAGCCACAATTCTTACACATCATCGATTATTAGTAAGTAAGCCAAAAAGTAAGCAATAAATAAAGTTAGCCAAACTTCATAACAACAGCAACAGCAACAACGACGACGACGATGACTCCATCATTGTGTATGAAAGGGCGCTCTCACATAATGCACTCAGTCTATCGCCTGATAGATAATGTGGCCAGCCAGTTCAATGGTTTGCAGCATAAACTAGTTTGTATCTCACAGATACAAGCACAAAGTATCTGCTGCATGCACGAGCTTTAAGAACTTTAGAGTGGAATGCAGCTGAAAATATTAAAGGATATTTACAGCATTAATAATTAAGTGAATTTCAATTCTTCTCTTGCCATGTTAAACATGTTAATTATATTTATAAAAAAAAGCTGCCATTTTTGTATTAAAATGAATAATGAACATTTCAAATAATAAATAATTCAATTCTAGCAAATATACACACTTTTTCATTTCAATTTATTTAAAATGCTTAAACTATTTGAAAAGTGTGAAATTATTCAACGCTTATTGAATTAACTTGTTTAATTTGAACATGGCAAATGTTGTTAAAGCGATTGCAGTCAGCGCTCGGCGACAAATCAAGTCTAATGTGCGCATTGTATATAGACCTTTCCGGCCACGCCCACTGCCCATATGTGTATGTGAGCCCCCATACTAATTAACTTGGAACGTGTGCTTAACGACAGCTAAATGAACTACCAAAAACAGACACGGGCACAACATAGAAAGATAACGACACACTCATTATCATTCCACACACTCACATACACACATACACATACACACACACACACACACACACACACACAGCTACACACACCCGCAGTATGGAGGCGTCTGCAGCAAGGACACATGGCTACACGTTTCACACGCAAAAGATTTTTTGGGAACGCACAGATTGACATAATGACAGCGGCACGCCCACCAAATGATTGGCCCCCACCGATCGAGGTTGCAGCAATTATAGAACCAGCCCGGGGGCACATTGCAAACAGAAGCAGGCCATCATTTGATGCGGCTTTAAAGAGCCAGCCAAAAATGCTTGGCAATCATTTGGCCAAGTTAATAATCATCATAATCTCCTGCTGTGTGCTTGTTCTATATGAAACTGAGGCACAGAGAGAGGGCGAAAGAAAGAAGAAGAAGAGAGAGAAGGAGAGGGAGAGAGGGAGCAGTCATGACATCTAGAATTTCTAGCTGGCACACTTCAGCTTAAGTTCTGGCATTTAATGAGGCTTTCAAAACAATTATGTATTATATGTGCGTGTGTGTTAGCAAATAGGTGAACGCGTGTGTGTGTGTGCTTGTGTATGTGTGCTTGTGTGTGAATATATATTATTTGATATTATTAATATTTAAGACGTTTCCTGTTTAAGCTTAATGGGCAGAACTTTAGTTGCGAAAGCCTATGATAGAACAAGTAATAATGCTCTAAATAGAATTGACCGACTTGAAGGTACCATACGTCTTATGGCAAGCAACCGTTGTTATAATAAAAGAGATAGGTGTCTTAAAATCTACGTCTGTACTTTAAAAGAGTCTTTTTACTTGGGTTGGAGTCATGCTTTTGTAATGTGTTAAAATAACTGAAGTTTTATATAATTTGTAATCATAGCATTGGGATGAGTAATATATCAATTGATGCATGAAACTTGATAAGATTAAGTATATACATGCCAAATAAATACTTTTTGGGGTCACTTAAGCATTTTTCTGCATCCAACGCACCATAATTATCGTAAGCATCTATATGAATCTCAAGCTTCCAAGGCATTCTGGCTATCATAAGGCTATGACCCTTTCATTGCCTATATTCAATGAATTTAAAGTATAAAAACTCAGTAAATACATTTATCTAAATAGCTAGCTAGCTAAATAGCAACTTAACTAGATTCTTGATTCGCATAGCTTAAATTTAATCATTATTTAAAGGAAGAAGCGTGCCTAAGTCTACGCTGATATTGTTTGCCCAGTCAGTCAGACTTCGGCCAGGAATCGTCTGCTGATGCTGCTGCTGCTGCCGCTGCTGCTCCAACAGCTGTCAACTGTGCCACCTTCTGGCATGATGAAGTATGCATTGGATGGCGCCAATGTGGAGAGTAGCTGCAGCAGCAGCAGCTGGCTGTGGCTGTTGGATGCCACAAGTGTGTGTGCCTGTCTTGAATGTTAATATTTGCGCTTTCAATTCGCAGCTCGCTTCAAGTGACAATTTATCATCGTGATCTAGCTGTCTGTCCTCTCTCTCTCTCTCTCTCTCTCTCTCGCTCTATCTGTTTCTTTCTTTAAAACTGCCTTTAAGGCTTGTTTCTTTAAGCCACAAGTGGAAAAGCTGTCGTTGCATGTAATTCAATTTGAAAAATCCGTTCTGTCAGCTGCAATTATTTAAGGCTTGCTCATGCACTTCCTGCCATTTTATATGAATTAAATGCTGAAATTCTTATGAATCCTCTATGCCCTAACAAAAGCCAACACACAACAATATAATGTTACCATTGTGCTCGGACTGCAGCTGCTCTTTCAGCCATATAACATACACTCTACATTCACATTCGCATTCGCATTCGCATTTAATGCTCTTATATCCTTTTGCTTTGTCGGCAACAATGTGAAAAATCCAAATCAAAAATTTCACTTTTCACAATTTTCACAATTTTTGCCATTTATATGTATTATTTTTTCCTTTTTATTCGCTTTATAAATTTTTAGCAGTTTTATTTTAAGTGCTTTTGTGAAAATTGCTGAGCTCTTAGAAATTTGAGCAATTTTATTATTGTATTCAATGTGTTGGCCGGAACACAGCTCTATCATGTGCCTAACACATTTGTATCGTCTAACAAAATATTTTCGACATACCTGCCAGAGCACAACAATTCATTAAGAAACATGCAAAACAGGAAGTGCGTCAGAAAAACATCCCGGCAAATGAATTATGAATTTGAAGCAAAGACGAAGCATGACTCCTACTCTTAGCAACAGCGTCTTAAGTCGTTAGCTGTAAACAATGTAATAAATGGCTATGAAATATATATTATATACACACATACAGCTGCTTACAGGGTATCTACACACTATACTACACGTATTCAAAATCTGCTTTCACAAACTTAAACTTATAAATTGAGTGAAAAAGTTTCAAAATGAGTTTATGGCCATGTTTGTTATTGACATACAGCAAATTGAATAAAGAAAAGCGAAACTGAAGCAAACTTAACTGCTGCTTACTTTATTGCTAACAGCTGTTGAAAGATTTTTATAATATTAAATATTCAAATAGGCCATCTAGATGCGAAACCCTTGTAAAGTGTCCTTAAAGTTTGCACATGGATTAAGTTGGGATTTGTGTGCTAACAAACACAAAAACCTCAGGGCCCGGCTTCAGTATCGTGTTTTTATAAAGCCCTCGTCTCTGCTTTTTTCTTTTCTTATTTTTGCTTTTTTTCGTGTCGGGGGTTAGGTCGTTTTAGGTCTCTAAGCGTTTGTGTATCTTTTAGGGTTTGTTGTTGGTTTTACGGCTAACCGAGCAAATCGTTTGAGTTGGTCATGCAAAGTGCCAAAAGTTTTTATGCCTAACAAAAATAAAAGAACGGGTCAAATGGATGCTTCAGTGAAGACATATTAATAATGGATAGTGAAGTGCTTACTATATTAAAAGTTTTTAGCTATATTGCTGAAAGATTATTAACATATCTTTGTCTCTGTCAGTCTGTCTGTCTGTCTGTCTGTCTGTCTCTCCCATAGCTGCATAGTTTAAGCAACAATTAGCTTTGGCAATTGAGAGCTTTACTTAGCTAAGGTCAACCACAATGGGATTATTTCGTATTTAGCTATTGTGGTATCGCCCTCAATCGAATCGAATCGAATTGAAAGCCAAAGACAAAGGCATATGGACAATTCATGCCAGCTGGAGAAAGCGAGAGAGAGAGAGGGGCTTTGTGGGCGGTTGGGTGAGTTCATTGTGCTGCTGCTGCTGCTGCTTGTTGTGAGACAGTACATTGATGCAGCAGCTGCAATTGCGTCATTTTACAGCAATTCCTGCACACATATACAGACATGTTGCGTAGGAATAGGGTAAAGGGGAATCCCTCTTTCAATGTGTGTGTTGATTTAATTTATGGCTGCTCTGCGCTGAGCTGCGCTGCGTTCCAACAGCTAGCCGAGCAGGCTGTCCACCATTTCAGATAAATGTGTCTGCGCTTCGACAATGGGTACATTGGCCAAACATATACACACACACACACACACTCACACATAAAGACATACATACATACAGTGAGATCCACAGTGGCCCAAAACGAACTCATGTTGCACTCTATGCGAAAACTTTGCGGTTACAAGCTGACCACAGCTGACCGAACCGACAAGGTAAACTGCACTCCCGATGACGAAGTAGATAAGAATAATTTATGGTGATGCCACATGAGTTGCGAGTGCGTGTTTGTACGTGTGTGTGTGTGTGTGTGCGACATGCGCAAATTAGACATGCAGACAAATTTATTGGCCTAACAAATCTTAATTTTTTTTTTTTAGTTTTTGTTTTTTGAGATTTTCATGCTCTTACTTGCTATTATTATTGTCGCCCGTCTGCACATGTTGAGCTCCATTAAAATATTGTTTACAAATTACTAAAGTTTAAGTTGACACTGAGAAATGTATATGTGGCTTTGATGCATCAGCAGAGATGCTACAAGAAAGATGTATTTGAAGTTATGTTGTAAAATGTCGCATGGATATGTTTGAGGTAAGAGAAGTGGAAAGGTGTGAAATAAAAGCTGAAATATAATTTTCCTAAATATAAAAGTTATTTATTGACTTCCCGCACAGATTGTAGACTTACTTAACGACAATTTTCTGTTTAAATAAAGTCTTTTATATTGACACAGACAGTAAGAAGAAGACTCTTTCAATTATTTCTCTATCATCTTTGACATAAACTTTCAGACAGTTCAAGCTGCCTAGCACTGCATACATAATTAAACATATTTTATAAATAAATAAATATAAATATATTTTGACTAAGATCTAGTCTAAGTTTTAGACTAAGACAAAACCTTTACCGTCTCCAGCTTTGCCTGTCATTCTAATTGTTTGAGTTTATCATATTCATTTTCGAGTTTACTTGCAGCTATTTTTGACATTTCAATTTAAATGTCATGCCAACTTATTGTTATGCTGCAGCCCAACCCGCTTAAATGTTAATGAAGCAGCCATAGCCAAGCCAGTGTCGAGTGTTCGCACCGAACCCAACCCCCTAGTCAACCCCTACATCTACTCAAGTTTTATAGTTTTCCGTGTGTTTTGGCATGGCGCTATGAAAATAATTTTAATGGCATTTAATTTACGCAAGTGCAACAGTTAAAAGCTTTTCACTTTTCACAATGCCAAATCTGATTATTTTATGCTTTGTTTTGCACTTTGGCAGAACGCACAAATTAGAATTGTTTTGTCAGCTGTTTGGGAGCGAGTGCACAAGCTGCAAGCCCTATGATAAACGCAATTAAAGCAAACCTGTCCGAAAACTTAACTTTGCAATCACACCGAGCAATGAGCGTTAGGCAGGAATTATTAATGTGCCGGCGAACAGTTGGTAAAAACACGAGAGCACAAAAACAAATTCTAGCCAATCCAACAAAGTGCAAAGGACATGCTTGAGTAATGAGTGCTGGGACCATAAACTGCGGCCAAACAGCCCAACCGCAGACGTTGCCAACTTAGCAAAAGCATTTGCCATACTCTATGCGGTTGGGCCACTGCACAATGGCCAAAGCTTTGTGCAAACCAAATGAAAAACATTATAAATGTGCGGTTAACTTTAATGTAGTGTGCAGCGTAGAGCAGAACTTTAACAGAATTGTTTAAGAATTATTGCGAAAATAATGCTTAGCCTGTGTATCTTAAAGCCAAGCTAAAGATGAAGCTTATAGAGATATATATATATAAAATAAAATATTTATATTTTATGAAATTCCAATTGCAGTCCATTTGCTCATCCAATCTATGCGTATGCAACTAAATAAATTTACTTGAGCGTAAATTAAAAGCAAACAACGTGTTCAAACATTAATGAATTCCCATCCACATATCAATTCAGATTTTCCTTTTTATTTTTTATATTTTACATTTTATTCTCGGCATTTGTCTAAAGTGTAATTGAAAAACTGTTTACTATAAACTTGCTTTAATGGCATGCAAATTGTAAACGCTGCTCTGCATTGATGCAAAGAAAATCTATATAAATATATACAGCAATCTGAGGCAACAACAGCTGGGAGTAAGAAAAGCTAATACACTTATAGCTGCAGAAACACAGAAATAGTAGCTAATCAAATTTTCCCAGAGCTCATCAAAAGTCGAGAGCAGATTTGTAGCTGACCAGCTCTTGCTCTTAGCCTTTTTCCCCATTCTCAATTGTTTTCGAGTGCTCATCAATTATGGCATTTCCTTATAATTTTTCTTTTTCCGCAACTGCTCCGCAGCATAAAATACTTGAGTCGATTATTCAGGCATTATGCTTGATGCGATTTTCAATAGCAAAAAGCTTGCTAATTCAGCATTTTACAAGCCAAATTCCGTATTATTGTAATCCAGCTAAAATTCAATCAAAACTCCGTCAATTGGCGACATTTGTGATGTGGCGCACCGAAAAGAACCAAAAACAAAAGAGAAAAAAAGGAGGAAATCATGACTATGGAAATCGCAGCAATTATCTGCTAGCGCACCCATACCCTAAATACCGAGTAGCAAACACACACTCTCCTTCTCTCTCTCTCTCTCTCTCTCTCTCTCTGTCTCTCTCTCTCTCTTTCCCACACACACAAATACTTTGACAGTCGCTGCTTCCATTCTGCCAGCACAAAATGTAACAAAAATCAGGCGAACGGAACAGGAATGGAAAAAAAAAATAATATTTACTTTTGCCATGACAATGTCGTATGCCAGCCCGCCATCGCCTACGTTCTGCTGCCGCCACGCCCTGCAACTTTGATGGCGTGCGAGCTGTTCCAGATTATCGTTCGGCATGGGGCGGTACAGAAAAGTGCCTGACAGGGAGTTGGTTCGGCTGCTCTGCCTGTCTGTCTTTCGACTTCAGGCAGTGCGGCTGGGTAGGTGTTAGCGGGGTATTATTGGCTTCTGATTGGGGATTATGTTTTTAATTGACAAACTTGAATAGATAACGACGTTGTCAGCAGGAGAAAGTCGCATAAAAAGCGCCGACAAACGAATGCATAACAAGCAGCAACTTGTTGTTGTCGTCCATGCCATGTCTTTGCCCATGTCCTTGTTGTTGTCGCTCGGCATAAAATGGAAATTGATACGCAGCTGAAGGCGAATGGCATATCACAAGTGGAGGTGTAACCAATAGCTTATTGCATCTGCTATCGCAGCCCCCTTTTTGTGAACAGCTAAGCAAAAGCTAACGATCTGCCAGATTACAGGCAGATACATTTAAGTTATGTCTGGAACTAATAACTCAGCAAAGGACCGACTGCGATGCAACTCAGATTATGCCATTGACGAATGAAACATGGAGACAAAGCATCATAAGCTGATTAACATAGGTAGCAAAAAAGTTAAGACAGTTCAATCAATCAGTAATTGGCAGATCAAGGTAAATATAGATGTAACCTAGAGCTTTGAAGCTTTCAAGTAAACTTTATATCTTCAATTTCATCTTTCCAATAAGCAAATATTTTCGTAATTAAGTATACGCCTGGCCGACCTGATAATTGCATGATAAACAAAAGGTACAAAACACTTAACACAAGCCTCAAATACGAATATGCACATAAGACACAGTCATGAGCTCAAGATCTCCAGCACACACACACACACACACACACACACACACACACACACGCACACTGTGCTACAAAACTTGGCAGCAAATTAAACCAGCAAACAAAACAAATGCGCAAACACTACAGCAAGGTGACCAACAATAATTTGCGAACAACAAATTTGCTGAGCCGCAGTTGCAATTAAATGCAAATCGATTCTGCTTGTAATTCGGCTATACGACACACAAGCATACACACGCACGCACACTCCAATTGTAGGTAGTAATGTGTGTATATAATCGAGTGCCTTAATATGCCAATCGAGCTGCAGTTAATGATGTTTTCTTGTTATAGATACTCTGACTTGGTCAAGCTTGAGGTGTCGGCTTAAACGTACTTAAAATATAGTTTAATAATTATTGAGACTTTAGTCAACTCAACTGTTATATAAGCTAAAAATAAATTTTAAGAAATTAGAATCTTGCTCTTTAAGTCATTTCATCAGTTATCTCTTCTAGAAGTTCTCAAAACCCATTCCAAAACACCTTTCCAATCTAAGAAGCTATATTTTATCACAGTTCTATGCCTATTCCAAACGCTTGACTCAAAACCCATTTAAAAATTATCAAAAAAAAACTATTCACAACAATAAATTTTCATAATATTCGCTCAAATGGCCATGTTGCGCCCACACACATGTTTTTTGGTCCTTGCCAAACGGGCACGTGTAAAGTGCAAAAGTGCAACATCAGCGAAATGGGCGCAGCAGGAAAGCGGGCAATAGCAGCGACCAGCGACTAGGGCCAACTGTCGGGGCGAGCTAAAGATTACCGTTATTTGTATGCAAAGCAGCAGCCCAAAACCGACAACAACAACAGCAACAACAAAAACAATAGTAACAACAACAACATTATGCGACAGTGCAAGCCAACTGCCATTCAAAGTCAGCCAGGAGCAGGACACAGTATACAGGACGCAGTAGAACGAGTCAAATCCTGGCTGCAGATGGCAACTGGCAGACAGAGATGAAAGACGACCGAGAGAGAAAGAGAGAGAGAGAAACGTGTTTCAATTTTTATGACATTTCAATGCAGTTTATGTCAGCGCAACGAGACAACGGGCCAACGAACTGAGGGATGGGTTCAGCGATTGGAGCAGAGGGCAGCTGGCGAAGAAACCTTGTTATATTTTTGACAATTCAAATTTCAGCTTGAGGCCAAGCCATGGTATGTGCAACATATTTTGGTTGGGCACTTTGCAACACAGTTCAAATCAATTGAACAACAATTTTAAAAAGAAAATAATGAACGAATCGTTTTTGATATAGAATAAGTGAAATGTGTATGAATGCCTTGTGGTACTTTATCTTATAACAAATATACCATGGTCAAGGCTTTGATGGATGAATAGCTTAAGATAACTCCAGATATGGGCGTACGCTTTTCAGATCATGCTCTAGAGACTCGGATGACTGCCTAGTTCGAGGTGTTAAACTTTTTATAATTTAAACAAAATAACTTCGCAGATAAGATAAGAATAAGAACAGCTGAAGTTCATGAGAAGAGTTTACTACTTTTAAAAGATGTTTTTAGCTGTCAGCTTGTCTTTGTCTATATTATAGTTTGTGCTCTTATCTCTTTCATTTGGCACCTGTCGAAAACACTCAAGTGCTCAATGTTTATTAAAAAGGCTTTGCCGCACACAATTGCCTTTTGTAATATCATAATTCAGTTGAAGTCTGCAGTCAATGGGTTTGTTTTGAATCGTCGCAGTTTATTTCATCTGTCTACCCCTTTGTGCAGTGGGGGAAAGTGTCAAAAACAGAAACAGAAACAGAGACTCAAATGTTTTCACTCATCATTTATCATAATTAATCAAGCAGGCATAATTCGCATATTGAAGACACAAATTACTTAGAGTAACAATTGTATTATTACACTCCACTATCTATCTATATATACAATAAAGTAACTACACCCATAGTAGATGAATAATTAGATTTAATTTGCTTTTCAATATACGCAGCTGTTTCTAATTGCCAACCAAAGTGAAATGCTCATTAAAAGCGCATTAGAATTCGTTCTAATATGAAAATATATATATAGGCCTAATGGAATATATGAATTATCTGGCATTTCAACACATTACTGAGTGGTATAAATATAAATATGAATATAACTGATAAAAACTATATTTACTTCAGGTAAAAGTAGCATTTACCTTGCTTCAAGCTAAAGTTGTTGAAGAATTGATAAACCCTGTATAGTTGGTTTTAACTAGTGAAATATCGATATACCCTTGCTGCCACTACTCTACAAATTCCTTAAATAAATCAGCTTAAGCTCTCAAAGAATCATTTTACCATCCATAGTCAATTACTGCTTACTCAACACTGCCCATTCCTATTTTCCTAGGGTATCATAAGTAGCATTGAGTCTCGCTTAAGTGTACCAATAAATCTTGAGCCTAACATGTGCTGAGACTCCCCGTCAGACGTGACTCACATATAGACAAAGCTCAACTAAACACGCTCGAAAGTATGCAACACATTTTGCGCCGAATGTTTATATTGAAATAGAGACGCGCTGCCGCCGTTCGCTCAAGGCAACTGGTGATAAATTAACGTATTTGAAGCAGCCCGGCGACTGCGGCCATGTTTCAGCTTTTAATAACACAAATTGCAATCGAATATGCGACGCGGCGAGCGCAAGCTGAAACGTAGTTCGAATGCGAAATGAGCCGGGCATAGAAATGCTAACTCAATTTGTTGCCTTAAATGGCAGCAATAGTTGCACAAAGCATAATTAACTTATGTAAAGAATTGCAAAATTAAAGAATCGAAAACGGCACAGTTCAATAGCATTGTCAACCGATGGATGGATATCGAGTGCAGACAAGTAAACAACAGCACATCATCAAATAGTTGCTGCAAATAGACAGAGCTAACAAATTTACACAGCGTCAGCGCAACTGCCAGTTACAGATACAGACACAGACACAGTCACAGATACTGATAGAGATACAGCTACAAATGGCTGGCTAAATCAAACAGCATTTATATCAGCCTGCAGGTAGCTGCTGCTGCTGCTGCTGCTGCTGCTACTGCTGCTACTGCTACTGTTGCTGCCAAATATAGTGCAACAAAATCCAAGGCAAAACTTCTGTCCTGAACTGGTCAGCAAAATAGCAAATAATAAAATAGCTCGGCAAATGTAAATAAACGTTTCGATGCCACCATTTCCCGCACACAAACAGACACATATATATACATATATATACATAAAAATATATATGTGTGTGTGTGTGTGGATGCTATGACACGTATCTATGACAATATCTGTAGCCCATTGTAGCTGCTGTGTCACATTTCGGAAATTGGAAATTTCGCACTTGCTGATGGCCCAGCAAATGAAGAGCGTAGCAACCAGGTAAATTGCTAGCGAACCTTATCAAACAGTACCTTTTGCTGGCATTGTAGTTTACTGTAGCCCTCATTCTGGCGACACCCGCCTCCGACTTCAGCTCCAGCTCCAGCTCCAGCTCCAGCTTCAGCTTTGTTGCCTGCAGTTAAGCGCTGCTTTTAGCCAGACCGCACCCGCAGCCCAATTGATTGTCACTTGAGAGCAACAGCAATTGATTGACATCATGTCTTTTGATTTCCCAAGTGTGAATCAATGCACTGAGCTGCCACTAAAAAAAAATAGAGAAGAAGAAAGATACGAAACAAAACAATGCAACACAATGCCACAACTGTCAAACTGCGTCATTTGTATGCCACATGTGGCAACTTGGCAGCAACTGCAGTTTGCATAATAATGCAAAAATATCACAGAGCTTCATTATAAAATCTCCATAGCTATAAATGGTTTATGATTCAAATTTTGTAGGACAAGAGAAAGTAAATTTCGGCAGGCTTTAGGTATCAGAAGGGTAGATCAGTAGAGTAGAGTAGAGAAGGAAGGCAAAGAGCAGAGCTCAGTAAAGTGTATAAGAGGGTAAGGAAGAGAAAAGAGTAGTCAAGTGAAATAGAGGTATTGAAATAGAGATATCACAGAAGAGAAGTCAAAATAAAGGAAGAGATGATAAAAAATAGGTGAGAATACACTTTCTTTCTTTGACTCTCTTTATTTTCAATGCCTGTCTGCCTCATTCTCTTTTCTGACTATTTGTCTATCTTTAACAATCCCTTTCTTTCAAATATCATCATATACCATTTTCAAAAGCTGAGTTTCATTTATTTTATTTATTATACTATTTTAGTGTTAATAACAGTCAGAAAATATCAAAAATTCCACTTAAAAAGCGTTTAAATATTTAGATTCCAGTTGACAAATAATTTCTGGCATCAAAATTTACATGTCAATTGAGTGCTGGGACTTGCCGTTTAGATTGCATAGTCGCATGTGCGAAATTTGATTGTGATGTTAAACTGATAAACTGATAAACTGATGCAATTTGCCCCAGATACAAATCAACGGCCAACTGTTGCACGATGCGTTTTTCCTTCAGCAGCAAATCGCTCGATGAGCGCGCAAATTCAATAAATTATGTTTCAATTTGCGAGCCAGCACTAGATGCGCTGCGATAATAGAGAGAAATTGCAATGAAAAACGGATGAGGCTATGGCATGAAAGAGACGTATTATAGAAAAAGAGAAATATAATTAAATTTTAAATTGCAATTTAAGCCGCTTAGCAGGAAAATGCGAATGTTTGCCGTACTGAACTCCATTTGCAGTATGCTCAAAGCACAAGGAATTTTCACTTTTCCAAAATGCAAACAGAATCTTTTAATGCTTTTCCAAGCCATGAAGATATGTATATATATATATGTATATATTAAGCATTAACACGCCTTTGTAAATGTTAAATGTTCGCCTAATTGCATTTGCATATTTTGATTATATTTAGGGAAATGAAAGTGCTAAATGCATTGAGCTTAAGGATATACCAATTCATGTGAGTGAGCGGAGGTGGGAGTTGCTTATTGGATGCAGTGAAGCAAATTCGAGCAGGAAATTTGAGCGCAACGGATATGAGCGCCAAGCGGAGAATAACTTCAAGCGATTAGCATGGACTAATTAATGAATTTGCGATTACATAAAGCTGATTAGGCTTACTGTCATATGACAGTTATTAAGTAAAATCATATAACTATGCACAATTAACATCAAATTGGTACTAATTCCATAGTAATTATTTTAATTGAAGTTCGTTTGACTTAACATGAGCGTGCAAATATCGCCACCTGGCGGTTGTCGTGAGCAAGCATCCGTTGCGCCGTCTACTGCTGTGTAAGCTTACAACTGTAAGCTTTGCAGCACTTAAAATTAAAGCTTATGATTTAAAGCTTATATGGTCACTCTATTCGCTGCAGCGCCACATTCAAATAGCTCAAATTTTGCCCGCTTTTGTTTACTAAAAGTATTTATGTTTATTGATTGTCTTCATAAGATTTGGGCGATATTTGTACAACTATGACTATGAGATGATCCAGCTTACAGCTAATTTATACATATTACAATAAACGTAATTATTAAGAGCGTACATGAATTCACATATGTATGGCAACAAATGTTTGCGTGCGTTAATAAGTCACATATTTATAAATGTGTGTGTGTATGTGTGTGTGCTTAAGGTTAAAAACAATACACAAAAATCCAGTAAAGCGCATTGAATGCCAAAAACATGCCAGGGAATAGCAGACGCGAACGTCTGTCGATCCACATGGCAATCTCTTGTGGCGTCATGGTTGTAAATGTGGGCGCATCCTTCTCCTTCTCTTTCTCCTTATCTTTATCGATGTCCACAATGTGGTCATTGGAGGAGCGCGCGCTGCATACGGAAAGTGTATCGGCGCATTCGGTGCGTATGATGGGCAGGTTAGGCTGTAATCAAATGAATTTTTAAATATCTCGATTATTCGGCACAGTATGCGTTCACTTACATGAACTGTTAGATAGTTATTGAAGCCAGGATTCACTGTGCCATTGCCATTGCGCACGCTCTCCGTGCTGGATACAATGTTGTCCAAGCTGGAGCAGGAGCGCGCCCTCGACTCGTTGCTCAGACTGCCGCCCATTTGACGACGCGAAGGGCGTGGCGTCAATGTAGACTTTATAATATATTTACTATTGACTTTCTTCAGCTCGATATTCTCCTTGCGTCGCCATATCGTATTCACAAAAGCGAACTCAACCAGGCTGCCGAAGATGAAGAACGTGCAGCCAATGAACCACACCTCCGACACCTTAATATAGCTGACCTTCGGCAGGGTTTTGCTCTGTGATGACGACAGTGTGATAAAGGACAACATAGTGCTCGTGCCTAAAAGGTGAGAGACATACTTAAGTACTAGAATAGTTAGAGTTTTCAGGTGTTTAGCTTACCCAGCATAATGCGTGGAGGTGAAGCATCAGCTTGCAGCCAGAAGGACACCCATGAAATGGCCACAATCATCATGGAGGGCAGATAGTAGTCCAGCAGATAAAAGCCAATCTCACGCTGCAAGTTCACAGTATAGCTAAGCGAGCTATAGTTACCCTCTATAGGAAAAGCCAAGTTAAACAAAAGATTCCCCTAAATGCTTCACTGCCTGAAGACTTACGGAATGCTCCATGTCGCATATTGACCTCATCGGAGAGCACAACGGAGGTGTTATGCCAAAACTGTCCCAGATTATACTCGGTGAGTCGCATATCGGGATCAAAGGATATGGGCGCACGATCCTCCCATTCCAGCAATAAATCAGAAGTGTTGTACATCCCTAGAAGAAATCCATTTAATAATATAACTATCCAATAATCAAGCTTCCATTAAGAGAGCTTCTTCAACTTACAGCTCTCCAGCACCGTCGAGCAAAACTGCTGATCGAATGGAAACTTCTTGAAGTTCATCCAGCAGTAGAGCGAGGCTTGAATGCGTGTCGAGATAATCACATTGCCGTCCCTTGATATGGACGTCAGCACATCCTTCTCGTCGGTGCCCAATATGCTGGACTCTCTTTCGTTGGCAAAGAATATGTGCGGCAGCCAGAGTCGTTCGCTCAAATGCTTCTGACCCAAGATCGTTTCGCGTCGCTCCGGCGCGAACTCCTTGTAGGCCAGTCGCTTGTCCTGGAAGCTCAGCTGCAACAGTGCGTGCATCTTGAACTGCAGCAGATCCGAGTTGAGATTCTGCAGCAAGTACACATAGATGCGCAGCTTGACCACAATGGGCAGACGCTTAGAAGTTATCTTGTCATATTCTGCAAAGACCAAAACAGTTAGAAACTGAAAATTGATTAAGATAATGCTATACCACTTGCCTATGGGTCGCTCCAAGCGATCATAGCGGCAGACGTGCGTCATTCTTTGTATCAGCTCGGTATATTGTAAACTGTCCGCATTGGCCAGCGTTGGACAGTTCTCGTCCACAATGCTATCGTTGGTGGCGCTGAAAGGCAAACAAAAAGGTAAATGAACTAGTTAAGTCGAAGCTAATGCGGCGTTTGAGTAATTTAAGCTAATAGCGTAAGACTTGGGTATTAGCAGGGTTTACTTATATCTATATATACTAATTCATGTTAATGAATATATTTTTTTTAATTTCTTTTAATAAATCTGTTTTATTTGCATACTTGAAGACCAACATGGCGTTTGAGTAATATAAGCTATTACTGCATGAGCTCGAAGAGCTGATTTTTAATTAATTAAATAAAAAAAAGTATATTGTATAGTGTTTCTATATATTTCAAAAACAAATTTAAATACTTTAAAACTAATTTTTTGTAAGCTATATGATTCCTTCTATGCGGCTAACGCTGCCTAAAATATAATATACAAAAATTCTAACGCTTACACATTACTAATTAAGAATGCTTAATTATATTTTTATATCAAAATATATTTTTTTTTAGTATTTAAAATACATCTGTTTTATTCACATATTTAAAGCCCTGTTCAATGTTGAGTTATATAAATCTTACACTTGACTATTGACTGTTGAAATTTATGTAATTTTTTTTGCTCAAATTCAAACCATTTTTAAAATCAATTTGATTTATTTCTTTTAAATTTTATGTGATTTTATGTTTTTTTTAAAGGCTCTGCCTTTCAAGCAGTTAATTTATATTAAATTGCAACTGTTTGCAATTAACTCAGAAGCAAGCAGACTAAGAGAAAAAACTATTTAAATTTTAGTAGTTAATTCAAATATGTAAGCGACTTTTAAGTACAGTTAACTATATTGCCAATTGCCAATTGTTATAGGCATTTAGCCCATTTGGTTGAACGGGCCGAGGGGCTGAGGGGCCCAGCCACTGAGCAGCTGTTCAAGCTCATTTGGAGCTAAGTCTGTGCGATATTTGCTCGCTATTATAACTAATATTTTTATTGTTTAACCTGCTTATTGTGCTACTTTTATTGTTGATGCTGTTGTTGTTGTTACACAAACATACCAATTCAATTACTGCACTTGGCCTGATCCCTAACCAGAGAATCCATAAATAAACTACGGTAGCTCGTTTATTTCTGGTTTGCTTCTAAATATTTACCTATTGACATTGCATTTAATGCCAGATAATAATTTTCCATTAGTTCTCTAACCTTCTACACCTGAGCACCGAAAGAAGGCTGGAATTAATTATAAAAAAAAAAAAACTGTGGCAAAACGTAATAATTTTTTGTATTTTCTCTCCATTTTTGCACCTTCAAGTTATGCAAATGTTTGTTTAATGGCGTCGGCGGCATATATAAATAGCGGCATATTTATGGGGCAGTTCCTAAACGTAATGTTACTAAATATATTAAAAAAAATATATATATAGATACATATATATATATATATATATATATATATATATATATATATATATTTATTTTATTTACTTAAGCTATCAACTGTTGGAACATCTTCTATGTAAATAATTTTGATATTAAATTTGATAACCAACTGAACTGGTATTCCCGGGGCAATCTTTTTGTCTTTATCAACTTACAGCATAAGGAAACATGTTCTTTACAACAAACTGCAGCAATTTCATATTTCTTATCAGTTTTATCAGTTGTGTAACTGAAAATGTCAACATTTTTATATAGAAAAGTTAACGCAATTGTAGAAATTTTCACTTCAGATAAAAAACAAATTCCAAATATACAAAGCAAAACAAAGAGCTAGGATAGCAACCCGAAAAAGAAGAAGTAGCTGTAGAAGCAGAAACAAAGAGCACAAAGAAGCGCAAATTTCAATTAGCTATATTTGGCCGAATCGCCGTATAAATTGGTTGTATCTGACAAATGAAAACATATCAATGCTATTTAGTTTTATCAGCCCGAATTGTTTGTGCTCTGTGGCAGCGCCTGCAGACTCTATTTGTAAATTCGGTAAGAAATTAAAATTACTATCAGCATTTCTTTAGTTGACTAAAGAGAGCGGAAATATGACGACTATATGCCAAATATCTAAATACTATTTGCGGGTATTTCCTATCTGGCGAGAATTCAATTAAATTTACTTACCCAAAAATCGTTTGTACATTGCCGCACACAAATGTTATGAACAATAAATTTATCAATTGTTTCTTCATTTTCTAGCAATTCGATTTTATTAGTTTTTTTTATTTTTTTTTTTATTTTGCAGCACTTTACTTAATTTATTCGTTTTGCATAATGCTCATGTTTTGATACTTTTGAAACACTTGAACAGTTGTTTTGTCACCTCGGCGCACGATCTTTTATCCTCGCTTCGCTACACCATTCACTTCCAATCAATCGAATTGCGAATGTTTTTTTATTTGTATTTTTTATTATTTATTTCATAAACTTAATTGATTTAAATAATTTGTTTTCAATTTTGCATTTTCTTTGGGTTTATGTTCTAATGGCGAGGACGTGGACCTGTTGCTAGTCGTTGGCGCTTTGATCTCGCGTCGCGTTTGCGCCTCGCAGAAATACCTGATTGCGCTGCGCTGCGTTGCGCTGCTGCCGTCGTTTTTTTTGTCGGCGTCGGCGTCGAGCAGTCACAAAGCACTGAGCCGAGCGCTCAGCAGCTGAGTGCCTGGCACAGGTGAGCAACTGAGCAGCTGAGCAATTGAGCAGCTGAGCAGCTGAGCTGGAAGCTAGCGAAATATTTTTTTCTTTTTTTTTTTTGTAACTTGCCGCAGTTGCCCAAAAGTATTGTGTGTTCGGTTTGCTGATAAGACAGCCAGCCAACAACAACAACAACAACTGCAACAACCGCGATTGCTTGACTCTCGTTTTTGTCGGCTTCTGAAGGTATTCCTGGTGTGCTACGTTGTTAGCTGTCGAACAGCGTAGAGGCAACAAGGCAGGGTCGCTGGAGATCGTCTCACTTATAAACTGGCCGCAGCATCAGCAGCAAAAGCCACAGGCAGGTAGATAAACGACGCACAGTTACCCTGTAACATGAGTAAATGAGCATAGCTAATGTAGGCATAGCGCAGGTATAAATGTATGTGCTATGACCAGAAGAGAGTAAGAGTTACAGCTGATCAACTCGTATGCATGGCACATTAAGTACTTCAGTTTTAAGAGCTGACTTAATGACTTAGTCTGCCCAAGCTGCTGCAACTCAACTCTCTTTGAAGAGTATATTCAAAGAAAGTAATATATATGTAAATTTAAGTTAATGCCTGCCCCACATTCCATTTGCTTGACATTAGCACGCTTCTTAATCATCTTTTCAGTGGGTATTGCTTGAAAATACCACATATCATATCTAAGGCAGATATCGGAAGCATTACATAAGTATATATGTATATATATATATATATATATATATATATTGAATAAAACCGGTCCAAATCTTGGAAATGCGTTCTAGTCAACGCAAATAAATAATAGAAAAATTATATAATTAATGCACATCAACAATTAGCAAAATGTGCAAATTGAAGCAGCATTTGGACAGATGCAGCATTAGCATACACACATTGTAGAGTGTGAGTGTATGTGTGTGTGTGTGTTCAGGTGTTTCGCATCGAATTGTAATCAAGCGATTAGCACTGGCCGATTGGCTCGCTTCAGTTTGTAATATTTGCCCAAGGCACACGCTACGCTGTTGTTGCTTAAACAAATTGCACGAAACGCACATGATTTGAGCACATTAATTATGGAGCGTAGCATATAAATTAATTATATAACTTGTTGTTGCAGTTCAATAAACTTTTGTAGACTGTTTAAGTCTTATCAGCTTCCAATTGTTGAAGAACAATCATCGATTATGCGATTTTGTTTATTGGTTGAACAAACTTTTTCGTACACGATGCTGCCAGTCGGCTTATGCTTAAAGGTCGCCCTCATAACGCTATTGTATGGGCAAATCAATAAACAACAACGATTCGCGACGTGACATAGAAATATGTGTGACAATAATTGAATATCACAAATGGCCAATAACAAAAAGAGTGAGTTAATAACACTGCGTTACGATGCGACAGTAGCTGAAAGCCCGGATCAAGATCGTGTCTTGCTGTGAGCTGTTTGTTTAATTGAATTTGTTGTTATTATTTGTTATTTCGCCTAGGCATTGAATACTCAAATGGCAATATCTTGAACGAATTATAAATTGAATTTTAATTAAATGGCAGACAAACTTTAGCTTTGATGAGCTAGCGAGATGTGCAGCAGCTAAAGGGCTGCAAAGACAAGTTATAGATTGCCAGTTGTCTTGGTTTATCTACTTGCTGGACGCAACTGTAGCTTTGAGCTTAATTTAAAATTCTATTTATAGTTAGAATTCAATTGCCATGCCAGGCCCAAGCCTATGTAAAACTTAAGCTTAGAGAAATATGCTGAAGCTTATGCTAAACTTAGTGAGATTGAGAGCTGAAAAATTTATATAATAATTGACATACTTCTTGGTCTATCTACTTGCTGTTTCGAGAATCAATTAAAACTGAATTCATAGTCATATTTAACTTGATGTTCCAGTCCATATACCTATATAAAGACACAGGCTTAAAAGCTAAGCAGAAGCTAAGAGTAGTTCTGAGAACCAAGTATCAGTTGTCATTCGTCTAAGCTCTCTGTTCTCTACAGTTTCTACAGAGCTGCATCTAAGATTCGTTTCATTTAGAGAGAGAAAGAGAGAGAGAGAGAGAGAGAGAGAGAGAGATGCAGGAAGTGCAGTTGATTGTCTAAACTCGCTTGGTTTTTTCTTCACTTTGAGCTTCCAGCTCGACTCATACTATTCATAGTCAAAACCTAGTTCTCTTATAAAACCACATATTCGTTTATGGCTCCGCTTCCTATGAGTATGCCTTCATATTTTTGGCAACAAGACGCGCGTCAATTAGATAACATTTATTTATATATGGCCAGAAAAAAAGTTTTCATTTTTTTATTAAAAAAAAAAGTAGGAGCATCTTAGACCACATCATAAACTTAAGCTCTTAAGCCAACTGAACGGTAGACACAATCTAACACAAGCTGTTAGATAAAATGTGTTTGGGACACGTTTCAACAAATATTAGTTAGCCAATTGCAACAGAGGTGTAATAAAGCATAATCACACTTTTCAAAGAGCTCCGCTTTCCGTTCAATTTCCTGCTCACAAAGCCGCAGACATTAGATTATTTCATGCAATTTAGTATGCATATTGTACTTTGAATCTGCGTCAATTTGCTTATTGACCAAGTGAACTGGATTCTATTTATTTATTTTATTTTTTTTTTTATCAGAACTTTAATTAAACTAAACAAGAAAGCATTTTTAATTATTGTTCGCTCGTAGGTAAATAAACACAATTTATTTTTCATATATATATATAAATATCAGACGCTTTTTTGTGTCGTCATGCGCAATGTCAGAAAGAAATTCTCTTATCACTGACTGAGTGTGCGTGCGCGCGCGTGTGTGTCTGTCTGTGTGTGGGTGTGTGTGGGTGTGTGTGTAGGCGTGTAGGTGTGTGTATGCTCATACAACATTTGCTCTCCTTACGGCCTCTAGATCGTTGTGGGTCTCTGAGGTGTTGCTAGTTGTGTCTGAGTTTTGAGCAGGGAAGGGGGTGGGGGGGGGGGGGGCACAACATGGCGTATCCATGTTTTCGCCCATTTAGAGGTTAAGCATTTATTTATTTGTTTTTTTTTTTTTTTTTTGTTTTTTTGCGTATACGTGATGTTGTTGCTGTTGGCTTTATTTTTATGGGTCGCCGAAAATGGCAAATATTGACAATTTGCGCTTACCGAAACGAATTTAATTATTTACAAATTAATGAAATTGTTGGGCTACCTCTTAACACGTGATTTAATTCGATTCGTAGCGTTGCTTTGTACTTTTGCCGCCCAGCAGATGCTGTACCAAGATCTAGACATTATCTTTGCCATAGCATGACTCATAGAGCAACTAACCGTGTGGGTGCACCCAGCGGGGCAACTTTCAAGTAGTAAATTTTTATCTGCTGCCTGTCAACGATACGGAGGATGACAACGACAGTTACTTGTATTTGATGCCGCTTAACTGGGCAAGCAAATCTGAAACAAAAAAAAAAAAAACAAAAACAAAAACAACAAAAGCAAAATTTATAAATAATTTCTTAATTAAAAAATGCTTGTATGCCAGGTAAATAGTAATAATAAAAATAGCCAGCGACACAGATAGAATGGGCAAATACCATAAATAGACATGACAAAGACTGCAAATTAAAAGAAATCAAAATTCACATTTTGCGCCCGTTTCGCAGCTAATCAGAACTGGACTCGAGTGTTTGCTAAATTTAACCAGTGACCGTTACATGGGAACACTGCAGTCGTCCTAAACGGGGCTTTTATCACTATTTTTGGTAGCACTCGAGTGTGCCACAATTAGGGATACGACTACCGTATATACATAAGTTATATACGTGTATATATAGCGCTCTATAGCTATGTGTATGGCAAGCGCTTATCAGTGTGCGGCGCACGTTTGCTTCTAGGTGACGTCTGTCTTGTATAATACGCGATTTGTTAGCTTTGGTTTATTTGCCCGACAAGGCGTAGTAAGTCATGTCTGTTAATTAGACTATGCGGCGTATGCGTAATCTATTTCTCACTGAACCAAATTCGAAAAACGGAAGCTGTAAAGCTGTAATTGCTTGTAATCTCTTAAATGCCAAGCGAACGACAACCTTCACGCATACAGCTTATTCAATGAGTCAGTCGGTTCACTCAGATGCGCTCAGACGAATGACGTTTTGCCGGCAAAAACCTGTCGCAATGTTTTGATTGTTATACCTTGGCGAAGCGTGTTAAGCGGGCATAATGTGGGTATGTGCTTATGTTGTAACAGGCTGAAAGAAGCAACTGTTGGCTGAACCAAAAAATAACTTCAAACTTATCTGCGTAAGTTTAGATCATTGGCAGTCGTACTACATATATATGTCTACCATATATAAGTAGGATGTCTATGATATGTATTTTAAATAATATTTATTTTATAAATTACTATACATTTAAAATCAAAATGCAATCTAAAAGCAAATTAAAGAAAAATATCTGCAACACGAATATTTGTCTAACTGATTTGACAAATATCCCCCTTACAAACACTTTTAGTCTTAAATGTTAAATGATATTTAGATATTTTAAATTTAAAAACCAGGTAAAAAAGAAGTTTGTAATTTATGCTATAAGAAACGCATAAATAAATATTGCTTGGCTCACAAAAATCAATTTAATTTTGCCACTGCCATAAAAGTATCTGTAAGTCTGCAACAAAAGCACTACAAAATTTTAATTTTTTTTATCAGTTCTCTTCTTGTTTAACAACAAACTATCAATTTCTTCTACTGATTAACAATCTGTAGCATCAGAATGTTGACAGCACTAATAGTTGACGCTTCAACAAACAAAAGAAACAACGAGAACTTATAAGCGGATTGATTAAAAGCCGCCTAATCAGATCTAAGCCAATTAGAATCTAGTTGGAATTTAATTTATTATTCATCGGCATTATCTCTTCGGCTTGCTATAAATTATTAAAATAGATGAATAATTAATTTATTTGTGGCGTTATCTTTAATAAGCTATGAGTAATTATATTCCTTCAGATACTGCATGGGGTTTACCTTGCTTGATACTCTGCTTCCAGTCAGATTCTAGTTCAACATTGTCATCATGGATAGTCGTCTATGTGTGAGCCAAATACAAGATTTTTTTGTGCATTTCTTTGCTATAAATCAAAAGCAAATGTCTCAGTTGTTTTATCTGCTGTTTAAGCGAACGTGAAATGCTGTCATAAAACAGTTTAAATAATACAAGTTTATCACGTTGCGAACACGTAAAGACTTACAATTTTAAATATATATATATATATATATATATATATATATATATATATATATATATATTTATATTTATATATATATATATATATATATATTTGTATACACATATGTATTAGCTGGTAAGAAGTTGTAACTTGGTTTAGTTTAAATTAAATCATGTTTAATGCGCTTTGCGGGCGCCTTTTACGCTTATAACATAATATTGTTCATTACTAGCATAAAAGATCGAACGACATACGCCTAAGTATTCCACAATTAGAGGTAAATAAGTATTTTATAGCAAAAGAATTGCTCTTGACATCTTCGATTTTCCCGCAGAGTAGCTGCTCGACAGTTGGTTTCGTGGGAAATTGTTACACAAACATAGTGTATTCAATAGACTAACTATGAACTAACATGAAAACAGCCTTCTATCGAATGGATAAGGAAAGCACATCTTGGACTACTTCGTTGCTGGCTGCACCTGCGGCTGGTGCTCGGTGGCAGCGATTGCTGGCGATTTGGCGAAATCTTCAAATGTATCTTTCACCTTCTTCAGGCCTCGGCCCGCGTAGCAGGGCAACATGTGAACAAACCGAAATGAGTTTTTCACGCCCTCATTGTAATAGTGTTTGGCCAGGAAGCGCATTTCGCCCACCCTGGGCAGCTGTGGCACCTCGAAGGGCAGTTGCTTCTTTGCCTGCTGTACGTGTGGTCTGAGCTGGCCCTTGATATCATTGTAGAGTTTATCCGTTTGCTCCGTATTGCCCCAGACGCCAGCTTTGCGGGTGTAGTAGACAGCGCCAGCGACCAGGCCGCCGCGTACTAATAGTCTTCATAAATACAATAGTCAATTGATTAGCTTTAAGGTTACGTAATTTTTGCTAAGCCAATGTGCTGAAAACTTACCCAATTACCATTTTACTGTTGTTTGCTTATATGCTACG
This sequence comes from Drosophila anceps, assembly GCA_035045945.1. Taxonomy (NCBI): domain Eukaryota; kingdom Metazoa; phylum Arthropoda; class Insecta; order Diptera; family Drosophilidae; genus Drosophila; species Drosophila anceps. Next base: position 2,472,666 of record JAWNON010000150.1, read on the forward strand.
GAAGGGGAAGCGTGCTGGGCAGATTGTTTCTTTATTTCCAGACTTGGCCAAGTCTGGTCGTTGGTCGTCAATTGCTATTAACTATGAATTCTGTGAAATTGTGTGTTTGGCAGAGACAACAATTCGTGATGCAAGTTAACATCGCGTTTACCAGAGCTATGTTAAATAACAGAATTGCTCCACACCCAGCCGCAACACTGCTCCACACTGACAATTATATAAAAATATATTCCACACTTAACGAATAAAAAAGTCCGTTAGTAAAATTTGTAATAAAAACACACACACACACTTATGTATAAAAATCGAATTGTATACAAACAATATACTTTGATGTCTAAATCAATACAGACGAAATCAGTTTTAACACACATATATAATTCCTTTTATTAATATAAATATTTGTTTGCATCTCTAATGAATGTGGATCTCTCATGCAATAAACAGTTAATATAAAACTTGTTGCACATCAATAATGAGTACATATAACATTTTTTAAATTTTTCCTTACTGTTTTTTCATTTTTCCTCATTTGTTTTTATTTTTCATAAGTACAAATTCCTTCATAAATAAGTTTTGCTTTTTGTTTTGTTTGACTCAACACATTCATAAGAAACATGGATTAAGAAACATTTGTTTGCGTTCGAATTTGTTTTATAAATTAACACTCAGATATAAAATACATATTTATGTGTGTATAAGTATTATGTAAAGTATATATATACATATATATTTATATTTATATATGTTTCACATAATTGTAATATATATGATTATCAATAATTACGTTGGTGGAAATTACTTCGGATGAAAGTTTTCTGTTTTTCTGTTTTTTGTTTTGTAAATTGCATTTCGGCTTTGAAGCTATAGAAAACCAAAAGTTTTGTTGATATTTGGGTTTGTGGAACACTTTTTTTTTTGAAACAAAATATGCTCTTCATTACTTTTCAATTATGATCAGCTTTTCGTTGGCCACATGTGCACTCTGTGCTTTATAAATAACTTTTCTAATTCCTTATTGCTTTTCATTGTATTTGAACAAAAATTGACAATTTCCTTTGAGAACTTCGTATAGAACATAAATTTACGAAACATCAGTCTTCGCTTGTAAGCTGATTGCATTATTATATAGTATCTTATATACAATTTCGAATTCCATGGAATTTGCTTAGATAGTTTACGTAGAGGAAACAGGAAAAAGGAAAAAGGAAACAGGAAACGGGCAAAAGATTTAGAGAGCTTACTTATTAGAAGCTCATTGAAATTATAACAATATAATATTTCTCGAGTTTTTCTTCTTCTTCTTTAGTTGTACATTAACAATTTAACACATAGACATATAAAATAGTTATTATTTGTTTGTTGTTTTTTTTTATGTTCTTCAATACATCGATTAGCGCCTAGGGCAACACAGATAACAATACGTAGTTAGTTAGAATCGTTATATAACACAGCTAACACTCGTTTTTAGATTTTTTAGATTTTTTCTATAGATTTTCAGATTCGATTCTCGCATGAAAACGAAGGAAATAATTTTGTAGTTTTGTTGAGAGAGATCGTATTTAGTTGGTTTCTATGCTAAACTTAAATTCAATTTTCGGTGTCCCAATTTGTTTTGCAAGTTTATCAAAAATCGCAGTTATCGTCGAACATTACATAATAATAGATCTGTGCTAAAGTAACTGTCGTTGGCTAGCGGTTACTAAATATGCAATACACCTTATCAATACAACAGACACATTTATAATTATCTACATTAATTTCGATTAGGGTTTAGGTTTCATTTTGGATTTTCTCAAGCTCTTCTTTTGGTGAGTCTTCGGCCAACTTTGGCTGTGTTGTGGTTGGATGCTGAGGCGGAGGTGGTGGAGGTCCCTCCTCTATATCTATTGAATTCTCGCGTTCTCTTATATCTGGCATTTTGAGCGAAAAGCTGCTCAGCTTACGCTCCGCGGAGCCAAGAGAACTCTGTGAATCGGCCTTGAGCAGCGTGGAACGACGCTCATTGATGACCTTCAAGGAGTCGTACATGTGCTCATCGTTGCTCGCGGAGCTGCCACCACGCTCCAAGGAGCGTATATAGAATACCGAATCATCCCGATCCTTGGCTATGCCCGGCTTGGGTCGATAGAATTGACGCGAGCTGTTGCTTCTATAAAGTGTCGCTGGATTAGACTTCTGCGGCTGCTGCTGCGGCTCCTGTTGCGGCGGCTGATCTGCGCTGCTGCTTAGTGGCAGAAAGTCGGGACGCTGTTTCTTCGCCGGCAAACTGTGTGTGTGATGCACCAGCTCCGTTATCTCGTTGTAGGAGACATTGCATGAGCTATTGTTCTTGCTGTTGCTAGTGCACTCCATGGGCATACGCTCATCGATTAGCTCGACACTCTCCTCCGGCACAGCCGGCTCCATGCTCGATTGTCCAGACAATTGACGCACTGGGGGTGGCGGCTCTGAGCACACAGACAATTGGCTGCTGTTGTGCATAGTTGAATAGACAGTTAGGCAAGTCTTTTGTGCTGTGATGATTAGAATGCAACACTTACCGGAACTCCTTATCAACGGATGGCGTTGCCGACGGACCGGAACTGTAGCGCTTGGGTGAGCGCAATATCGACTTTGGCATCACTTCCGGACTGTGCAGATCCACCTGAACGCGCCGTGAATCAATGCTCGAGGTGCGACTCGCTACCGAAGCACAACGTGCCGTCCAGCGGCCGCTGTATGAAGAATCCGACATGGTAGAGTTGCTGGAAAAGAGATTGAAGCAAAATTTATGCAAAATACGCATGAAGATTCATTAAATACTATCAAACTTGTTAGAGAGAGTCACAAAGAGCATAAGAGCTTTGAAGAGCTTTCAAAGTTCTTTAAAAGTAGTTGACATAATGCAGTGTTATAAAGTTCTATAACAACAAACAGTAAGCACAAGCTTAGTGTAGTTGTAATAGTGTTGCTAAACGCACTTACCGCCTGTGTCCCAGTGGACTGCAACGATCCCGCGCCGCCTCTTCGTGTTCGATGGGTCGCTGGCGTGCCAGCACATGACGCTTGGCCGTGTCCGAGCGTTTATTACGCTCGGCGCGCTTCTCGCTGCCCGAAGTGCTGTGGGTGGCCCCTGTAACCCCGCCCATGCCGGCATCAAACGACGAGGCCTGCCAATACACGCGACTTGCTGCAGGCGGCTGCAGCAGAGTGCAGGTAGAATACTCTCTCGTAGCGCGTTGTATCAAACTGGATGAGTTGCTGATGAGACGTGTATTGGAGCCACCGGCACCACCAACGCTCCCAGTCATGCCTGCTGAGCCACTGGCCGTCGCATTGCGGTTCTGACGAACGCGACGAACGCTGCTGCTCGAGCAGGATTGTTGTTGTTGTTGTTTGCGTTGTTTGTGTTGGTGATGGCGATGGTGATGATGATGTCGTTTGCAACAGAATTGTTGTTGTTGTTGTTGCAGCAGTTGTTGTTGCAGTTGTTGTAGTTGTTGCAGTTGCAATTGTTGTTCCAGCGGCATGAACAGATTGGAGTGATTAGTGTCGATGCAGGCGTTTGGATGAGCGTTTGCATGGATGGTGGACAAATTGGGCACGGAACCTGTGAACGTGAGACGACGCAGCTTTGGCGAAAAGCGTGCGGATGCGCTAATGGTGGGATGCAAAGCAGACAGAAAAAGAAAGAGAGAGTGTGTGTGTGTGTACGTGTGAGAGAGAAAGAGATATGCAATGAGGCAGCCAATTGCGAGTATTTACAAATTTCTTATATACAAAATTTACATAATGCGATGCTTCTATGAATGTCAAATGGTTAAACAATTGTATGTACAGTATCTATCGTTAAGTACCTGAGTGACTTGGAGAACTTGATGAGCTCGGCGGTGAGTGCTTCGCGATCGAAGGGCTGCGCCTGCGTTTGACCGGAGCCAGGCGCACCAGCCACCGCTTGCAGCTGCTGATGTGGATCACCGGGCGAGGAGCGAAAGACGCCGAAGTGCTGATCCCAACGCGTTGACTGATATTGAGCACCTGCACAAAGGGGTAGCCATGAGCAGCTGTACCAGCCTCAAGTCCACGTCCATGACTTACCCATGCCTCGGCGCTGTGAGGCGGAGCTGCCTTGGTTGCTGCGTGTCGCTGATTTGTTGCAGCTGCCAGCGCCGGCACGTAGTCTGGCTGGCACCACCTTAGCCGCCGAGTCGCGTGCCTCGAAGGTCATCACACAGGAGGCCACCACAATGAAGCCGCCAAAGCCCATCACAATGGGTCCCACATAAGCGAAATTGTTCAAATGGAAGCCCTTCAGATCGTTCTTCACACGCACCGTCACATTGCCGCGCAACTCGGAGCCCATCGACAGATGATCCGCATAGTAGCCAAGCGTGGCCATGCCCGCGCCCACCAGCATCAAGGCCAGGCCCAAGATTAGCGCCCGACACGCATGCCACAAACACTTCGAGGACATCTTGCCACGCACCACCTGCACATTCCATGTGGCACCCGAGGCCGGATGGGCTCGTCTTAGATTGCCCAGCGAGTGCTTGCGCCGTGTGGTGCCCACACCACCGCTGCGACGCGATGGCATTCTTACAACCACATTGACGTCTCGCCCTGTGGTGTATTTATAGCCAACCACCAGCTCCTCATCAACGGATGCAACGCTGCAGGACAAACAACAAAAGCTGTCATTAGCTGAGCAAGAATTTCTGAATAAGTAAATCAGGTCGATTGCTTGTTAGGCAATTGCTAAAGGCACAATATTTCAAATTGGAACAGTGGCACAGGAGATATCTCAAAATTTAAAATAAATATTAAAATTCTATAAAGTTGAATTTCAATTATAATATTAAGGGTAGAATATAAAATTTATTTGTTTATTTTTTATATATTTATTATTATTTTAATTAATAAATAAATCAATTTATTATTTTTGAACATTTCTTTCAACTAAGAAATGGAACACTTATATAACAACAAAAGATTCTACCACATACAAGAGAAAACTTAATGTGATATTTTAGTTGTGGCATAGAAGCCCTCAACTACCAACTACCTCAACTACAGTAATTTCATGACCTTACTAGAAGTTGACGTTAGATCTTCGCTTAGTAAGGAAAAGCACAATACTTCACCGCTATCACTTCCTTCATATCTTCTCATACGTCACGACGCGTCATCCTTTACACTTGCATAGGGTAAGATTATCACTTGTAACGTTCTATTGCTTTTAATTTTCTCCAACCTCTTCCCTCACACTTTTCTTGCTCTACTCTTCCAACTCATTTGCCTAACATCCTCCTTAACTTCTTATTCTACTTCTTCCTAACTTGTTACTAACTTGCTGCTCTTACGCATTCCTTTACACTTTTTGTCATGCTTTTTTGCTTTTCCATTCCCTTACCTCGCCCTTTACCTCTTCTCCTCTTCTCCCTTTATCTCCACCCTTACCTCTTCCCTTAGGACAGTTTAAATAACATCCTAATACAATTGTTACAAACAGATGCTATACACCTGTGTGTTTTTAGCCCTAATTAAATATATTTTACTTTTATTCTACAAAAATATTCTATTCTCACATTCTTATGCCACTTCCAATTGTTATAGGGTATACAAATATTTGGTATACCCAAACAGTTCGCCCTTTTCTCTTATCTTTTATGAATTACAGTATCAAATCCTCTCGACAGCACTAAAAAAACAAATTCTAGAGAGACACTAGAGAGTTTCCAATAGCAAACAATTGTTAAGGACTTGCTACATCCACCTGTTGTTTATGTACTGTACAGTGAGGTCATCTATGCATGACTCGGGGCGCTCTAGAGAGAACGCAGTTCAAGTAGGCGCTAGTCGTATATAAATGTGTGTGTGTGTGTACAGTGAACTAATTGTGCACACAACAAGACAAGAGTCAACAATAACAACAACAATGTCAGTGCCAAGCAGCCAAGAATAGCTGCAAACAGATCTTATAGAACAACAACAGCAGCCACTTGTAGGAAAGCACACACACACACACACTCATACACATACACACACACACACACACACATGCACACAGAGTAGGCAAGGCATCCGCACAATTAGTACAAATCCAAACTGGAGGCTAGGGCCTGATGCCAGCTGAAGGATCTGATAACAAGCTTTTCATGCAGCTGCCTAGCTGGCTGACTGGATGACTGACTGACTGACACTTTGAGCTCTGCAGACACCTGCAAATTGAACGAGACATAAGTGTACACAGAGTGCCAGCCATTTTCTAGACACTCGTACCTTTACATAACTGTCAACTGTATAGAATCACAACACACACTCACACACACACGCATATACACGCACAAACAATGCATAATTAATTACTTACGCGTCTCAGCTTTAATTGATTCTTAATTTTCCTGGGCCGCCTCAAACGCTTTTCCAACAGATTTTCATTTTGTCAGCTTTTTCTTTTTTTTTGTTTAGAAGTTTTCTTCTTTTTTTTTGTTCTTTTGTTTGACCTAAAACAACTTTTCTTTTCACGTTTATGTGTATATGTGTGTATGTATGTGTGTATACTTAGGTATTCATTAGAACGCTTCACTTGTCTTTTGTTGGCTGCTTTGTCTTAATTATTAAAAAATATAAAAAACAAACTAAGCCTTGGCCAATATTCGCTTTTGTTTGATTCTTTTCACGTTCCAGCTCGGCCACCGTGTGTATGTATATTGTGAGCAAAACTTTAAATTTTTTCATTCAACCGAGACGTTTTCGCACTTTAAACTATTTGCAGCAAAACTGGCATTCGACTGCGGTCAAACTCTGTCAAGGACGAAGGACGTCTGCCACCGACCAGCATCCAAGCATTTCTGATAACACAAAAGTCACAACAGCACCAGGTGGAGATTTGGCCTAAATCGAGAGCGTGTATTAGAGAGAGAGATTGGGAGAAAGAGAGATAGAGAGAGCAGTTCGAGTACGCTCTGTGAGCAGTGCGTAAAGGCATAAAAATAATGCGTGATGCCAGTGGCGCCATCTTTGGACAGTTTTTAGCTGTTATACGTATAAGCTGCCTGGCTCAACTTATAAAATGAACAGTATAAGCTGTGTGAGCAGTGTACACAGCTTATACTATTCATTTTATAAGTTTTTTGAGTTATTTGAAGAATTTTGTTATGAATAATAATTATAATATGAATAGTAATGTATATTTTGTAAAAATATCAAGAGTAAAAGAATTTAAATGAAATTTTATTTAATAATAAATTTGCTGCAACTTTTACTTCACAAATATAAGAGATCAAAGAAGTTTTAGTTTTAAAGTATAGGAAATTGCTTAAAATATATTTATTTATGATAGATTTATTAAAGAGCTACAAATTTTATTACCAAAAGCACTTGATACCTCCAAAAAATATAATTTTAATAAATTTACCATACATAAAACATAAAAAATACATGGCCGCCCCTTCACATGCACTGCTTTACCGAATTTATGCCTAACTTTCTCACCACTCAACCCCCTAGCAAGTTCGGAATTGCGAAATTCAACACACGACCAACTGAACGAAGGAAGCTTTCATTGCTCCAACTACCCCAGTCGTGAGCCGAGTGTGCAAACGAGGCATTGGCAGAGATTTCGCTGTTTTGATGAGTTCGGCAAGTCAACAACAATTCAAATTCAACAATCCAACTGATTTGGCTGCCTGTAGATGGACAGTCATAAACGAAGTGTAACGGCGTCTTGACGTTCCCAACCAAAACACGCTCCGGCTAAACAAAACGCTTGAACAACAACGGAACAACGAACATCTTAACGCCGTATCATTCGAGTCGCAGTGGCGTTCATAGATGTAGCCCAAAACCAACAGCTAACCAACAAACAAAAAAAAACAAAAGTCAACTTGCGTGTAATACCATGTGAAAGCGCAAACTATTTAGATTTCATATTCTAACGAAAGTTTTGCCATGCAAAGGATATGCTAATTTCATTGTGCATGCCATCAAATTGTAATAACAACAAAATAAATACAAACAAAAAATAAATAAAACAAAAAATGATATATTAAATATTCTATAGTTGTCGAGTGATTTGTGCCAAGTTAAACAATAAAAATATTCCGTTCCGTTAAATTCAAAGCGCTTAAACAGAATCGAAAGCAAAAAAAAAAGAAATAAAATAAAAATCAACGAAATTTGGGCGTAGCTCATAAAGGGGATTTGCTGTCGCGTTTCTTTTTTTTATGCCCTCCAGAAAATTTGTTGTGGGCGCCGTTTGTGAAATTGTTTCTTTAAGATACACCGCTCTCTTATATATACATGTATATGTAACTATATACAGATAGAAATACACAAAAAAAAAATAATAGGAATAAAAGAAGATGGCCTAAAAAATTCAAACAAATCCACGTTTCGGTCTAGAAAGCCATTAATGCTCTTGACTGCCTCGAACATATTTTCAATTTTTTATTTTTATCGCAAATTGAGTCAAATAGCTTGCGGTTTTTTTTGTTTATGTCTGAATGGACAACTGCCTTATGTCTGTTGATTTTTATAAATCAGCATTGCTTGCACATTACGAGCATTTATTATGAATGCAAATTCAACAGGAACAACATGCAACATGCCTTGTCAATTGTTTGCTTATGCTCGCAGATGAGTTTATTGGCTTTTGTGCTATGTCCGTCTAGCTGTGAGTGCCTGTGTCCTTTTGTCTTGTGTACTCTTGAAATTTTGGACTTATATTGATGTGTAGACTCGTCTTGAATGCAATTTTGATACGCCCATCGGGGACTTCTCTTGGGTATAACTCTTACAGCATGAACATTACAATCTAAAGACTTGAAAATATATTGAATATATTCGTCTTTTTCTATGTGCTATGAAGTGTTCAGTTTAATTAGATAGACTCACTGTGGGCATGTCAGATGAATTGCAACTTTATATATAACTTAACTTTTGCCACCTAATGCGCTATTTATGCTAGAGATTTGAAATTTGAAATATGTTTGTATATAGTAGTTCTATATAAGAAATGTATGTTTCCATAGCTTGCTTATGGTGTGCGTGGCAAATCGTGCTCAAACTTTATATTCTGCACTTTATCTGCCAAAAACTTGTTATCAAATCACCAAGATTGGCAGATTGATCAGTATTGATTAACAGATAGTAAGATCCACAGATAGAGTCTTCTACAAATAGATAGAGCTACAGATAGATAGAACTATAGATATTTACAGTTAGATTAAGTTACATTTAGATTAATCTACAGATAGATTGATGTAAGCCAGATAGATTGACTTACAGATAGATTAATCTACACATAAATTGATCCACAGACAGATTGAATTGCAGATAGAGAGACCTACAGATAGATTTAGCTGCAGATGGATTGATCAACAGCTAGACTGATTAACAGATAGATAAAGCTACAGGTGATTGATCTATAGATTATTATAACTACTATAATAGCAAAGTATTAGACGATCCACTCTTTTAGCCATACCACAATTTTTTTATACACATTTGACTATGCTTTTTGGTTACGTATTATGCAGTCGTTAGCGCCCTGCCCAAACGTTCTTAATTGTGTTTTTTGTTTGGCTTTTATGTTGCTTCTGTAATGTGAGCTAAATGTAAATACATATGCTGAATGAAAGCATAACATATATATATATCTATATGAATATATATGCAGCATAAAAGCAGCTGCCGAAAAAAAAAAGAAAAAACACAGAAAACACAAAATAGTTTATGGTAAAGAGGCTTTGCTGTCATGGCAAGTCGAACACATGTCTGTTCGTCTGTCTGTCAGTCCGACTGTCTGTTATAGAAAACTACTATTTGGGTCACTGGCAAAACATAACAGACATATCATAGTTATGCATACATATGCACGGCAAAGTCAAACCAAATCAATTTAATATTTTTCTAATTAATTTCAGCTATCAAGAAAAAATATATTTAACAAAAACCAACAACCACAAATCAAACATTTCAATGCAATTACAAAATAAATGTTTAATAAATTAACATTTTCAATTATGTAAATGTTATTAAAAATCCAAAACACAATCCGAAGCCACAAATGCAAATGCGAATGCAAATGTAACGAAACACCAAAACCAATTTGAACAACTAAAAACTGAAAGCTAAAAACTGAAAGCTGAAAACTGAAAACTAAAAAGTAAAACTGAAAACAATAACTATAACAATAACAATTGCATTAAGTGGCGCAGCAAGGGCGAAGTGGTATAAAAAACAACGAGCTCAAATGCAGTTTGTGAAATGTGTTTTAGTTAAGGCAAATTCCACGCAGGAATTCACGAATACAAAATGCGTTTAAGTGCAACAACAGCAGCAGCAACAACAGCACGCATTAAAACCAAAACGAAACAACAGACGCTTCAAGCGACAACCGCAACAACAACGACAAGGACAACAACAACCACAGCTACAACACGCCAAACTGAATGTTTCATTTGCAATTTAATACAATTATTTATACTAACAACAACCATCGTTTGCACCGCTAGTGCCATGGGCAGTGGTTTGCTCCAGGCCCAGGTTCAGGCCCATGCCCATGTCCATGCCCACCAACCCACTCGCCTTCGTTTGGAAGAGTTGCCCACAGACTACGATTCCTCGATGCTGGCTGCGGCTGCTGTCAGTGCGGAGGCAGCAATTGTTGCTGCTGCTGCTGCTGCTGCTGCAGCTGCAACAATGACAACAGCTGGATTTCAATTAAGCACACACACACCCACACACACTTTGCAGCTGGCAACCACGTTACGTGTTGGCTACGGTAAGCAACATACCAACTTCATTTTTGTGGCTAACTATAGATTGTCAACTGCTAATTGCACCACCCACCTTCGGTGTTACCTGTGTAATGTATTTAGGAGAACGAAAGGCATATGATAGTAGGTGTATTCAGGTTGAGGTATCAGCTTCTAAAACTTCAAACTACTGCGAATCCCAATGTCAATTTGCATTGGATGTTTTTCATTTTTCCACAGTCCAACTTCATTTACTAGCCATCCGTAGCATGTAACTCTGCTAGAAAAAGGAAAGCTTTTAAGGTCAACGCATATCAATGAAATTTTCCATTTTTCAAATCCATTCAGCACGCATCAATGGAATGTCAACTGCTAATTGAACAAACAGACTTAGATTTTACCTGTGGTGCATATTAATGAGAAGTAAACTCTTTAAAGTTCAGGAGAGTCTAACTTGGTTGCGTAAGCATATGTTTAATGCTAGAAGGATGCGACTATTATAATATAGATCACAGTAATCCAATATATTGATCACAGTAATCACAGTAAGCCATAGAACAGCTTAACACACGGCAGTTCAACTTGGGGCAGCTGCCATAGCAAGTTAATTCAGAATTATCACGAGTTTTTAAGAGGCAGAGCATACTGCTCAGAGATTGTCAAAGTGTCAACAAAGCAATCCAAATAACGAGAATTATAAACCTCTAAAGCAAGCGAGCGGCTGCTTCCCTTTGATGTAGCTTCAAAAAATAAAAGGACCGACCGACCAATATACAAATAGAGCAAGATCAGAAAGCCCTCGCTCTCTTTCACTCCTCTTACATATAATGCAGTTATTCAAAATGGACTTAAGGTCTATACATGTGATAAAACTATTAGCAATCACCTCAGCGCTTACTCTATACTAGGCTAATAAAACTACAAGCTCCAATGTGTTGTCGTCAATTGATTATCGTGTGCTAATTGAACAAGCAGCCACACCACTAAGACTAAAGACCAAACTCTCAGCTAACTATGCCACACTTAAGACAAGCTTGAAACTTTAGTCAATCGAAACGAAAAGTTTTCGCCAGACTTTGCTTTGCTTACAACAAAAATGAATCTTAAACGAAATCCAACATATACAGCATATAACAAATAGCATACTTTGAAGAGCTTCAATTTCTCTCGCCGCTCGTTTTAATAAAACGAACACCTGCTTTAAGCAGCAGTTAGCAGTTGTTACCATGTTCTATTATATATTTCGGCGGCTATTATGTGCTAAACACGCATCATAAATAAAAGAGTGGAAAAAACCTGGAGTGAAGCAAGATCATTGACGTGTAGCCTGTTATTTATAGACACATTAATCTCTAAAGTAATTTTTTGAAAAGCTTACGAAATACTCGATATCGTTGCCAGACTTTAACCTAACACGAACACAGTTGACCCCCCTTCGCAAAGGCAGAAAAGAGAGAGTAAAATAAAATAAAAGAAAAGAAAAGAAAAGAAAAAAAAAATCGTTCCCGTCAATGCTGAAACTTTATTACAACATATTAATCAAGTCTCAGCTAGATGCAGAAACAAAGATATGAGTGGGCGTGACGAAAACTAAATACCCTGAATAGAAACAAATTGCGGAGAGTTAGAAAGCTTTTGTTAAGTGCTCCAGAGCTAAAGAAAAGAAGGTCAAGAGGTAAAATTAAAGAGAGGGAAAAACGCATTAAAAGTTTAGTTCTCAGTTTCAAATTTGTCTGTGGGATATTGTATTCTGCTATAGATCTGATATAAACGATTATTTACAAACATGATTTATTGGAAAAAAGTTAGACTACATTTTGAGCAATCAATCAAACTCTATATAGGTGATATATATATAATGATCAATATATATAAAATGATCAAAGTAGATATATAGACTATGTGGTAGCATATGAAATATGAAAGGCTAATGCATAAATGGAAAATTTAAAAAATGAAAATGAAGGTCAGTAACTACTATACAGATACATGAAAGAATCATAGCTAAGCTGCCCCACTCAATACAGTCAACATGGCATACGGCTTAAAGCTGTCACAACAATGCGTCTAAAAGAGAGCGTGTAATTTGTTCATCTAACTAGTTGGCTAAATGTCCTTAAACTCAATTTTGCTTGTCTTTCATTATGCGACATAGATTCCAATGAAATCGATAATTCCTTTGCCGCTGCGGGAGCAGCAGCAGCAGCTGCTGCTGTCGAGGCTGATATTGGCTTTGATGCCGATGCTGATGACGTTGAAAAGTCGGCCGAGGATTACGTCATGGCCATGGAACAGGGCCAGGAGTTGGAGACGGAGACGGTGCCGGTGCCGGAGACGGACCAGCGGCACAATACGACGAATGAGAAAAATGAGGGAGCAGAGCCAAAAGCAGCAACGGCAGCTACGCCGGCCGCAGCATCAATTGGCAGACAACTAATGAATGCAAAAACACAAGATTTATTGTCCTTATCGCAGCTTAGTTCATACCAAACATCAACTGCCAGAGCCCCAACTGCCGTTGCTGTAGCGCAGCGCGAAAAGAACGCATCAAGTCTGAAGAATGCCATCAGCATCGCTGGCGCCACATCTGCTGGTGCCACATTTCAACAAATTGGCTCACAGCGCGTCAATGGAAATGTTCCAGCAACAGCAACAGCAACGCCAACAACAACAACTAACCAACAGGTCGCTGCCAATGGATCCGTTATAGCGCCTACACAAGCCACGGCATCCGGCATGAATAAGACCCATGTGCGCACCTCAGCCAAGAAGGTGGAGAGCAAATACATATTGCCCAAGCAACAGAAAACCGATGCACCCATGCTCAACTATATCTTTGATACCCACTCTGCAGCCAACAAACATCATCATCACGATCAGAGGTGGGTATTTGGAAATGAAAAACCTTAACTTAAGTAAACTTTTAAGGCAACTCAGGGAATAGAGCAACAAGAAAGTCATTTAATTTAATATCTAAAACTTCTTGAAGTCTGAAAAGTTTTAAAATTAAAATGATCAGAGTTTATGAAAGTTTTGAAGAGAATTATGGTGTTACACAATATATATTTATTTAAAAGTTTTCTAGAATCTTAACTTTGGCTTATAAGCTTTTATTTAAGAACGCAAACCCTTTACAAGAGAAGCCATAGAAGAAAACCTAAATATATTTAAGATTTTGCTATGAAGCCTAGTTTTAATAATACCTGCATATATCTGGTATATAACATCTGGAGAAAATCAAGCTCCATATAATTATTCTAAGCCGTATAAAAAAACTTTCTTTAAAAACCTCATTTTTGACTATAAAATGTATTTTTACCCAGTACTCATAAAATATTCAACATAATATATAACCACATTATCCGTAGCATACAAGAATTTTAAAACTTTTTTTGTTCAGTCCTATTAAAGGAAAAACTTTGAAATTATAGGATACAGTTTTTCTATAAACTACTCTAATTACACAGTAAATCCATAATTTTTCTAATAGTTTGGCTGTAAATAGACTTTATGCAATAGTTCAGCCATAAACTTGTGGCACACCCTCTAAAGCACTCGATGGTCCACCACCCACAGCAACAAGCAGCATGGGAAACAGTTCACTAAAGGTCTTCGTTTGCTGTGTAAAACATTTTGAAAACTTAAGTTTTTAAGACTTTTGCTACAAGCAATAAACATTAAGCATAAGGACGCACAGACCAACAGGAGCACATGTGTCTGTAGGCTTACTTACATACACCTGCTGACCAATAAAAATGCATACTATATATAAACATACATAAACCTATATATATATATATATATACATAAGTATATATGCACATGTGTTTACCTTTTACTTACATCACATATGCTCGGTTTCCTTACAGATATGGGCCCCATTTTGAGGACGTGCAACGCGTTGGACAACCAACAAATATGACTGTTCAGGCGGGTAGCAGCATTCATTTAAATTGCAGAATTTCATTGCTGCAAGATAAGACTGTAAGCATAGCTACTTACTATAAACTCGTCTAGCTTTACGAAACAAGTTTAAGGCTCTGAGATATGTCAAATAGAGGAGTGCTGCTTATAAATTGATGATTACATGCGAGCACATACTATACAACTTGCAGTTACTTAAGCTTAACAAGTTGTGTAGGGAGTGCAGAAGTTGCTCGAATTCATGAAAATCACATAGAAAGGCAGTAGATATAAAATATAAAATGTGAGAGGAAAATGAGAGAAGGCAAAATAAGTGGGAATATAATGAGAAAATCGGGGCAGAAAGCGATAGATGATGGAGGACAAAGAAAAAAAGAGAAAAAACAGTCAGAAAAAATAAAGAATGAGAAGAGGGCAAATCAATAAGATGAATGTGGAGCGAGATAGATTAGAGGTAAAAGAAATAGAGAGAGAGAGAGAGAGAGTGAGAGAGAGAGTAGAGTTACTCCAGAATTATCATATTTTCATAGTGTCTCAACATTATCACCCTTCTATGCGATACTCATAAATGCAAGTAAGCTTCATAAACTAGTCCAGGAAATAAAGAAAAGAGTTTATATACAACAAATTACAAGAAATTGGTATTGACAGGTCTCCTGGGTGCGGCGCAGTGCGCAAAATGAGGAGAATGCCTTGGATTTGCTAACTGTGGGGCTGCACGCCTACACCGGTGATAAGCGCTATAAAATGGAATTTCAATATCCCAACAATTGGCGCCTGAAAATCATAAACGTCAAAAAAGACGATGAGGCGACATATGAATGCCAGATCTCAACGCATCCGCCCCGCGTTATCCAAATTAATTTGCATGTGAATGGTAAGAAATACGAAAAAGCGAAAATCCCCCTGACCTAAATCTGTTTTACTTGTTCCACAGCTCCCAAGGTGATGATTGTGGATGAATACGGTGATCCATTGCAGGAGAAATACTATGAAATCGATTCCACGCTGCAGCTGTCCTGTGTGGTGCGAAATGTGGCTATGACCAGCTCCGTTGTGTATTGGAAACATAGCGAAAATGTGCTCAACTATGATGTAACACGAGGTGGCGTTAGGTAGGCCCTGAATAAACCTAGCTGACTGAGCTTATATCATGGGAATTTCCATTACTTCTAGTGTTAAAACCGAACTGATGGAAGATGGTGCAAATTCCACTTTATCCATTGCAAAGATTCACAAAGCTGATTCGGGCAATTATACCTGTTCCATAAGCGAATATCAAAATTTTACGATAGTAGTACATATACTAAATGGTAAGCATTGATATCTATATGAATATACAAAGGAGCTGAGATATTTGACATTCATTTAGGCGAAAGTTTCGCTGAGCTGCATCATGGCGGTGCAGGTGGTGCACATGCCAACTGGCAATATATAATTGGACTGTATTTCCTACTGTTGCTGCGATGGATCGCCGGCACAACCGTGTTTACATCCAGGTAAAGTTAACAAAGGCGCCCAACTATACATATATGTTATATAAATAAATGAATAAATATGATATAGGCATAAATTGTTCTCCTGGTAGTCTTCTTATGTACATTTTTGTTAATTAATTGTAAAGATTTTGGATAGACAGACACATAGCGAGAAGTTATTAGAAATAACTAAAAACTAAGTTTAAATTAAAACGAAATAAGTTCAAACAAATAAACTGAATTGTTGTTATAAGCAAATATATACCATAAGTGAATGCCTATTTAAATGATATAATGTATTCATTTATTCGTTTGATATTCGTTAGCATCGATTTGTCATGTACATGTAAAAGCGCACATCAATTTAATGTTACTAAATAAGTCAAACATTTGCGTGTGGCGCAAATGATGCCAACGAATTTCGGAATCGCATATGGAATACAAAAAAAAAAAAAAAATAAAAATAAAAAAAAAACATAAAGTAATAAATACAGGAATGTAAGATAAGCATGTTGATAATGCTATAAAAACTATAAATAAAGTACGTGCATATTGTAAGTCCCAATATCCCAATACACACATAGTACTATTCAAAGGATACCACAGCATAAACATGTGTAATTTAATGCTTACAATATCTAGGACATAAGCCGACATATGATTAATAAATATACAATTACACAATGATTAGAAAACGAGTTTCTTATTTTAAAATCAAATGCGGTAAGTTTTTGAATTTAATTTAAAAATCTCAACCAACTTTAAGGAATTTCTTTACAACTTTAACGTAACACTTTCGGTACTAATGGCATTATAGATAAATGTATTATCAATTGGTTTATATTGTTTGGTAATTATCTTGATCACCTCCTGCGCAGCACAGCCTCCTACAAAACAAAATAAGCTGGTGAACAAATTGCATGTATTATTATACAGCATCGATTTACCAATAAAAGCGGACACAGCATGCAGCTCGGCGCCGCCGTAGCGGCATATTTCGTGCAAGACATCATCGCTGATAGTCACATGCAAGCCCAAGTCGTTAAGCATTTTGCTGGTGATGCTCTTCAGACGCACAATATCCTGTTCCACAGAGCACTCACCAGGTATGCTGCCGCACTCGCTTAGGAAACGCTCATATGCACGCAGTGCGAAATTATAAGCGGTTAAAGTGCCCTGCAGCTCATTGTCCTCCACTGCAAAGCAATACAAGAAAATAGTAAAGGAATCATTGTTTTTGTACTGTATAAACACCCACCCAATGGTAGCAGTCGACAGTTTTTCTCGTACTCATCGGGAATGGGTGTGCCACGCAGCACAGACAATCCTGCTGCCTCGCGACATAGCAGACGCACAGTGCGATCATCTATGCTGTCCGCTGGCAGCGACAACTGCTTCAGATAGTCTTGGCATTTATGGTACACCTGATCAGCATCGTGCATCGACTGCTGGTGATAGATTTGCTGCAATGCTATATACGAGTCTGTGTTGGCCGTCATATCGGGCAGGACGCCTGGTAGCGGCAGATAACCCTTATTTTCCTCCACTACAAAATGCTTAAGTGCCTTGGCCATAATCCAAAAGACATCGCTCTGTTGCAAAAGCAAAATTTATGTGATTCGCTGTAAGCCATGCAGATTAGATGGTTTACCTTTTTGTGTAACTGCTCACAGGCATCGTCCTCGAATATGGCCTTGAGAGCACTTGGCACCATACCAGCGCCAAATGCAGTGTTGACTGCCTTTATAGCCTCCTCGTAGTTCTCCTCATCCTTCTGCATTTCTGTTCTGATAGCCTCGCGGAGTTGAGTCTTCTCCTTGTAGCTGCCAGGCGCTAATCGCCCAGCTCCTTGCTGTTTTTGCCAAACTTTCAGATATTTGTACAGCACTAGCAGCCAGGGCACCTTACTCGTAATCTCCGTTGTTTCCAAATGATCACGTAATGCTTGAAATGGCTGCTCCAGACGCAAATCAAACTGTCGATTATCGGGATGAGTTTCTACAACGCAGTGCTCCTTAATTTGCAGTCGTATAGAGCCCAACATGCCAAGCGAGCGACAATAGACAAGCGGCACATTCGACTCCCATAATCGGGTTGCCAGCTGTAACAGTGACTGTTCGTTGAGATTCGAGGCAATCACCAAGTCAAAACTGTCGAAGAAATTTGGACGGTTCGCCAAGATATAGTCAACACTCTCGTCTACATAATCGCCAATGACATCCGGATTGAGCTCCTGCAACAGCTGTTTGCAAGCAAGTGCCTTCGATTTGCCCAGGTAGCTATTATCTAGAAAAAAGCTATTCTCCAGCTTTTAAATACAACGAAGAATTACAACTTATCGTTGCCTTACTTGTTGCCCAAGTCCTCTTCCTTGACAGTGCTGCCATCGGCCACAGTGAAACCTCCAATGCCCGGCAAGACGAGTCCCTTTGCTGTCTCACAGCCGACAGCCGTCACGTTGACCACGCAGATTGTGGCCGCCTCTAGTAGTGTCTGTCCGTGATCGCCCCACAGTCTGTTGGTGGCATGTTAGAATAATCACTTTGTGTTGACACTTAAACATATTTACCTGATTTGTCTATCATATTTTTTGCTTTTATCTGATAATTCAGGTGACTTTGGAGGTGCAGGCGAAGACATTTTTCAAGCCGGTAGCAAAAATATATTTACAAGTGCTGTAAAACATGAAACACAGTCGTAGCTATCGATAACAAATTAATGCCTAAAAAAGACGCACGAGTTGGATTTTTAAAACATTTATTCAATCATACATAGTGCATTTCACATCATTTACATGGCTTTTTTTCACTTTAAAATTTATTACGTTCCAATTTAGTATCTTAATTAACTACATACAACAAATCAGTCTTTACAAACAAATTGTATTAACTTATAGTTTCGTTATTTACGCATATCGGCAAAAATAATACCATGTTGTGAGCAAAACAATAAATGTTTCGGGGACGTGATTATTAATTTAATTTTCTATTGTAGAAAATCCTCTTACAGATTGTAATTTTTCTATAGCTTACTCGAGTCGATAAATTAATTGTATAATACCGCATCTCTATTTGATATTATGGGCAATAACAGCTGCTCGCTTTCCAACACTTGTTCCAATAGGGCACATATGTTTTACAATTACGCTTTGGTACATCATTCGCGTTGTAATTTCACAACGACTTGCGTTTGTTTGCTGGCTACATTTTTTCTTAGCTAGTAAATAAAAGCAGCATTTAACTAAATACAAATTAATATTATTACCGAGAGAATGCCAGCCAGAAGTAGAACTGCAAAAGCGTCAACCAGCAGCGGCAATGCGACAACAAGTCAACAGATTGGGGATCCCGCGTATCAGTTGAAAAGAAAGAAGAATAACGAGGTAAATGTAAATAAAATGTACAACAAATGTTGCTAGCCTAGATGTGCGACCCCCAAAATAGCATCTCACAAATTGCTACAGTCCGTTTAATATCTCTGATTTCTATATTCTAGGCAGTGCAGCGCACGCGTGAAAAAACTAAGAAAACGGCCGAAGAGCGCAAAAAGCGCATCGATGAATTAAAATATGAAAATATGAAGCTGGGAGAAAGAATTAAATCCGAAAAGGATCACATTAATGTGCTGCGCGATTTGATCATAAAAGGAAAAAAGAACGACGCACAGGATCGGCTTATCGACAAGATTTTAAAAACCTCTGATGAAGACGACGACGACGACGACTTTACTCTACCCAAAAATGACTAACGAACAATTAATCTTAATTTACTTAATATTATTTACATATTTTTAAGCAAATCCCCATTTTACTAACCGTCATAGACGTCGAGCTTTTCCATGTGCAGTGAGAAAACCTCATCCATTTTTGGTCGTTCAATGTAATAAACCAATGTGAAATGTTAAGCAAAATTCTTTTACTTTTTTTGTTACTTGCGCCCAATATCCCGTTACAGTTGGGCTGTTCAGTCTTTTGCTCTTTGTTGTTGCTTCTGTTTTGGTCACTTCCGCCTTCTCACTGCTGGGCATTGATTTATTGCACTTTTTACGTGTGTGTGTGTGTGTGTGTGTAAATGTTGGTATACGTCTGCACGAATTAACGAAATGGCCAAGCGTGTGTTATGCATATATTTTTTATGCTGAATATTTCGAATTTAATCAAATTTCAACTGGAACTGTAACATTTAATTAACATCCCCCGGCTAGATTTGGTTGTTGCTACGAGGAACGTCACATGCTAAACTCGCAATGCCAAATACATAGCCAGCTCTGGATTCCAATTAAATAACCAGTTTAATTGACGGTGACTGCGACTAGAACAAATTCGGTGCTTTTGTAATTGCACGGCTGGCCATGTTATTTACTTTTTTTAACTTATACCATTTATATTTCACGTAACTTGTTTTTGTTGGTTTGTTGTTGCTCCATGGCCTGTTTACAGACTCGAAAGGCAGCTGTTAGTTAACAGTTGATTTAACAGAACTCATAACGTTTGTTTGTTTGTTTTTTTTTTTGTATTTAAATTATTTAATGTTAACCGATATTATTAAAAATGCACAAAAAGACATAATATTATTAAAAAATTAAATGTATAAGATAAATATTTTTTTTCTGTTTTAAAATATAGGATATATTTTGCTTAGACGTTTTTAAATGGTGCTGGAAAATGCTGAGCGCTGATTAGGGCTGCATTGAAATAATTGTCGATAAATTGTAATAGGGCACAGTTTAAATTCATTCAAACTATTCAAATTTTTCAAATTTATTTGTTTACTTTATTTTAGATTATGTTGCCAAATTTGTCACAGTAATAATGCTGCTACCGTTAAATGATTTTGTTCCAAAACTTCACTCTAACTCAAATATCCATCTGCTGAAGCGTCAAATTGCAGAGAATGGAACAAAAACACAAACCCAACTCTTTCAAGTCTTTAGATTCCGGATTGACGACACAAGAAATGCCAACGATGTCGAAGTCCAGTAAAGTAATATCTGGCGCTACTAGCGATGACGTAGTAGTGGAGCCTGTAAAGGATGGCGCCGTAGTCCCATCAAATCATAAATCAAAAGGTTTTCGCGGCTTTTTTAAACTGCCCTTTGGGTCTGGCCACAAATCAAAAGGGCAGTCAAGCAAAAAGCAAAATGTTCAAGCCAATACTCCGCTTGATGACAGCGATATTCGGCGACTGATTGGTCTATATTCGAAATACGAAAACCTATACAATTGCAACAACTCACAATATGGCAACAAGCAAATCGACAATATATACTATTCGGACATGGCGCGCTCCTTTATCAACAAAACGGGTCCTCAGATTCAGGCTACGATAATGGAGCTGCGCGCGGCATTTGAACGGGAATATGCTTTGATTCAGGATGCGCGTCTCAGCAATGGTGACATTCTGATGCCCACAATTAAATACTACAATGAGTTTCTATTTCTAGTGCCTTTTATCAGCATGGACAGGGAAGCGGACAGCGAGGCAGAGGAGGGATCTGAGGAAGGACAGACAGACATGGAAGTGTCTTCATTTAGCAGTCAGAGCACTATTGTACTCTCCACTTCAGAGAAATTAGGTGCTAAAGATGTGGTGCCGTACAGCATCGAAACTCTGCGAAATAATTGTGTTTCAAGTGTGCCAGGAACCAAATTTTTGGGGAGGAAATCGAATATACCAAAGGAGCCATTGGCACATAATAAACAGAAACCTAGCAGCAAAGCCCAGAAAAGGCAGCTGGAGCACAGTTCGAAAATGGAAGAGAACGAGGTACTAATGTCACAAAAGAAAGAGAAATCGAGAAAATCGAAAAAGGATATGGAATCACAAAAGATAGATACATCGGGAAAATATGCGGAATCACCAGAGAAAGATCAATCTAAAACAGATGCGGAATCACCACAAATGATAGACACAGCAAGGAATGATACGGAATTAGATAAAAATGATTTGAGATCAGAGCTTCAGAGAGAAACTTCTGCAGATAAGCAGCAAGCAACGGTTCAAATCCAAACTTCAGAGTCAGAGCTACAAAGATCTGAGATCGGTGGGCAGCAACGTGGCATTCTCAGCAATAGAAACCAGCAATCTAAATGCATTGCCATCCTAAACAGGCCATGTCAAGGTCTACCCAATGGAATGCCCCGAGTGGCTGCGACATCAAACAGGAAAAACGCTGCTTGCGGATATAAGAGCACAAATGCATCACGCAACAGCCAGGATCAGCTCGCTGGATCGTCCAGGAATAATGGACATCAGCTGGAAATGTTGTGTGAAATGATTAAAACGGAGCTGAGCTCAGCTCCCGACTGCATTTACTTCGATGCCAAGTGGCGCATTATTGAAATACTGCGTGAGGTCAACAAACGTCAAATGATCTACAAAAAGGGTGAACCATCGCAAAGTCAAAGCCGTAAAACTGCCATCGAGACCTATTACAATATTTGTAATAACAACAGTGATGCACATAATTCGCAAAACTTGCGCAACTCGAGCCACAGCTGTCCATACTGTGTGAATGGAGTCAATCGCTAAATGCTCTTATCAGCGACTGATCTGCTCGATTTGGCCATGACCAAGTTTTATTAGATAAGCAAGAGTTTCTGACGTTTTGCTCATCGCTTCACAGTTTTCCAGCAGCTGTTTGTCAAGATGGAAGCACTTTTAAGCAGCTCTAAGTTGTTCAAGCATTGGCCAAGCATTCTATTGGGTTTTCTCATCGCACTGGCCATTAAATACATCAGAGCCTATCAAATGCGACAATCTGAGAAGTTGGCGGGGGAAGAGAATGTGGCAGGTAGTAGATACTGAAATCTGAATTGCTTAATCTAATATTCTGTCTTCTAGTCGAGTTCACGATGACTGATGCCGATATCCAGCCTGCTTTGGAGGAGAAACCACATGTACCATATGTGCCTGGGCAGAATCTTAATCCGAATGGCGCCAGGCGCTTCTATGAGCTGATGCATGATCGTCGCAGCGTACGCGCCTTTAAAACCAACTGTCAGCCATCTAAAGATGTATTGGAATATTGCATACGTGCTGCTGGCACAGCGCCCAGTGGTGCCCACACCGAACCCTGGACATTTTGTGTGGTTGAAGAGATGGGAGTGAAGCAGGCAGTGCGAGAGATTGTCGAGCGTGAGGAGCATATTAACTACAGCACACGAATGCATGCACAGTGGGTGACGGATCTGCGACCGTTGCACACAAGCGCAATCAAGCCATATCTCACAGATGCGCCCTATCTGATTCTAATATTTAAACAAACACACGGCACAACGGTCGATGGACGTAAGAAACTGCATTACTACAACGAGATATCAACATCCATTGCTACCGGAATACTATTATGTGCTCTGCAGGCAGCTGGACTTTGCTCGTTGGTTACCACGCCCCTTAACTGTGGTCCGGCTTTAAGGCGGTTACTCGATAGGCCAAATAACGAAAAATTGTTAATTCTGCTTGCTGTAGGTTATGCACCGGACGATTGCACTGTGCCAGATTTGGAGCGGAAAAGACTAGAAGACATTATGGTTAAATATTAATAACTTTGTCAAAATATCTTCGAAGAAAATTACAGTAAACAAATTTAAAAATATTTCAGTACGTTGTTATTTTTAATAGGAACAGAAAGACAACATTGCTATTTGCGGTGGCTAGTCGATAAACGTTGGACACGTATTGAAATCGGTAGCAAGGCAATGTAAGTGTTATTTCACAGCTGATTTATTATTTACTGTGAATGGTCATCGATGGCTCTATATTTCAGTGTATGTTTTTTGATGATTTGAATTTGGTCAAAAAAAAACGAAATTACACAGAAAATTCGGATCCAATTAGTTTGAATGGAAAGTACTTTATTTATTTTTTGTTCAGTCCAGTCAATAGTTATTAATAATTCGATCGTGTTCAATTGGTCAAGTGTGTTATCGATATATGGGAAGACTAGACTCATATCGATTACAGCGCATACCATTTCATTTTATAAATAACTTCAATGTGTTCGGTCGCGCTGTCGGGGAATTATCGGAAATACCAAAGATCCCAATGAGTTAATAAGTAAATATAACAAATTTACTTTTAGTCATATACAGTTGCAGCCGTTTGAGCAAAATGCGGGCTGAAATTGATTTGATAAATTATTATAAACGTGTGCTTCATTGTCGATGCAACAGCAAATAAGTGGCAAAGAATGAGAGCGCAAAGCAGATGGCAAAGAGCGTCGCGCCGCATTGGTGTTGGTTTTGTGTGCGTGTGTGTATGTGAAGTAGAAAGCGGCGGTAAAAACTTGTAAAAATCCACACGTATGCTACATATATATGTGTAGTTATATATATACAAAAAAAATCTAATTCTGAGCTCCGCTAAAAACGATTTCATCGTTAACAAAAAAATTGTAGTAAGCGAGGCCTATTGCACAGTGGAATCTGCAAGCCAAAACAAAACAACCGTGAAACGTAGCCGAAAAACGCCTGCGTGCTTGTATGTGTGAGTGTGTGTGTACGAGCGTAATAAGAAAGACCCACAGCAAAAAGGCAAAAGAAAAATAGTGCATACGAAGAGCAGGCACAAAACGCAATTGATGAAATTTGTGATTATCACAAATTTGTATTAACAAATGGTTGAATAATATATAAGCCAGGGCTTTCAAACTTCAAAATCAAAATAATAAATACATAAAACGGCAACGTATACATATTTGGAGAAAATAGAAAACTATTGGCATCGAAAATCTAATCTAAACAAGCACAAACATAATTGTGCTTAGCCGATGTTGCCGACATATTTGCGCCTTTTGTTACTCTGAGGTGAGTTGTAATTCTTTAGAGTTTTTTTAGTCAGAGCTTGTGTTCAAACTGTACTAGAGATGCGTGCGTGATATATATATATATATATATATATATATATATATATATATATATATATATATATATATATATATATATATATATATATATATATATATATATATGTGTGTGTGTGTGTGTGTACGTAATAATAAAGTACAATGAAATAAAATTATTTAAAAAAAATATTTTTATGAAATTTGTGCATCTTGTTTTCATATTCTGCTAAACAAAATACACATTGGAACTAGTGAATATAGTTCTTTTAACTACATAAATTGATACATAAGTAAAAATTCTGTTCGTGTTTCAAATTTGATTTGACACGCGCTCATCTCTAGTCCAAACTGTACCATATTGTTGACTGCTCGCAAGAGAGAAAGAAAGGGAGAGAGAAATAGAGCTAGCGTAATAATATTCGCTTGCACTCAGCAGTTTCGCCCTCTCTTTCACTTAAGCAACATGATAATCAGCTGCTACTACAAATCGCCCTAAACAGTTATAACAAGTAGCAGCCCTTTACTCAAAATGAGTCGTCTACAAAAACAACAATCACAACAACAACAGCATCAACAACGAAACCAGTGCGAAATCGTGAGCAGCAGCACAAGCGGCGCTAAGAACAGACGTAAACAGCCGCCGCTCGAAGATATTGAAATGGTGCGGCCAGCACAACTCACCAATGGGCACACGATATCGTCAAATGGAAATAGTAAATCGTCCTCGACGACGGCGACGGCGACGACTATGACAAATAAACGACGACGTCAAAGCGACGATGAGCCTTTGCAACAGTTGACAAATGGAACCTGTAGCAAAAATGTCAAACTAAAGCATTCACACAATGCCATGGAGACGACGAGCAGCAGCTCGGGGTCCTCCAGTGGGCAACGGCACAACAACAACGGCAAAGCTGTTAATCATAATAACAACAGTACCAACAACAACAATAACAATAAGAAACTGAATAACAATGTAACCAACACGAATGGTAAGCAATTCCACACTTACAGCAACAAGAAAAAGAAGCAGACCGTAAATACCAATACAACAACAACAACAACAACGCCAATTGAATACAGTAGTTACCGTAATAACATATCCACCATACCAACACCGCCCTCGCCCGCGTCACCGGCCTCGCCTCCGCCCCAAAATACAGTATCGTCAGATGTTGTATGTATTTCGGATGCGGAGAGCGACGACAATGAATGTATCGAGTACTACGACCACGAAACTGAGGAAGATAGCGACCTGGAAATCGATGAATCGCCCACCACTAGCAATAGCAAACAGCAATTTAATAACAAAAACAATGCAGCGGCAGCGGCTGCAGCAGCAGCGGCGGCGGCGGCAGCAGCAGCAGCAGCCGCTACATCACCCACAACATATACTATGCCGACGAGCAACAGCACGCCATTGGATCTGGAAAATGAGTCGCATCAACGGGATTTGGAGATCGTGACCGACCTGCGTTCTTATGGTGAGTAAATACTTTACTGTCTAGACATGATTTGGGTGAGTTAGGGTGGTGTTCTGGACTGTTCAATGCAATAGGCATCGACAGTGACGTCGACCTCCTCGTCTTCTCTCAATCCTTTTGAAAGTGGGGCACATGCATTCAACCTTGACACAGTTGCCTACAAATACGGACAGTATGAATGGTTTTATTTGGGTGTTTGTTGCGTTCGCCCGTTGCAATTCACCCCAAAAACTAAATTCACCTGAACTCACCACACTACGAATAACATTCGACGCTCAGATGTGACGTTGCCTGTTTGCATACATATGTATGTATGCATGTAGGCGTCTCTCTGTATATGTGTGTATAGGCAAGAGCATGTAAGCAATTGATTTACTTGAACTTGACAATGCAAATATCCCAATAACAACTGCATATGTACGCTTGTATGTATACACACACACACACACATTTATGTAAAACGTGTTAACCTTTTTGGATAATTGCCAGTTGTTATTTATCTTTGATCGCAAGTAGAAACTTGGCACTTGTAAAATCGAAGAGAATATTTCTCTTTCTGACCTTCCTTATTCATTACAAATTGTTATCGATTGCGCTCAGCAGTCTACAGATCGTGAGCCAGTTCTCTCACTGCAAAGCACAAGTAAGCTCTTCATAACGGTTCTTAAGCGTACACATATACATATATGAATATGCGTGCGCAGTGAATATACGAATGACATGAAGTAGAAGACAGTACAGCTGTAGGCTTACTGTTGCTGCTTGCGTACAGCACCGCGCTCGATTTTTGACAAAGTTCCGTCATACAAACTTTTTTAACAGCGCAACAGATCGCTTACATGAATCTGTCAGATGAGCATGTTAATAACATGAATCTACTTTTAAGATTTAATGAAGTGATTATTTCAAGTCTAAGACACTTAAATCGTTTTAATGAGCTGTTGCAGCTGTTTATCATATATTAAAAAAAATTTAATTTTCACATTTTTCGCGTTCATTAAACTTTGGCTAGTCAAAAAAGAGAAAAAAACAAAGCAACAGAAACCGCATTGAGGTTAAACAGTTTAAAAAGCCTGCTATGAAAATACATGCAAATTTATTATGTATGTATGTATGTATATATGTATGTATGAATATTCATGTTTGTATGTGTACAGATATCACTCAAGGCCAAAAAACGCTTGTTGAATGTTTTGCGGTTTAAAAATAAAGTGTAAATAAAAAAAAATTAAAATTATTAAATTTACTGATGAATATCATGAGCATTGCTAGGTATGCAATTTCTGTTAGTTTTTGCTGCCAATTATTAAATAATTGTTTTCTCATAGACTTTAACCGTTGTTGTTGAATAGAATAAAAATAATATTGTAAGATTTGTTTGTAGCAAGGATATAGTATTTCTTTACTTTTGCTGTATTTCTTTACTCTGATTGTTGGATCAATAATTTCGCTGGCCATTAAAAAATATTTGTAGCTTGAAGTGTTTTTAATAGGCTACGCCACGCCGTCACACAGAAGTTCAGTTCGTTGCACCCACCTGCCAAAAAAAATAAATAAAATAATAATAATAGAAATAAGTCACATTTCAAGGCGCATTTGCCAATAAAATATAAATATTACATATATGTAACTGGTTTCTTGCGGCAACAACAATCATTACAAATTAGCAAGGTAGTTTCATTAACCTTATGTCAATGTACTGAGAATATTTCACAACTTGAAATTTCGATCGAAGCCAGAAGCAAAAAAATTAAAATAATATCTTGAATGCACAAAAATAAATCGTTACTTTTCTCACGTCTTACTCACGACATCGTTAAGTTAAGAAGTATTTTTAATATTTTCTTCCGAAATGACTAACACCAACAATGAAATTGGCACGCATAGTCAAGCGCACACCGAAGAGAAAGGCCGCAGGTTCAAGGACGAATGTCCAGCAATGGCATTCAACTCGCTCTGTATCTGTCAATTGTTGGCGCTCTCCACTCTCTCTTCTCTGTTCTGCTCTGCGCCGCAGCTTGTTTGACAAATGCTGTGTTCATTTGGCAAACATTCACTGTGCAAGAGAAAGAGAGAGAGAGAGAGAGCATAGAGTAAAAGACGTTTATTTTTTTGGAGGCCGTAAATACAAATTAGTCACTTGGCAAATTTTATTAAATATATACTATGTATATATATATTTAAATATACACACATTTAGATATGTATGCTCAGGTTTACTTGCACACAATATTCTTCGTTCTATTATTTCTAATAATCCCTATCCAGTGTGCAAATGCAACTGTAAATTGTCAAAATGCGAGACAGGGCCAATGAACCGTTTGACTATAGGCATCGAGAGGTTGAGCATGGAGAGAGACTGAGACCAACTCTCTCGGTTAGCAGAGTGCCTTTGATTGGCGGCTGTAAATTCTTATGCTCTGCTTGTTCTCAGTGGGTCAGCCACCTGCTGCAACGATGCCCGCCGCGCTCTGTTGTCGGCGTCGTCCTTATGACATTTTCGTGCAAATACAATTGTATACATATATGTACATACATATATATATATATATGTGTGTGTTTATAGTCTACATACAGTGTGTACACAGTGCGATAACAGAGCGGACAAGCTATATTTTGCTATGCTTGAATTAACGCTGCATTCTCAAGTGTCGCACGTGCTGTTCAGCAACTTAATTGAGATAATGCTAATCACATGCTTCAACTACATGGTAAATAATTAAATAGTTTCATATAGCTGCGATACAATCTTTTTCTATGTCTGTCTGTATTTATTTGTTTGTTTGGATGCATTATGACTGCATTATCATTTTTCCTTGAGTGTATGCTCGTCTTCTTTATTTTGTATTTCTTGCCTTATTCTTTGTTCTCATTTCATATGCTAATCAATCTGCATTTCCATTTTTCTTTTACAGTCAAACTGTATAGCGATGAGCGCGTGAGCTTAAACGATTTTAAAATCATTCGCGTGCTTGGCACGGGCGGTAAGCATCAAAAGAACCAATTGAAATGATATCAGATATCTGGAATTCAGATTTTGTTCATTTTTTTTTTAATTTTCCTTTAGCATATGGACGAGTTTTCTTGGTTCGTAAATTAACCAGGCACGATGCAGGCAAACTGTATGCGATGAAGGTTCTCAATAAGATAACCGTGGTGCAAAAGCGTAAAACGGCAGAGCATACAAAAACGGAACGGGTGGTAAGTGAAACATGCTAAAAAGACAAATTAAAAGAAACAAGAAAGGCCCTTACGAAGCTGCGAAACGTGTCCAAATCAAAGTTTTTTCTTCAACATGATCAGCGCGCAGCTAATTGAAATAATAAAAAACCTTCAGTTGCTGCACGTACACAAAAAAAAAAATAAGGTAGAGAGAAAAACGAAAAAAGTGGCGGCAGCCAAAAACGAAGTAAGAATGCAAACGTGCTTGTCACACATACACACATGCATACACACGCATACAGCTTGCTCAGCGCTCGCTCAACTTGTTGCACCGGCAAAAAACTAACGGATTGCCAAAGATAGTGGTGGGGCTGACCGCGAGAGAGTTAAAAGAGAGCAAGCTGATCCGCTACGTACACATGTATTGTGTGTCTGTATGTGTGAAATCCACAACCGGTTAGCGGCATTGAAAATAGAAAAGATAACGCAAATGTTGGTTAAATAACTGCAAGCAGGTGTAGGTGGCCAAAGAGAATGAGAGAGAGAGAGAGAGAGAGAGAGAGAGAGAGGGAGAGAGTGTAAGCTAGCCAATAAGGGAAATTTGTTTTTTTGCGAACAATTTACAAATTGTGCAATGCTTTTGCTTGTTGTCTTTGCCAGATATACGCACAGATACGCAGACGCTCACTTACACATACACGCACACGCACGCACTTATTGTACTTGCTTTTCAAGGTACACAAACAACAACAACGTTGCCTATGACGCTTGTGCTACTAACCCAGATCGCGACATAGTTAAACTGTAGGTGTGGGCGGGCGGGTGTGTTATATATGTAGGAGAAAGAGTGAGGCTATTTACCGGCTGTAGTATATAAATTTCCTGCGTGCGTTAAGAGCGCTCTTCGCCCTGCGTGTTATGTGTTGCGGCTGCTATTGTTGTTGTTGTTGGTTGTGCCAAAAAAGGAAAGGAATAAATTCGTGAAATGTGAAAGTTGTGTATGCAACAACAAGACGCTTGACAATTGTCTATGAGAGCAAAAAGTGAAAGATGAAATAAATGATTTCAATACGAAATTAAATTATACAAAAAAAATATATTTTCACTTTTCACGCAGCCGGAACAAAAAGTAGACCTAATTTTAATGTATGTACATACGTGCATACACACATATACATACATGTGTATGTGTGTATGTATGTAGAGATGCCTTTGTAGTTGCTTTATGTTTGGGACATTCATGTTGGGGAAATTTCCCCCCAAACAGCTGTTGTGTACAGTTAGCGCAGCAGTTGCACTGCCTAGCAACAACAACAAAAATGAACGGGAAATACCGAACACCGCACGAAATTAATAAATAAACAAAGCGCAGAAAACAGTAAGCGTAAAGATAAGGCAAGAAAGCTTCAAAGCAAAGTGAACAACAATCGATATGCCGCGGCATGCATATTGTTATCGACTTGTTTTAGTTCCTCTTCAATTCCAGATCCAAATTTGTTCATATATATATATCAAAAACTCTTTAAACCTTTCAGGTTCTTGAGGCAGTGCAGCGCAGTCCGTTTCTGGTTGGGCTACACTATGCTTTCCAGTCATCATCAAAACTCTATCTAGTGCTGGGTAAGATTTACATACATATGCTGCAAAATATATCTATACTATGTACATATGTATTAACACTATGTTGTTTGTAGACTTTGCTAATGGCGGAGAGCTGTTTACACATCTCTACCATGCGGAGCATTTCGAGGAGGCGCGCGTGCGTGTTTACATCGCTGAGGTAGTGCTGGCGCTGGAGCAGCTGCATCAGCTGGGCATTATATACCGGGACATCAAGCTGGAGAACATTCTATTGGATGGCGACGGTCACATTGTGTTATCCGATTTCGGTCTGTCGAAAATACTCACCGCCGAAAATGAATATCGTGCGCACAGCTTCTGTGGCACACTGGAATATATGGCGCCAGAGATAATACGAACTGGACCGCCGGGCCATGACAGTGCCGTTGATTGGTGGTCGGTGGGTGTCCTGACTTTTGAGCTGTTGACGGGCGCCTCACCATTCGCCACCTCTGATGGTCAGAGTCAGCAATCGGAGATCTCACGTCGCATACAAAAGGAACAGCCATTGATACCATCCTCATTCAGTGCTAATGCTCGAGATTTCGTGCTTAAGATGCTGGAGAAGAATCCGAAACGGCGATTGGGCGGCAATCATAGGGATGCCAGCGAGATCAAGGAGCATCCATTCTTCAATGGCATCAACTGGCAGGAGCTGCGTGGCAAGCGTCGCAAAGCGCCCTACAAGCCAACGCTCAACGCTGAGGATGACGTGCAAAACTTTAGCAACGAGTTCACCGACCAGTTGCCAGAGGATCCCGAATGCGATGCACCGCCCGCACGCATTCGGCTGTTTCGCGGCTACACCTATGTGGCACCCGAGCATTTAGAGGAAATGCGTCGCGACAATCTCTGCCAGATTGAATACTGCAATCCGGATTTACAGGTAAGCTATTACCATCATAACATTCCCAAATCAATCCGAACTAATCGAATTGCCCTGCAGAACATACCACCACGACCCGATGATCTAGAGCTGGGCACACGCACTGTGAAGGGTGCCTATGGCACCTGCTATTTTGTGGTGGATGCTTCGGATATTGTGTTTATGGCCAAGGTCATACCGCTGTCCAAGTTTCGGGCCTCCGAGGTGGATGCACTCACATCATGTGCCTTGGACACGCATTGCCATCGCAGCATTGTCAACTATCATGGCACGTTCCGTGACAAGTGTGAGGTATGGATAATTCAGGAGTATCTGTGCGGCGAGGAGCTGGCCAACTATCTGCAGACCCGCACACTCAATGAGGATAGCTGTCGCAAAATCTTTGTGCAGCTGGTGGAAGCTGTTCAGCATGTGCACTCCAAGCATTTTATACACGGCGACCTCAAGCCAGAGAACATTGTTTTCGTAAGTCGCGACAGCCTGGATGTCAAGCTAGTGGACTTTGGCAATGCCTGGTAAGAAAAATACGCCCGCTGTGACACGACATATAGATCTTTACGTCTACATCTTGTTTTTTTTTTACAGCTACAACAGTCGTTTCCAGAATTGGCGCGATAAGCCACGCTATACCCTGGACTATGCGCCGCCGGAGCTGTTAACGGATCCCAATGTGGTTACGTATTCGCCAGCTGTGGATGCTTACGGCCTGGGCGCGACGCTCTACACAATGCTTGTGGGTCATGCGCCGTATCGCCAGTACCAGGGCGATTGTGAGCACACGCCTGAGGCTCATCACAAGTTGCGTAAGCGCATCCAGCGGGAAACCTTCAATCAGAGCTCTAAACTCTGGCTAAGCGCCAGTACGGAGTTCAGAGAATTGGTCAGCTGGTGCCTGGATAGGGATCCGGCTAATCGGCCCCAATTGAGTGACATACTACAAAGTGATTGGCTGCATGAGCATAACGATCTTGATGTAAACATAATACAACAGCCTGAACAGGTTTTGGTTGACTTAAGTGAAGACACCATGGAGCAGCCAGTGGAATTGTCCATCAAGCAGGAAAACCAAAAACACTTGCTGCTGGCAATGCAACAAAAGTCAAGCGCAGAGTTGGGTATGAATGGCATTGCAGAAGAGCAGTTTGTGGAGCCAACGACCACTGAGGATGTTGCGCAAGGCGTGCAGGATCCGGACTTTGATGCACTTACCGATTTTCATGGCTTTGATGAACTTGCGCCGCCCTTGCGACTGCCCTCTGAGTATTACACTGAGCTGCCGCTCTCACATTCACAAGAGTCCAATGTTACTAATCATCCAGAGCCCGTAGCACCTATGCTGCCACCTGTGGCACTCCCAATACGTGCGTCACATCAAAAGGTCCTAACTGTGGACGCCAATAAGCGTCCACACACGCGCCAACAGCGTCGTACCGAGCTACGCCAGACAGCTGGCACGCCGCCGGCCGAAGAAGACTCCAAGGCTGATCTGTATCTGCTGATGCAGCATTTGCCGCCAGTAGTGGAAGCGTTGCCAGTGGCGAAGCCACATGCATTGCCCGCGAGCAATCCTCAGTCACCGCGTCCCCTCAACGATCTGTATGGCTTTAGCAAGGCGAAGTGCACATGGCGCAAGTCGCGAGCCAGCT
This sequence comes from Drosophila anceps, assembly GCA_035045945.1. Taxonomy (NCBI): domain Eukaryota; kingdom Metazoa; phylum Arthropoda; class Insecta; order Diptera; family Drosophilidae; genus Drosophila; species Drosophila anceps. Next base: position 2,506,452 of record JAWNON010000150.1, read on the forward strand.
GGCGTCACTTCTGTCTGCTGCTCAATGGCGTCCAGCAGGTGCTCAAGCATCGCTTCAAGAAGGAGCGACGCGTCTATTGTGCGATCAGCATCAAAGCGGAGTGCCCGGACGAGGCGTATGAGAAGCCATTGATATTCCCGCGTCCACGGCCGCCAGCGCTGCGCAGAGTTAAGCGGCCGCCAAAGGTGCCACGGCCGCCCACGCGTGTTCAGCCGGAGAGAGCGCGCGCGCTGCGCCAGCGCTATGTCTTTGAATGACATACGCTGGCGACAAAAGATGAGCCGGTGATAGCAACTGCGACTGTCATCGACGAGGATGAGCAGCGGCTGCTGCAAGCGATGCTCTCGCCGGTCCATGGCTGGCGGGCGAAATGGCCAAAGCAAAGACGGCAACAGCGCAGCTGACGGCAGATATTGACTATAACTAGGAAAAGAAAAACGCTGGACGGAGGACGATTGCGACGGCGCAACCTGATGGCAACAATTTAGAAAAAAGAGCGAAACAGAAAACAGTAAAAGAAAAAAAAACACAGATACATGCTTAAATGTATAGATGATGATGGTGATGATGATGAAGATGGTAATGATGATGATGATGATGATGTTGAATGTGGGTCAAACGGGTGGATCATGGAGCAGCACCAAAGATCCTGTCAATAGAGATTTCAAATTTGTTATTGTGTAAATTTTAAGCATAAGTTGAATTTGACTTTGATTCATAAGTGGAATATCTAACTCCGCACACACACACACACACACGCAACATTTTAAATTGAATACTTGTTGGATTAGTTAATTGTTCTTATTTTTTTTAGTGTATTGTACAGAGTCATAAGGAAAGAAGCAAAATTTGCAAAAGTCTTTAAGGAAAATGGTAGCAACTGTATATTGAGTTTTTTTGGCATAAATTTTGAAAATTATTTAAGAGCAAAGATAGTGAATTAAGCTAATTAACGAAAGGAAAACTAAACGCATACATATTAATAGTCGTACACACACACACACACACAAACATATATATATATATATGTATATATACATTGATATATATATATTTATATATATAGTAATAACATTAATATTACTCTTTAAGTTGTGCTCTATGTTAAGTTTATAAATAATTGTTAAACGAATGCAGCCAACAACAAAACATAATTTGAAACAAAAAATTAAATGTTTTTGAAATGTGAACATTTTTATATTTTTCAAACATGTCTGCAGCAAAGTGAAAAAATGTAAAAGAAAAAAAAAACAAAACAAAACAAAAAAAGTAATAATTTCCATTTATTTAATTACGTCAAATCTCCTATATTATGATTATGACTCTCCGAGCATTGCTATAAAATAATCTTAATTTAAATTTACCTATTGTTAACTTATGTTTTTTTTGATTTGTTTTATACATTTTGTTTTGTTAGCCAAAAGAAAAGAATTGAAATTTACAAAAAAAAAAAAAGAAAAAAAAAAACAAAATCCCAACATAAAAAACTTAAGCGCGTTTATCAACTGTATGAATTCAAATGAAATAAATTTTAAATGCAAAAATCACAAAAAAAAAACATATTAAATTTATAATGTATTTTATTTTTTTTTGGATTTGTTTTCAACTCTGACAAGAACACATATCTATATAAATGTTTTTATTTTTTTTTTAAATATATAAAGTTTTTATGGAATGCGTTTGACAAAGAGCTCATGAACCCGAAATTGTTTAGTGTAAAGCGAATAACATTTAATAATATATTAAAGTTGCCTTTAAACAAGTTGCCTTAGAAAACAAATGAAAAATGTTAAACCAAAAACAAACAAAAAAAAAAGAAAAGAAAAGAAAAGAAAAAACAAACAAAAACAAATATATGAACGAACATATGAATTACCACTAAGAGGAAGCCAAAATACAAAATGCTGGCTTTTCGAAATCAATCGAGAGAGAGAGCCAAGCATTAATAATGTTTATTAAAAAAGAGAATTTTTACAACCGAAGCAATAGTTTCTAAGGTTCCAATAGTATATACATACAAAAAACATATATATACATATATATTTAACATATTTTAAGCAACAAACGAGGGGACGACAACAAGAACAACAACAACAATTAGTTACCAGTTAAGATAAACAATCAAATCGCAAATATCTTATTTTAGCATATTGTGTAGCTTAGCTATAAGGATTACACACATTATACACAGACATAGCGCTCGATTGATCGTTGTTTTTTAGCTGTAAAAAAATGGAGAAACAAAAACATATAAACCACAATTTAACTTGCTAGTGTTTAAGTCACCAAAGTTTGTATATAAAGTTAAAATAAAAATAATTCAAATATTTACTTTATTATACAAAAACTTAAAAAAAAAACCGCCATTCGCAGCACTAATCAAGTAATCGATAAGGCTTACGACTGCTAAGTATCGTTGCGATCAGCAGCGAACTAGTTCGTCTGGAGAAAATAACATAGATCACAAGTTTAAGCAACAATCATTCATTTGTTATCGAGCTATCGATAAAAAATTTCAATTTGATTACAAAAAAAATTGATATTTATATATATGTTAGGCATATATCATTTAATTGTTTATTTACACAATTCATAACACAATTAGAATTCTATATTAAAAACCAGTCGTAATTGCTGCTCTTCTCAATTGTCAGCTAATTCTAATGCTTTCGTTTTTTGCCCAATTTAGCTTTTCCTCCGCCAAACTTTTTGCTTGTATAGTTTTTGCTATTCGATCGGCGTTTCTCTTCCCATTTCAGCTGTTTATCCGACGATTTGTCCATGTTAAAGACCGCATTGCTGGTGCCCTGTCCCTTCGTTTTGCCAGTTTCCTCGAGCAGCGCTGAGAAATCATCCGCAGCAGCAAACAGGGAGCTCATATCTAGAATAGGATTATATATTTATATATATATATATCAATGTTTGGAATATAGGTAATACAAATAACTCATACACACCGTAGCTATGCTTCAGTTTCTGTGCAAAGTTGCGCTGATTCAAGGCGACATCCTCGCGTGATTTCTTCTTCCTGGGCGGCGAGTCCTCGTCATCATCATCGTCCTCGTCGGGACTCGCTGGATCCTCGCTACCATCACTATCGTCACCCATATTGATTAGACCTTCATCATCATCATCATCATCATCATCGTCGTCGTCATCATTGTCATCCAATGGCTCCAAATCGATTGAGCCCGTCTCATCATCCGACTGATCCTCTGCCCCTGCATCTGATAGCTCATCCGCCTCTCCATCCTCATCGTCCTCCCCAGCATCATCATCCCATTCGTCATCCATTTCATCATTTTCTGTTTGTTTCTTCTTCTTATCCTTCTTCTTGGACTTGTCCGGTGCCTGCAGCTCACCGCCCAATTCCTGCAGATAATTGAGCTCGTCTTCATCCTGCTCTCCATCTGCACCGGGCTTCAGCTTCTTGCCAAAGAAATCATCCAAATAGGACTCAAATTCATCATCATCCACCTCGCCCTCTTTTAGATCATCATCAGCTTCAGCTGCTTCAGTTGCTTCTTCCGGTACTTTTTGCCGCTGCTTCGTCTGCTCCATCAGCTCGGCCTGTTTGCGTTTATGCTCCAGATAATTGAAGATGAACATCTCGTCCTCGGTGCAGTTTGTCTTGGTCAGCGACTTGACCGGCTTGCCACGTGCGCCGAAGGACGTATAACGCTTGTGGGCAGCACTGGCGGCTCCATCAACTGCCTGCTGATAATCCAGTTTCTTGGGATTCTTGAAAGCAAAACGCTCCAGGAAATGCGGCAAACCAAAGTCACGCAACGGATCGCCATAGTAATCAATGCGTTTCTCTAAGAGAGATAGAGAGAGAGAGAGAGAGAGAGAGAGAGAGAAAGACAGATTTTTAATGATGCTCAATTGTAACCAAATGTTTCCACTTACCTAGGAGTATCTGCTCGGCAAAGACCTGCACCGTGGGATGGTAATGTTGACGCAACAGCAGCAGCTCGTGCCGCAGCGCGTAGCCAGCGCCTGCAAATGCCGGCACTCGATGATACGGATCATATTTGCAGGCATCAATGTCGCGCACCTTCGACTCGGTCGCTATTAGCTTGACATGATGCCAGGAGCTGGCTGCAGGTTTCTTTTCCTCTTTCGCAACTGCCTCCGTTTGCTCCTCGTCTGCATCCTTGTACACCTCCTCGCCATCGCTGCCAAACTTGTCCAAATCCTCAGCTGTAGCAGCGGGCAACAGTTGCTTGGCATTCGCAGCCATTTCTGTATCCCCAATGCCGCCGACTAGCTCGCGGCGCATGCGCAGCAGCTTGTGGAGCACAATCAGGCAGCCGGCGGACATGTTTGGCGGCGCAATGAGCGCCAGCTGAAGCAGACGCTTAACAAATGCCTGAGCTCTGGCCACATGCTTGTCAATGTGGACGGCGCGATGCACGATGTGCAGCAGCTGGGCTGCTGTCTTGGCACCAATGTTGATCAGATTCAGATCCAAGAGCTTGATGTAGAGCGCATTGTAGAAACGATCGGATTTCTCCGTTTTCACTGTCACCAGCTGCAGCAGCAGACCCAACGTTTGCACCGAGACGCGTATGTCGGCCAAGTGCACCAGCCGATAGATGGTATCCTGCATCTCCTTGGTCAGCAGCTCGGTGCTGCCCTTGGCCGGCTGTGCCTCGGTGATGGCCTTCTGCAGGCAGCGCAGAATCGCCTGCATCGTGCGATTGTTGACGGCGCCCTTCTGCACGAGCACCTTGAACAGAGCGAAGCATATGTTGACCAGCTTGGTGCAGACCTCCGGCCGACCAGATGGCGCAATGCTGGCAAGGAAGCACAAGGCAAAGTGCTGTGCGCGCTCGGCAATGTTGTTGCGGAAGAGCAACTTCTCGGCCTCGGCCACAATGACGCCGCACATGTTGGGATGCCGTTGCGCCACCTCGCTGAGATGATGTAGCGCCTTGGAGGCAATCTTGGCAATGGGATCACCCAGCTTGTTAATGAGCATGGTGAGCAGCATTTGCTCCTTCTCTGGTGCATAGGCGAGCAGCTTTGAGGCAGCCACAATGGCAGCTGTCTTGTTATGCTCCTGGCCCGTTTGCAGGCCTTGCATCAGATTCTTCAAATACTCATGATACTGATCCTTCAGCTCATTCTCAAAGTACCAATAGGCGTAGATGCGACGTGTTTGCTCCTTGGCAAGCGCCTGCTTCTTCAACAGCTTCCAGTCAGCGCCACGCGTGTGTATGGCAAACAGTTTGCGCTGCGGCGGCAACAGCACCTCCTGCCACAGATCCGTGAGCACGGCAATGACATCGTTGCTGCTCTTGTTGGATATCTTGCAGAAGGCAATCAGATTGGAGAGCGCCTCCAGATTGCCCAGCGGATTGCTGGTCACAAGCAAAGCGCCGGCATTGGCGCGATCCTTGGCTGTGCCCTTGTGCAGTGCCGTTTGTAGCCAGCGCGCATCCGTGGGATTGCCTGCATTTGGAATTGTTTAGTATTTGAGTATTATTTTGGATTTATAGCACCTACGCTTATTGAACGTTGTCTTCTCTGAGTCAAAGGCAGCTTTGCACAGATTGAACAGCTCCAGCTGCTCGTTCTCCTTCATGTCCAGCACCTCATCGGTGCTCGGATATTCCGTGTGCTGCAGAAACATAATTCCAATTAAATTATATATTTTTATTTAAATTATTCTAATACTTGCCACTTGATACCATTTCTTTTGTGCGTCGTAATCGTCCATTTGGTACTGTTGCTTACTCCGCTTCTTGGGCGCCGCCTCCTGCTCCGCATTTTCATTTTCACTTTCACTGTCTGTTCCTTGCTGTTTCTCTTCGCCATCTTCGTTGAATTTGATGCGCTGCGCCTTCTTTGCTTGGCCTTCATTGTTGAAGACCAAATGATTGCCCTTTTTAGCTGGCTCCGACTTGGACTTGACTTCCTCCTCTGCTGCATAGCCATCCTCGCTGAATTTTATTCTCTGTGCTTTCTTCACCTGCCCATTTGTGGGCGCCTTTTTGTTGTGCTTCTCCTGCTTGGGCTTTGGCACAGCTTCACCCTCCTCAGTGAATACAATTTTCTTGTTTTTCAGTGCTCCATTGCTATGCGCGCCTGTAGCTGTAGCTGCCTCCTCTTCTGCATTGCCATCCTCGCTGAATTTAATCTTTTTCGGTTTCTTCATCTCTCCATTTGTCCCACTTTTATTATTTTTTTCCTTTTTGTTGTGCTTCTCCCACTTGGGCTTTGGCACAGCTTCACCCTCCTCAGTGAATGCAATTTTCTTGTTTTTCAGTGCGCCTGTAGCTGTAGCTGCGTCCTCTTCTGCATTGCCATCCTCGCTGAATTTAACCTTTTTCGGTTTCTTCACCTGTCCATTTGTCGCACTTTCATTGTTTTGAGCCTTTTTGTTGTGCTTCTCCCACTTGGGCTTTGGCACAGCTTCACCCTCCTCAGTGAATACAATTTTCTTGTTTTTCAATGGTTCATTGATTTGTACGCCTGTAGCTGCAGCTGCCGGCATGTTTTTAGCTTTTTTGAACAATTTTTCATTAAATCAAAAACAGACTCAAAAACTTTAGCGCTCAGCACGTGTGATCAAAAGCAGCTGACATTCACCACGAAGCGACTACAAACACATGTGACCGTAGTAACAACGAGAGGCATGATTGTTTCAGTATATTTGCAGACTGGCAGTCAGTATGTTTTTGCTTGCACTACTTGGGCACACTGCCGTCCAGTCTTGGTACAATATCAACATACGCAGGAGGCGTCTGCGTCGCTCGGGTTTTACCAGCAGATTTTATTTTCAAAATATAATTAAGCCTCGCGCTTTGTTTTTTGTTGTTGTTTGCAGCTGCTGCTGTTGAAACACAAGCCGTAAACGTGACTCGAATAAAAGCTCTGTAGCGCTTGTCAACGCAGCAACAACAGCAATAGCTAAAGCTTCGTTTCGTGCATTCGCCCCTCTTTTTTTCGCTGTCTTTATTTTGTACTGTCTTTCGTGCGCGCATTTCCATGGAAAACGTTAATTTTTGTTTAATTTATGCGAAATTACACAAAACTAATGTGAGGAATATGTAACAAAATAAACGCTGGGCAACAACAACCGACAACCAACAACGAAGGGGTAAAAACTCAAGAAAAATTTGTGCAAAAAACTGTGACGACGAAAGCAGCAGCAGAAACAGAAGCAGCGGTAGCAGCAGCGAGCGGGGCAGCAGTGTGAATTGTGCATTAGTGTTTGCGTGTGTGTGTGTTTGGGGGCCCAACTAAATTAATATTAAGCGGTCTCCTCCTGCTCCTCCATTCGTCTCGATTATGACGGCGATGATGGCCAATTTCCATGTACAACATTGGCGGTGCCACAGCCAGCTGCTATTTGTGCGAGTGTAAACAAAGCAGCACACAGACACACACACACACACACACACACATACATACAATATAAGACAGCGCAAAGAGTGACGGCGACGTTGACGTCGACGTCCTTCACCTTGCGCCTGCTGCTGTGGCTGTGGCGTCTGTCCAAGCTGTGCACACATATTGAGTTTCAGTTTCATCTTCACAACCTGTTTACCAGCAAGACAGGAAGTTTCGCAAAGTGCAGCAGCCGACCACAGCAACAACAATAACAACGACAACGGAAGCGTCAACGCTTCGCTGAGCGACAGCCTGTGACTTTATTCGGCCAGCAGCGGCTGCAGCTGCTCCCAAAAAAAAAAAAAAAACAACAAAAAAACCAAAAACTCGACAGAAGCTTGCTTGGGGTGAGTGTTCCATTTTCGCTGTTCCTATTATCAATCTATTGGGCACAGTGTTGGCTGCTCTTCAGGGCTGCCAGATCAACTAGTATAAAAAAAAACCCAGAAATAGTTCAAAAGAAGCCATTCAATAGTTCAAAAAAGCTATAATTCCTGTCGGCAGCTAAATCACAGCTAAAAGTAAATGGCTATATTTGGCAGCACTGATTGAGAATGAACATAACTGTAAAACTTTTGAATCCTTTTGTTATGCCAACTGTTCTAATTTTACGCTCGTCGGTGGTTGATCGCCACCACAAATTCTGATTACAGTGAACTACCCATAAATGAAAGATTTGGCTGAAAATAGAAATTAATCAGTGCAGTATAATAAAGAAATATATAAGTATTGCATTACAGTTTTAAAATTCATATTTTTTGTGAACACAAAGTAAATAATATAAAATTTTTGTGCACTGCAAAAATGGAATATTCCAATTTCTGGAATAGCCATTTTCCAAGCGACAGTTTACAGGTTTTCTGTGTCGCCGCATCCGCTTTACAACACAAATTGTTTCCGTCTTAGTAATTGCTCGCAATGCTTTGTTTGTTAGGCGTTATTAGTTTCAGTTTTTTTGTTTTTGCAAAGCTTATCGTTGGAATTAATCTTGGTCAGGCTCTAAAAATACGAGCTGCACTCATTTTGTACTCAAACTCAAACAACTTACCTCCGGCTCTTATCGTTTGCAACCGCAACTTTAGCACGCGCCAAGAATTCTTTTGAAACTCGTTGAAGTCGCAGCTAATTTGACGTCATGAATGGCGCTGTCTGTGGTTGTTGCTGTTGCTGTTGGCGTTGCAGCTGCGCGCTCAGCCATTGGCTTAGACTTACTCTCTCGCTCCCTCTCTCTCTCTCTCTCTCACTCACTCACTTCCATCATGCATGGCCCACTTGCATGCAGCTGCTGCAGCGCAGTCGTTGTCGCTGTCGCAGTCAGCGTTGTGACAGTCGCTGTCGCAGTTACCGTTGATAGCTGACGTAATGCTATTGATAATAAAGCAAAGACGGCGTCGCCGACGCCGACAGCGACAACGCGTCGGCAATTTTTAATTTACTGTTTGTCCATTTAATGTCATTTAGCACTTTCGCTAACAAAGTACTTTAGGACCGTTACGTTATGTTACTTTGGGTTCAAGTTCGCGAGGCGTAGCAAGCAACAAGTTTGAGACGCACCCCAACCCCTATACGAAATGTTCGAAACAATTCAAAGAGTTGCCGTGCACAACATATGTATGTATGTACGTGAGCAGCATGCAAATCGAAATTTCCCAGATATTTCGTGAGCGTGGGAAGTACCACAAATTAAGTGGAAAAGGAAAACAAACAAATTTCAATGTATGCAGCTTGCTGCAAGAGTGAATGGTCACAGCTAGTGTTGCCAACTGTTCGACAAGACAGACTAACTAGTGAAATAAGCCAGAAATAGCCAGAAACATAACCAGCTAACTTCAGAGAAGCAGCTCTTACGATAGCCAGAACTGGCGGAAAAGTAGCTAAATTGACAACACTGGTCACATATTAAAACTATGTCAAAATGTTGTGAAAAATACCAAAAAAGAGGGAATTTTAAGTAAATTTTTAGATACTCTGCCAATATAATTCAAATAACTATAATAAACAGAAACTAAAAATATTAGAAATCAAATCTAAAAAATATCTTTTCTAAAAAATGTGTTTTTTTTTTTATTTTTTTTATTAGGAACCTCATTATTTATAGCTTAAGCACTAATCCAAACTTTTTTTATCCGCTGTGCCCTAAAGCTGCCTCATACACATATATATTTCTGTTAAATTTTTAAAAATTTACCTTTTCCTTTTACTTGTTTGATCGATGTATCTTGCAGTACACAGAATAATGGGTTCGCCTGCGGGTGGCGATGGCGGCGCTGGCGAAACGGCCTGGTTGGAGGATTTGCTGCGTGAGGTGCAGCTGGAGCAGTTCCTGGAGCGCATACGCGATGATCTGCAGGTGACCAGGCTGGCGCACTTCGACTATGTGCTGCGCGACGACCTGGAGCGCTGCGGACTGGGCAAGCCGGCCATTCGGCGTCTGATGGATGCGGTGCGCAAGAAGAAGGCGCATCAGTGGCGCAAGAATATACTCTCGAAGCTGATCGGTGGGGGCAAGCAGCCGTCGTCCAAGAAGCAGCAGCAACAACAGCAGCAGCAGCACATGCAGCCGGGCGCGTTGACGTGCCTGATCCATGAGAAGGACATCACGCTAGGCCTAAAGCTGGGCGATGGCTCTTTTGGTGTGGTGCGACGCGGCGAATGGAGCGCCTCGCCGGCTGGCAAAGTGCTCCAAGTGGCCGTTAAGGTGCTCAAGTCGGATAATCTAACCCAACCGGGCATCATTGATGACTTCTTCCGCGAGGTGCAGGCCATGCATGCCCTCGATCACTCGAATCTGGTGCGTCTGTATGGCGTGGTGCTATCACAGCCCATGATGATGATCACGGAGCTGGCGGAGCGTGGTTCGCTGCTGGACACGCTGCGCAAGCAGTGCCGCCACACCTCGCTGACCCACATCTGGAACTGGTCGGTGCAGATTGTCACTGGCATGGCCTATCTGGAGCAGAAGCGTTTTCTGCACCGTGATCTCGCCTGCCGCAACGTTCTGCTGGCCGCTGGCAATAAGATTAAGATTGGAGACTTTGGTCTAATGCGTGCTCTGCCCCAGGAGGACGACTGCTATGTGATGTCCGAGCATAAGAAGGTGCCGTTCCCTTGGTGTGCGCCCGAATCGTTGCGTTTTCGTCAATTCTCGCATGCCTCGGACACCTGGATGTTTGGCGTGACGCTGTGGGAGATGTTCAGCTTTGGCGAGGATCCCTGGGTCGGGCTGAATGGATCGCAGATCTTGCGCAAGATCGATCGAGAGGGCGAGCGACTGCATCAACCGGATGCCTGTCCGCCCGATGTCTATGCTATGATGCTTCAGTGCTGGGATAAGACGCCAGCGGAACGACCCACGTTCGCGGCACTCAAGTAGGTTTCATTCTGCGCTACTTTAGCTATTGCTAATGATTTCTTGATTTCTTACAGGGAATATCTGGCCAGCATGTCGCCGCCTGTGATGCGTGCCTCGCGCAGTTATCATGATGGCAAGGGCCTGCAGATCGAGCTGGGCGATGCCATCGCCATCATCGATGGCCGCTCGGAACTGAAGCTAATCAAGGGCCAAAATCAACGCACCTACGATATTGGAATCTTTCCGCGCTCCCTGCTGGAGCAGCGTCGTCAAAACGACATTCAAATGCGCGGCAATAGTTCAACGCATGGTTCGTCCTTTGGCATCTGCTGGGGTGGTGGGGGTGGCGGTGTCGGTGGTGTTGGTGCTGCGCTGTCCAACAGTGAGGAGCGACAGCGCAAGTGTGCCTCCTTGAAGCCACAATCGACTCAGTCAGCGCAGAGTGGACATGCCAAGGAGCGCAAGTCCATATCGAGCAAGCAGTTTGCCTACAATAAACTTGTCAACGATTCTGCAGGGCTGCAGCGGCGCAATGCGGTCAAGGCCAAGAGTCTGGTGGGTCCGCAGCGACCACCGCCGCCTCAGCAGCAACAGCAGCAGGAGGAGGGCATATTGATTGACATCTCGCCAGAGATGAGACCGACTGCAGCTTTGGGTGCTGGCGACAGCTCCTCGCTGCAGCTGGACAGCAGCTTCTGTCTGCTCGATGCGCCCATTGATGTGCCGACGTTCAATGAGAGTGGCGCAGGCATACGCTTTTCCTCGGGCCCCAACACGCCCACCTTCTTCAACGAACAGCCGCAGTTTGAGTTCGAATCGAACGGTGCCTCGCCAGCGCGATTGCAGCCGCCGCCCTATCAAATGCCGCCCACCTACTCCAACACCATGGAATTTGCCCAGCAACAGAAGCGCGAGCAGCAGACGCCCGTCCGGGATCCGTTCGATACGAGCAGCCTAGACGCCAGTGCTGGCGCTCTGATGCTCTACTCGAATGCGGCAACTCCGGATCCCATTGCTGTTGTGGCTCCCATCTATGGCAGTCCGGCTGCACGCAAGAATCTCTTTGGTCTGTCCAATGGGCATGCGAACAAAGAGAACATACCTGCTCTGGAGTCTGCTGCCATGCAGTACAATCTGAGCAATCTCTCCTTGGAGCGGCATGAGGTGGTAGCCAATGTGCAGCAGCAGCAGCAGCCTCAGCAGCCTCAGCAGCATCAGCTGCAGCAGCAGCAGCAGCCAGCGGCTACATCGGAGAGCGTGCTGCTGGACAAATCCTTTATAGCTGAGCTGGAGAAGGATATGTACAGCAGCAGCAGCAAGGCGCAGGAGGATTACCAGCGCAACTCGGCGCAGATGTATGCCAACAAGGAAATCGTCTACAAACAGAATCTCACGCCCTTGAAGAACGCCACTGGCAGTGGCAATCACTCGAATCACTCCAGTCCCTCGTCCAATGCCAGCCAGGCCTCGCCCACACCCAAACAGAACAATGTAGAGACTGCCGCAGCAGCAGCAGCAGCAGCCGCCACAACCACGCAGAGTCTAGTGAATCGCATCTGGTATGAGCGTGTGGCAGCCACGCCCTCCGAGTATTATGCACAGCCGCCTCCCGAGCAGTCGGAGCAGCTGTATCAGAATCATTTGCAGGCACAGCAGTCGCAGCAACTGCAACAGCCGGAGACGCATCACTCCTTTGTGGCCATCTCCAATCGGGTGGTGGCGCCAAAGAGCAACATCTATGCGTCCAGTGCTTCGCTGTATGGAAGCATAGCAGCCACTGGCGGCGAGCGCTATGATGCCGTGGCTGCCAGCATGGCCGGCTCTGCCTATTACGGCCAGGTGCCCAATGGAGCCAATGGTGGCGCGGCCATCTACGACGAGGTGCCACTGGATGATTATCTGCGTCCGCATCGCCCGGCGCCGCTGGCACCGCCACCACTATCGGCACAGCAGATTCAGCGGCGTCTGGACAAGATGCGCCAGCAACAGCAGCAACAGCTCGAGGGCGCACACCAGCTGTATGCTCCAGTGCCGGCAGAGGCGCAGCGGGAGCAGGAGAAGATGCAGCAGCTGCTCCTGGAGCTGGGCAGCGCAGCTGTCGAGCAGGATGTGCGCAATGCGCTGCGCGCCGCCAGCGGCGATGTCCAACTGGCTATGAGGCACTACAAGATCGATCAGCTGACCCGGCTAGGCGTGGCGGGCAGGCCGCAATGTGAGCAGGCTCTGCAGCAGACCGGCTGGAGCTTGGAGATGGCTGCGGAGGTGCTGCTGCAGCAGAGTTAAGGAAGAAGCCAATTAGTTAGCAGATCGGGCACAACATATTTAGTATAGCTTGATATACATATAAATTAGTATTTGATTGACCTTGTCTATTTTATATTTATTAACAAATAAGTCTCGAATCTGTGCGAAATACTCTCGAACTAAAATGAATGAATACAATTTTCAGCAAATGGATACACAAATGTCCAATGACTGTACACATACACACACACACACACACACACACACACAAAAGCATATATATATATTTCTATGTTTTAGCTTAAGCAGCGATTTGAAATGAATTTCTTGTAATTGTTATTGCCTCCTAACTGTATATAATTTAATGCGAAATTTATTAATTGCACATACATATATATATATACATGTATATGCAACAACTAACGACGCAAGCTGGAAACTGCGCAAATACTAATGAAAAATGTCCGCTATTTAGTTAGTTATTAATTAAATAAATTATATGTAATTGTTACAAAAAAAATATAGCTGCCTTTTATATGTAACGAAACGATTTGAAAATAACGAACAAATTGTGCCAAATTGACTCGTTACGTTAGCACTCGTTGCGTACTCATCGATAACACACATTTCATCGATTGTATAATTGTGTATTTTGAGCTAGTCGCGGTATGGTCACACTGCTGAGCTTTGGTTTAGTTGCAATCGAATCGCCGAAGGTAAGAGTTTACGTGGTGCGCATGCAGTTGATTTCGTGAGAAAAAAAACAACAATTAAGTTGTGTGCGAGTGTTTGTGTGTCGCTCAAAATTATGACGCATACTAAGTGCAGGCGCATAGCAATGTGATTAAATATTGTGCAACACTAGAACTACAACTAAAAAGAAAATAACAAGAAATCCCAAATGCTGCACTTCAGTTCGATACGCGAAGAAAAAAAACCGAGCAACCCAGAATAAAAGAAGCAGAGTGCGTGCACTCGGTTTATGTTCGTTGCTGTGTGCGTGCGTGTATGTGTATGTGTATGTGTATGTGTGCGTGTGTGCGAAATTATGTAAAAAGAAAAACAACAATAGGCACTTTTGCTTATTGTTTGGTTTGGTCTGTTGTTGTTCTTGTTGTTGCAAGCATTGCGGTTCGTTGTTTGCCAGCGCTTAAAGTCAATATGAAAACTAATGGCAATGCAATCAAATGTGAAATGTGTTTAATATATATTAATGTATCGACAGTCATAAATAAATGATTTTGCTTTTCAACTTCCAATTGACTCTCGCGCTCTCCCAGTTACACGAAATGCAGCCACGCTCTCAAAATCTCGTCGTCTCGCTCTCTCGCTCGCTCTTGCTGCAGTGAATGCCAGTGCATGAAAAATTTCTTGACGTCAGCAGCGGCGTCGGCGTTGGCGTTGGCGTTGGCCGGTTTTATATGTTGTTGTTATTATTTGTTGGCAATTGGCAGCACTTCCCTCCCGTTCCCCCATTCCATTCCATTCCATTCCACAATACAAATTCCTTAAATCCCATTTGATCTACCTGCCGCTGCCACAGCCACAGCCACAGCCGGCGTCGTCGTCGTCGTCGTCACTGCTGCTGCTGACCGTGGACACGTCTGCATTAAGCGTTGACTGTAAACTCGGAGAATTGGAAATCGCTCTCTTTTTGTTGTTGTTGTTGTTGTTTGTTTCACAGACAATTAGACAAAACGAAAAACGAAACAAAAATTCTCAGTTTTTACTCTTTTTTTTTTAATTCTCGTCCCTTCCGACGGTTGTTTACAACTCTAATCACAATAATATTAGTGGCAAACGGATCAAGCAAAAGCAGCAGCGCAGCAGCAGCAGCAGAAACTGGCAGAGTCAGAAAACGCAGCAGCAGCAGCAGCGTCGTCAAACTCCAACAACAAAATGAGTTGGGGTACTGAGCTATGGGTAAGTTGTTGTTGTTATTGTTATTGTTATTTTTTTTGTTTTATTCTACTTTTCGTGCTATTGTTGTTGTTGTTTTTGTATTTTTTATACGTCAATCTTAAAGTGCAAGCGTGTGTTTGAAGTGAACTTGCTCTCTCGCTCTCGCTCTCACTCTTGCTCTTGCTCTTGCTCTCTCTGTCTCTCTCGGTCGCTCTTTTGACCAACAGAACGACGACTTCAGAAAAGATTCTCTCAAAACTGGTTTTGCGTGTTTTATGTAAATTGCGTGGAATTCTTCTCGCTGTTGTTTTTGTTGCTTCTGTTGCTGCTGCTGCTGCTGCTGCTGCTGAATTCTATATATTTTTTTTTTAAATTCATTTTTGGTTCTGTTCCAGGCAGCCGTCAACTGATTTTTTTTCTTAACTGTTTTTCCACGGCCTCCTGCCGCCATTCGGCACACAGCTGTTTTTTTTTTCTTAACTCGTTTGCTGACACGCCCGTTTTTGGCGTTTTACCTGAATGCCGCCGCCACCGCCACTGCCACCGCCCGCCCCCACTTTGCATTGAAATTCGCTGCTTCAGCTGTTGGACTTTGTAGTTTTTAGCGCTTATCGCGTTTTGTCTGCTTCCTTCATTTACGTATATATTTTTTTTTTGCCTTTTCTCTATAGTTCGATGCGATTTCTTTTTAGATTTTCGATTTCAATTTCAATTTCGGGGGTAGTTTTTGGCGTGACAGCCGGCAGCACACCCTCAAACTCTCTTTATCTATATGTGTGTAGGTGTGTGTGTGTGTGTGTGTTAGTCAGACTGTCTGTCTGTCTGTCTGTGTGTGTGTGTGTGTGCAGCTGGTAAAGTTGCCACCGCAGCAGCTTTGCTCTGCCTGCTCTGCTCCTGCTCTCTGGCAGGATAAAATTGCATGTCTAGACAGTCGCAGTCGCAGTTGCCGTCGCCGTCGCCGTCGCAGTCGCTGTCGCTGCGTTATCTATTAGCTTTTAACCCTTTCCCTTTCCGTTTTTTTTTTTTGCTCAACTCAAATGTTTCCGGATTTTGATAGTTTGCAAAAACTAAAAGCTGACTAATGCAAAGGGAAGTTGTTTGCATTTGGGACTTAAGCTGGAAGTATGAAGTGCATATTGCCAGAGTACAGTATAGACTGACTAAGAGTTTTCGGCTTTCATGAGAATAGTCGCAACTAATATGTGTCCATATTAGGGAGGCTTTACTGTATTGGAAGCTTACATTGAAAAATTACTTCTAATTATGGGCTTTTCATTAATTTTTTTTCTAGTTCGGTCAGCTGAGATGCTAAATTTCTAATAAATTATTAATAATAACAAAAATAATTAATAAATATTGTCTTTAGTTGTTAACCAAACACTTTCTTCTCACTTATCTGCCAGCAGCTTGACTGAAGTGTTTAATATGTAAGAAAAAGAGTCTCAGCACAAATAGTTTCCTTTAGATGCCTTGACATCGACAGTTGCGTGTCGAAAATATTCTGTTGATGATTCCATCAAGGCGTTTGCTCTCAGTCAATCAAAAATGTACAGCTCAATCGCTGTTCATTGTTAAAGAACAAATAAAAAATGAATAAAAAAAAAAAATAGAAATGAGTAAAGTTCAGTAGCTACTGTGGCCAATTATTGTTATTTCTTTTGCCATAAACATTTCAAAATTTGCATAAACAATTTGCGCCATAGAAAGAAACAAAAAAAAAAAAAACAGAAAACAGAAACATTTCTTTTGTTTGAGACCTGGAGGAAGGGAGAGCAGAGCAGAGCAGAGCAGTGCAGCCAGTCCTAAATACGTTTAATTGATTTAAACACGTAAACGAAAATATTTTTATATATACATTTTTTTGTTTGTAAAATGCAAATTCCAAGCTTCAAGCCTGGCTAATAAGCAGGTCAATTGCGAGGCCTGCATAAAAATAGAAACAAGTAACAGAAATTCAAAAAAAAAACCAAACCACGAGACGCAGCTAAACGCAAAAGCAAAAACCAAAAGCCAACGCCAAAGAAATTACAACAAAACTTTCTTTGCATTTTTGTTTCACTTTAGTTTTACTCTGTTTTTTCTTTTTCTTTCTTTTTCTTTCTTTCATTTTTGTTTATGAACAAAATTTTCACTTTAATTAAATTTAAAGCATGCGCCGACGTCTGTTTAAGTCAATTACAACTTGGCCCCTTGCATATGCAAAAAGCAGAAAAAAAAAACAATAAAAATTAAATCAAATAAAATTGTCATAAAAAGAGTCGTTATTTTGGGTGAATTTCTTTTTTTTTCTTCTCTTTTTAATATGTTTATTTTATTTTTTGGTTCGTTGACGCCCTCATCCACCTTCTGCTGTCTCTTTCACACGCGCTAAAAATAGTCGCCTGTCGCCAGAGGCCTGGCGCGCCTTCTTTGGGCTGCTGCGCGCACGTCGTTGCCATAATCTAAATAAACTTATTGATTAGTGCGAAGAATGCTCGAATCAATAGACGCATTTCCTAGCCAGGTGTAGGCAGCTAACTATTGTGGCTAAATTTAGGCCTAGCGAAGGTCACACAGCTGCCATAATGTGATTGAAATGTTGTCGAAGTGTTTACAGAATGCAGCTGGACTTTCCACAGACTTTTTATCATTATTATTTATTTATTTTTTTTTAATTTTATTTTTTTGTGGCTAAATGCCTTTATTGCTACTGAGTCTAGTTTGATTTCGATTTAAGTCTCTTCTGAGATCCAAGGGGTGCAAACTTTTCAGTCTGCTGCTGATTGTGTTGCTGACCAAGTTGGCCGCAAGCTGGTTGTGGTGGGCGGATATTCTGTCCGCATACCTTGTGGCTGTGTTGGCCAATGAGTTCAGCAGTGGTCGGCAGGGTGTGCAGGGTTTCGTTTCTGGCGAACAAAAAGCGGAGCCGTTTTATAATTATTTTGCAGCTATTTTACAGTTATTTTTATTGCAATTTACTCTTCACAAATCTGAAGTTTCTTGATTGGTTTCTCAGCTGTTTTTTCTCATTGCTTATTGCAGCTGTTTAAGCTTTTTATTTTTTAAAAATTATAAACTAACATTAAAGTTAGTTAGTTATTGCATGGAAATTGTTAATTCTTAACGAGTATTTCTAATGCTTAAACAATTTTAATTGAATTATGCGACATGTACTCATAGTAATATCTTGAAAGTTCTTTCGTTCCATCTAAGTATCTTGTAGTGCTTGCATCCATATGCAAATCTATATATATATATGTATCTTGTTATCTATGTATCTATCTATATAGATATATGTTTGAACTATTGTTGATCAGCTGTTTGTCTTTTATGTCGAGGTCTCTTTGAGCTCCTTTCACACTCGCCAATCTTCAATCCACTCATTGCTCAATGCCGCCAACTCGACTCAATTTAGAGTAAACAATTTTCTTCTTCTTTCATGACATTGAAATCGTATGTGAAACAATTAGCCAAAGTTTCAGCTCCATTCTGAGTCTTTGGTTTTGGTTTTTTTTGTTTAGACATTTCTAGCTGTTTAAGTTTTAATGACACGAACATTTAAAGCTAAAAATAAATTGACGACAAGAACAAAATCAACAGTTTTTATGTTTCTCGAATGACATGCATGAATGTAAAGTCTTAAAAAATGGACAAGAACTTGGACCCATATATCTTTTAGCAGTTCCAATTACTGTTTGGCCAACGTGTGCGCCATGATTAACATTGTGGCACACTCCCCTCCACATGCAGCAGCAGCAGCAGCAGCAGCGGCAGCAGCAGCAGCGGCAGAGTGCGACCCCAGTGACGACGACGACAACGGCTTCCAATTAAGGCACAGGGTGTGGTCCTGGGGGCGTCGGCGATTTATGTGCTCAAGGCCAAGTTGTCAAGAAACGCATTTTGATTGCAGATTAGAGTTATGTATATATATATATGTATATATATATATATATGTATATATATATGTATTGCTTGGGGTCGCACCCTAAGTGCAAAATCTTTCGCTTTGTTGCACAGCATCGCTTCGAGAGACCTTCAGAGGGCTGCCCAGATATGCTAGACAGCGACCGCTTGGCGCCATTCGCAATACGCTTGAACGTGGCATTAGTCCAGCAACTGGCTTGTTCGCCTTGGGATTATGGCAAGGATATGGCAATTCGAGCCGCGCGACGGGTGGTTGCAAAAAAAAAAAAACTCTTGTTGCTGGCATTGCATCCGGTGAATTTTCCTTGACATTTCCCACACTCTTTTAGATGTATATGGATTTTTCCAAATCTAAGACGCATTTTGTGTTGTCCAAGGGGTTGCATTATTATTAGATTGAGCAAAGTCCCCTAGGAAAATCGCCTATGAAATTCATTTAATTTATAACGCAGCGCTTAATTTTTGACAATTTTCTATAATTAAATCTTTAGATTTTGCGAAAAGAAAATTGGCTACAAAAATTGCTAAATTTATAACAAAATATTTTAAAATTTTTAAAGCTTAAATTTTTGTTTATTTTATATGATATATTTTATAGGGTATATTAAATATAAATATAAGCAATATGAACTTTTAGCTCTCTTTTAACTCTCTCTATATATATTTCCATTTATCTTTTATCTCTCTCTCTCTCTCTCTCTCTGTGTATCTCTAACTCCCACTATGTTGCTATCTTTCTCATTATCTCTCATACCGTGTATCTATCAATCTCTCTACGACTCTCTCGGTCTTAGCGCCTCTGTTTCTCTTTCTCTCCCCTCTGTCCCGCAAATTTTCTCTTGTTCTCTTCTCAAAGTTTCGCTTGATGACTATCTTGCAGTCTAAGATAATTGCATATTCCACTCACATTGTCCAAGTGCATTGTAAAATAATCTTGGCTGTTGTTGTTGTTGCTGCTGCTGGTGGTGGTGTCTGCTGTCTATCGATTTCAGTAGCCTTCAGCCTTCAACTGTTGCTGCCTGCATATTAAGTAGCTGCCGTTGGCTCTGTGTCGCCGCGCCGTGCATCCATCAGATACGTTTTGGCCAATGCGTTCAGTATGCAAATTTGTATTTGTGACCGTTGCCATTCAAAGTCGCGGCGCCTGCGCTTTGCTATTTAGAAATCAAATGTGCAACATATTCCCATGAGCGCATATAAGCCATATAGCGCCGATAAGCCAAGCAACTTTCTTGTGAATATTTATGTATATATATATATATATATATACTTATATATATATACATATATACATATATATGTACACATATTGTGGTTTGGTTTTTTTTTTATAGAGCACACATTTCCTTTGCCACTTATCGCTTGACCAACTTATTTCGTTGTCGCGGCTGCGATAAATGCGTAACAAACTGAAATACAATAATAGAAACAAAGACAAAAGTCAAGAAAGAAGGAAAGAAAAACAATAAACAAATAGCTTTTGGCGGCGCTTCGTCATTTGCAATCAATAGAGAAACAATTAAAATGCGAAAAATGTATTCGCCGAGAATCTGTTACTGCAAAAGGCGAGGTATTTGTATTCGTGATGTTTGGCTGACTGTTGAAATGCGTCATTCACAGTTAAAAAGTTGACTCTAAGGCTGTATAAACAGCGCAGTTGCTATTTCTTTTAAGACAACTTTAATTGATTTAAAAGTTTATAAAACTTAGCTACAAATCTAAGTTAGCAGACCAAGTCTATATCTGAAGCAGTACTCTCAGCGCTTGTTTAGTTTTATATATTTGCATCAGTCCTATGAGTGATTTTTTCTTATGATTAACAGCCGTAAACGCCACGCCCATAATGCCAAACAATTTCATTTGTTTAAACATTATGCGTCAGCGCATAGCGAAGTCTTCGATTTGGATTCTTATTTTGTCTAGTAGTTTGTTTTCTTCACATATTTTTTTTTTTTTTGGTCAGCATCTAAGGATGAGTCACGCTGAGATTTTATAAGGCTTACTTTCAGATAAATACGTATGTATATATGCCATATTTTATATGTACGTGCATACATTTCCGTTTAATATATTGGATGCGTCAGAGAAATCTAAGAAACTTATCAGCAAAGCCAATGGGTCATATGTGGACTGTGACTAAATTAAATGAACCTGTTGTCGCTCATAAAATATATATATATATATACATATACATATATACATATATAGTGCATACATGTGTATACACTCGCCAGGTAACGGCGTGTGACTTTATTAAATTTGCGGGCGCTTTTTTATCGAAATTTGGGCCTTATCGCAACGATAAATATGGCATAGATCGGAAAGCATTTTCAGTGCTCGACAAGGCATTATAAATGCCTGGAGCTTTTACAACACTCAAAGGTGTTAAGAGCTAATTGCATATTATAATTTGATAAAGTTTCATAGAGATATATGTATAGATCAAGCAGCTGAGATAGCCAAACGAAAGCTCGTATGTGTACAGCTGCATTCAGTAAAATAGTAGTACTTTTGCTTATCACAGCATTTCAGTTACAGCACTATTTTTGTGACCACAGCTGTATATGCCTGCCAATTCTCTCCACTATCTTTCCACACACTCACATGGACAGACTCGCACGCTGCGATACGAGCAAAGGTTAATAAGCAAATATTAGTTGGGATATTAGATACACAACGTCGTCGTGACAGGTAACTTTTAGAATATTATTTTATTTATTTTTTGCATGTTTCTCTCTCTATCTCTCTCATACACACACACGCTCTTTTTTGTGTTGTATATTTTGTCTGACCCATAGGCCGCAAGCAAAGCTAAAATTAATGTTGTTAGCCATGTTTGGGGTGCGGTTGCAAAAAAAAAAAAGAAAAGTAGTATAAGTAAGAATGTTGCAATCAGGCACAACTGACTGACTAATACTTGTTAAAGCAACAACAACAACAAAAAAAAAACTAAATTTATTTAAAATTTTTATATTTGGCAGTTGCCCACGACCAAAACTGAAGCATCTATAAGACATGTTGATCTTAGCACTAACACTGTTCTATTAACTATTGGGTTTTTTTTGTTTGTTAGTAGTCAAGCCGCCAAAATGCTTAGCGTAAGGCATACTCTATTCACTACAAAAACCAATATACCCCTTCATTTTACGATCGAGTATTGAAAAAGACAACGCGCGCGTGTTCAATGTGGTCAGGCATACCGTTTCGTTGGCCAGATTTATTTGCAGTAATTAAAACTACCAAAATGATGAATGGGGCAAACAAAGAGGTAGAGAAAAAGAATGTTTGTCTCATAATTGAGAGTTTATGCAAAGGCGGTCTTTGCCCTTTTTTTATGCTTTGCACGATAAATAGTTACCACACATTGATAAGACTACTGCCAAGTCATGCAGGATGTCGCTGAAGGCTGGCTTATTGTGATTGCGTTTTGTGCTCTTGTTTATTGTTTACTGTGTGTTGTGACTTTAAAAAATATATACATATATAGTATATACACATGTATTATTAATTACTTTTGGAGATTTGTGTAGTCAAAGAGCTAAAGCGCATAATTCATTCACGCCTGCTGACTTTTTGTGCCGACATGTGGCTGCCACACGGCCAACCGAAAAAGCCAAAGAACAAAAGAGCCCTTGCTTCAAATGTGAAGCCATTTTTATTTAGCAAATCGGCAACGAGCGAGGCAGTCAGCTGGCAGCCACCCTCGAGCTGCTTCTTAGCATCTTTGCTGTCTCTCATTTCCATTGCAACTGTTGGCTGCACTTGACGACATCAAGTGGACAAGTGCCAGGAATGGCGCCTGCAGCTCCAGGAGTTATGGCGGCCATTGCATTGTTGCTGTTTGTTCTGCTGCCATATGCAACAGCAACAGCAACAGCAACAGCGACTGCTCCAATTTCAACAGTTTGCAACACGTTTCATTATCTGCTTGACAGTTGATGAAAAGCTTTTCCCTTTTGAGTCAGACTTTGCTGACTCACCCAGAAGCCGAACGAGGGGTTGTTTTGATAAGGGCTGCCACCCTCACACGCTGGCATACGGGGCAAGCCACCAACAGCTGTTGGCTGTATGACTCACACAGCCACAGCTGACATTGTAAGGGCGCGTGGTTGGGCGGACGTCTAATGTTTATTTAGTCCACCCACTCATTCTCTCTCTCTCTCTCGCGCTCTCTCTCTCTCTCCCTGCACCCTTGTCAACTCAAATTGCGGCAAAATGCTTGATTACGATGTTTGCTCAATGCTAAAAGTGGAAAATTATTCCACTGTGCGCTACACTTAACAAAACAAAGCAAAGTAAACTAATTAAAAAGCTTGCGCAAATTTGAATACTTCAATTTTAGCGGCTGACACACTTAACTTTAACTTTAGTGATGATTAACTTTTCTAGGGAATGATTAATAAATCTAAAGAAAGAGTTGCCGCAACTAATACTCAGAACGTACACACACTTTTCGCTCAGTGCATAGGAAGCTGTTGTAAGCTTGAAAGAAGCTTTTATATATGTATGGATATATATATACTGGCATATTTATGCCCCAGGCAAGTTCAAAGGCAAAGGCATAGAAAGAGAGCAAGAGAGCGGGAGAGAGAGAGAGAGAGAGAGAGAGAGAGCGCGAGTGCGATAGCTGTAGGAAATTTCCTTTGTTGTGTTATGTATGCTTTGTGTGTGTGTGTGTGTGTGTGTGTGTTGACATCTCATCATAAAATGTTATGTGAATGCGTTTTTGAACGCGTTTTTATCCATTCGCCATTTGCCATAAAGGCGAAGCATGTAAATATGAAGTCCGCCAGGCCTGGCTTGGCCTGGCCTGGCCTGGCCAATTCCTTGCCCGTACCTGGCTCTGGTTCTTTGTCTTCGCTGCGCACACGCGCACGCTCCCTTCTTTTGGGCCAAACAACTGCCGCACGCCCCGCCAGCAAATTAGCTTCATTTCCTGTCGCCCGACATGCCCAAGGCTTTAACCCTACCAAAATTCAGCGCCTGCTTTTTGTCGTTGTTATTCATAAATAATTTAAAGGCATACGCAAATGGGCTTGGCACATCTCTGCTTAGTAAATACTCTTTTTTATTGAATTTGCTAACGAAACTTTTCATATGATGTCTATAAAAATGGAAATTCATCATAAGAATACATATAAATTGTCTTCAAGTATAAAGTATATCAGATATATCAACTCTTGATGCAGGAAGAATCTATTCTCTTCTTAATTATACACAAACTGTTGACCTTTTCCTATAGTAAACTTATAGTTTATGTGTTTGTTAGGGTATGTTGTAGGTTGCGACAACTCGAGCATAGCTTTTGTCTTTTGTTTTTGTTTTTTTTGTTGTTGTTGTTTTGTGGCACGGCTTGCAAAATCTCAAGTCAAATTATTTATTTATCTTCAATTTTTTGTTTTTTTTTTGGGTTTTTTTTTTTGCTTTCTTGCTAGCGTGGGCAAGCTGTGTGAAGGAGTCGCTCGCTGCCTGCGCAGCTAACGGAAATCGTTAAATACTTTTGAGAGCAGCGCGCAGATAAGCGTCCCCATGAGGCAACATGCGGCTTGTTGCGGCAACATGTTGCCAGGCTATATCAACTATATGTACATATATATATTTTGCAGCGATGTTAACGAACTCATTTGTGAGTTGTTTCTGTTTGTGTATTTTTTTTTCTTTTGTTCATAAAGAAATCGATTCTTTCGGCACCGGAAGGGCAGCTGACAGCGGGGATCGAGCACGTAGCCGGCTACTGGGCACGATCGCTAAAGTGCTTGACTCATTTGGTCGGGCTGGCCAGGCCAGGCCAGGCCAGGGCAGACCAGACCAGGCCAGGCCAGAGCCATATTGTACGTGGCATAAACACGAATGAGGTCGCTTTCAGTTTCTGCACATAACTGATTCATTCGTCCATAAAAACACAGCACCCATAAAGTGCAAGGAAACGCGTGCCACACGCAATTATGGACGAGGGGCTCGAGGAGACGGAGAGAGACGACACCTCATTGTCTGCCCCTCCAGTTACTGTTTATGACTATTTTAAATAAAATGCATCAATCATGCAACGGCGCACATGAAAAAAAAAATATCATTGGCTTTGTTTTGTCAGCGCGTGAGAAATTGCATTTGATACAGTTGTTCATAATATGATGGGGGATCATCAGCGACTATTAAGAGTCCGAGTTGCTCATCCAGCGAGCAGCAGACCAGCAGCAGACCAGCAGCAGATCAGCAGCAGCAATGGTAGCTTTGGTTCAGCTTGCGGCACACTTTTTGCCGCCGCAATTTGTGGCAAAGCTGCGCTGCGCTGTGCGCCAGTCGAAATAAGTCAAGAGTCTGAGACGTGTCTCGCTGCCTTGCGCTGCCTTGCGCCGACGTGGTATAATAATATTAAAACTTCACTTGGTTCATAAAGAGGCAGAAAAGAAAACGTTGCTGGGCGGACGATGGCAACGGCAAAGGCGACGGGCATAAAAGTTGAGCGTTGTTTGCTGCCAGTGGAGCAGCAGCAGTGGGGCTTGTGGGGCATGTGGCAGGCGCAAGAAGTTGTTGCACAGTTGTTGCCGGTGCAATGCACTCCATACGACGCTGTCATTGTGGCAGCTGCCTCAGCTGCCAACTATTTTGCATCACACACACATAAAAACTAATAAGTGTTGCAACAGTGTGTGTGTCTGTGTAAGTGTGTGTGTGTGTGTGTGTGTGTGTGTGTGTGCTGGGTCGTGTCATGCAACTCGCTGCACACGTCGTCTTCAACGTTGTTGTCATCGTTGTCGCCTTGTGATAATGCCATTATGCTATGATGGTAGCGTTGATTCCGCCGAGCAAGAAGTAGTAGAAGCAGACTTGCAACAACAACTACTCTAAGTAGAGCTATAAGAAGAAGCAGAAGCAGAAGTTGAAGAAACAACAGAACATTGACTTTGAAGTTGCACCCAATGGGGAGTCGACAGTTGGCTAGCTGGCTGGCTGGCTGGCTGACAGTGCCGTAAACGCTGTGCTGCAGAGCGAATTTCTAATTAAAATATGCTAATCCATGTGGAAAGATAAATTAATCGATTAATCAATCGATCGATAGTATGTAATCAATGGCGACGTGTGCAGCTTAGAGGATTATATAGATCATAAATTTGCCGGCAATAATTGAGCTGACATTATGGGGTATCTGTGTAATGAATAAGCTAATTTACTATGAAACTCAATATGGAGAGAGATTACATTAAGATATGAGTGGTAGTTGAATGGTGTTATGCTATCGATAACTTATCGATATGCGCATAGATAATAATAATTATGTAAATCTGCATAATATAGGCAAAAAATATAGATATATTAACGAGTTATCGATAACCTACCGATAGATTTGTAGATATAGGTATGCAATTAGTATTGAATTCCAATAAATGTATCGATAACTTATCGATATACATGGCACAAGACTTGTTTATATTGTTATATGCATCATAATTTACGTTTATTCCATTCTAATTTAATTTTTATTTAAATATCTCTGCGAACAATTTTCATTTAAATTACGATTCGCAACTCATTTATTTGCGCCTACGTAATTTTTCTCCACATATTCATTAACTTTCTTTGTCTGTTTCTCTTTCTCTGTTTGCTTTCCAGGTAAGTTCACTCTTTACAATTAATCAAGCCGCGTGAGTTTATCTACCAGCTGCCATTCGATAAACATATTTGCCATTTCTCAGTTTATAAACAAAACGCGATGAGAATCGAGTAGAGAGGAGCAGCAAACCAAAAACAAAAACAGAAGCAGCAACGGCAACGGCATCGCATGGCCTTTCGCTGCGTTCTTAGGCGGGCGGCATTGCAATTGATGCGTTTATTTTTATAAGCCTTTGGCGCATTTATTATAAACACGATGTATTTTCAAGCGTTCGAGCGTACAATGTTTATAAGGCTCCCATTGTTGCTGTTGCTGTTGCTGTTGTTGCTGTTGTTGTGTTTATGTTAACATTGACTGCTAGCTGAATGAAAAGAGGAAGACAGCCACCCACAGCAACTTCTTGACGCATTTCCGTAGAATCTCTATCTTGCTCTCCTTCATTTTTCTGTTTAGTAAACAGCACGTCTTCCATTTCTGACCACGCCCATTTCACTGGCCAGGCAAGCAGGCAGGCAGCTGGCTAACTTTTACTTTTGGTATATGTACATGCATATATGCAACGAATCGATTTCGATATATATATATATCTATATACACATACATGTATGAAATACGCAATGCGTTCATAATTCGCTTTATATGCCATATGCAAGGGAAGTGTTTCCGCATTTTATTTTGGCACTTTCAGTTTTCATAAATGCGTTCGCCACTCGTATTATGTATGCATCATATATGTATATAACTCTGAATATACAACATATACATATGTATATAGAAATATATTCATAAATGCTTATGCATTCGCTTTATTGTCTACTTGACGAGCTGACTAATGAAGCTGGTGCGAGGGTATCCGCCAGCTGCCCTCTCTCCCTCCCCCTCTCTCTCTCCCTCTCTCTCTCCCTCTCTCTCTCTGTGTCTCTCGCTTTGGCATTATTCATCAGCATAATTAACATTACAAATCATAAAACATCACTCAATTTGCATTTCTATTGTTTACAATAGCAACAATAACAACAAAACCAAATTTGTTTTCATCAAACTCTTGTTATTTGGTTTGTTGTAGTTTGTTTTGGAAAATTATTTATGCATTCTATTGCCAGCTTTATCATATACTTTATACAGATATATATATATATATATGTATATAAATATATATATATATATATATGTATATGCACACATCACATTTTGGGACAGGTGCAAACCGGTTTCAGCTTCGTATATCTTTCATTTTCAATCGACTGCATAATTTGTTTTATTTACTTTTTTTTCGGTCTTTCTCGAATTCAGTTTCGATTTGTGATTTGATATTTGTGTGTGCATTTCTTTCTTTGGGACTCGGTGTTTGACTGAATTCTTTTGTTGATTTGCGAAAGTGAAAACGGACTTTGTTGTATAGCAGAGCTAGCTATACTCTACTCGGACAACAATTCGGTTTAATAACACAAATAAAATGCAAATTGAGCAACGAAATAGAAAAAGAGAATGAAAGAATCAAAAATAAAAGCAACTGTTGGATCATAAAAACATACATACATACATACATACTATATGATGAACAAATTAGCATATGATGGAAATTGTTGTTTGTGGAGCGTTACGAGAATCTGTGCTAACGGTAGTTCGAATGCATTCTAACTGTTGTTGCAGCCGTTAAACAGAGCCCGAAACTTCTGAGAAATGCCGTCAAAAGAATTCTTTTGAGAAAAGGTTTACATAAGCCATAACTCGAGGCCAAAGAATGATGTTGATGACAGGCATGCGGCTTTGGTCAAACTGTTTATAGAAGAATTTCATTCTATTGTCTTGTAAAAGCCTTCAAAAATGATTCTAATCTAACAAAAAAAAAAAAAAAAAACATTTATATATAAATTGTTTTTGATGACTAAATTGAACACAAAATTTTCCTAACGAAAATATTTATAAATCTATATGTATAAATATATACATATATACATATATATATATATATATATATATATATAAAAATATATTTGCCCAAATGGCCACTTGGAAAATGTTTTTCATACAAAAATAAGCAAAAGCACTTGGCTAACGTTTTTCTGCACAGCCCACGCCGAAAAATATCCACAGCAGCCGGCGAAAAATTAAGAGAAAAAAAAAAACACTTGAGCTATAAGAAAAGAAAAAAACAGGAAAAAAACACATGCATAAAAATGATCTTAAATGCGGCGATCGTTGCTTCGTTCATAAATCGTTTGGCTTTTGGGTGTTGTAGGTGGGAGGCGTTTAGCAATACTTGTTATGAAATCGCCAACACTCCCCCCTCACTCACTCTCTCTCTCTCGCTCTCTCTTTCTCTCTCTCTCTCTCTCTCTCTCTCTAAGTGGCTCGTTCTGTTTGGCAAGTTTTGCAGACGTTTCATTGTGCGGCGATCATGTTCAATTTTAGTTGTTTTTCTTTTTTTTCTTTTTCCAAAAGGCGTTGTCCAAAAGCAAAGCGTCGAAATTGAACCAGGCCAAAAAACAATGGCATAGCCACCAGACGGAGTGGCACTTGGCGTTGAAACTCGTTTAGCCATTTGATGATGGAGTTGCATAGGCAACTAACTAAGTCTCTGCAGCGGTCCCGTCCCCTGCCCCACACTGGTATACAGCTGCGTGTGTTTAACGTCGTCAAGCAGCTGGAACAAACAGAAAATCTCGGCTAAACAATGGCAAAGTCCGTTTCCCGCTTGCCGCATGCGCCGCCTGCGCCGCCTGCGCCGCCTGCTCCGCCTGCTCGCTGCACTCAACCATAGGAAACTGAGAGAAAAAGCAGCAACAACAACAACAACCGCGAGCAATTGAAACCAGAATTTCGTTTGGTTTAGATTTTCACTTTTGCGGCTGTCGGTCAATTACCCAACCTCCCGCTCCTCGCGCCTTGCGCCTGCCCAATCATTGACTCAGTCAGTGAATGGGGCCTGTGCGCCTTCTCCTGCATTTGGATCCCAGCCAGCGGCACGTGTTCCCATCAGCTAGCTGCCTAGCCAATTTTCGCTTTGTTCTAAGGCACACACACACACACATTACTTGCTTTTCACTGGCTTAATTGAAAGCGTTTCTGTCCGCAGGGCACTGCCGCCCGCTCAGTCAATTGTCCGCTATGATTAGGAGAGGCAGCTGCTCTCAGCTGTTGCAGATTGGCATTTCAAATTGTTGCAGACCTGATTGAAGCTGAGCTTATGCAAAGCTGCTGTTGGCTATAATTGGGTTTGTGCTTGGTGAAAACAGCAAGAGAGAGTGAGAGAGAGAGAGAGAGCGCGTAAGAGAGAGCATTCAAAATTAATCAAAGTGCAGATAATATTATAGTGTTTCTATAAGTTGCATGTATATGTTTGAGTGGTGAGAGTCAACACTTGGAGTTGAAAATTTGTCTTCCTGAACAAAAATAGGAAAATTACAATGACAAATTTCAATAAAACTGAAAAGTGGACTTGAGTCCAAGAAACTAGTTACTTATGGAAGTTGGTAGTTTATATAAGTTTGATCTAAGTGATTATAAAAGCTAGCACAGTCTACACTCTTACTTGTTTTAAGTACAGAATTGACCAAGTAATATATGATTCAATTCTGATACAGTTTACGACTCCATTTGTAGTGCATTAAAGACTGAATTCACAGCACATGGGATTCGATTTGAATCACTTTAGTCGCTTTAAATTAAATTATTTCTATACATATGTGCAAACAACTTAATTATCATTGAGCACCTATTCTTAACGCCCATTATTGTTGCTGTTTCATTTTAGACATTTGTTTTTTTTTGGGGCTGCTTCTTCAGCTCAAACTCTCTCACGTTCGTGCTGCAGCTGGCAAAAGTCGTAGAGCAATTTAACCTTTTGAACTGACCAACGAGCACAGCTGAAGGCAGGCTGTGACGTCAGTACTTTGCTGTTGCTGTTGCATGTCTGAAGTATCGCATTGTTGTTGTTGCTTGCCTGTTATTAATTGACTTTTGAGTTGACTCGACTGGGCGAAATGACAGCGTTTAATTTATTGCGCATACGCCCCGCTGTCTATGAAAACTTGAAGAAAAAGTGCAAGAAGCAGGCAGACAGTAACAGATTGAGAGAGAGAGAGAGAGCAGAGGAGAGAGGGAGAGCAGAGGAGAGAGGGAGAGCGCACTATGCCACCCACAAGTTGCTGCTGCGGAAGCTGCTGCTTAAGGAAGTCGCAGCTGAAAACTGCAGTCAATTGTTTGAGGTGTGAGGCGTCTGTCTGCCAGGAAGACTCGAATTGCATTTTCATGGCTCATAAATATTGCATTATGGCTCACAGTCAGTCAAGCACATGCTGCCCAAGTGTTCTCTCCGCCTGTGTTGGCCTGAGCGCTTCACTGTATCTAAATACCCTGTAAATTTATACTCTATGTGCAGTACTCGGCTCTTAGATTGATCTGTTTCGTAAAATACTAAATACTAAAAAAAATAATAAAAAATTGAGCCCAGTGCTTAAAAATAGCTTTAGAAAAAATGCAATAATTTTTATTGCTGAGCATTTGCTCAGGGCAACTGTAAAGATCTCAAATAAAATATTTCTTTTGCCTTTGTTTATTTATTTTATGGCATATGGGAACAAGATTCTTCTCTCCCTCTCTCTCTCTCTCTCTCTCTCTCTCTGTTGATATTTGTATATATTGCTCACTCTTTTCTAGCAATAGTATACGCTTTAGGTTCTTGCTTTTGCCTAGTCACTCGCAGCGCGTTTCGCTTTTATAATTGCCACCTTGTTTTCCACGAATCTTTTGCCGCTATCCGCGCACAATCAAAAGCGTATGTAAATACATATATGAGAGAATTTTAATTATAAGGCAGCAGTAGCAGCAACAACAACTAATTACTTACATACATATATGTAAAAGTATATCTATGTGGCTACAGATTAATGATAACTTGAGTTGAGTTGAGTTGAGTTAAGTCTCTGCGTCTCTAGCGAAATGGCAGCGAAGAAGAATAACACGAGTGCATGAGAAATTACTTACATGGAAAATGTTGTTGTTCACTTTTGTTGTTGTAGTCTCTTATGCCGCCTGCTCTAGTTAAAAGTAAAATATATCTATATATATATATGTACATATATAAAAAAAAACATTGCATTTTTTGTCGTACATGCAACGGAAATGCAACAAATTGTTGTCTAAGCTGATGGCAACGAAACGAACTGAGAGAGAGAGAGAGAGAGAGAGAGAGAGAGAAAAAAGCGAAACTATGGCAAAGTCATGCTCGCCTTTAAGTCCTGGCCAACATCTATTTATAGCCAGTTATTTGTAGCTATTGGCCCGACCATGATCCTCTTTTCATCCAACATCTATGGATTCTACAATGTCCGGGCCTGCATGGGGCATTGGGCAATGCGCAATGCGCATGCGCCACACGGCTACAACAAAGTAGTTCAACCTGTTCGGCTGCTTTGCGACGCGACCGAAAGAATGTGGCTGCGAATTTATAGCTCTTTTGCTTTCAACTTTACTACACAGACCGGCTGCGATGCGATGAAGACTTCTTCAATATACATTTTTCTAGCTTTTCAACGGCAGCAACAGCAGCAGCAGCAACAGCAGCAGCAGCAGCAGCAGCAGCTAGAAAATAAGTAAATTTTAAAGTTTTCTAGCAATTTACGCGCAAGATTTACGCAAATATGTTGCGCTGAATGGCCATGCCACATAAAGTAAAACTTGAGCGAAGGGGCCACAGGGGGGGCAGCAGGGCCAATAACTGCCAACTCACATAAAATGTGTGTAAAGTCGTTGTAAATATGTGCTAATGGACCGAGTTTCCTAGTATTTAAATGAACTTTGTGCTTTTTTTTATATGGAAGCTAAATCTAAAATGAATTATATAGTTTATATATATATATATATATATATATATATCATTTGGATATCTTAACCAACTCGGACAACTCTTTCTCTGAACATTAAATTTATATTGTTTTTTCTTTATTGACTTTTCTAAAGTATTTTCACAAAATCTCTGATAACTCATCAAATTTGTTGTAGTGTATTTGTAGCTTCGTCTTTGTTGCTTTGCTTTGCTTTGCATATGAAGTGAAACTTAACTACGCTGCGAGCTTCAATGTCCGCTGTCCGTTGTCCGTTGTAGTCATTGCTTCAATTCAACAATATCTCAAATTCATTCATTTATAGCGTACAGCATCTGCGCTGTTAGAGTTTTGTCTTAAGTTGTCTTCTTTTGCGCTGCTTGTTTCGCTTCTTCAGCTCAGCTCAGATCAGCTCAGCGCAGCTCAGCGCAGCGCAGCGCAGCTTCTCTCAATTAAGTTTAATGAGCACATGGGCATTTTCATAATTGGAGCAAATTAACTTGGATGGCGCTTGGCGCGAGGAGTGTGCGAGGAGAGGCGGACGGTCGTCAGTGCCAAATGCCTTTTGGACTTTATATAGATCATATGCTGAGCAAAAAAAAATAAGAACAAAAAAGTGCCGGAAGTGTTTGTTGGCCAACTGTTTGCTTGACCAACTTGTTGGCAGCTGCCAATTGAATCTGTTGCTAGTTGTTGATTTTGTAGGTAGGCACTTAGGCAGTCACTTTGTACTATATCAGTCGATTGTTTTCGTTGTTGTTGTTGTTGTTGTTGTAGTTGAACGCCTAATGAGCGGCCATTGTCAACGAGCCAGCGCACTGTTTTGGCCAGGCCAACACAGCGTGCGCCAGTTATTTTATTTTTATTTTTTGCTCGAGTTGTGGGCACGTTTCGAGGTCAGTTGACCAGCGCGCAATCAGCCATAAAAAAGCGCTACATAAAAATTTAATAAACATAACAATAAAATAAATTGCAAAAAAAGAAAAAGAAAAGAGTTTGCACTTCTGCTTAGCTGATTTCTTGCTGTGCTGCTTTGCGGCCAACTCACGACCTGTATGATTCTGAATATTTATTGAAATTCTTGGCTTATCAGCGACACCAAAATTGAGTTTTGGGCCACTTAAGCTGCTTGCTACACTGTGCAGCGCTTGGCCAATTAGTTTGCATCTGGCTTTCAGCATGAGCTGCCTGTTTGGCTATTTGACTGCTGTTACACATTTCAGCCACAAGGATTGGCATATGGACTTTTCGGTGAGTGTCGAGCGCAACTGCAACAGCAACAGCAACAACAACAACAACAACAACAACAACAGCAGCAGCAGCCACAAGAACTGCACCGCAGGTGGTTGGCTGGCTGCTTGCATTAACGTGGCTAAGACCAGTTTGCAATTAAATGTCGCCGTTTAAATGTGCTTTGATTTTTGCATAACCAACTGCAGCCAATGTGTGTTAGAGCTGGCCACAACTCTGCTGGCGTGCCAGCTAAGAAAGTACAGTCGTCAGTCGTACATTGAGCAACTTGTGAGAAATGCGCCAAAGTGAATAATATTTATAAGAAGTGAAACAATTCGAAATTCGTGCTAAAAGGCGTAAGTCGAGCGAGCTATCGATTAAGCAGAAAAGTACATGGAAAACATTTCATTTGAAAAAGTATTAAATAATTATTGTTATTGTCATTGTTATTGTTATTATTGTTATTGTTGAGCGATGGCAATTTGAATCGTAAATAGATGCAAACTAAAATTCTATTCTCAACTATAGTAACCCAAAAATCAGTCTTGCTGCGTGACACGTTCGTGTTTTGGGCCACTCACGTGATCATCTCAACAAGTTGCACGTTTGGCCATTGGCTACCAGATTTGACCATTTGGCTGGCTGTTTGGCTTTAGCTTTTGGCTAAAGTTAAAAGTTCAAATAAACGGCGTTGTTCAAGTATTTTATGATTATACTACTTGTCTGCTGCTGGCTGTTAACGGTTTTCCTCACACACACACACACACACACACACGCACACACACTGATAATATATTATCTGTCTGTCTGTGTGTGTCTTAGATTTTTTGGCTGATGCTTTATGCTTCCTGTTTGGTCTGGCCAGCGCGCATTATCAGCTGGCGTCGTCATTATTACGAGCGTGAGCTTCTGCTGGCCAAGATCTTGTAGATGCCAC
The DNA here is from genome assembly GCA_035045945.1 of Drosophila anceps. Lineage (NCBI taxonomy): Eukaryota > Metazoa > Arthropoda > Insecta > Diptera > Drosophilidae > Drosophila > Drosophila anceps. The sequence continues at coordinate 2,540,864 of JAWNON010000150.1, forward strand.
ATATTGTTGTTGTTGCTGCTGCTGCTGCTGCTGCTGCTGTTGTTGTCTAGCGCTTGAAGATTAACTTGACTTGTTGTGCTCTCTGTTGATTCTCGAGATTTGTTTTTGTTTGCCAGCAGCTTTAGCTGTTGCCTCGGGCCTCTGGCGCTGCTCTCATGAGTTAACTGTGAAAAGGCGTCGCTTGATTTATTCATTTATTCATTCAGCTGCTGTATATATATGAGTATATAGTATATACATATGAGTATATATATATATATATATATATGTATACATATATGTAATTATCAAAGCTTGCAAGATGGCAATTTGTTGTTGCAAGCATTTTACACATGTTGCTTGGCAGCCACTGCGATAAACCGCAACTGTACCTTTTATTTATGCCATTTTTTTTTTATTATTCTTCTTTCTGGTTTTATCTTGTAACAATTCTAATTGGATAAGAGCGCTGTGCCTTTGATGTTGTTGCTGTTCCTGTTTCTGTTTATGTTGCTGTTGCTGTTGCTGTTGCCTAACCTAATACTCATATTCGTATTGATTTTTTTTGTGCAAAAGTTATTTAATCAATAGCAAAATAGACAACAACAAGAAGCGTGACACACTAAGCAAACTGACAACGGGTTAATGTGCTAATTTTTGGTACGCTGCACAGCACTTGCCTGGCAAAAGCAACGCAGAAACTAAGTCAGCCAGTAAGAAAGAAGAGAGCGAGTGAGTGAGAGAGAGAGAGAGAACGCATATACATATAAATAGCATTTGAAATGAATGAAGTACAGAAGAGGGTGAGGTGGGAGTGAGAGAGCAGCGGCGGCACAGTGGGCTAACAAGTGGCAGGCAAATGTTCACACAATGGTTGCCCACAAGGGCTTCGCTGTTGTTGTCGTTGTTGCTGTTGCTGTTGCTGTTGCTGTTGATGCGGAAAATCGTTGCAACAAATTAACTGAAAACGAGCAAAAGCTGCTTATAAATAGTTGGAAAAAAAACAGCAACAATAACAATAACAACAAGTAACAAACAAAACGGGTCAGGAGTTGTTTGTGCTTTTGTTTTTTTTTTACTTTGCTGTTTTCTCTTTCTTTGCCCAGTTGAGGTTTTGCCTCAAATCAAACGAAATTAGCGCAAATTTGTGGAAAATCACATGAGACAGCTGGCCAAATTGTTGACAGTCGTTGTTGTAGTTACGGTTTTTTTTTAACAGTATTTACTTAAATTGTTGCAGTTGCAGTTGCTGTTGCTGTTGCTGTTGCTGTTGCATGGTACATTGAACCGCCTTTCAGAGATGTTTTTACGCTCTCTTCGAATGACAGCAAAGGAAAAAATAAGAGAAATAATGCACTGCGAGCAAACATCATGATGAGTTTGACAGTTTATAGTCAAAACAAAGGCGCCGCCGTTTGTTAAATTATGAAAAGAAAAAAAATGTGTATACAAGCAGACCCACACCAGGGAGCGGGCGGCAAGCACATGAGTGTGTGTTTGCGTGTGTGTGTGTGTGTGTGTGTGTGTGTGTGTGTGTGTGTGTGTGTGTGTGTGTGTGTGTATCGACAGCATGAATACGCGCTTAAAACATGCAGCCAATGTCAATTTGCCAGGCCCAAGGCCCCGCGTGCAGCGACGGGCGACCAACGACCAGCGAGCAGCGTCATCTAAATGTCAACTGGGTGCAGCTGCTGCAACAACAGCAACATCAACAATAACTAGCGACACACACTGGGGCGCTCAACTCTATTGTCGATAGTTGCTTTGCTTATCAGCTGCAACAGTTGCTGCTGCTGCTGCTGCTGCTGTTGCTGTTGCTGTTGCTGTTGCTGTAGCTGTAGCTTCTGCTGTCACAATTCTTGTGCTTTATTTTGCGTGCCACGTCCGTTGCAGATAAAACGCGTGCTGCGGAACTTCCATTCAGAGTCCCATTTTTTTTTTATTGCTGCTGTTATTATTGTAATCAGTCACATATCATGCAATGCGTTAAGCAACTACTTTTTTTTTATTATTATAAAAAATGATCTATTTAATCGAGACATCGTGATAAGAATAGAAGTTTCAAGAGTTGCCAAAGTCTAGTGAGCTTCATTTAGTTAAAGAGTTTTCTGTAGCTCAATTCGGTTGTCCAGTGTAATTAATGCGACATGCCATTGGGACAGCGATTTAAGCTGTTGGCATGTCTGAGTTAACACCCGACTGCACCGCCAAAAGCCCACCCCAAGCATTACTTAGCCTGTCTGTATGGCTTCCAGCCCGCAACTGGCTGGCAATTGGTAACAAAATTTGTTGTTGTCGCTGCACCTGTTACCCCAGTTTTGTTAGTTAGCCTGTTGGCCGGGCTCTGAGCCGAGCTCTAGCTTGGTTAGTCGGTCGTCAAAACTGGGTCTAAAAAAAGCACACACACACACACACACACACACACACACACACACACAAAAAAAAAACAAACAAACAAACAACAACGTTGCCCAAAGGAAGCCAATGTTTCTGGTCGAGTGAGCGCCTCGACAATTGTAATGTAAAACAGGAACCATATTGTACCGCACGCTCGGAGCGTTGCGATCGGTGCAAGCGAGACGGAGATAATAATATGCTGTCGCTTTCTGCTTCAATTGACACCCTTCAGCTAGTTGCGATTGCAGTTGCAGTTGCAGTTGCAGTTGCAGTTGCATAAAGATAGACATCGACAGCGCAGCTCATTTGGTGGCCATCACGACGCTGCCTCGTTTACTGCTTGAGTTTCCTCTCCCTCTCACTCTGGCTCTTGCACAATATTTGATTTGGCATCTAATACACCTGTGTCTGTGTGTGTGTGTTAAGCATTCGATTAGATAAACCAGGTAGCGCGCACACTGCAACAGCTGCCAATAGAATTGAATTTATGACACAGTCAAAAGCTTTACAAAAAAAAACCCCCCAGAGTACAACTAAATAATAAATCGATGCGATTGTTGGCTTATAAACTTATAAACTGTCTAACGTTTGGGTTTGTTTACTTTTTGGTTTTACGACTGTGACCAAGAAGTACATTGGCAAAAATATGATTACAGCTAATTACATTTATAAAGAAGTATATAATTATGAGTTAAAAAAGTCAGAGCAAACCTTGAGACCTGGCTTTAACTCGGCCAGAACTTGTATGATAAAATCTTTGCGCTATCGAAATAGTCATTAACATGGCTAAGCCAAGTATTATTTCTTCAGCTTTTGTGCCCATTTCTGCTGCATTTTATTTTCCAACTTGATTGTCACGAACAAATAAATGACAAAATGAAGAAAACGAATCGAAACGAATCGAATCGAATCGAATCGAAGCAGAGACACGATTAATTTAATGAACTTCAGCAGTGCAGAGTCGAGTATGAGTGCGAGTGCGAGTGCGAGTGCGATTGTGAGTGCCTTAATCAATCGCTCGAATTTCAATCTTGACCCAGTGGCTATGTGTCAGGCCTCGAAAGACCTTCCATCAGTTCCCTCAGGTCTGGGCATTGGAAACGCCCTTATGTGATGTTGTTGTTGCTGCTGCTGTTGTTATTGTTGTTGATTCCATTTCACATTGATTGCTCACATTTCCAGCACAATCGATGACAATCTTCCAAACGAATTTAACACTTTTCGTTGTTGCTTTCGTGTTTTGTTGCTATTTGTAGCTTTTGTCTCTTAGCAATTTGTTAATTTCTTTATTGGTTTTTATTGTCAAAGTGTTTCCCATTTGTTATTGTGCCATGGAAAGTGTAAACTTATTGTATTGTCTTTAGATTCTTATTGTAGCATTTACTTGATTGTCTGTATAGAGGAGGGTGGGGTTGAGGGGAGGAGTGGAGTGGAGTGGAGTGGAGGGTAAACAACACATGAGTTGTTGGATCAGTGAAAGCGTCGACTGGTTAGTGTTTTGGGGGACTAATAACTCGATGGATTTGCTGTTTGATGTTGAAGTGTGCCTGATGACATTTAGCTTTTTCTGATTCCCGCTGATTCCCGCTTTTATGTTGGCGCTTCAACTTTCGCCATGATTTATTGGCCAGCATTTTCGGTCAGTGCGACATTAATCTTGTGACTCGCTTATAAATTATAAATAAATAAATATTATTTAAATGTTTATCTCTTTGCTTATCTGCAATATCCCAAAGGTTGTTAACCCAAGCAACTTGTGTAGCTGTCACAACCACGCAACTTGGTTGCTGCCATCTGCCCGAGCTGGCAGCGGTGCCAGCTCCTCATTTGGCATAGCGTGCTGCCACATGCTACACTGTGGAGTCTCTCGCTCTCTCTCTCTCTCTCTCTCTCTCTCTCCAGTTTTGAAGCAGCTGGCATGCCAATTTTAAGACCCTTGCGCCCCAATGCTGTTGCTCCTTATAAGCCTGTTCGTATGTATTTGCTGTCCGCCTTTTATAGCCGGCGCGCGAAACATTTGCGCGCCGCTGTGTCAGGCTGCCTGGTCAAGGTTAACTATGCGATCCAATGCGCCGCGTTGCGATTGGCAAATAACCTCCAGAGTCGTCTGTCAATGTCAACATTCATTGGATGAGCTGCGTGCATAGAGATGAGCTCGAGCTCGAGCTCGAGCTCGATTCCGCAGCATAGCTGAGCAGAATTTTAATCTACAAATCATTGAGCACTGAGCAGTAGTCATAAGTTTAACCAAGTCAACGGAAATCATAAATGTTGATTAGTAAACCAAGTTAAAGTCTTGAGGTTTGGCAACTACAAAAAGTAGTTAAAAAAATTGCTTATGAAATTTTAAATTGCTTTGTGGTTTAATTTATTTGTAAATCATAAATATTTGAAATTTAATAGGAGCATAAAATTGGTAAACCATTTAAATTAGACAATTCCATAAATTATGTTGATTCAAACCAACTTTCTGACTGCTGCAGAACTAATCAGACTATGTTGCATGCAACTTTACTCATAATTAGCAGCAGCAGCAGCAGCAGCAGCAGGAGCAGCAACAGCAGCTTGTTTGCTTTAAAGACAGCAGACATCAGCAGTGATTATCACTGTTCTCTGGTCGCACATAAACATTCATAAATTAGCAATTTAATTATTGATTGTGCCGCTCACCTGTCATTAGCTCTTTATATAAATCAATGGCGCTAATCGCAACTTTCCTGCCCAGACACAAACTATTTAATCAGTAAGCTGGCACAGAGCGGATCAATTTCCCGCTGGCCAAGGATATTGCGCAAGTGCTGCAACAGCAACGGCAACAGCTAAAGACAAAAAGTAAACTAAATAAAATTTTAAAAGCAATTTGAATTGTTTTTTTTTTTAATTTTGTTCAGCTCAGGCCGAGCTTAGACCCTCGGGTATTATTGTAATGCCAACTGCTGCTGCTGCAGCAGTTGGCACTTAAGTGCTCAAGGCCTGCTGCTTGACTTGACTTGACAGGCTGCCACCCACAACGCGAACAGCAACGCATGCATTATGCATGCCACTGTGGCAGCAACCCAAACGTTGCAACATAACTCACTCAATTAAGATGTGTCGCTCCGTGTGTTTGTGGCACTTTCCTGACCATTAGCTTGATTGGTTTTTGTTTAAACACCTAAAAGAAAAAAAGCGGCGCACACCCACATTTTTGACCGAGTGAAAGTTGTGTCACCCAAAAATTCTACAAATGCAACTTAAATAGCTTTTTTTTAATGTTTATTGGTTTTTTTTTTAAATGAAATTCACGCACGTTGCCTTCAATAATTAAGTGAAAATGTCGCTGGCATTGCCAAATTTCACTGATCAATGCAAACGCAACAAATTTAAATTCGCTACACATTAAATAACGAAACGAACATCGAAGAAACTGCTCGATGATGCACGACTAGCTGATACCCTGTGGCCAATTATAAAAGTAATAAAAGAGTTGCTAAAAAATATGGTTAATGAATACAAAAAGACAACGAAGCAACATTGAAAGAGTGCTCGACTCACTGACACCCTGTAAAGTAATCACATTTCAGCTGTTGTATATTAATACCCTACAATTCTGAACATGATCATGCATGATAATCAGTCAAGCTTACTTAAAAGTCTAGCGACCCTATTTCTCTCTACTGTTTTTGTCACACTTTCATTGAATACGCGGCATACAAAATGTACGCCAAAACGAAGAAGACCTCAAAAACGTAGCGTTTGCGGCCCAAATAGTTGCCTATTGAGGTTTGATGCTGATCATGATCATGATAATAGCAATCTCTAACTGTGCTTCATTATGTAATTGGTTTTCTTTTGCTTTGTTTTTGTATTTAAAAGTTTTGGAGCTTATGCAAATTCGCATGTTTGGGGCCAAAGTTTTCGAGTCTATTTGGACTGCTTTAAATTCCATTTGTTTGGCGAGACAACGAGTTTGTTGTTATTACTGTGGCTTTTGTGGGCGTGATTGGCAACGTCTCTTGATGTTACGTATTTTGTTTATTTCTTCTCTTTATTTCTCTTGCGTGCGAAATAGTAAAAAGTAAAAAGTAAAAAGTGGAGCAGCAGAGTTTCTTGCTTGTTGTTGTTTTTGCCTCTCTATTGACAAATCGTATTGAATGGCATTGCAAATTGCCATAGCATAACTCGAACATTATGTCACTAGATGCTTTGAGGAAGTTGCACAGCATTGACGATTTCCATATAAGTCGGCCAGAGCTACTACTGTAAATGACTAATTTTGTTTGCCAGCGCTTAGCATAATATCGAATCTAAATCGTTTAGCAGTAGCTGCTAATTGCAGTCAGTCGCTTTATGGCAGCTATCTAAAAATGGCCATACAAGCGTAAGCGAACATGCATAATAGGGTAAGGCAGACGTTTCTGAAAGCAACGCCTTTCTATGCGATTTTCATAAGTGCTCAATTTGTCTTGTTGTTTCAGCATTTGGCGAATTATGGCAGCTAATTGAATGGCAATACAGTAGATCGTTATCCGCATGCCAATTGGAAGAAAAAACCCGCTATCTTATATCTTACATATATAATTCAATTTAATTTCATAAATGCGTCTGCGTTGCGTATACGCCACGTTAGCTGCCACGTTAGCTGCCACTGCTGTGACGCAGCTGCTTTGCTGTGCTCTATTAAAATATAAAACTCAATTAATTTTCTTTGCAACGCAGATTTTGTTGATCTGCTGGCGATAGGCAGTTCAGTTTCTCTTTGTCGGTGGCTCAATGTCAATAAAAATAGCTACAAATAAAATTTCTATAAAATTTCTAGCAATGTGAGACGTAAAAAACTCAATCCGCTTCATGTGTCGTCTTATTTATATTTGCAGGATCAGTTCGATAATCTTTCAATACACACAAACAAAGGCATTGACGTGCTCGATAAATATGCCAATTTTTTGCGGGATCGAGTGGCCATAGAAACGGAATATGCCGGCAAATTAAGGTGAGTAAAATGAATAAACATGAAATATATATAAAAATATTTACATATATATATGCATATGGCAATTAGGTTTATAGTTCAGGTTTTTTATGCTCAACAGTTCAAGAATAATAAATTTCATTTCAAATGAAAATACTCAGATTAAGCTAAGCAATTACTTGACAATCTGCTCACAGCTGAGTGATATAAACAGAATATTATTTGAACGCAACGCCTCATTTGTTGGCTTTGTTTGTTCGAAAACTAATTGAAATAATTACGAATGCTCCGAAAAATGTGTAAATCATGTGGCGCCACTTAATGTCCATATTTGAACGTCAATTAAATGATATTTATTAATTTTTTATACGATTTGCTGGCAAAGGCCTCGCCCGTTTTGCGGGCTTGCGGCCTGTCAAGACAAAAAAGCAAAAACAAAAAACCAAGCAAATAAACAACAACAACAACAAAAACAACAAACAATTCCTTACAAGAAACAAGACACATTAAACTGAACGAACTGAACACCAGTGCAATTCTCATAAATGTAAAGTATTTTTTTCACTTTTGTTTTTGTATATAAATTGAAAAATGAAATAAGCACAAGGTCAGCCAGTTCTAGAGATTGTGCGCGAAGTGCATTGTGGCCATTCCTGGGCATCAGCTGGCTGGTATCAAATAAATAGCTAATTATATGCTTTTGTAGCGAGCAGCGTGCCCATAAAGACAATTTACTCAGAAAGTATATACATACGTATGTACATGCACTTCAATTAATGCCCTTTGCTAGCGACAATATGAACTCAATTTGAAGAATGTTGAGCCGCACCTCAACATGTGCGGGAGGCCAGATGGGAAGCTGGGCGTTAGGGTGTGCGTGGCTTACACCCCTATGGCTGATGTCCACATGTCCATATGTCCGTTCAGCTAAATTGCGCAATAGACTGACAACAAATAAATAAACAAGAAACAAGAGACGACCGCGACCTGCCCCACAGGCAAATGACACGCGACGCCTCGTTGCCTGGGTGTAGCTGATAATGTTGCTGCCTATTTAATGGGATTGAGCTTGGGCAACGACGAACCCAACCAACCAACCAACCAACCAACTGAGCGTCATAATTGTATAATTTGCTTGCAGAGCGTAGACCCGCGCTACCCCTTTGCTGCTCGCTGGCCAAGGTGTTTGCAGCAGTCGGGAATGTTGTCAGTTATCGTGGCTATCGTTAGCTGGTCGCTTCTTCTTCGTCTTCTTCTTCTCTATCTGTATTTCTCAATGCGGTGGCGTCTGTTCCCACAATTTGAATGCCGCAAAATGAGTCGAGAGTTGGCTTGATGACTGACTGAACTCGGCTGAACCAAGTGAACTGTGGCCGCTGATATGCCTGCAGCTACCGTACGGCTTGAGCCCTTTATAATGACATTATCATTGCAACGCAGCGTTGACGTCGGCAACGGCGTCGGCGTTGCTTCCCATGCGCTCCAACTAGACCACAAATGCGGCCACATGAAATGGAAAACTCTCTGTATAACAAACTATATATACACATATATATGTATATATATATAGGTATATATATAGCAGTTAGTGAAATCTGAAATCTCTAGTCGTCTGGCAGACTGAAATTTGAAGATTGCTTTGCGTGTCTCGCAATGCCAAAATGAAAAGTCTCGTGTTAATGCAAATGAAAATTATTTGGCGTTGCTGTTGTTGTTGTTGTTGCTGCTCTTGTTGTTATTGTTATTATTGTAATAGTTGTTATACATAGTTGTTGTTTCTTTCTATGCATAAACAAAGTTTCACTAATGCCATGCTCTTGATTTTCTTTCTTTTTTACAGGCGCTTAGTGAAAAATTATCAGCCCAAAAAGAAGGAGGAGGAAGACAATGAGTAAGCACAAAAACTAGCAACTAAAAAATAAAGCAAAGATAGTTATAAGCGTAATAACAATCATATAATAAGAAAAGTAAGAGAGCTGCCAAGTGCAGTTGCTCAGCATAGAGATACCCTGTAACCAAAGGCGTGCAAACTCAAAGGGGGGTTTAAAGCAATACTCTTGTATGAATTGAGTTAAGCCTAGTTATACCTCAGTTTTAATTTATATAGAAGGCTTTTACATGCTGCTCTTGAAATTGAGCATAACTGTTGTCTTACTTGGTACAGGATATGCGTAAATTGTTGATGGGTTTCTTTAACACAAAAGTTGCGCAAAAGTTTTGTTAAATCTTTTGGAAAATTATCCATAATTTGTTCGATTTGCTGTTTGGCATATATGTTAGCAAAGTGTTAAGTGGATTTTGGCCAACACTAGCAATGACTGCCTATGAGCACAGCCATTTGGCTGCCATTGTGCGTGTCTGTGGCATTTCATTTGCGTGGCACATCCACATCATGTGGATGCATAATTGTGGCTACTTTAGGCTCCATATTCCATGTGTGGTCTGAGAATATTGTAAGGCCTGCCACTCAGTTTTAATTACATACGCGCAATGCTCGAATCATTCCCCAGTTTTGCGGCTGCCTGACATCATGGCCTGCAAATAGCGCGACGCGATGTTTAGTTTTCTTTCTCTCTGTTTTTTTTTGCTAGCATTTGTAATATGACAATGAAGCCATTGCGTCCAAGTCGAAGAGTTGGTAATGAAATGCCAGGCAGCTCTCAAGCTCGATCGACGTATTGCCATATACAGTTGTAAAAATCCATAAATTTATTCATGACTGCCGCTCAGCCTGGAACTGCTCCATATGCGGATTGACAGTCAGACTGACGGAAAGACAGTAAGGCAGATAGAGGCAGTGGCGACGACAGCGTCGCGTGGGTGTTCAGTGCGCGTCACAAAGCGCGTGTCCAATAAGAGGGCCATAAATCGGCGTAGCCAGCGAGTTGGTCTTGGTGCTTGGTGCTTAGGGAGAGACACTCGAGGTAGTTTGTAGCCGCGAGGCGAGAAAAGGCGTGGGATGACTGTAAGCCCAGTTAACTGATTGCCTGATTGCCTTACTATTTACAGATTTACATCGAGGCAAGCTTTCCGCAATCTGCTCAAGGAAGTGGGCGATTTGGCGGGGCAGCGCGAGGTTGTGTCCGAGACCCTGCAAATGCAGATAATTCACGGCGTGTCGGTGCTATCGAAAACATTGCGAGAAGACCGCAAGGTAAACTATATTGTTATATAGTATGTTAGATGTCAACTAATCTCTCACCTCTTTACAGAAATGCCTTACAGATGGCACTATGCTGCAACAGACCCTCAGCTCTCAGCTCTCGTCGTTGGAGCGCGCCAAGCGCAACTACGACAAGGCGTATCGGGACTCCGAGAAGGCTGTTGAGAACTACAAGAAGGCTGACATGGATCTCAATCTGAGTCGCGCCGAGGTGGAGCGTTACAAGAACATTATGACATCCAAAATCCAACAGTCGGACGATGCAAAGAACGAATATGCGAACCAACTGCAGAAAACAAACAATCTACAGCAGCAGCACTATGGTATACTATTGCCCGCCGTCTTCAATCGGCTACAGGAGCTAGACGAGAAGCGTACGCGTGGCATACGAGAGTTCATTATTGGCGCCGCGGACGTGGAGTCCTCTGTGGCGCCCATTATTGCACGTTGCATGGAAGGAATTGTCAAGGCGGGCGAATCCATAAACGAGAAGGAAGACTCGTTAAAAGTCATCGAAAGGTTTGCTGAGAAACTGGATTTTTTTTCGTTTTGCTGTCACAGCTAATCACTGTCAACATTTTAGATATCAATCGGGCTTCACACCACCAACGGACATACCATTTGAGGATCTGTCAAAGATGGACCCCAGCGTTGCCCCTCAATCCAACTATAGCAGTGTCCCCTACAACCACTTGACCATTAAGGGCGGCACGCTCACCGCCGCCAAGCTGAAGAAGGCCCGAGGCGGCATCTTAAACAGCATCTTTGGCAGCAACAAGGTGAGAGCAGTCGTTGGCGATGCCTGCTTCTGGTTCTGGTTTACCACTTAGCTGCGTTTTTTTTTTCTTTCAAAGAGTGATACTCTGTTATGTACATGTCTCTATCCTATCTCTATCATTGCCTGGCACACACTGTCTCTCTCTCTCTATCTCTTTTAACTTTTGTTTGTTGCGAGAGATTCCACCAGTCAGCACAACCGCCTCTTGTGTTTCAGATGCTTATTGATTAGTTTTAAGTTAATTCTTAAGTCGTAGGCTTTCTGTCTTCTACTTATAGTTTTACTCATGCCGTCTCTATTTTCTGTTCTTATTTCATTTAACGAAACAAATCGAAAAATCGTTATGCCATTTCTTTAATTTACAATACGAAACTAACGGACGTTGGTTCCACGTTGCTGTAAGTACCAAGTGTCCAGTTGCCTGCAGCTTCCACCCAGGCAGCTCAGCGCCGTTTCGTTTCGTGTCCTCCAAACTCATGTCTTACATGTCAACTAAACCTAAAAAAAAAAGATTCTAGCAGTCTGTCATATACCCAATACTCAATACTTCCTATACAATTAACAAATGCATACGAATTGATATATTTTTATGTCTCTGTTGTTTGTCACATTACTAAACAAATGTTATATTATGCAACAACATTGGCCGCCTACGCTTTTCACACTCGCTTTTCCATTTTCAACAATTCGCCACAAATCAGTCAAAATTTGTTCACATATATTAATTGTAATTAACTCTTTAATTTCTTTTATGCATATTTGTTGCCGTCATACAATTTTCTAACACAAAACAAAACATGCTTTTACTTATACAAACATACATACACACACACACACACACACACACTACAACACCCACACACGCGGAAAAACAAAAACAAACTGTGATACGTTTTCAATGTAATCAAAATATGTGTATAAATGAAATAACAATAATCAAATCAATTCGCTGCCAATAGCAACGGCAGATAATTGAAGCTTGTATCACGATGAAGGTATGATGTATATTCCAGCTCTACTAACTAACTGCTCTTAACACCAATTAACTAACTAAGCATTAATTACTAATCACAACTGCTAAACATAATCGCCACAAGCAACTTAATTAACCTCTTCATTGAGTCTCACAATCACTTTGTACACCTAACCTTAAGAACAGCATTTGAACTAAACCCTAATCAATGAAATATAATATTCAAGATAGCTTAACTCATTCGATAACTAGTTAGTTAGTTAGTTTGTTAACGCAACATGCCAAAGCACAACACTCACACATTGCAGAACAAATGATTTACTTTAAATTATTATTTATTGGTTTTTCGAAAAACAATTACAAAACGAAGGCATGCAAAAGGCATTTTTATTTACTAATTATTTCTTAATCATTTCATTTATTGGACTTTATTTGTATTTCTGTTCAGGTTTTTATTTGTTTTTATCTCCTATCTGGCGTCTGCTATACGTTGTGAATGTATTTGTATAAAGTTGTTGTTCCATCATTTCTGTCTTGTATAGTTCATTGCACTTCAACATACCCTATAAATATCGATAGTCTATAGATGCAGCTGAGTATAATAGCTAATTGTTACATATATCCATATCCAGAATTCACTGACTGCGGACGGCCAAAAGGAGGACTTTAGCGATCTGCCACCGAACCAGCAGCGCAAGAAGCTGCAGGCGAAAATTGCCGAGCTGCAGCACAAGGTCGATCAGGAGACGAACACCCGCGACGGTCTGATGAAGATGAAAATCGTTTATGAGGCAAACTCATCGCTGGGCAATCCGATGACCGTTGAGGGTCAACTGAACGAATCCGAGCACGAATTGGACAAACTGAAAATGAATTTGAAAAAGTATCAAGGCTTTTTGGACAAGGCTAATCAGCTGCAGGTGGCCAACAATAGTCCGCAATCGAATCGTAATCAATTGCAAAATGGACACCGAACATCCAGGTGAGTGCACTTCTATTCTATTGAAAAGATTCCAAGATCCTTGCACAATTGAACTGTAATGTTTATTGTTTTTGCAGACATTCCAATGGCAGCGCCAGCGCTGACGATCATCACGATGCCGATGATCAGCCCGATGATGCTGGCAGCTTAAGCAGGTCAGATTCTGAGGAAAATGTGGCGCAAATACAAAATGGGCATAATAATAACAATAACGGGTACACTCATAAGTCTACGTTCAATGTTTATATATACGCACACACAGCTACACATTTATACAAACACACACACACACACACACACACACACACACACACACACACACACCTACATACACACAGTCATATATTATTGTAAATCGTATATCACTTATGATTTGGCTCGTTTTCTTACTCATGCTGTATAATTTCCATTGTACATTGTTTGGTGGCATTGTTTTCTTTTTGGTTTTGGTTTTGGTTCCTTTTGTTCAGTTATTTTTTGTCATGATTTGTCATAAGCAAAACGTTTGAATAATAAGAACAAGTGCCCACTAAAGAAAAAGTCCACAATATGCCAAAGAAACAAAATTGGATCTTATTTGTATTCAATTAACTAAATTACTTTTAGTTCGTAACCATTTTTAATTGCTTACACCATACATATAACACGTAATAATGTCGAAATTGCAACTTCTTCAAATATTTCGTTTCATTTTGCCTTTCCATGGTGAAATCCAGCAGTTCGGCAAGTCCCGAGAGCGGACTAGGCACCTCACACACATCACTGCCCGGCTCTGGACAGGGTAGCGCCAATGAGAATCCAATTGGCGAAGAGACGAGCTACGAAGCGGAGGTGGAGCTGCTGCAACCACTCGGTACATGTCGTGCCCTGTATCCTTTCGAAGGTACGCAATCAAATAATACTATATGTTACTATATGACACTAAATAATTAATATCGTACTCTGACAGCTACCAGCGAAGGCAGCATACCCATGAGCGAGGGTGAGGAGCTGCAAGTGATTGAGAATGATCAGGGTGATGGATGGACGCGCGTGCGGCGGGCGAACAACACAAATGGCTGGGACGAGGGCTTTGTGCCCACGAGTTACATCGAGTGCACACTCTTTGCTTAGATTAGATTAGGCGGCAGAAGCGGGCAGTTAAGCAAATTTTAACTACTTAACAGCATTTGCATATGTTCCATACATTTGTGTATTTTTGTCATAACTTTGCGTTATTCTGGACAGCCATAAAAAATGAATACCACAACTATCACGAATATATACACTCTCTCACACACACATACGTATCTTACGCACAACCATGTACATTCGACTTAAGATAAGCTAAAAAAAATTCATTTTCTTTTCGCTCATTTGTATATTTACTTTGATTTACTCTGGCATTGATTATGAAGTAGATATATCATATATTATTAAATGCGATCACTAAGCATAGCTACATATTTATATATATGTATATATATATATATATACTAATGTATATATACATACATACATACATACATATGTGCACCCCACGAGCAGACCTCACCTAATTGTAAGCAAAAATGCAACTTTTCCCATTTTCACAACAGAACAAGTATAACAATCATGTATTAACTATTTATATACACACGATCTAAACATATATAAAATGTAATTTAAATGGCACTCGCAAAAAAAGAAGAAGAAGAAAATTACATCTTTCACATTCGTCATGAAAAATAAGCTGGTAAACATATTGAAAGCATACTAAAGCCAAAACGCACCTTGCAATATGCTTACTAGATTTATTTTTTATAATCACATTTCATATTTGATGGCACCTGCTACTTTTCGAGCTGACCAAGAAAAGCAACAGTTATTGTGGCTATTAGATAAAGAGAATACACTAAATGAATGCACCTTAAATCATTGATAAATATATATATATTAAATATATACATATACATATGTATAGAGAAAGAAATGCATTAAACTTGAGAAGAGAAAAACCCTTCCCTGGACCACATTCGGTAACATTCAATGAAAGTCGACTTAAAGTGTTAATTATAGCAAAAGTTATGACAATTTTGCATTGTGCATGTGGCATATGCGAATTGGAGAGCAAAGAACGCGTTAGCTTGTTAAATATGGAATAGCAACAATTGTACATTTTACTTTACACTTTATGCATAAAACAAAAAAAAAAAAAAACAAAAAACAAGAAAGAAAAAAACTTAATTATAATTTTATACCTAAATAACTTTTGTATTGCTTTTGCCTTGTACATTTTCACACACAAACACACATACCTACATACACACACACACACACACACACATATATATAAATATATAGATATATATGTTTAAACTCTGAGATGATGAAAAAGAGCTAAACACAAGATTTAATTAATATTCAGAATAAATTTTGTTTTAGGGTCCCTTAGTTCTTTAAGTTGACAACTTGTAAGACTTAAGTCAAATGCAAAGCCGCTCGGCGCCACCTTTTGTTATGTTGAACGCCACTTTGCAATACATTTATTTATACTTTACATATATAATATATACTATATATATACATATATATATATAATGGAAATACGAAAACATGCATATATTAATAACCGTAATCAAAAGATAAAAGTCTGCGGCATAGCGAACGCTTTGTAGGCTTGGCAAGTGAATTAGATTCTTAGTTAGTTAGTTTCTACTGTACTTGATTTTTGTTTTTTTTTTGCCTATCTGCGCGGCACCCGGTCCATTTGTCCATTTGTCTGTAGTATTAGGGAACTTGCTCTATAAACTGTATGCCTAAGCAGGTTGTAAATATGCCGAAGCAGCTATCCTTGCATAACTTTTCTATTTTTTTTTCGCATTGAACAACTTTAAATCGATTAATGCTATATCATTTTCGAAGATGATGAACAATTGAGTGTGGGTTACCTTGTTCAGTAAACTAAACTAAAACTAAGCCTAAACTCTGAGCAGAAAATATAATTCCAAAATTCTTAACTTTATATAATTTATACATGAAATGAGAGCTGAGAAAAATTGATGTGGCAAATGGTGTCATATGCGGGTGTTGTCGTTCAATCTATGAGTGAACATCAGAACATATGTAATTATAAAAATAAAGAAATTATAAAGAAAACTAAATTAAAATGAAACTGATATTATATTTAGACGGCCTCTTGCTCGTGGTTCTGGCTTTAGCTAAGGCCAAAGAAAAGCTAATTGATATGGTGTGCACAAGGAAAGAGCTGGCGCCATCTGTCGTCTGGTGGCATAAGTGGTGACTAGTAGTCTATTCAAAGATTTTTAAGATTTTGCTTAGGCGATGTATATTTCGCTTTAAGTGTCAATATTTTTAGTATTTATTGTATTTATTACAAAACTTGTTTTTTTTTATATATAATTTCAAAAATGGTTGTTGCGCATATAGACGAAGTCTTGGATCTAATTGGTAACTATATTGACCATGTTAGCTAAATAAGTCAGAAATTTCGTCCACAGGCTTCGGTTGGATGCAAGTGCTGATGTTTGTAGCCTGCACCTTAGCCAGCGTATTCATTGTCAATGAAATCGTGGGCATCAATGTGGTTTCTGTTGACATATCCTGCGAGTTTTCATTGCGCAATATCGAAATTTCGCTGCTGTCCAGTGCGGGCTTTGCCGGCTTGATTTTGGCATCACATTATTCGGGCTATAAGACGGATCAGATTGGAAGGCGCAAGGTGATGATGTATTCCTTATGCATGGCGGTGTCATCCTCGGTGATTTCATTATTCATGCCTGATTTCTATATATTCATACTATTGAGATTCATGACCGGTTTGTTGTGGGTACGCCCATACGTTTCACCTGGCTAATACTCTAGCAACGGCTACTCTGCCCCACAGTATCTCCGGTGCCAGCATAAATAACATTACGTATATATCGGAGTTTACCAAAACTAAATATCGCGCTTCGGCCATCAATTTCATGTGCTACGCCTTCGCAGTCAGCGCCATCTATTTGCCACGTAAGTATCAGCTCCCTTTTCCTCTCCCTTATCTCTATTGCCTACTAAGCCAGAGACTTATCTCAGTTGTGGCCTATATGCTAACGCCGCTTGATCGTGTGTTATTTACCGCGTATAAGTTAGACTGGCGTGTTTGGCGTCTTAGTATGTTTATTAATTTAACTCCTGGACTTTTGGCCATTGTCCTGTTGGCGGTTCTACCCGAGTCAGCGAAATTTTTACTATCTGTCGGACAGGATCAACTTGCCTATGAGACGGTCAATCGCCTCTATAAATTGAAGCGAAAGCAGGACTTGAAAAGCATCGGCATCACGGGCGTTCACGATCCAGATTCCCCTGTTATGTCGGATGATAAACGCAATTGTTGCGTACAAATCTGGAGGGGCACGGCGCCACTGTTCAAGCGACCTTACGTGAGCAATTTTACGATCTGCACCCTCATTCTTTGTGGCTTCTTGTTTGTGTGAGTTTATGACCCCAAAAAACTATATGACTTATGTAGCTAGCACACTCCTCCATTAGGGGTACTGGCATTTCGTTGTGGTTCATGGAACTGCGTCAATTGATGGGCAGCAAGCAAATGACCGTCTGCGAAATGATACAGAGAAACGATTCGAGCACCGTGAAGAACCAACATACTTGTCCATCAAAAACATCCAATTTCATCGATTGTCTCGTGTTGGGCTGCACTTTTCTTAGTTGTTGCATTGTAATAAGCTTATTCTTGCTATTTATGCGCCATTTTCAAATTCTATTTATGTTCACAACTATCGCAACAATATGTGGTCTGTGTCTCAATTTTCTGGCGAATCAGGTGGCCATCCTGGTCGCCACAGCGATGTTCACTGCGCTGTGCACCAGTTGCATTCCGTTGATTTCATCCGTTTTACTTGATTTAATGCCGACGCATATAAGGTGATAGAAATTCTATTGTTCCATTTGTATATAGTATATTTATATATTTATTTATTTATACGCAGAGGCATGGCCATCAGCATGGGCTTTTTGTTTGCGCGCTTGTCGGTTATTCTGGCCAATATTTTACTAGGCTTCTGCATGGTTTCAAACTGCTTGATAACATTCAATATTTTTGTGTTGGTTACATTGGGTAAGTTGTCAGCGTGTCGTGTTCTTGACTTGTGCATCAGGAAAACATTCCATTTTTTTTACAGTGGTGTCTGTATTAACGTGTTTGCTGCCCAAGAAATAGGCGTACTTGCTCAAAAGCTCACGTCGCTGAAATACTAGCGCCATCTATGGTTAAATTTTTGTGCAAAAGGTGGAAATTGTCGCCTTGCCGCATTACTTGATATTTATTATACATTTTATGTACTTTGTAAGGATCTCAAAAGTAAACCAGAATAAGAATACATCATTGCTCAAATAAATATTGTTTGTTTATTGAAACTCAATTTGATATACATATTGTTGTGGGTTTTTTTTTTGTTTTTGGTTATGCTACATTTAGTAATATTAATATTTGTATATATATATATATATATATATATATATGTACGTTCATATTGTTCACATCTGTCTATATGTAGGTATTTATATATATATATATATATATATATATATATATATATTGTATTAAATAGTTTAATGCCAGTAATTACTAATGTTTAACAAATTTTTTTCTTTTGTTTTTTATATAATCGTAAGCCATGCTACACACACTCTGCACTTTTAAAGCGCTGTCCTTAATCTTTGCTAATCCTTGTCCTCAACGCTTTACGTTGATATGGTGTTATTTTTACAGTGTTTTCCTTTTTTTTTATTTTATTTTCAGAGTACAATTACAATTTGCAACAAGTAAAAGTAGTAATAGTAGTTAAGGTACAGACCGTACAAAGTTGATCAAATAGACTTATGTTTCAGTTACAGCAATAGTTAGTATTAAGATACCTAAGTTTAGCTGAAAATATCTTAAAGCTTTTACAGCCATTATAGAAAATAGAGTTTCAACAATGATTACAATAGAGATTTCTCAAAGCACAACCAATTTTTAGTTTTCGTTTCATATCATTTCGTTTGTCATTTAGCAACAATATATTTTTCTAGTAGGTAATATTTTTGGAAAAGATTCTCGGATCAACAGCCAAAATGCGAAGAGTAATTCAACTGAAATGTTTTTTCTTTTCTTTTCCTCAATACCACAAGAAGGTTTTACCCTGACTATCCTGAACAAATTACGTACATATACCGATGTATATATCTTTTCTGCATTTCTTTCAAGCCGTTGTACATTGACTAAAATGGATTATTTCTTAATCTAAGCTTTAAGAGGGTTTTCCGAAAATAACAATATCTAAGAAATACTTAGGAGTAGCGCTTTATATAGAACTCGTTTTTTTTATATTTGTTGTTTTTGGTTTTTTCGTACCACTTGAAATCGTTTGAAGTCCTTTTGCTAACTAACGGTAAAAAGTTGTCGCAGTTGTAGTTACCGTAAAAGGGCATTCGTCTGAGGCTTTCATATAGTAAGTAGATAGTAAAAAGTTTTAGTTTAGGTGTACTCTAGTTTAAGTATTTATAATATGACACCAGTGTATGCTAGAAAGTAAATATATGTATTTTAACATTTTATTTTTCTCTACTTTTTTTTTGTTTTCTCTTTTTTTTTGTATATTTGCCAAGTTTGAAACTCCAAGTTGAACGTTGATTTCGCTTACAAGTTCACAAAAAAAGAAATTAAATTTTATTTTTTTGCAACCTTTTTTCGTTTTTGCATGTTAGCCAAGTATTTCATTACAAGAGATTGTCCTGTCGAAAGTCAAATTTAAGTTATGGAAGTTTAGGAATGGGAACTGGCTAAACGGGTGGGAAGTTGGGGGATTTAAATCGAAGCAAAAAGTTTTTCAACTGTCGCGTTGCGTCTACCACACACAGACTACCGAAAAAATGACTACAGTAAATTCGTCTTAATCACGCTTTAGTCGCACTCGCACACACTCACACACGCACACGCACATGTATACACATGCACAAGTAGATTGTCATATTAATTTAGTTTTTTGTTTTCATTTTATCAATTGATATCGTTTGTTTTTCTGTTTATACACTGAGAAAGTTTTAGCATTTGATTTGTGTATTTGTTGAAACCTTTGCGGGTTTACGTAGACTGTGGCTTAAGGAATTTCAACTGTTTCGCCTCTGCGACTCAAATAGCGGTTAATTAGCGCAACATTTAGCAAACATTTAGTTGATATATTATGTTATATAAATATAATTTTTTTTTCTTGTTTTGTTATTGTTAATATAATGTGTACTATAGTTATTCTGTGGAATACGCCTTCGATTTACTTGCCATTTCGTTGACTTGCCTTAGCGACTTTATTGTTTTTCATTTTCAAATAGTTTATTGGATTCTCCTTTCTCTCCCTATGCACTTAACACTCACAAACACAACAACAACAAGCAAAAAAATATATATATGTATGTATATATTTTCTTTTTGTATTTTAATTTCTCTTCTGGTACTCTCATTTCTCAATTATTGTGCTCCAATCGGTTTGCCATAGTGCTGCCTTACTGTACTTACAAAGCTCTCTCCCCATATACACAACTCTAAAACATCCAAAAACGCTGTCAAGCTCATTTAACTACTATAACTATTTGGGGGTTATACAATAATTCTATTTATATATATATATTTGTGGGGGGTTTTGGTGCTTGCTTTGGATTAAAACTTTGATTAAACAACAAATGTTTGATTGGCCAGCTTAAATACTAACAAATTGAGCTTTTACTTTAAGCAGTAGCATATCGTTAAATATTGGTGTTATGCATTTCAATTTTATTGTTTCTGTTGTCGGTCGCATTCGCGTGTTCGGTCAAGGAGAATTATCCGAATCGGAGCCGCCATAGCTGTGCATCGGGAACAGCGGATACCAGCCACTGATGTGCTGTCCGATGTTCACTTTGTCCAGATTCACCTCCGTGCCGCCCAGGCCCTGATTGTGCTCGAAGCCCACGCAGCGCTGCCAAACCATGATGACAATATTCCGGCCAAAGACATCAGCGCTCTATATGTGTAAGTGAGTGTGTGTGTATGTGTTTGTGTGTTTGTGTGTGTGTATATGTGTAAAAGTAAAGTTTATTTGCATACAAATTGCATTAATGCCATTCAGTGTAATTACTGGAAAATATACATATAAATATAAATACAGCAGAGCCAGTGCTACTACTATTTACATCATTTTCTATGCTTGCTTTACACAGTTACAACAGGGTATATTAGCTGTGTGCTGTCCGTAGGTTTGTATAGGGTAACTATAATGTTTCTTCAAATCAATCCTCCAAAGATCAAGCACATAGTCAATAAAAAAGCACTTCCTACACAGTTTTGTAACATTTTTAGTATTGTAAGCAGAGTATTTTTCATAGCAGTACAACCTCTGCTTTCACCTGTTCATTGCATTGTACACACAATACAATCAACTCACTGCGCAATATGCTGCAAATTGGCCGCCATTAATCGCATTAAAATTCAACTGGGAACAACAGCTGCCGCGCACTACCGGAATTGCGTTGTCGGACAATTCCGCTTAACGCCATTTGAGTCATCATCATGGGCACGTTTGCTCACCTGGTATTTGATGGTCTGCTTGTAGAATGGCTCTGCGGCATGCCGCACTACGCGCGTTTTCTTCTTGTGCCGCAAACGTTCGCCGTCCTTGATGTAGCACTTGACATAGGTGTCTGGCGGCGTCTCGCAGTCCTCGTTCACAATGTTCCGTGCGCAAATTAACTGTTAAAAGAGAGATGATGCCATTGATGAACAGATTTATATATTTATAGACTTATATGCGAGGTTCGTCTGAAAAATTGTCGACCTAACATTCGGTGAATAATACTTTAAACTAATTTAAATACAATTTTTTTTAAATTTATGTATCTTCTAAATTTATCTTCTATCTTATTTTATTTCTTGGTTCACCCCTGTTTATATATTTATTTATAAGAATTTTGGGTTCAATTGATAATTATATTCATTAGTCCTACTTACCTCAACCTCGACATTGCCTTTGATTTTAACAAATCCCATTTTAAGTTCGCCATAGCGCGCCGTGGTCAGGCGATAGCCCTTGGGATGTATCTGGGAGGGGCCCAGCTTGAGCCCGTAGCTAGATTCGCTGCCTGTTATTGCAGAGACGTTGACATAGCTGCCGCTCAGGGTTTTCACCACGCTCTGCTTCCTCTGCGGACTGTCGCCGCTATCCGTGCTGGTGCGCTGATAGATGCTGCCCTTTCGTTGGGGGCTGTCACCGCTCTCTGTGCTGGTGCGCTGATAGACGCTGCCCTTGCGCGTGGGCGTGCCCATTGGGGGTGTATCGCTGGACGATGGCACATAGACGCTGCCCTTGCGCTGCAGCGACTGTGACTGCGACTGAGATTGCGAGGCGTGCGCCTCACCCAATTGAAACATGCTGCCCTTGCGTTGCTGCTGCTGCAGCTGGGCGGCGCTGAGTGTGTCCTGTCCACGCAAATTGACCATGCTGCCCTTGCGTAGCGTCTGCTGTTGACTGTTGTCGCCCAGGCCGCTGCCGAGCAACTGACTCTGCTTATCTTGCGCCACATTCGAGGCGGAGGCGGCCTGCTTTAGCCTGGACAATGCCTGTTTGGCGCTCTGCGGCGGCAGCTGTGTGCCCGAACCTTTCCAGCGGGGTCTAAAGCGTTTATCTTCATCATCGGACGGTGGACTGGTCTCCGTTGTGCCAATGCCAACTGGCAGATGTTGCTGCTGTAGCTGCAACTGTTGTAGCTGTTGGATTTGCTGCTGTTGCTGCTGCGTCAGATCCAGTATGGAGCTCTTGCGACTATTGGGACCACTGGGCAGGCCGACACGGCTGGCACCTGTGAAGGTGATCAAATTAATGCAATTCGGTATTGGCATAAACTGAGGGTCGCTCAACTGAATGAAACTTCAACTCAATGTACTCAAGGCTTACTGGACGAAATATGAAGAGTGTTACATGGTCTACGGTTAAGTCTAAGGTCTAAGGTCTAAGGTCTAAGAGAAGAGAATTGCTTTAAGCTATGACAGAACAAACATGCAAATTAACAGCCAACAGTTACACAGTGCTTATGCGTGATATTTTTCAAAGGGACATATGTTGCCAAAGTGTATCGAAATATCTGTGTTGTATGAGAATCTTTTTGCATTTTTGAACCTTTCAGGCAATATATCAACTGCTTGTCACACTGCCTTTTCAACTCTAAGCAATTTCCAAGTTATTTTAAATATTGTAATATGTTTTTAAATATATTCTTAATACTAATATGGGCGAATACAGTATTGACGAAGCATTAAATATAATTGGTAAGTCCATTGCAGCATTTCAGTTTAGCTCCCAATTATAGCCAATTTGCCATCCATCCACAGGCTTTGGACGCTTGCATTTTCTTATATTTTTTGGCTGTGCCACGCTACAGATGTTTATAAGCAACGAACAGTTTGGTATCTCGCTGGTGATTGTTGCGGCTAGCTGTGATTATTATGTGGATGAGCATCGGATGTCCTGGCTAATGGTCGCAACGTTTGCGGCACAGGTGTGCACCAGTCATTTTATGGGATACCAAGCGGATAAAATCGGCCGTCGTAAGCTGATGCTCATTACGTCGATCTCGTGCATGTTGGCGTCATTTATATCGTCTCTGATGCCAGAGTTTTGGTCGTTTTTGGTGATGCGATTCGTAGTGGGTACCTTGTAAGTCTGTCAATTGCTGTTATTATCAATTAATTTGTTGTCGCCAGTGTACCAGGTCCTGGCATGGGAGTGCTAACGTACTTGAGTGAGTTTACCAAGTTCAACTTACGCCCAAAGGTTATCAACTTCTTATACTATGCCATTGGCATCAGTTTAATGTATATGGCAGGTAAGCAAGGTAAGTTTCATCAATAGATGTCCACTCTTTCGCTATCTACACTCAGCTTGGGCCATGTTGCTGCTACCGCTAGATATACGTTTGAAAGTTTACAACAGCTATGCTATTACCAGCTGGCGTATCCTTATGTGGGTCCAATTGCTGCCTGGCATTGTTTCCTGGATCATATTGTGGTGTACGCCAGAAAGTCCCAAGTACTATCTATCGGTTGGTAAGGCGACCGAAGCCTATGCTGTGTTAGAGAGATGCTGTCGCTACAACAAGGGCAAGGATGTCACGCTAAAAAGCCTGGGTATTGATTCTCTAAAACCACCAGAGATATACAGCGACCCCTT
This sequence comes from Drosophila anceps, assembly GCA_035045945.1. NCBI lineage: Eukaryota > Metazoa > Arthropoda > Insecta > Diptera > Drosophilidae > Drosophila > Drosophila anceps. The sequence goes on from JAWNON010000150.1 coordinate 2,565,300, forward strand.
GGCACCCAAGAAGAAGTGAGTGGCCTTTCATTTTTTTTTTTTGTTTTACCTTTTGCTAATATGAAGCTTCAAATTGAATATATTTGTCAGGGGATGTGCACGCCTCTGGCACGAAACAAAGCCCATATTCAAACGACCCATTTTGAAACCGATGCTGCTGCTTACGTTTATGCTCTTTCTACTGTTTGCCACGTATGTAACTGGTTACAAATTCTATCATATCGCATCACATTAGTGTTTCGTAGATAGCTAACTATGCTTTGACAATTTGATATGATCTTTAATCTGAACACCATATATTATTTAGGGGCTTTGGATTAACGGTTTGGATACCGCGCGCTCTCAAAATGGGAAATGACCTTCATAAGGATTTGATACTCTGTGATATGATAGAAATGTCGAAAGCTTTGAACATCAGCTGGTCCGATTCAAGGGTTTGGTTTTTCATGTGATATCATGTGCTAATTCAGCTTTATTAATAGACAATTTACAGTGTTATTTAAGCATGAGAACTATGGAGGCATCCATTTATCTTGGCGCTTGCGCTGTAGGTTTCTCCATACTGATTACCCTGTTATTCATTTGTATTCATCGTAAGTTAGTTCTGTTGCTATTCGCGTCGCTTAGCGTTGTGGCTGGCCTCACGCTAAACTTTGTCAAGATGCATGAGTTGGTCGTCGCATGCTGTGTCTTCTTAACGATACCCGCTTTAAGTAGTATAAGGTTGACTCTGTCAGTGCTCATCGATGCTACACCCACACATTTGAGGTAAGGTAATATCTTTTGTCAGTTCCTAATTGCATAAATCTATTCTTCTTTATACAGAAGCAAGGCTGTCTCACTGGCCACGATGTTCGGCCGCATGGGCGTTCTGGTTGCCAGCATGTATGTGGGATATACATTGAGCTGGAACTGTTTTTTCACATTTAATATGTTCGTGTTGTTCATGTTCGGTAAGTGACGAATGCGTATGGTGCGTATGCCTCATGTGATTTACTCTGAACTATAATTTAGGTGTGATTTTGCTCGTTATCTTTCTGCCCTTCGACTCTAAGACCGGTTCGCGGACATCCACATCATAGTCAAGATTTGTTGTTTTTAAAAGCAACATTAGCATTTGTTAATCGCATATGGACGAAGCCATGGCACATACTTGTAAGTTGTTATCACATGATATATACAAATTGTGTGTTTATATATTAGATACATATATTTAGGTAACAACGCTTCGATTCATTCATTCATTGTCAGAGCACTCAATTAATCATTCAATCAATTGAGTGCGCAGCAGCAGCGAATGTGGCAAAGGGATTATGGAAAAAGTTTGAAGTATTTCATGCCCTTTTCACAAAAAAAAAATAAAATAAATGCCAAGCAAACTTTTTGACAGCTGATGAGAGACTTAAATTCCAGTGGAGTAGGAAAAGAAAACTCAAAATTGATCGTGAATCGCGTAATCGAAAGTAACAAAACCTATGGTTTTTTTTTTTTTAAATATAAATACTTTTTTTTCCCTATAATTCTTTGCTGTTCTGGGTTTTTTTTGCTGTTGCGTGACATCAACACACAAATATTTGCCATGGGTCTTAATTTGCGGCAGCCATAGTTGATTTCCATATTTAACGGCCCGTTTGTGACTCCCTCTCTTTCTCAGTTGTCTCCCTTTTTCTTTCCGCTTCCGTTTTCTTTTCATTTATTATTTTTGTTCAGTTGGGCCTTATATGGCTTTTCATATTTTGCGTGTCGCTGGCTTTTTTTTTTAAGTTAATTTCAAGGCTGAGCTATTTTTTCGGGGCCAGCCGAAGGGTTTATGGATGGCATCAAGGAGTTGTCTGTGGTACAGGTAATGGGACGTGGCAACTCGCCGCATGGACGTGAGTGTACGTGTGTGCGTGTGTATCTGTGTGTGTGTGGCTTTGCATTTTAAATAAAATTTGTTTGAGGCTGCTTTGTTGCTTGGCGCAAATAACAGCAATAAGCTGAATTAAGCTCAACCAAATGATGGCATCAAAAGTTTTCACGAGTCCTGGGACTTGACTTATCCGCTCCATTTTTATGCGCGCGCAACACAGGCACATGTGTGTGTTGGCTTGAGGGGGTTGATTATGTGTGTATGTGTGCGTGGCTTTATAATATGCCAAGAGATGCGGCAAAGGGTAAAAGGCAGTTCTTAAGCTCAGGCGGCGTGCACTGGTAAATGGTGTGTGTGCGTGTGTGTGCATGTGTGTGTGTGTGTATGTGTGTGTCGAAAGTGTGTGTTAATTAAGTAGCATGCAGCTAGAATATTCAAAGGAGAAATTCCCGAAAATCCTTTTCGAAATAAACCAGAGTCAGGCACTAGTCAGGCAAACAGAAAAAATAAACTGCAACTCAAAACTGAAACTCGAAACGAAAGTTCATTTTGCATTCTTACCAGTGGGTGAGTTGGTGGTTTTTGTGTGTTTAAATACTTTTGCTTTGCATTGCTGTTGTTGTTTGTATTGTTTTATAAATATACACACATATATATCTATTGAGCATATACATATATATATATATTTTGTTTGGCAATAACAGAAACAATTATGCTGGCAAGCTCAATTTGCTGTGTGGTTTTTGCAATGTGTCTTGTATAATATACAAAAAGGTTTTTTTTTTGCATTTCACAAATGATTTTTGAGATTATTTTCTTGCTGTTGTGGTTTCTGGCTAAGTTCTTTAACTTAATTATTTGCCGTGCAAAAAGTGTGATCATAAATATGAGCATTAGTGTAGTTAGTTAAGAGCATTTTAGTTTAAGCTTGACAACGGAGTTTTAGTGAGAGAATTCTTTAAAAACTTGCTTGCATTATTTATAATTTATTGGAAGTTTGTGGGATTTATTATTTATTGCTTAGTTAGTTAAATATTGTGTGATATGGTTTATCTTTTCGTGTTTGTCCAGCTAGTGTAGGGTGTGTCAAAGCTTTGATAATGCGACACCGATATTGTGGCTAATAGTGAGAAAGATATGGGAGAGCAAAGAAATTAGATAGACACTTGTGAATAAAGGCAAATGCAAGAAAGAGAGAGAGAGAGAGAGAGATATATATGTATGTAAAGGTATATTTGATAGATATATATATATAGTTGCTAGAGTGAGCCAGAAAGTAAGACCAGACACACAGCAAGGCAGTTTCATAGAGTGTGAAAAGAGGAAGAGATACAGAGGGTGTTAAAGAGACAGCGGGGTATCATGACAGCTCTAGAGAGTTTGATTAGTTTGTTTAGTTTGGCTAGGAGCATACTTGGTACAGTATCTTTTGTTATTTTTTTTTTTTTCTGAAATATGAAATCATAATAGCTGCTTTCCATACTCAGCTGAAAAGTAAAGAGTTACACTAGGCTACTTGGTAGTCGATACTCACGTCTTGAGCCCATGCGCTTGTGCTGTTCGGTGCCCAGGCTCATGGTGCGTCCCAGCTCGCCGCGTACAGCCTTTAAGGACTTCAAGATCTCATCCGGATCGCGTCGTGCCACTGAGGAGCGCCGCCGGCCCACAAGATAGGATGTGGGTGGCGTAGCCATGGCATCCTCTTCCAGCCGATTCTTTTCGGCATCCTGAAAGCTGGAACGACGCGAGCCCGGCAATGAGCGCGAGAAGTCCTTACCCAGCTGATATACTTCAACCTCCATAGTCTCCGATTGGGATGAGCCACGTCGCGAGCCCGCTATCCAAGCATGATCTGGATGCAGCAAAGACGCACCATCCCCAATCGAGTCTACGTCATCGGACATCGAACGCTGTGTATTGTAATCCCTACGGATCAAACGTGAGACATCGCCGCAATGTGCACCAGCAATAGAGCCACGTGGCGAAACGCTGGGCGACTTGCTGATGCTGATGCCGCGCAGCCCCTTGGGATCCTCCAGACGGCACCAGATGGCCTGGTCATCGAGAAACGCCTGCTGCAGCTCAATGTTGCACTCGCCCAGAAATATGGACTCAGTGTGCGGCACCAGATCCCACAGTTGTATATCTATATAGCGATCCATCAAGCTGTCGGCCTTCACATGTGCAAAGGTTAATGTTGCATTCCAAATGGGATTCTGAGTGGGTCGGCTGACCTCCGTTTGCTGCACGCTACCATCGCCACTGCAGCAGCATGAGAAAGAATAAAGAGTTGAAGTTATAGTGAACGAATAATAGATGACAGATGATTATAACATATCGCTTTTCTGCCTTTCTCTCCACACTCACCACTTGGGCAATATGCGAACTTTGGCGTATGCCTCCGGCAGATTGCCATGCCCATATGCCTCATCGCGCAGTGCCAGATCATCTGCAGCCATTAGGGATACGACCAGCTCGCTGCGCTCCGCATGATACCAAACCTGTATTTGTACGCGTCCGCTGACCATTTTCTCCCGTGCAATTTGCTCCTGCGGTTGAGAGAAGGATTAGTATTGAGGTCCGTTCACGACAAGGCTAACAACTCGAAGCATGTTTTGTGGCTGCGCTGTACAAGTTTGCTTTTTTAGCTTAATATTTAGTTAGTTAGCTGATTATATTAGCCTAATGCCTACATATGTAACGCATTGAATCTGATATCTTGAGTTTATAGTTTCAAATCGTATATTTACAGTTGCTTGATTGTGTGGCTGTGGCTGTTCTTTGTTGTAGTGGCTGTGGAGGTGGTTGTATACACAACTGAACAACAAATGAAAGCAATATAAACATAAATAAGACTAATTAAACCAGTGAAAAAAAGCCAAATACATAGATTCATATACAAAAACAGGGCAAGACAAAGTGAAAGAGAAACAGAAAAAGCTAGTGGAAAAGTGAAAACAAAATGCAAGGCATGCGAATAAATATAGCTAACGAAAATGCATTGCATAGCCACAAGCGCTACACACACATACACACACACAAAGATATACATAGTTACGGTTGCATATACGCATGCATAGTTACATGTAAATGATGCTTAAATAAGCGCACATTATAGTACACATATGAGTACACATACACAGAGATATATTTGTATTTACATTGACCACACGAAGTACCGCAAATGCAATCTGCTGCGGGCACTGTCTAGTGTTATATTTTTTTTGCCCTATCCTGTTAAGCTCTCTGAAACGGAAGTCATTGCTGCGCAGTTGCGCATAAGAGTCATTGTTGTTGCTGTTGTTGTTGTTGTTGCCGGCATAGTGTTGTGTTTATTATACTTGCTTGTGTTGAATATAGCGCAGCCTCATAAAATATTCATAGCGTGTACATGCGCATAGTCATAACAACAACAGCAGCAGCAGTTGAAACGAATGTCGAACTGCCTGGCATACAGAGCTCTGCAATTGCAACGGAAGCCGCCATATTGCAATAACGTGTGTCAAAACGGAAATAGACCACACACACACATACACATACACATAACTGTTGCTCAGTCTGTGTACATGTGTGTCTGTGTGTGTGTGTGTAGCAACTCTTTATGGCAGTGCCAAAAAGTTTATTACATTACGAGACACATTTCTCATCTGTTGGTTGGGTAGGCTGCGCGAACGAAATCGAATTCGCAAGGGGCGTTTATAAGGCAGCAGCGCGCACTTATCTACAGGTAAACAGCACACCCACACACTCGCATAGTGGCACACATGCACAGGGCCAGGATTATTGAAGTTGATCAAAATGGCAGGCTGGCTGGCAACGATAAGTGCCTAAACACTTGAAAAACTTTGAGGCAGACGGCTGACAGTGGATTGAAAGAGGAGGGCTTTGCCTTTCAAAGGCAAGACCGATAATAATGACGACGCTGCTGCCTGAATTGTTGTTAAAAGTTTTCTAATTTTCGACATTTCAAACATTTTATGCCTGCCAGCTGTCAATTAAAGGCGACAGCACCTGTTGCTGACAGCGCCAGGGCCTAAAACAAGGTCTCCGGACTACCCCCGGCCACACCAAGCACTAAGCACGATGTGGCAAAAGTCAACTGTTGCCTGGTCTTTGGGCGTAATGAAAAACTCGCACGCCAACTTGACACCTGCCCCAGACGCAGGGACAGGCGTAGAGGCAGAGGCAAAGTAAGAGACAACCACACAGACAGAGACGGAGAAAGTGTCTTAAAGTTGTAGCGCCTAAACCGCAGCTAGGCGACTGCCTGCGGTTGCTTACTTTACCCTTGCTTTCCCTTCCCCTCTCCACACCACCATATGGCTGGTCCAACTGCTGTTTGTGCGTGTCGCAAAGTAACTAAAATTGATAGTAATTTCTAGGTATACGCTGCTTATGAATAATATATGCAGTGCAGACAGTCAAAACGTAAGACATTCAACAGACACACGATTAAATATATGAATTTAGGGATACAGATACAATTTGATGTGAGTTAGAATCGTGCACTGAAATATACATTTATATAAATAAAAGTCACATAAATATTTAATTAGCTACACATGACATACGCTTAAGAGAGAGAGAGAGAAAGAGAGACAGAGAGTATCTCCCATTGATATTTACAATCCCATACGCATGTATATACATATAAATATGCACATATATGTATATATATAAGCCGATACATGTTATATTAACACTCAATTCGTTATGTATGTTTAAGGGTCCTCTATATGCGTATGTCAATGAAATCGTTACATTCAATAAATGAATCAATCAATCATAAAGTCAGTCGAGAAACAGCACTGCTCATCAATCAATCAATCAAATTGATGACACTAATTTTATCTGCTGCTTCGTCTTCTGCTTCTGCTTCTGTTTCTGCTTCTTGTTGTGCTCTGTCGTTATAAAACATGTGTTTTGTATTTGATTTCTCTGTTTTCTTTTTACTCTTTGAATTTTATTTTTGTCATCGGTTTTTTTATATTTATATATACTGCAAGTATTTTTGTGGCAAAAAATCGGGTGATTTTAGTTTAGATTTTAAGTTTTTAATTGCTGCATTTTGCTGCAGTTTCGATTTAGCTAAGATTAGTTTATATCGATTGCCATAACTCGTGCCAGCTGGGGTTACAATTGTTGTACAGGTGGAAATGAAAATTTTTAGTTCATATACAATTTGGTAGTAGGATTTTGTTTATTAAATAAATATATATATATAAATATATATAGGTATTTATTTATATATGTTTATAGTTAAATGCATTTGTATTAGTTGCAAGTTGTTTAAAGAAATGCTAGTCGGTTTAAGATTAAAGAGCCACTAGATGCTAGTCAAACAAATTGTTGGTAGGCTTTGCGTTACATTTTATGCAAAATAAGCAAAATGCAATCAAGTAAAAGAAATACTCGGAAAAAATGGAAAAAAACCAAACAAATTTTACAAAATTTCAAAAGAAAATCAAGGTTGATCAGGTTCAAGTTGTTTTGTGTGTGGTTTGTTGTTCTTTGTGAATCTGCCAAGCGACCCTTTATACTATAAGCAGCTAATACTAATACAGATCTTAGACTGTCCTCTTCCAAACTAGTATATTACAATAAATGTTCCTTGTATTTCAATATATACATATATATATTTTTATAAAAATTACGTTTCCTTACTTACAAAAAAAAGAAAAAAAAGAAAAATTAAGTCATATAAATAAATAAATCATATTGAAATGCATTAGTTAGTTGTATTTACTGCAAGGTGTGTGGATAGTATATTACAAGGTTTCGCTTCGTTTGGACAGCTAGAGAGCGAGTGTAAAACGTTATGCAACACTATAAACGAGTACAAGTTGGAGAGCGAGAGAGACAGAAAGAGAAAGAGAAAGACAAAGACAAAGACAAAGAGAGAAAGAGTGAGAGTGAGTGATGGCGCGGGGGTCATTAAAGAGTCAAGAATTATGCATAAACCGAAAGAAAAGGAAACGTCGGGTAAGGATAGGTAAACATTTGCTAAGCGAAACGCAAACAAAAGCTCATAAATTGACAGAGAAATGGAAATTGTTTAGAAGGACACAGCGCAGAGAAAAAAACAGGGCGTATACGTAACAATAACAAAGAAAAATTTGTATGTATAAGTATATATGAAAAAAAAAACAGACGAAACGAAACAAAACTTCAAAAGCAAAATCATAAAGAAAAGCGCACGTTTTATTATTATTATTATTATTATTATTTTTTTTTTTTTTTTTTTTTTGGTTGGGCATTACAATATGTAAGTACAACTTATAGAACCTAGCTATATTACACTGGTTGTATTGGTATTTCAAAAGGATTTTTGCTAGCGGTTTTTGGACGTGCTAGAACTGTACAGGGTATGTTTATATATATATATATATAATAGGTATAGTTTGTATATATATTGTTGTATGGGATGCTTCATTTACATATTAGGTATTGATAGAGTTGCTTTGTTCATTTACCATTTGGTGGGCATCGTAATGGTGGGGTACGTTGGTGTCGACTCGAGGCTAACAGGAAGCTGACAAACTGCTGCATACAAAAGTTATAAATCGAATTTCCAGGCAATTGTATTTTTCTGTTTTTTTTTTTTTTGGACTTGCAGTTAATATAGAGAGACTTTATTTTTCACGTTTCTTTTAGTTTTCAAATATTTAGCACATTGGTACGTGTTAAATGTTCAAAATAACTGGGTGTATATAGATATCGTATAGAATTGTAAAGTTATGTATACATGAGTATATATATATATATATATATATATATATATGTATGTATATATATGTACATATATATAATATAGTATTTCGTAGGTATAAAGATAAGCGACTGACTTTCTTAAAATGTGATTCGATTTCCTGCCAGCGGCTCTTGTTGTGTAGGAGCTACATTCGGAACTCCTCTTTGTTTCACCCTTTTTACTTTTAAAATTTAACATATACATACATACATAAAAAAATGTCAATGCAACAACTTGCGCCACAAATACAATTACAGTCATCAGTTTTCATAATTCTCATATAATAATTCCACAGAGTTTCATTTTGTTGGATTGTACTTAAGTTAATAGCTGGGGAAAGTAGTACATAATAATATTACATATTTAAGTACATATGTACATATGCTTGTGTGTAGTTCAACGAGTTGTATAAGGACTATAAATACAAAGGTACAGTTACAAATATGTAGCTTTTTCAAATATGTGTGTGTGTGAGTGAGTCAGTGTAAGTGAGTGTGAGTGTGTATAGGCTATACACAGTGTAGTTTACAATCAAATCAAAGTTTAATTTTATCACCCATCTGACAGGAGTTACATAGCTAAGCAGCAGCTTTAGTTAACGGTATTTAAGTAAGAGTTTATCATTCTATTTCCATCATGAAATGATTTATGTTTCATTTAGCACTGTGTTATTGTGTGTTCATCATATAAGTATACGTAGGTGGGCTTCACGATCGATTGGATATATATATATATATATATATATATATATATATATATATATATATATATATATATATATATATATATATATATATATATATATATATATATATATATATATATATATATATATATAATATTTTTTTTTTTTTAAGTACACGCGATTTCTCCAAAATATTTTTTATGTTAAACATTTACAAACACAGCACTAACAATGACATACACAAATACAAATGCGTATATATATATATATATATATATATATATATATATATATATATATATATATATATATATATATATATATATATATATATATATATATATATATATATATATATATATATATATATATATATATATTTATGTATGCAAAATACTAATACATACAACTTATGATTGGATCCAAATAATGTGTACAACTCTCATGTATGTATTTATATTCATTTAATGCACCATATAAGGAGGTTGGGTTAAATTTTGTTTTCAATTTTGGTTAAAAAACATTTAAACATTTCAACAACAAGCTACTTATTAATTGTTTTGGTTTTATATTTTTTTCTTCAAAGTTTTCGCACATTTTCTTTGCTACTAATATAAAGTTAATAACATTTAAAACACACTCATATATATTTAAATATATATATATATATAGTTAAACTCTGTTTGCTACAATTTTCACTAGTAACATTTATAAAGTTTTTTGTTTTGTTTTTTTTTTTTTTTTTTTGGCATTTGTTTATTTTTTTTGTTTATATAAATAGTTCTATAATCAGTTACTGCACTGCTGCAGCCACTCATTTAGCCTGGCCCAAACTCAGCTCAGCTGTTTCATAATTCTTAGTAGTGAATATATTTTGTTGTATTTATTGTATCGATTTGCAGAGCCTAGTTTAATGGTACTACACAAGCTGCGTATATAGGAAAATGTTTTCAATTTCTTTTGTTTTTAAAAATTCGTTACTGTCTCTCATCGAAAGGGTCAGCAGACAATTACGCATAGTAGACACGACTAACAATTAAGTAAAACTTTTACGTTCAGCTTATAAATCTATTGTTGGTGCTTTGTTCTTACTGTGTTTTAATCGGGCAATTCGATTGCCCAAGAGAAATTTCAACTAACACAAAAACACACACATATGTCGAGTAATGGTTATAAGGTGCTATATAGTTAGCGCATATCGAAACTTGTAGTATTAGTATTAGTTTTGAGCATTCATAGCTAAGCTAATTCATTTAGTTAGTTTATAGTAACCTTAAGCGTAGTCACTGCTATTTCTAGTTAAGTAGTTGACATACATACTATATCATATACGTAGTTGTATTTGTTTTTGTTTTTGAATTTGGTTTTTTGTTTTTTGTTTTTCAGTTTTTGTTTAGTTCACTAACAATAATTACTACCAACACCGAAAAATAAATATGATATAATTGTTGTGATTATATGACAAAATAGCAAAGAACACATTTAGCCATGGCCATTTGTTTATGGTTAGTTAGTGGTAATAAGTAATATTAAGAATCGAAATAAATGTTATATAACGTATATCGAAACGTAAAACACATAGAAATCAAATTAGAACATATAATATAATATATATATTTTTTACTCAATATCCAGCTACTACAAATACAAATTTTGTATTTATAAAACACAATAAAGATAATATCGAAAATGATAAGAGAGCCATTATGGTAAAGTGGACTGAAATAAAGGTGAGTTTTATTTTATTTTTTTTTTTATAGCACTGAAGCTGCACTGAAATATGCCAAATAATTTTATAGAACATGTTGTGAGCACTTGAAGGAAAAGCTGAAAAGTTTGTGTGGAAAAACTGCGTATGCTTAAGCTGCATTTTTTGATTTATTTTTTTTTTTGTTTTTTTTTTTTATAGCTAATTATTGCATTATAGCCCATTGTGTATTATAAGTTTAGTATATAAATATTCTTTTTGTTTTTGTTTCTTTTTTTTCGTGTTTCATCTCAAATCGTAAATCGCAAATTGAAATAAATATTACGAAATTGTTTTTATACCGGAGTTTTTGGTAATTTCCGTCTAGTTGGCGATGCTGGTGATTTGTCTGTGTTGGTTTCGGGGTCTGTATTTATTTATTGAACAATCAATTTTTTTTTTGTTGGAAAAGAAGTAACAAGAAACGAGAACAACAAATGAAAATTATGTAATTATGTTTTGCTTCCAGGGTACATCAATAATAATTATATAATATATATATATAACTATATACAAAACTGATTACAACAGTGTTGGACAGTGGGACTAGCTACATGAATTGCATTGGCCTGTAACTTACCCGCTATTAGTCCCAGTCCAATGGGACCATCGCCGGAACGCCGAGGTCCGCTCTGGCCGCCACTATTGCCGGGTGGCAGATTTTCGTCGAACAAGTCGCACATGCGAAAATCTGTTGCATGTTCCACCAACAGCTCCACAATGTCCCCAGTGCGATCCATGATGGAGCAGACCTCCTCAAAGCTGCGATCAATTAGCGACATGCCATTCCACTCGAGTATCTGTTGTATAACAAAAAAGAAACATAAATCATCCTTACAGCTATCGTTTGTCAGCAAGTGTTTGCCTTAAGTGCAACTGCTGACAGTTGGTAGTTGGGAAACTTATGAATTTCTATCACACTGTTGCCCTTTCAGTCAAAGGGCTCTTGTCAAATTTGCTTATCGTTCGCTTAACATCATGACAGCTGTCTATCTACTCAAATTTTCCCAAATGTTCTGGGCATTTGTTCAAAAAATTTGACATCATCTTTTGCCTTGTCTTCGAAATTCATTAATTATGTGAAGTTCCGTTGGAATGCGATTTACGGGAGCTAACTCACCTTGTCGCCCTGCTGAAGGCCATTCTTCTCAGCCGGCCCGCCAGGCACCGTCCAGACAATGTAGGCAAATAGCCGTCCATCAGCTCCGGTCTTCCCACCGACCACGCGCATCCCAAAGCCTCGAGCTGCAAAGATAGACATAGACAGCAACAAAATTTAATAAGAAAATATGCTGACTGATTATGGGTGGCAAAAACAAAGGCAAAAAACAAAAAAACAAAGACGAAAATCAATATTAAATCTAAGAGTCCACACAGACGTAGCACGTAGCAACAAATTTGGGGCATGTGGCAAGCAATTTGTGTTGATTTCGTTTGCAGTTTGCACTGCTTGCCCAACACCCATGAGTACATTGCGTATACGCCTTGTCTGTTTGCGTGTTTGTCTGACACCCATGAGCACATTGCGTATATGCCATAGACAAAAGCACTCGAATCGGCAAACAGTTCGACTATTTACTTTTCGAGCTGTCTGTCTGTGCACAAGTTTTGTGCTTACTCGACTTATATTTGAAAGGGATGCTTAGTCTCAATACTAAGTTCGATCTAGAACTTGGTGCATGTTGGACTAGCGTATATCCTTCTGAATTCGACTCCTTTGGGCTTGCGTTTAATGTCTGTCTGGCAAGTTGGACACCAAAATTGTTTTTAGCTTTGCTTTGTGTGCTTTAAGAATTGTTTTTCATGGCAAAACAGCGAAGAGCTCGAACAGCTACCACTGGCATCGCCACCTGTACGAATTCGAGTTGAAAATAAGCATTTTCTAGTCAGTAGCTGCACTCTTAAGATTTCACAGCACGAATCCAAACGATTTAATTAATTTAATTGCAATTTGAGTTTGCTGCTGGCCGGGCACGCAGCGAGTGTGCAGCTCAGTTTCAAGTACTTATCATTGGGCGCAGAAAACTAATTTCAACAATTTGTGCACGAAAACTTACGAAAGCGGATTTCCGCCGCCCAAACCCCATAGCATTGCCCTCTAACCAAGCAGTGTTCAGCCCGCGGCCAGACAGTTGAACGCTTGCTGCAGACAATTGCCAAGAAAGTTAACTAGCGACTTGCTGAGAGCCAAAGAAGACTGAAGAAGGCAAAAGGCAGCGGTGGTTTGTGGGGCAACGGAGACATTGACAATGAATTTTTGTTCGTCCAAGGTTTCTAGTGACATTTTTGCTCTTGCATTTGTGTGTGTGTGTGTGTTGATTTCCAGCAGAATTATTCAGAGCAGGTGGCTCGCTTTTGGAAAAGTTTTTGCACAGGAAATGCCAACAAACTGCCGGCGCGCGCCCTCAGAATAAAAAATATGCAATAAAATGTTGCGCATACGCCTCGTTGCTGCTGCTGCTACTGTTGATTTGGGGCGCATTGATACCCAATTAGGATAACGCGACATTTTCTCTTTGAGTGTTTTAATCAAAAGTTTTCTTTTCCTCACTTTCATTCCTTTTCTCATTCTCATCTTTTCGTTAGGTCACTAAACACGGTCATAAAAACGAAATAAATAAAGCACAAAATCCTTTGCTGTCAGCGCTGCTGTGTCCCACTGACAGCACAAAAGCAAACGCCGAAAAGGATGTAAAATTGCGCAGATTATTCATGAGCTGACCGGGCGATATAAAAGTAGTCCATGACCGAGCAGTTTTAAGAGACGCGATTTGTTGCTGTCATTTGGAAATCATTTAGGCTGATTTATGGGCCAGCGTGAAGCATAATTGCTAGTAGGGTATCTATTAGTCGCACATACTCGACCATTGTGACATCTGTAAGCTATCCCTGGGCCGCACTTAACATGCACGAAATGTGCGTGCTGAGTGAATTCTCGATCTATTCTGCACCGCCTGGCATCAGTCTTGGCCATAAACGGCGTCGTATTAAAATCATGAGGCGACCCCTGAATGGGCAACGAGCTGAGCTGAGGATGGGTTACAGTAGGTTTACTGTTACTCGCTGCTTGCTTCGGCTATTTTCGTAGCTTTTGTTTCGTTGTTTGTCCCGCTGTTGCCTGCTGCTGCTTGCTGCTGCTTCGTGTGTATGTGTCATTCATCTACGTTTTATGATACAATTTGTTGATCTTTTATTTTTATTTTCCTTTTTGTTTTCGTATTTTTATGTGGGTAGCATTAGGATTTTAATAAGCCAAACACTGAGCATTGCTGCTGGTAGCTATGGGCTTGTTTATGCCCAGAATTTACCAACTTTTTATTGTTGGGTCGCCCCCACATCTTTCCCTCGCCGCCTCAGTCATCTTCCCCGCATGCCCTTCGAGGTCACAAACTAATTTCGTACACGCTTAAAAAGTGATCTATGTGCGGTGGCAGTTGTCGTTGTTGCTTTCAACTCAACCTGTTTGAAATTTGTTGCTGGAAACTTTTAAGCGTGTGTCCTGGCAATTGCTTCCCTGGCTGTCCGGAGTCCTGCATTTAATGTCATTAGCTGTGCAAACTTTTAGTTGCCTGGGCAAAGGACTTAATCGATGCACCACACACACACACACACACACACACACACACACACAAACGTGCAGCTGTTGCCCAGGCATGACTAAGCGTTTTAGTGGCTGCTATCAGCAGCCATAAAAATTGATTCTTAATTAAACTAGCACAAGCGCTGAGATGGCGCTGCAAAACAAACGTTAGCCAGGTTAATAACTTGAAGAGAAAACTAATAAACAAGTGCGGCGCACGTGTGTAGCCAAGTGCTACTTTGAAACACCTGGAACAGCTACACGACAGCCAATTGCTCGTTTATGTCAACAGCTGAACGAATGATGGCAGCGACGGGGGTCGCTCTTAAGTAAGCCATGGCTGGAAAAGCCGTCTGCTTAAGAGCACTAAAACTATGAATGGCAGGCTCAAATGCAAGGCATGCCGAGACGGGTCCCATTCTGGCTACCTGTTGCCCCCCAAAAAACACAGACCGAAATGAACCAATCACACGCAAAGCCTCAGCAGACTCACTATATTTTGTGTGTGTATTTGTATGTGTGTGTGTGAGTGTGTATGGGTGTTTAGGTTTTACGTGATTTGCTGTAATAAATGCGTAGCTCATGAGGCTGCATAAAATTTCATTAGGCGTGTTAAGACGCCATTCTGACGCCCACTGGCGTCACTTACTGTACATGTATGTGTAAGCGTATGTGTGTGTGTGTGTATGTGTTTGTGTGTGCGGCAGTAAAATACTTTAACGAGCTGCATAATTGAAATCGCATTTGGCCATTTACAATTACATTACATTACATTTGCCATCGATTGCTTTTGTAGCTGTACTTGATGTGATGTGCTTTTCAGATTAATTAGTCGCCCATCCATTAGCAGCTAATTGCGCAACAGCACACGTAAATGTGCAGAGCTACTTTAAACGGATATGACACTCGTCTATCGCAGCGCGTGCACAGTACAGTCAATATCTCTCTCAAGGCGAATTGCAGCACAAGGCTGCAGCACCTGCCACAGGCATGTGACACAGCTGAACGCATCGAGTGGGTTGTGCGTGTGCTTGCGGTTAAGCCGCACGGCAAGTAACTAAAGCAAGGATATAGCATATACATATATAAATATAAGTATATATGTGTATGTATATGTTAGCATGACAGCCACAACAAATGCCAGCAGTGGCGCGACAGCGCCTGGCAAGAAAATGGTTTAGCACATTAAAATTCCACTTGCTTCGTTGCATATCAAATATGCCGGGTAAGCAGGCAGGCAGTCAGCCAGCCAGGCAGCCAACCAGCCAAGCAGCCAAGCAGCCAAGAAAGCATGCTTAACTCTTGATATGAGCATGCACACACCTACACACAGTCACACACATAACACCCACACACATTTTTATCATTGCAGGCTGCGCTTATACGTTTTTGTTGGGTATTGACATTTTTTTATGATATGCAAATTGAAATTTTACTATATAGATATACTATATGTATATATGTATATATATATATGCATAGCAAAATAAGCCAGGTAGCCAGGTGTGCGAAGAAAGGCAGGTGGCAGACAGGTAGCGGCTAGTTATTTGATTGAAATTATGTGCGTTCGAGAGCATAAGCCTGACAGTCAAACACTTTAAGCCAATTAGGTTTACTTTTCATTTGACTAATTTGGCGTGCTCCACTCAAAGCCAACTGCCTGAAAGTGAAAAGCAATCATTGGTCTAGCTACATAAATATGCCATGCCAGTTTATATATATAAATATATATATTTTACAGTTTGGTGTATACTTGGCGATTTCAATTATGAGCGACTAACTGACAAATCGATTTTCAATTTGCCCTCGGCCATATTTACATAAACTTTCCGCTCGAACTTTTCAGCTTCTTTTGCCTGTGTAATATTTCGCTTCTGCTTCTTCACAGTTAGTTTTTTCTTCATATTTATAATGCATTTGCTGCAGCTATTCATGCCTTCATCACATTTTTTTCCGACCATGAGATCATTTTAAAGGCGTAAACTAAAAGTCAGCGTGAACTTTTTACAGTTTGAGTTATAACAACAACAAAGTTTCGAGTAACTGCTAATCAGGTAAAAATGTTAGTTAAAAAAAACTTCTTTGAATTCTAAAACTTTTTCACTGCTCATTAAGCTTTTTATAGTTTTAATTTTATAGTCATTCTCATTTAATGCGATATCTTTGAATTCTAATGCGCGGGCACGTTTTTTGCTATTGATTTTTACAGTGCTGATAATTAAAAATTCATTTGCACGGTCATTTCATGCGCATCGTTTGTCGCTGCTGTCCGCTCCGAGGAATGCAACAAAAAAAATGTGCATATAATTAAAATACATGCACAGGCACACAGGCTCACACGCGGCACAAATGATGCCATTGGCAAAGTGAGCTCAGAGGAAGCGCGGACAGCTACCGCCAGCAACTGGCTCTCGTTATATATGTTAGCTAGTGGGTAGGTGTATATAAATATATGTACTAGCGGATGCCATGCAGCTTTGGTTGGGTCGATTATGGCAGTCCTGTATGTCGATAAAGAATGCTTTCGGTTGCTTAATCTGCTACCCGTTGGCTTCCGCTTTGGGTTTCGTTAGAGTCCACAGTACCCCATTCTCATTATACTTTACGGACAACTCGTATCACCATGCGCTTTGTTTGGGAATTAAAGAAGCGTCGAGCGGACAGGAAATGTTGGCGGTACGGTCGAGTCCTTTTAGTTAGTCCCTGGTCGGTTGGTCGCTTGGTTGCACTGTCGAATTAGCATAACCAAACGTTGTAATGAGTCTTATTTACTTGGCCATTTCCGGTGTGGCTAGTAGGAAGCATGGACCCAGCGTGCCCTCGTCAAATCGAAAATTTGTAAAGCACACACAGAAGCACAACCCACACACACACACACACACACACACACACTCACACACGTGCACACATTGAGCTGATTGTACGTTGTGTACTCTGGACTGCGCTCTGAGCGTTACTTACTGCGATGTGCTTTGTCCGTGGGGTCTCGGCGCAGGACAATGCGACGCTTTGATGCGCATATCGGACCGGAATCAACATCATGTATGACAATGCGTATGGCCTCGCCATCCATGGACGTTTGCCTTCGCGGCGCCTCCAAATCCTCCAAATTGGGTCCTGTAAAAGAGGCCATTGGCGGCGGTATTGCAGCTTGCAAGCCCGCCGGCAATGCGCCACGATTCTGCAGTGCCGCTATGTCCGGCCTGCAACGGGAACAACGGAAAAATCAGGCTGTTAGTGAAAGCTGAACCCTAAACCTGATGTCAACTTACAGCTGTGAGCCGCGCCGTCGCATGCGTCGATCATCGTCTACAGTCAGCACGGGACTGCCCTTGTCTGGCGAGCCAGGTGACTCATCATTTTGCAGGTCTTCCGAGGCATGCGGCACCCGGAACGATGGACGCCGCGAGCCTGGCAGCTGCACGGGCGGCATTATGCCACCGCCGCCGTCACATGGTGAACGCTGTAGTTGCGTGGCAGCTGCTGCAGCGCCCTGCATCACTCCCGGAGCAAACACATCATAGGCCGATTTCCTGTGGGCAATTTAACGTTAGTTTCTGAATCGTTTTTTCAATACCTTCAATCTACCTGCGTGGCATGGCTGGTATGCCCAGGCCAGCGGCGTCGGCACCCAAGCCCAATGCGGGTCCGCCCCCGCCCATGCTGCCACCCACGCCGCCTGTCTTCATATCATCGTCATAGCTGTGCTGGCGAGAGACACGTGAGCCGCGCCGCGACTGCATCCGCGAAAGCGGCGCACCGAATGCAGGTTCCAGTTCGCTACCGCGCGGCGGGCTGTTTGAGCGGCTGGGCGCCATGCTGCGACCGCCTTTCAGCTGCTGAAAGTACATTAATTATAAAACAAATGACAGGCGCCGCAGCTGCTGTCTGTGCTGGGATTAACTTACGCGCTCCAGCTCCTTCAGCGATGCAGGTGAAACATCTGAATGGCGTCGCAGCTCTGGACTGCGCGGTGGTGCCAAGGCAGCGCCGTTGCTGGGCGCCAGCGTCTGTGTGCTGCTGCCCAGCTTGGCATCCGAGTGCCGGCGCTGCAGTGCCTCCAGCACGGGCACGTCCAGTGTGGAATCCGTCGAGTCCTGCGGTATACAGACGCGCGAGGCCATCTTGCGCCGGCAAACGCTGCAGCGCCACATGTTCTGCAAAACCGGGCCAATTACGCGGTAAAATGAGAGAAAATCAATGCTAACTTAAGAGAGGGGGCTGCGCGCGTGCACCTAATTAAATTTCATGGCTAAGCGCTGAATTCTATTTGTGGCTGCACAAAACAGCGGGATAATATTTATTAGTTTGCTAAAGTTGAAGAAAACCACATTATGTTGCGGTGGCTTCTGCTGCTGCTATTGCTGTTGCTGACTCTGATGCTGATGCTGTTATTGCTGTTGTTTCAGAGCTGGTTGAAAATAAATATTAATTACTTTCTGAACAAAAGTTGCAACATTTTCTACCTTGCGCGCTGTGCGAAAAAAGAAACCATCTATTTCTGTGCACGTGCGCAGGGGAGAAGGGAAACGGAGAGTGAGTAGCAGTTGCCATGTCCTCAATTACGAGTGGGCGCAACTGACTGCATGGCACATCAGTGCCCACATCGCCCACCTACTAGCCGCACAGCTTGCGCTAAGCCCGAACAATGGCCGCTACATTTCCACCTGGTCGTTGATTCATTTTACCCGGCGGTGAGGTCGTGTATGTGAATGCTGCACCGGAAGTTGGCGCCATTTTAATTAAGTTGCAGTAGAGCGTACTCACTGTATATCTCTGTGTGTGTGTGTATGTGTGGGAATCAAGTGCGTCTATAATCATGGATCGTGCTGTATTGTCCCCCAGCTATACTCAACCACAGCCAGCGTCACATCAATGCAAAAGCTGAGCTTTCGCTTTTATTGCTTTTGTTTTCCCCAGTTGGGTGCGTTATAATTACAGCTGCTGCGGCAACGGTTCGTGATCCCAGCGAGAAATCAACTGCAACTGTTGTTCTAAGGCTTGCCGCACACACAGCAAAGCATTTCAATTGCAGTTAAGCACTAATTTTATATGCATAAACAGAAAATCGATTGTAGATGAATGTGCTTAAGAGAGAACAGAAATGAAGCAAAACAAAGCTTGCATACTGACTTTATTAAATACGAGATTATTGTGCACTTGAGACACAAGGATACATAGAACAAGCAGTCCTTGAATGCTATTTCGATTTGCTGGGGTATTAAAAGTGGCAAATTTTAACAAGGTTTTTTGGGTTGAGAGATATGCTTGTAAAGCTTTGTCCTTTGTCGCAGTTTCCATTTGCATTTAATGGCAATTATTTATCTGGAATGTCCGTTCTGCCGAACCGCTTTTCAGCATTGTTAAGCAGCACAGAATACCGCTGCAATTGTGATAATAATATTTCTATAATTGTGTTAAATATTACAATGGGCAGATTTCATTTGATATGAATCGGGCATTATTAATTTCATTCGGTGCCCCTATGGGTATGCAATGCTATCAGAATTCAGTGAGCATATCATCATCATGTGCTCCACCCATTGCCTCAAATGGCCAGTTCATGGCGTATGATGACAGCGGTTGGGGCCACATTGTGGTCAAGCCAACAGCTGCCTGAAACGTCGCTTGCGTTCATTGTGCAGACGTGGGCCATAATTACGCTCCTGTGGTCATAAATACATATGTATGTACACATGCATGGGCGTGTGGGAGAGTGTGTGTGTGTGTGTGTGTGTGTGTGTGTGTGTGTAAACGTTGCTGGGTAACTGTTCGCGTGCGTGCGTGTGTGTGCGCTAGTAGCCGCCCACAAACATCAATTTCAATTAACCAAAGTGGCCGGTTGACGGACAAACGTTAAATTTTATGCGCAGGGCGTAGCCGGACACTTCACAGCTATGTCGACGGCATGTCGAAAGCCGCCAAATTATCAGAAACTCAAGATAAATGCTGCAGTCCTGTTGCCATTGCTGCTGATTCAACAGATATGCGTCTTTCCCCCTTTATATATGTCTGCTCGTCTACTTGTTATTGTTGGCTTGTCAATGGACATTATGTGTGGCATTGATACATGCGAGTTGGTTCTGATTGAACAGTTTCAGCATAACAGGGCGGCGGGTTGTATAGTCGTGGGCGTGGCCGTATGGCTGGGCAAGCAACAGGCTAAATGCAAGTCCAGGGAGCGGTGCCACTCTTTAGCTGTGGCAGCTGTCAGTTAATCTCGTTAATCTGGCTTTTATCTTGTAAACGCCACGAGGCAGAGCGAAGGCAGAGGGCTATTGTGGCTGTTGCTGTTGCTCGAGCTGCTGTTGGTGGACCGACCCTAAATGTAATCTAATTTGTGTGCAGGCAGCGGTTAATGTATGCCACTGCCACGCCTTTGTTGCCACGCCCTCACAATCATCGTCACAGCCAGCAGCGCTTTAGTTTTTGCTATAACAAACGGGAATTCTAGCGCTACACTAATACACAGACACACATATACATAGACGAAGAGCTATTGTTTTTCTTATTAATTAAGCGCCGCGGGATAATGTGTTTATTTTCGCCACGCCCACAAATGGACATTGCCTAGTGGCATGGAAACTTGTTGTCCATGTTTGCGCTGCAGTTGCCAACAGCTCCACCTTCATGGCTAACAACAACATGCACACTTACCGCATCCTCATGTTCGTCCAGCTTGCTGTAGCTGGCGCAATCCTCGCACACGCGCTGCTGGCACTCGAAGCACGTCTTGTGGTAGTCGTCCGGTTTGAAGGACTTGAGGCACACCCGGCACGCGCCCGCTCGGCGTCCGGGCTCCTGTTTGGCCGCGGCGCCACCACCGCTGCCACCCGTGCTGTTATTGTTGTTGTTCAGATTGCTGCTGGTCTCCTGCTGCTGCTGCTGTTGCTGCTGCTGCTGCTGTTGCTGTTGATAGCTGGGTGAGCCATAGCTGCCGCTGGTGTCCGTATCCGTTGGCACCAGCGAGGGGCGTGGCGACATTTTATTAACTGCAACGCAAAGGAAAAAATGAGAAAGGGCCACAAATGCATTTAAGTCGCGCCTCCCGCCTGGGCGTGGTCCGCGCCTCAGTAATTGACTTGTTGCTGGGCAAAATGTGACCTGATTTCATAATTAATTCATTTGCAAATTGCTAACGTGACAGGCGCCGACGATGACGGCGATAAATAAAATAAATGACTGCGATTAGCGATAGTCAAAACGGAAATTGCCGACAACGCAGCGACAAGTGGGCGTGTCGCCGAATTGGCAATTAGTTGGGCCAAAAAACGTCGGAAGCGAAAGCAGTTAAAAGCGAACCTACTAAGGGAATGATTAATACAAACACAAATGTGAGCTTAGCTGAAAACATTATTTATTTATTATATTAATATTATATAGAATTTTTCAGAATATTTGTTTAATAAATAAATTATTTTAGAGGGTCACAAAGTATGCCATGAAAACGGTTGCTATGCATTAATAACTTTGTGCTTTGTTGTGCGCACATTGCGTATACGCACAGTTGCACGTGCAGCCTTTCATTTGGCCTGCGGCAACTAAGCATGACATTTAGGTGGAACAAGTGGAACAATGTTAGGCAGCAGAAAGGCAAAATGAACATTTTGAAGTACACTTTAAATTATTAAATTGTGTATCAGCAGGCTGAAGTGCTGCAAACACATGGAGCTGTTTGAAATAGTTTGTAAAGTGCAGCTCGAGTGCTGGCCTATTCGCTAATAAAATGCAGTTAACAAGTGTACATTCAATAATATTGTAATGGGAATTGCGCGCCAAGGTCGCACACGAGGTCAAAAATATTTACACAAATTATGCACACAAACAACAGCAGCAGGCAGCAGCAGGCCAAGTACTTGACAGTGTGCATTTGTCTCGTGGTTAGCCGCTGGAAGGCGCTGTCCAGTCGAGCAGAGTTGGTTAAATAAACATCATAAAATAACATTTCATTTCGATCTAATAAATCTGCTGTGGCCGCAATAAAAGCAAGAAGCCATCGCGCAGTCAACTAAAATGCAATAAAAGCAAGAATAAACTGTTTCATTCGTATTGGCGAAACACAAATACTCTGCCGCAGAACAAACACAAAATGTGATAATCGCATCTTAGCCATACTCAATTGGCGTGTGATTGTGAGAGAAAATATATATATTATACGAGTATATATACGATTATTGAATGGGTTTCATCCTCTTCAAACCGTCTCATATTTCGTGACATGGAGTGAACATCCGCTGCAAGGGTATATTGACACAAAAGTCAACACAACATTCCGCCATGGTGTGGTGTGTGTGTGTGTGTGTGTGAGTGTGCGTGTGTGCGGTTGCCGGTGCTGCTGTTAGCCGTTTATTGACATTGGATTTGTGCTGTGGACACTAGTAAAAAAATGTACAACTCTCGTTGTTTATGTCTGTCATAACAATGACTATGATAATGGCAATGCCAATGACTGGGTAATGCACTTGACTACTGCGGCAGCGACCCTTGCATAATTCAATTTGCGCAGCGAGCGCATAAAGATTCAGCAACCATTGCGTATACGCAACATTTCATGCTCGCTACCAGATCAAAATGCCGTGAGCTAATGGAAAAAATGGAGAAGGGAAAGGGGTAGGTGTAGGATGAGGGGTTGTTGTTTTGGGGTTATGCTAGCTTAGCGCATCTCCTGTTTTGGCTCATTGTTAAAAGTTGCGTGCACTTTGAGCGCTTACTTAGCTTTGGCCTTTTGTTTGCGCTTACGCTGCGTATACGTTATATTTTTGCAGGCAGCCGTCAGCTGGCGTTGGCATTGCAAGGGCAAACTTTTGTGTGCAAAGTTTTTCGAGCAGCTTTATGAGCACTTGAATAAAAATTCATGCCATAAATTCGCATGCACTTATGGACCCGAATGCCAATCCCAAGCCCCAGCCCCAAACTCGGCTCAACTCACCTTTATCTGTCACGGTTAGCAGCGACGAGGAGAGCGTTGCCTTCATTTTGTTTAAGGCGCCCGTGTTCGAAGCACCGCCGCCAGAATCTGTTGCATGGTGATGCCCCTGGTTCGCCTGCTCATCGGTGGCCACCATCTGTGCAAGAAAAGTAAAGAAAGATAAAGAAAAGAAAAGAATCGAATGTGGATGAGAGTTATAAATATTAATGGCATATTGAACTGAAAGTTTCATTTGTGGCAGCTACAAAACATTTATAGTTATGTGCGCACTTAAGCCCAGGCAGACGGGCATTGAATCTTTACAGTTTTAAATGCGATTTCTGCTTGTTGAAATTGAATTGAAATTGAATTCTGGAACGGCTTTATGGTCGTTTCTTTAACGGCACGCCAGCTGTTGCTCGGTTGTGCCAATGTATTTGTTAATTTTATTTGAATTTTCTTTTCACTTTTCATGCTGCCCACCACCCACTCTGCCTATGTCTCTACGCATATTTTTATAACGTCTTGCCAGCTCATGCTCATTTCGAGCATCGTCATTGTGCGTAGCGCCGAAAACGCAGGCAGGTGAAAAGAACGCGTTGCGTTTTATTTGATTTTGGTTTTTTGTTTCTGTTTCTGTTTTCTGTTCTCTGTTCATTGTTGTTGTACCTGCTGGACCGGCTGCGGCTCAGGCGCAACAAATTGCCAAGAAATCGTAAAATGCGGCAAGCAATTTTTGTTTAAACTACGAAAAGTGCGCCCAAGCGAGCGGCTTTCAAAAATTGCCGTCATTCTTTTTAATGCACACACATACACTCATACACTAAATAGGGTGCGACAGAGACAGACACAATGAGAGAGCGAGAGAGAGAGAGAGACTTGGAGAGAAAGTAACACTAAAATTGAGAAAAACAACAACAATACTTTAGATGGCTGGCTGGCTGGCTGGCATGGTGGCTGGTAAAGCGACCAAGCGAGCTGCCCCTCCACTCCCCGACTGTAACATAAGTGCTCTGCGTTGTCAGCATTTTATGAAGTGGAAATTTTCTATTTGCCAAAGCGATGGCGACGACGAAACCGGAACAAACAGCCGCCTATGTGGGCTATACAAAAACCAGCCCACACACACACTATCGCGCTCTCTGTCTCGCTCAGTGAGACTAGGCGCAAATTACGCTAAGTGCTTTTGGCTGCAACGCTTTTGGTTGCCTACCTTTCGGCGAGGCACCACTCGCTGCTGTACTCATACTCAAACTAAGCGCTGCCTAGTGTCAGATTATGGTCGCTTTGTGCTCAGCTTGCGCTACATATTTGATGATGTCATTTCGAAGCTGGCCTTAAGGTAATATTCATGTTGCTGCGGATTTATGTATATGTTTTCTACTGTCTACTACCAGCTAGCTGCAAACCAGTTTTGGTCTACTAACTATATACATATATATATATATATATATATATATCTTTGGTCTGGCACGCCTCTTAATTTATGTGCGGGACAACTACATTGCCAACGTCTGTGTCAGTGTCTTGAGCTGGCGCTTAGCACGTGTAATTATTGCCGTGTTAATTTCGTCATTTATTATGAGCTTTTTTTTTGTTTCTGCTTTTGAAAGGGAGCCATGCCCGAGCTAGTTTCTTATTTAGTGCCAAAAATTATGGGCTGCCGCACAGTCATTTAAGAGCTGCTGCGACCAAGGAGCGCCGTAAGCCACACAAAGCCATATGTGCGTCCTTTATGGCCGTAAAGTACGCTACATAAAATGCAAGTCAATATATAATAAGAGCAGCATAAGAGATGGGGTCGGCGGTAGCAGCAACAGCAGCATCAGCAGCTTTTCGCGTTGTGATTGAAAGCGCACGAATTGCAGCTGACTGAACATGAAAATCAATAAAAGCATAACCATGGCACCCATTTGCAACGACTCTGCCATACTCTAACAAATTGAACTTGATTTACAACAGTGAAGGTTGTCAGGCTGATTGGCATTACGCGCAGGCAAATAAACATGTTTCCATGGATGGATATGCTAATGCATAGCATGCTTTTTGGGTACGCCAGCATACAGGTAAAGTAAATAACGGAACCAAATTGTAAACATCAGAGCAGCTCTTTAATGTGTGTGTGTGTGTGTGTGTATGTATTCGTTGCAGCGCAAAACCACAAACAACTGTCAGCCGCAAGATGCAGGCAGCTAGTTACATTATGGTCTGGCATGCCATGGGTATATGTTTGTTTGTGTGTGTGTGTGTGTGTGTGTGTAAAGTTCAGGAAAACTATTAAGAAAATTACAGCACATAATTTACAACAGACGCTTGCCTGTAGTTAAGCTTCTTTTTTCTCTTTTAATCTCCAGTTTCTGCTCACTCTTCCTCACTTGTGCGCTCCCTCGCTCTTTCTGTCTCTCTATATGTAATACATTTACGCCCCGCTGATTGCCTTTGAAGTGTGTTGTTGCTTTTTTAAGGTTTTCTTTTTTGGTCTTGAACAAAAATTGTGTGCGAATTTTGTTGAGCATTTAAATGGGCAAATAAATAGCAGAAGTTGGGCCAATCCTTTCGCCTTTCTCTCTTTGTTTTGATGGGGATGGCGCTGACAGTGAGATTGCTTAACTGTCACCGGCACATCATATTTTCTTGAGTCGGGTGGTTTTCTGCTTTGATTTTGTGCTTCATTTGGTCTAATCAAAGTTTTACTGCTCGGGCACCTAAAGAAACATTTTTCCAAGCGCAACCAGGCAACTTCGCTTGACATTCGCTTGCTTCAGTTTACTTTTAGTTAACATTTTTTTGGTTTTTTTCTCCCCTTTTAAAACTTTTCCCAAGAATTTGGGGCTAAATAATT
Organism: Drosophila anceps; assembly: GCA_035045945.1. NCBI lineage: Eukaryota > Metazoa > Arthropoda > Insecta > Diptera > Drosophilidae > Drosophila > Drosophila anceps. Next base: position 2,591,665 of record JAWNON010000150.1, read on the forward strand.
TCAACGGAATTTACACTTTTATTTTGGTTGAGTCTCTTGGCTTTTTTCTTTCTCTCTCTCTCTCTCTCTCTCTCTCTCTCTCGGTATCTCTGCCTCTTTGGCTTGTGTTTACGCAGTATTATTGTTAGCCGAGCTTATGTCTAATTTTATGCCTAAGAAATGGGAAACGCCACACCCGACGGCAGGTGTTTGGGCACAATTGAATCGCTTTGATTGCTGCCCCTTTTTTTTTATTCATGTGTTTTTGATATTTTTCGACTCATTTTCTAGGTAGCACTCGGGGAAAATAGAGAGAAATATGCAGTCAAGCGCTGAAAGCATTTACCGGACTTTTTAATTAAAAAGTTTTGTTTGGTTATTGCTTTTATTTTTATTCGACCTGTTTCCCTTTCTGCGTCGCGATTTGGCGCTATTTGTCTTCCTTGATCTCTGTTTGAAAAAGGGCTTAAAATCAATGGCTCTGATATCGTCGATATGCCTTTAAATATATGCAGCTGTGCTGGGCATTTCAATTTCATTCGCAATTCATTTGTTTTCGCTGCATTTCAAACAGAAAACGCTCATTAAACTTTCAGTGCGAATAAAAACGAACAAAAAGACGAAAATATTATTTAAAAATCAATACGGCTTGCGAGGATGAAAAAGAAATTAAGGCATAAATTACGTTAGCAACTGTCAATGACAACAACAATACGGATAACGCGACCGATTGCGCAATGGAGAGCTGTCTTAATGATAGCTTATAAAGGTGAATGAGGGATTTACGGTCGAGCGCTTGACTGTGGATGCTTTTGCACAAATATTGTTTTTGGCAGAAGATCTTATTACAATTGGTATCATAAATTAAGGGCGATTAAACAACAACTGCAAGTGGCCAATCCGAAGTGTGTTCATTGTAAAGTTCTCTTAAATTAGCTCTCGCACTTACCTTCTTCATGAACGTCATCACATTTGTGGGCAACATTTTGTCGGGGTTTCTTGTTGGTACTTAAACTGCAATTAATCACGCATACGCTGTGTTGGTCGCGTGGCTGCTCCAATTTATGCTGTTGCGGCTTTTGTTTTGTTTCGGTTGGCCTGTGTATGTACGTGTTTCGGTTTATGCTGCCTTTTTCGTTTGTTTTGCACTCTTAAGCGGCTTTAAGTCATTTTTGTTTGGATTGCATTGTTGATGTTGTTGCTGTTGTTGCTGCTGATGCTGCTGCTGCTGCTGCTGCTGGTGGTGCTGTCCATTGTGTGCTCGCTTCAATTTGATTGAATACAAATGGCCATTTGTCATGCGGCATGTAAATAGCCATTGACATTGTATAGCGAAATCGTCCTTATAGCGTATGCAACACGGTTGCACGAACTACATGTTGCACACAAGCTTCGCGTGATTGATTTGTATGTTGCGAAGCGCTTACAGCCATATGGCTTAAATGGGTTTTGGGGCCAACTCTGTGCTGCTGTCGCCGTTCGCTTTTAATTAACATTGGCTATAACTTACAGCGCCTGCAATAAGTACAAGAAATGGTGAGGGTTTATAATTAGTCACTGAGTCTAGGCTGGAAAATTGCCGGAATTGCTATAAGTGCACATCATAGCCAAATCCCCGCTGGGCTTACACCGTACTTAACTTTTTGGACCGTCATAATTTTGCCAGCGATAAGTATCAACAGCGTTTGGGCTGCTCCCCCCGCACACACACACACACACACACACACACGCAAGTACTTTCACTCTCTCACACACTTGACGTGGCGCTGAAAAGTCGATAGGCAAAAGTTTATAAGGCGGAAAATAATGTGTCGCGCTGCATGCAAAGTGCTTCGGGGCTTTGTGTATTGTGAACTGTAGGTGTGGCAGCAGCGCGATAAACTGACCATTATAATGACGGCAGCTATAGCTTACAACTAGGTTAGGCAGTTCGCTTTAAGTTGCGTGTAAAAATAAACTTCGTCAAGAGAGAAAACAGAAAAGTGTGCAAAAAAAAGTGAAATTGTATATTTTCTTTTGCTAGCTTACAGCTTAAGCAATTCCTTTTTTTTGTGCCTTAAAAAACAATGCCTGAATGTGTATGTATGTAGTATGTTGCATAGCACTTAGCATCGACTATGCTATTCTTGTTTTACTTACTTTTCACCTGGTCCTCCTACGCAGCTGTGTTTAAGCTGCCAACTTTAAGTTTTGTCAATTGTTTTGCTTATGTCAGTCATTGTCATCAGCTTTCTTTGCTGCTGGAGCAAATCCTTCGTGTGCTCGTAAGCTGCACAGAGCCATTCACAGCCTTGGCGCTTTGTACAGCTTACGGAACATTCAGAGCAAATCTGTTTGCTCTTCTCTTGCCAGCTCTTAACTAAGAAATAGTTGCCGCACTTAGCAGTAGATAGCACAGTTTCTCCCCCTAGCTATACCCTGTACACTGGGAAGTTGAGATTAAATCAACTGGACTTAAAGTAGAGATTTAAAGAAGATAAATCTGCTATGTGGTACGCAATGTATCAGTCAAGCTTCGATAAATTTCTGCTGAATTGAAATTACTCTCGTTGCTAATTGCTATTGTTTCGACCCAACCACAAAGTATCTTCTAGCCAACAACATTCGTTTTCAGACTTTATTCTCGCTCTGTGCTCTTCCTTTGGCTTAGCTGCAGCATTATTAAATCAAATGACCCACATCGCAATTGAATCGCTCGATTTGCAGTCAATATACGATCTGTGCGAGCACTTTCAACATTTGCAATTCCCACATCGAGTGGCTGCTACAAAAATTAAAGACAGTGCTCAACTATTTGGCATGGTCCGAAAGTTTTAGCAACTTTGCGTAAAAAGAAATTGGCAAAAGAAATTTCATTTCAATGCATTGTTCATTGTTGGGTTATTTCTATCGTTTGGGTTCCTTTTGCCATTTGTGTGCACATTACAAAAGTTCATAAAAAGCCATCGAAGCGCAGTTCGGAAACTTTGCAGCCCCAACTGGCGGGCAGCCAGAGACGAAACTCAGAGATTCGTAGCAAATGGTTTGGGCATGACATGGAAAATGTTTACGCTAAATGAAATTTTTGACTTGCTAAATGAGTTGAATTTGCTCAACTTTCTAAATGGCATTTGGAGGGGAAAAAAATTTGTTCAGGAAAATTAGTTGAAGCTCGAAGCTGTCAACGTGCCAGCAACAGGATGGAGCTGCATGCCGCGCCAAAGAGAACGAGAAAGATAAATACAAATCAGGGCACGTTGCAATATGCGAGGCTCGGACGATTTTCGGAGGGGACTTCGCCCTCAGTGTGTGTATGTAAAGCAAACTGTTACAAGTTGCAAGTGTTAGCTTGCCACGCCCATACCCAAGAGGATGTTTAAGAAGGCGGTGCTTCGTCTGGCTCCGCTGCTGCTTACACAAGCTTAGCGCGCCAGGATGTGCTCATAAATTGTAACTTTGGCTGCTGCTGCTGCTGCTGCTGCTGCTGCTAGCTGCTGTTTACTGTAGGCAACAAGCATGAAATCACATGAGCACACACACACACATACACGAAGTCTGGCAAAGTTGCAGATGGTATGGTTGGCACATAGTTAATTAGCGCGAAATTGGCCAAAACGAGCCAGAGGCAGTTCTGGCTGAAGGCCTCGAGCCACATACAACCACCCCCACCACCACCATCATCGTCAACTGGCCGGGTTTCGTCCTTTGCATGCTAATCGGTAACTGATCAGGATAGCCAATAACGTGAAAGGTCAAAATGTATGTGGCTATAATGCGTGCATTAGGCAAAATCAAACAAGATTTATCACACACACTTAGCGTCGAAGGACATAGTCCCGGAATTGTCACGCACAGGCAAGCCAAATCGAAATTGAAACGTTCGATAAATAAATACAAGCTAACAGGTTTTTTGTATTGTTGTTGCTGCTGCTGTTGTTGCTTTTATGCGTGCCACACGTCAATGGAGTGTGGAAAGTGTATTGTAATTCAGAATTCCGGAACGTGCATGGGACACAAATTAACTGTTAAGCAGCATGCCATAATAAATGGCCAGCAAGTCAAGTCCAGATGAAATTGTGTCGGACCAAATAAAGCATGAAGAGAAACTCAAATGGAGCAAGGAGAGAAGCCGCCAGAAGCTCAACTGGAGACGAACAACAACAGTAGCTCAAATTGCAGTTGAAAAATCGCAGCGCACTTCATAAATAAAGTGGACGGCAGCAGGGTGCAAGTGGAGGCCAAGACGAGGGGACCACAGCTTCATGAATACCATGAATGAAGCGCTGTCAACAATGGCAAGCAACTAGACTGGACTGCGTACAAAATTGAGTTGGAGCATGAAGCATGGGGCAGATTGGGGATTGCAACTGCAACTAGTTGCCTGTTGTTTGGCTTGTTATCGCAGCGAGTGCTGCTGCGTGGGTGCTGTTGAGGTTAGGACTTTGGCCAGCAACAGGATAAGATAAATGTTACATTTGCACCACATCCGGGTCGAGTTTTATGGGCAGTGGCCACGCTGTGAGCTAAGAGCTCCTGCATTGCAGTAAATCAAATAATCTGACAATTGTAAGCTGATCAACTCAAATTAGTTGATAAATAAAGTCTTGATTGAAAAGCAAATAGAAATTCCCACAATAAACAATTATGACTGTGTAATCTAACAGATAAACAAACATAAACTTTGTATTGGATTACACATTGTTCGAATGATACATACATGACATTGAGAATGCTCATCTTCGTTATAAAAACACTCTCTAATTTGATTAATTAGACAACTTGTCAGGTTGATATGGGTATTGGCACATCGAAACCATTGCTTTTCAAGACAAGCTTTGAATGGGCTCTTCACGGTTCAGAGAACCACGGTAAAAATCAGTATAATAGAAATGTTATTCTTTTTAGATTGCCTTTAATGCTAATCTCATTAGAGCTTAACGAAAAAAGGTTTAGAAAATACAATAAAAAAGAAGAAGAAAAGCTTGACTCCGAACTGAGCCAAAGGGTTGAATTGACCCGCATGCGGTTCTTATAAAGGCTAAAATTAAGATTTACAATTCTTAAGAACCAATTGATAGTCGAGATGCGAATTGGTTTGGTCCACTTAACCAACTTTAAACAGATAAAGATTGAAATGCATTTAATATTATATAAAGATTGATTCTGATACTTTTAGTAATGAGCCTTAATAAATACTTGTTCTCTAATGAGTTGCAGAAGCAAAGGTTAAAGCAAATTGCTCAACAGGTGAAGAGGAATAGATAATAACCATCTATTTGCAGTTCACAGCATTAAGCACAACCACACATATGCGCCAGCTAGAATCATTGTTGAAGCTTTTACCAAGCGCTCATACAAAACCAAAACACACACACACACAGTCAAGCTACATAGCCATTAATGTCTAACAGGATTTTTAATGACTAGAAAGTGGAGCAAGGTGGGCTATGCGTAGGTGGGGTGAGGCATTTGGCATTTGCTTTTAGCTAGTGAAGCGTAAGCTGGTCTCATTGTCAGCGCCGTTTGTCTAATTGACAGCGGCTGGCTTACATGTCGGCTGTGTAATGCAGTAGCAACTGGTAACTGGTAACTGGAAACTGGCAACTGGCAGCAGGCAGTGGGCTGGCAGCTGTGCTTAAGTCAACGCACGACTTTAAGCAACTGAAATTAAACATTTAATTGCACAAAGTAAACAACAATGCGATAGCAGCATGATAGGAGCTGTGGGGCTGGTCGTACAGATTGATGTTCGAGTCTCAGCAGCTGGCTGTTGGCATTGGTCATGCGAGGCACGTAAATGCCATCCAAATGAAATGGAACTACGCCCCGAAAAGGGTATGATGAGGCACGGGGCGTGGCTCTGTGTTATTGTGTTGACAAGAGCATTTTTAGCTGAGACTGTAGCAAACAAACGTTTAAACCGACTCTTGTCAGTGGATTGGGATGTGACTTTGACATTTGCCTAAGCTCAAACTCAATTATTCAAATGCCCTGATGCGAGTGCTGTAACTGCGTAGGCGTGGCACATGTGCCGATATCCGCAATTTGACATTTAATCAACATGGCTGGTGCACACAGCCGAGTGGCTGCTCGAAAGCCATTCAGGCAACGTGCTCCATTGAGAGTCATAAGTCTGGGCCACAAGTTCAAGTGTTTGCTGCGGTCGGGCCCAACAGTTGTCACTTGTTGTTTGTTGTGCTCGTCGTGTTGTTGCTTTCATCTTAATTGAAATCAAATCAAAGTGATTTCACTCTCAGAATGTAATTGTGTGGCATGCTGCGTGCCTTTGTTCTGTTCCTGTCATGCTACAACTTCAAACTCAGCTGCTGCTGTTGCCATTCTCGCAATTTATTGGCCCACATTTTTTGGCCGGAATTGTCTGTCGTTCTGCTAATGATTTCCTATTGTTCCTTGCGGTCTATATATTTCCAATTTTACACTAAATTTGCTGGAGCTCTGCTGTTTGCTTGCTGCCATATTGCGACTTGAATTATTTACACCGAAATGGTATTTGCCATCGTAGACTTTGGGGAATTGTGCTCATTGTTCAGCTGCAACTGGGCTCTGTGTGCTTATTAGATCAAACAGATTACGCCGGGTCCTTAGCTCTTTATTGTACACTTATAATTTGATGTGCAGTCGCTAGCTGTAAATGCGCATCGTTAACACGTCTTAGACAAATGCAGCATTACGCGAAAGTTCAGTTAGCGCACATTACGAATATGCAGCGTTTACGGTTAGGTACACCGAAAAGCACCAAGGACCAATTACGCATACGCAGCGTGGCACATAAAACATTTGAAGTCACGCGTCGCGACACCATAAAACGAAATCAACTGAATATGGGCAATATAAAAAGGCGTGTAGCTCATTAAGGCTGGGACAGAATGTGCAATGCGGTTGGCCATTTGCCTGCATGACGGCACGCAACAAAACCCACGGAACTCAGCTGTTGTCCTCAAGGGCAGTCCCCTACCACCGCCCCTTACGTGTGGGTTGTGTATGCGTGGCAGTCAGACATTTATGATGTCGCACTGCGAGCTCCAATTAGAATTGCGTGAAATTCAACGCACCGAGGTGAGCGCGGTCGGCTGGCCAGACATTCGGTTGTTGTTCGAAAGGCGCGGTTAAGTGCATAAATTTTGATTTATTTGATTTAATTAAATGAAACTGAAGCCGCATAAATAAATCACGTCTGACCTAGTAAATTAAATCAGACTGCTAAACAGCCACGACAAAAGCGAGGAAAATCTGTAAGTACAGCGAAAAGGGTTTAATGGCAGCCAAGTGCTGGCTCAAACGCTGGAATTTCAGCAGCGAGAACAAAGTGACCGCAATTAATTAGCCACAAGGAGATGCAAACTTTGCCGCGTCGGCAATAAAAATAATGATAATACGTTCAGAAAGGAGTGGAGCATTATAAAAACGAACCCTGAAACACTTTTGTACAATTTGCTGGAATAGATGTTTAAAATAATAACATTTTAATGGATTCGGTGTATCAGAATTCATAGAATTGTGCATGAAATATTCACATATTTGTATATTTATTGTGGTTTCTCATATGCGAGCGGTGAGCGGTGAGCGGTGAGTGGCGAGCGACGAGCGAGTGCCAATGTCAGTGTCAATGTCAATGTCAGTCTCAATGTCAAACTGTCTTCCAACGTAACAAGCTAACAAAGTTGGCAGCCAGCCTGGCATTTGGCTAGCTCAATGGCCGCCTGAACTTTTGCAGCGCAACTAATGCGAATTCAATGTCAAAGGACGACCTTGTAAAAAGCCAGCTTGTCCGCTTACGAAGCCAAAGTCAATTAAAACGATGAGAGACAACTAAATAAATTTTGCATTAATATGCAGCATGCCTGATATATATGCAAATTAAGACCGCTGCAGTTGAGCTTCTTGATGGACTTCATAAATGGATAAATATCAGTTATACACATGTTGTATATAATTATTTTTGATATTCAAGTATTTATATCTTAAATTTAACATTCAAAGAGTTTTAAGCTTAATAGATATTTTAAGTTAAACGTATAATTTCTTATAGTTGAACTTGACAACAAGCATCGCGTGCCTTGCTCAACTGGAATGAAGCACGATATTAACTTGCAAAGCAACTCACATGTCTGTGGTATCCCACTATCTAGACATCTGTCTACTTTCGTATGCAAACACACACATAAACACATACTAATACAATCGCATCCACATACTGGCACATACTTTCACTTGCCTTCAATTCTCATGGTGTGACTTTTTGTCTCCCTGGTGACGGACAAAGTCGCATCCTTGACTGTCTTCCGCCTTTGGCCTTTGTCGTTGTTGTCATTATTGTTATTACAATTTCATTGTTGTTGTTTAAACTGTTTTACTCTGCTTACTTATCGTACACTTTGCAACGCCACATATGTAATGTCTGGCATGTCGTCTGACTGTGTCACTCTCTCTCTCTCTCTCTCTTTCACTCTGTTCGTTGTCTCTTGGTGCAATTTTTTTCGCCACAGCAAATGTTCGAGCGTATAAATTGTATTTTATTTGCGTTACATTTCATTCTGTGCATACCCTGTAACCAGCACTGTTGAGGTAGCCCATGGATATGCAACAGTCAAAGATGCATGACATTTATACTAAAACATACCTAGTCGGCCTTCCAGGGTATAGCCTAGTCAAGCACTTGTAATCAAGGATTTGTCACATCTTTTTTATTGTTACTCATGCAATATTTAACAAGGGCTTGTATTGTTTGCAGTATTTATTTGCAATGGGTAAGCGCCGACTGTGTGTGCAAGCATTTGAAGGTCAAATGCCAAATGCAGCTGCAGCTGCCAGCTGACAGTTTGACAGACACATAAGTCAACAGACAGTCACTCAGTCAGCTAGTCAGTCAGTCACTCACTCAGTCAGCCAGTCAGTCAACTAAATACTTATAGGTTTTATAGTGTTGACCGCAGATTTTGACTTGTGCTATTTGCACACGCATTAACCCTCAAGTCATTGCCTTGAAAACTTTAACACACACACACGTGTCACCCCGCACTGCCAGCTGTCAGCTTATGTCTGATTAAATCATTAAAAACTGTGTAATCCATAGCAGTCGCATTAAAAATGTAAACAGAATTCAGCAATTATGACATTTAATTTGATTTTTGTGCGCGGTGAATACGTTTTATGTGCTTTAACTAACTGATTGTTGGATTAGATTAACAGCAAAAAGTTTCATATTAATTAAACATTGCATTAAAAGTGCATCTAATGTAATTAAAGAGAGAATGAACATTGCTTTTGCATTTATTCATTTTGATGTGAGTCAACAAACGGAAGGATATTTTCCGGGGCTATGCTAATTGTGTTGATGTTGCGACGCCATTAAAATCAACATCAATCATCATAATACATAATTTTATTAAGAGACATGGCACAGAGAAAAAAGCGTACACAAAATGGATTGCTTTTGATGTTGTTGCCCCATAGCGTGGCGTGGTGGGCAGCTGCGCAGCTACACACATGTTGCGCATATGCCGCATATGACGCCTTGAAGTGACTTTGGCAAATCATTTTTCTTGTTAATGCATTTAACATGGTTATTAATCAAGCACACACACACACACACACACACACACTCACATACATTCGATAACATCCACCCACAGACCGAGTGGAGTCGAAGTCATTCTGTTATTGAATCCGGCAATTTAAATGGATCCGCAGGCACTGGCATTGGAGAAACAATAATTGTTGTGGTTTGCTTTAGCAGCAACCGCATAGATGATGCCATTACTCAACCGCATTTGCCATGGCAAGCAACTTACTGACTGTCTTTGGAGATGGGCTCTGGCATATCGGCTTGTGGCTTACTAGCAGCACCGTAGCAGGGCGAGGCATATTGTTCAAGGCTTCGCAAGCTCAACCCAAACTAATCCCGACATTTATAATGCAAGTATACACAGGAAAATACACACATACACACTCGCAGACACATACACATATATAGACAGGTATTATATAAGTAGGTTTAGTATATAATCAGTTATGGAGGCTGGGATTTACGTCATATTCTATGTTGTATATAAGATTGTGCGTACAAATTACCTGTGCGATTTGATTTGATTTCCTTTTTGTGGGAGCTGTGGCCATTATCAAGCTGCTCGATTTGTTTCGTTTATTTGTTGGCCTGATTCGGTTTTGGGAATTATATTTACGTCGCTGCACGGCGAAGCACTGCTGAAGAAAAATGTGAATAAAGCTGATTGAGAATAGGCTGAGCATGGTGGCAAAGTGTAGCATATAAATCAAATAAAAAAGGTGAGGTAGAGCATAAATCACTTAAAAACGAATTATTCACTGACTGCATATATACAATTTTACAAAAACAAAACCGATACTGAAGCACTTCAAATTTCACATTTCACAGTAAACCGCAGAGGGAGAGAGAGCGAGAGAGAGAGAGAGAGAGATGTAAGAAATCATCAAACAGGAATTTTACTTTAATTGAGCCGAATACATTAAATGTTTATTAAATGAAATAGTTTTGTGCATATTGAAATATTTGCAGAAATACTTTCGGTTGAAAGCTGAGTAGTTGAGCATTTGATAAATATTTCTGACATTCATTCATATAAATGAAATAAAAATTAACTCTACAGCTTAATAAATATTTTCGTTTGTGCAAGGCCATTTAGCTTCCGGCTGAAATATCATTTGCTTTATAAATATTCAATGTGCTTGACACGTCTTTAATTGTATCTAGGCACTAAGGAATTGCGAAAAGAAATTTGAATATGCTTTCAGTTCGGCCCAACTTATCAGCATATCAGTCTAAGTGTCTACTAAGTCCCCCAAAAAGTTCGCACTAAGTCATATTCAACAAGGAAAATATATATTTCCTTCGTGAATTTCTTGGCTGACTGGGAAAAGTTTTCGCTGCCTTGGCATTTGCGGCTGTTGTCGTTACTCTCATAATTATCAAAGTTGGACAACTGGGCTGCCCTGAGGGCGGCTTTGGGGCTATTGGGGCTGCGGTCGAGCCCCATTGGGCATAAGCGATGACAATGAAGCGTCCCCCTCACAACGGACAGCGGGCTTCGAGTATGCACTTCAATTACTAAGCGAGGATGTCGAGTTTGTATTCAGCCCGGCAACTAATGATAGTGTTGGCATAATTTTGAGCCCAGGACATGCTTATAATTGTGCCAACTGCCGTTTGCCAAGTTGTGCGGCAAAAGTTTTTCGGCTGCGCTGCAAAAGTTGATTTAAATTAGTAAATTAGAAAATGCCTAACAGCTGCGCAGAGACCAGAGCGCAGAGTGTCGACCGTGGATCGTCTCTAGCCGCAATGTAAGCTTACTTGACGTTAGCGGAAGTTGTCAATGTCAATAGCAGCAGCAGTAACAACAACAGCATCAACAACAGCAGCAACTTGAGCGTTACGCCCTTGCCAAATGGCACACACAAAAACAAGAGCATAAATTACACAAAGGCAATGGAAAGTTTTGTGCGAAAGTCTGAAGTTTCATCCTGCTGATGACTCAAGTCCAAGTCCAAGTCCAAGTTAGAGTCCGAGTCCATTTTCGACAGCATCAAAATCGTTGAAGCACATGAGTGAGAACTTTGGCCAACATGTCTTAATATATGCATATCTAGGCACAAAAATTATGAAGTACTGACAGACAGTCGGCCTGGCCAGACGGCAACAGAGACTTCCTGTACGTGCCCACGAGCAAAAGTTAGCTCGGTTTCGGGCCACGTATCCACTTTGCCTTCGACACGAGCTTGTTTTTGTTCAATCAACAATAAAGCTATATAGCTATAGCTATTCATGTATCTATAGATATGCGCTGTTGTTGTTGTTGTTGTTGTTGTTGTCACTTAGTTGTTTGTCTAAGCTCAGCGAAGTGTATAGAAGATATTTGCGCCTGATATGCGTCACAGCTAGGCGGGTTGCGCCTTGGTTGCGGCATCTTGCCTTAAATACTTGACTATGACTATATTACTTATAGAGACTCGGCGATTACTTTGCATTAATAGAGTAATAACCGAAGCACAACCTTTTGAATTACCCGAACAATACATATATTTGTTTTGCATCCTGCCTAATGAGCAGCCAGTGCTTGGAACGCCTCCGTTTCCTGGAAGCGGAAGCAAGCTCGGAGACACGTGCGTTCCGAAATTCATCATAAATATAAAAATAACAAAGGAATCTTAAGAAAATACGTATGTAAGAGGCGAGGCCATGACCCGCTAAGCACGCGTGATCCACTTTTCTTGCTCAAGCAGCCTGCTCACAAATATATGAGAAAATATTTTAATGTGCGCAATTTTATGCTTCCTGTTGCCAAATTGATGTGTGCCCAATAAAAAAGTTAAAATTTTCGGCGTGACAAAGTTGTGAAAAGCTTGAAAATTCTTCACGCTCTCCGCCACAAAAGTTTTTAATCTAATGATGAGTTATAAGCGCACACACACGTATCAGACGTTGGACGACTGCAGCCACTGCTGCCAGCTGCAACTAACGATATGCCGCAGACTGTGGCACGAAGTGTTGCACAAAAGCGAGCTTTTTTTGCGCCTTTACGATTTGATTGCCTGCAAAAACTTGATTCACGAACCCTTTTTTTGCACACTCTGAGTAGTGCGTAGTTTTTTGTGGCTCACATCTAACAGGCGGTGAGGCGTGCGTCCTTTTTTCTTTTTGGACTGGTCCTTTTTGCCGGCGGGTGCGGGTGCGAGTGCGGGTGCTGCTGCTGCTGCTGCTGTGCGTTGAAGGCAAGTTTCACAAATGATTTCACATTTTTGCATAAATAAATGTCAAGTGTGCGACGAGGCGCGCTGAGAGTTGTTGACAGCTTTCTAATAAACCCAGTGAAAAAAGGATAATCAGCGCCCCAAGAAGGATGTGACGCCATAAAGGCCCAAGCACAAGCAACAAGTAGATATGTGTGAGTATGTGTATGTGTGTGTGTCTGTATAGTCTTGTGTATATGAGTGGAGTCCACTTTGGCTTAGCAATAATAATAATAACCTTGGCTGCCATGACGCCTCGTATTTTTCAATGTGGCCTTTCAAGAGCTTGGAAAAACGAGACTTTTCTCATATATGAAAATGACAATTTCCATTGCCACTACAAAGGCACTCGCTCAGCGACCGAGTGGGTCAGAAGAGCGACTCCCACGCTCATACTGACGCTATCCTTTCTCTCTCTCTCTCTCTCTCTCTCTCTCAAGCGCTGTATCGCTTCATGGCTGTGTGTATTCTTCTGGTTATTTTAGGATTGCCTGGCAACGGCGTTGGCAATTTTAATAATGTTTACTTAAGGCGCAGCAGCCTAGTGTGTGTGTATGTGTGCGTAAATAAATAAAGCGCCAGTCAGCAGCAGCAGCAACAGCAACAACAGCGGCAGAAGTAGCGGCAGCGACAGTAGGGTAGTACAAAGGCGCCACAGAGCAAGTGTAGCATACTTATGAAGGCTAGACAAGAGCTTGGCAACCTGAAACTAGGTGCAGCGAGGCATGCCAAATGACAGCTGCCTATATTGTATATAATAAATGGCAGCAGCTTAACAAGCCGCTGCCATAAAATGCACTCCAGCAATGCAACGCCAAGTGACACTTAACGCAAGACCAAGCATGCGGCAAGTGAAAGAATTCGCTGCTCTCTCCAGTCATGCTGGCCATGACAATGACTATAAAAACCATAATTTATAGTGTTGCTCCCAGTGCGGCATCCGAAAGTCACATTCAACATCTCTAAAATTTATATAAATATCATCTCTAAGCTGCAGCTGTTGCCTAATGAGCGGATTAAGTGGCCTGCCATGAGCTATACCGCTATGCAATGGGGCGCTTCCTTTGCCAGTTCCTCTTCCGGTTTCCGGACAATCCTTTTGTTGACCCTGCCCAAGGCAATTTAAAATGCTGACGGCACACACATAGATTCAGGCATTCATCTTACTTTAAGTTCGGTCGCACTGCAGCATTAGCTACACGTAACATGCATCGCTCATTGCTGTCAGATCCTGGCAGAGCATTAGTTATACAACAAAGCGTAATGCTTTCTAGATGCCCAAATAAACCAAATAAATGTAAATACGACACATGTTGAAAGCCTGAGCGAAACAAAGGACGAACCATTTTATTTTTTTGTTTTGGCCCAGCATTCAATTCGAGCGCATTTGGCACGCATGCTGACAGCAAAGTCCTGGCTGCTTTGTTTGCCAAAGGATTTGCTTGCGGAGCAGCGCAAGTGGAAATACAAAAGCAGAAAACGAAAACAAAAAAAAAATAAAATATATACATATATGTATACACATATATATGGCTGTTCATGCGTTTATATTGGAAAATATTGATTTACCTGCTATCAAAGACAGCTGCGACACGATGAACTCGTATATGGCACAGAGTGCTAATGCAGCCTGGTGTTGGTACTCGCTTGCCTTTATGCCACCAAATCCAAACACATAAACGCAATAATCAATAGAGATTTGCTGGAGCTTACATTGCCCCCACTGCCGATGCAGGCTGTAAATGGGAAACGTGCGCCTCTCACTGAGATTGACGATTGTGGCACGTCATGTGGTGCCACAAAGTTATGCTCAACAAGTGCAGTTAAGGCCACATCATTAACATTTCGCCGCACACTCAATGTCAAGGCAACCAAGCCAACTAGCTATATGCCCAGTTATCTGAGGTGCTAGTCATACGCTTATATATATATATATATATATATATATATATGTATATATATAATTATAGTTGTAGCTGTGTCATGCGGCAAGCCGAGTGTACTGCGTGTGGCAGCAATTACGCAAAATGTTGCAATCTCGCAACGGAGCGTGACAAACGCAACTTGGTTGCTAGACAACCACAACTTTAATGGCCAAAGAGATCATTAGACGTTTCCTCTGCACAGCTTACTTATCTAGGCAACAAAATTTACAAGATAGATCCAAGATATTCAACGTTCATCAGTTATTAAAATCAAGATGTAGATTAAATCTAAATAGATATATTAACACTTAGGCGCTCTTCTTGTAAATTCTCTTCGAAAACATTTACTGCGCATTGTCTGGTCCTATTCTGGCCCGCTCGTCTGTTTTGGGCCATCTTCTGATGCTTCGGGCATGGGAAATTATTTTTAGCCATGCCTATAATGCACAAAGCTCCCTTGGCAGCCTGTATATACATTGACTTAATAAGTTGACAGCAGACAGCAGCAGTCAGTCAGTGCCACGCTTACACCCACGCATATACATACACACTCACAACCACTCACATACCCACTGCCCCACACTTGCGTATTTGCCTAGTGCTACTGTTTACCCCAAGCCAGCTCGTGAAGAATTTGCTCATGTTTCACATGTTGATTTTGCTGCCACACGCACTTGCTGCCACGTCTCGTATTCTTAACCAATTTGAAAAATTGCCCTCATTGCGTATATGCTGCGTTGGCAGTTGCGTCTTTAATTAGCATTTTAAACTTCCCGCTAACTGTCAAATTTAGCTCGCATCGTTCGACTGGTCGCTTGGCTGGCAAACAGATTTCATTGTTCAACACAATAAAACAGCTCATAAAATCTACTAACTAATGCGCAGCAATGACAGCACTGACATCCGCCTCCGTCCATCGCCCACTGGGGGCAGACCGCATTTGGACGGCCTGTTGCGTTTGCCTGGCAGGAGGCCATTTGCTTGTGCAAAATGTTACTTTGCGTAAAATTATGCAAATTTGATGTGCGTTTGCCGAGCAAGATTCACACACATACACACACACACACAGTCCTGCCGTATGTATGGCTCCCACATATGACTGTGTGCGTGTGCGTGCGCGTGTGGCTATGATGGCTGCACCACATGCCAAGCACTATGCAAACGGGGCACTTGCCCCTTCCGTTCGTTGCAAGCAAAGTGCAAAGCAAACACAACATTTAAAAATGCTGAAAGCAAACGAAATGCATCAAATCTTGACAAACAAACTGGATTTTTATGTTTGCTTTTAAGTTAGTTGGCCTAATACTAAATCTTTAATTAGAGCGTAAATAAATCTTTTATATGCCATTAAAGAGTTCGATTCGAAGGCCTTTCTTCAATTTTCTTATTTATTTTTGAGACCCTTTTGAAATAATTTAAATATTTGTGGCTTATCTCAGCGCAACTTTATTATATTCTTTATATGCATTGTTAAGAAAGAAATAACATTTTTAAGCCTTTCTATTTATAACTTGGATGTTGCTTTTCGCTCTTTTCTTTTTTTTTGTTTTATTCTCATTCTCTTTATTTCGCCAAGTCAGCTGGCAAACAGCACGATTGTGGGCGTTCTTATCTGATCAAAGTGCGGCAGCTAGAAAAACAACGCAACAATTTTACGCCAAATGAAAGAACAACACGAAATTTGTGCAAACTTTTGGCCGTTGCCGTCGTTTGTTGTGGCTGTTGTGGGCCATAGGAAGCAGCAGCCAGCTGCCGCACACACATGCCGAGTCTTGAAAGCGGAAGCCAAACACATACACACACGCACACACACACACACTTATGTAGCTAAATAAACTGCTCATTATTATGCAAAGTTTTTCTTCTTGGCGTTATCTGGCCGGGCGGAAGTTGAACGAGAGCTTCAAGTCCGGACCGCCCCAGAAGAGCAACAGCCAGTTGCCCCGTCCCATCTCTCCATATGGCATAATTGGCATACTGTGACCAACAGTAAGTGGAATAGTCGACCCTATAAAATGATATATGGGGCGTCTGAACGCGCTTAATATTTCATTTGGCAAGCACACATTGGGGACTTTGATTTTGGCCGGCTTGAAAATAAAAATGACTGCGTATAACATTTATTTTGCAGTCGCATAAAATATAAAATTCAATTTCATAAGCACAAAAAGCGAACGAAAAAGCGATGCTTAAAGCGCTCCAACATTTTGCCAGCCCATGAAAAATAAGTTGCCGTGGATATGGAGCGCGCGCACGAAAATATGAAAAATATATGATTTATGGCGACGGGGGAGGCAGGCAGGAAGACAGGCAGGCAGGCAGGCAGCAAAGCAGCGCTTAGTCTGGAAAAGCATAATGCTCGCTTCTCGGGTTATGCCAATTTTTTTTTAAGCCAGCGATAAGGCAAGGCCGTGGCAATCAGCATATGCACGCAGACACACAAACAGACACACACACAGACAGCCACACATATACACACACAGTTGAATAAACAGTCAACTGTATCTGCTCGCAACAAAGCGCCGTTAAACATGCCAGCTACAACACACCCAGCTAACCACGAACAGCAACGACAACAACAACAACAACAACAACAACAAGAACAAAATGTTCTCGTAATTGCCTCGTTTCATTTTTAATAACTGTCAATCCTTTGGCTTTTGGGCGCGCCGCCAGTTGCCAAACTGACAAAACCGCTCGTAAATTGCGTTCAGCATATGAGCAGCAACCACAACAACAGCAACAACAACAGCAACAACCACAACAACAACAGCGACAAATAACAATACAAATTTCTATTTGGGATCCATGTGTTTGGGTAGAGCCACAAAAACTCAAACTGAATTCGAATTGGTTATAGAACATTTTTCACTGGCAAGGACTTCATATATATATCGAAATGTTAGGCCATCTATTTGCGATTCAGTCAATGAGTATTTGAAGTACCTTTAAAAAATATGTTTAGTTCAGTTAAGGTGAATATCTTAAATTGCATTTTGCTCATGATTGGAGCTCGGCTAGGGCATTAAGGGGTCGCTGTATCACAGCTCGCTTGGCATTTTTATTTTTCGGTTTCCGCAGTGTTTGTGGCGAAAGTTTTTGCATTGCTCGTTTGATAAATGCTTGTCTCAACTTTTCGCCGAACTGTTGCTCGGCTAAGCTCAGTTTGCAGTTTCAATTGCCGGTGCTATGTAGCCAAGCGATATCAGCGAGCCTCAGCAGCGTGGTCGAACCAACACACAAAAAAAAAGAAGAAGACAGAAAAGAAAACACCAGCAGTGTGCACTGTAGAAAAAAATGTAGAAATTTGCGTAAAACTTTAAGCAAACAAGTCGCCCAGGGCCAAAATGGCCTTGGCCATTCCCTATTTCGCCTATGCGCGCTGGCTATTGGGGTAACTATATTGTAGCTGGAGGGGCTGCGGCGCTGTCAAAACTTGGCTGCTTTGCCATCCATCTCAGTCTTTATTATATGATTGTTGTGCATGCTTAACTTTACATTTAGTAAAAAATTTTGCACAATTTATTATTTATATTTTTGTTTTATGCTGCTTAAGTTTTGCTCAGCTCATGATGCATGCATTAATCATTTGGAGAGCAGAGCGTGGGCTATAGAGGATCACAAATGCCAAATTGTGCCCCTGGGCGCCAATTACATTAATCATATCATAAGACCAGAATCTCATACCGCCTTGTCTCAAATATTTCATTAGACCTGCAGTCTAAAATCCAATCCCAAAATCCACTTCAACTATGGAAAAGGTCAAAAATGACAATTTTGCTGCAGAGCCACTGCGGGCAGTCAAACAATGCGACAAACTTGTGTTTACCAAGAGCGAACAGCAGGAGGTGCGGGGGCTGTGCATTAGCTAACATAAACCATTATCAGCTGCTTTGGTGAGATTATAGACACAGCTGGAATTGGGCAGGACACGCTGAGGTGGACATGGGTCAGGGACGCGTTTAACAAAAATGTAAACAGCCAGCGAGGCCAGCCAAGCAGTGCTTTAGCTAACCACCTTTTGTCTGTCTGTCTCCGATTCTGTCTGTGTGTGTGTGTGTGTGTGTGTGTGTATGTATGCATGTGCTTGTATTTGCCGGATATTAGGTTTAGTCCGCGCAACGGTAATGGCAATGCCAACAGCCGGCGGCCAAGCAAATCCAGCTGAGACGCCCGAACACACAAAAACACGAAATGAAAATTGTAAAATTTGTTACATTTTGTTTCGTCCGGGCGGATTTTGTTTTGCATTTATATGGAAATTATGTTATTATGCTAAGCAAAAGAAAATCTTAAGCAGCAACAGCGCTGACAGGGACATGTCTTAATAATTTAAGCCAACAATTTGCGTGGATTTCAGCTGCATACATATGCAAATGCAGCTAGCAAATGCTTCACGCTAGCATCTTTTTTCGAGCAAAAATTTTAATTGAAAATTGCAGAGGCGCAGCAAGTAAATCGTAGAAGCGAGAGCAACTGCGAACGACAAGTGGAAAACTGATTGCATGACTGAGTTATGTATGAGTGGGAGGTGTGAGGGAGTGTGTGTGTGTGTGGGTGTGTATGTGTGTGTGTGTGTGTGGGTGGGTGTGCGTACCTTTCATTTGAAGCCGTTTGATTTTTGCATAAGCCTGTGCAGAGCTACCCATTCGCATGAATAATAAACTGCAAAAGGCAGCTTTTTTTGTTGGCCCTGACCACGCCCTCCACGAGTGGGCATGCCGAACGAAATTAAATTAATTAAATTCCACTCACTTATTGCGTGTGTGCCCTGTGTGTGTGCGTGTGTGTCTGAGTGCCTGTGTTCGACAGCCAAACAATTTGTGTAAGTTCGCGCAAAAACGAACCGAAACGAATAAAAAACAGAAATGCTGCACAAAAGCGAAAATTTTATATATTTACAAAATAAAAGCAGCGACAAATATGTGAGTTATTTAAAAATTTAAAATAAATGTTTGTGTCTGCGGCCACAGTCGAAAAAGCGTTGCCCATGGCAAATGGAATTTTTTAGCCACTGCCCCCAGAAGTGTGCTATAAAAAATTGCCAAGCGTCTCGTTGGTTTATTAAAAATTTGTGCAAATGAAGTGGCAATTTGCAATGTGCAATTGCAGAAGCCAGTAATTGGGAACTTCTTTAAAGATACGCACAAATATATATAAATAAAATATAGTACATATGTATATGCACACATGTGTCGCATAAAGCTAGATAAGCGCTGGGGGACAGCACAATTGGCTTGATGCTCGGAAGAAAATTAATTAATTTTTGCTGTTGCTTAATATATAAAGCTAAAATACGACAAAGCAGCAGAGCCACACGCACGCACACACGTTTCTCTGTGGCCTAATCCAACAGGAGCACAGGCATCTGCCCCAAGCGTGTACAACATTTTAAACACTTTGACTCGACAGACATTAATGAATGTATATACATATAAATATATATGTGGGGCAAATAAACTTGTGCATATAAATAGACAGATAACGCACAAAGCGACAGGGAGAGCGAGAATGAGGCAGGGATAGTAGTTTAAAATGCCATTAAATACTGAGAGATGGGCAGCCTGTCAGGCTAGTGACATATCTTATGGCAGGCACTGCTTCCTCTCCCTCTCCATCTCCCTGTGTATGTCTGTGTGTGTAAGGCGAGCTGTCAGCATGTATAACTGTTGCTGTCAGGCTTATGGCTTGTCATATTATGTATTATGGCGTATTTTATTTGCATTCAATTAAATCGCACGTGTCACTCGCTGGCGCATATAAATTGCCAGCAAAATGAGCCAGAAATTTATGCAAATCGTCCACTAAAGGGCTGAGTAAATTTAATATATATAAATTTTCTATATTTATATAGATTGTATCAAAACAGTTTTTGTTTATGCCGCGCCATGTCAAGGCGCAACAGCCACAAATGAATTGTTTTCGAAATATGTGTCCTCTGCAATATAATTTTGTGCTGTGGCGCAGTGGGCACTCAAATTAAATTTGGTCATAACCATTAATAATTATATTTTGTAATGTGTCTGACCTAAATGTGAGTGAGCACAAAACGCTTATTACGGATTGATAAGAATCTAAATTAAAATGGCATCCGTAAAAACACTTTGGCCCTAGACTTTTTGGGCCGGACAGGTGCAGACGCGCACCAAATCGCTGGGGGGATTAGGTGGCCAGGAGTAATGACAGTTTCAGTGGCACTACTCCAGCCCGGCCCAGCTAAATGTTACTCTGGGGGACCCACGGACTTGGGCTAGTGGAAGCGTGGCCGTTGCTATTGCCATTGCGGCATTAGGCAAACCTCATAGCCCCCGCCGCTGACTTTCATCGATGTGCCAGGCTAGTCACGTTCACAAAGTCTTAATCGAAGACCTCACAGCTGTTGGACACAACTTAAAGCCCATTAATTTGGGGCAAAGGCAACATTTTTGAAGTGGCATCGACGAGTTGAGTTAAGCTGCTGGCGCCTGTCGACTGGCGCCTGCTGCCTGTTGCCTGCCAAATTACTAACTTAATTATAAATTAATTATCTAACAAAGCATAGAATCCCAGACGAGGCGGTGCCAAACATCAAAGTATCAATAATTAATCGCCTCGGTAATGTTTTCAATTTCTTGCTTCATTAGCTGGTTTTATTCGGCCCTTGAAGGCGTTTGGGCCACCAGCTTTGGGCTTTTGTTCTGCTAATCCCTGCGCGTAGGTGCCCTATGGGGAAGCAGCAGCAGCAGCAGCAGCAACCACACTAAGCCTGCCTAATACATTCGCATTGAGAACTTGGCCAGAAAATCAATAATCAATGCGAAATATTTCATGGCGATCGCTAAACAGTCAAACTGTCGAACAGTCGAAATGAGTTATGTCAGCTGAGAGGAATTGAATGCGCGTAGTTATAGCATTAAATAGATTTATGTGTGAGGCATGTGCCCAGCCGAGGCAAGGCAAGGCAAGCGAAGCACATTGAGCACATTCGACACGGGCGGAAATAAAAACTGAAACCGGACGTGCGCCCGATGACGACCACGCCGGAAATTAAACTATTTGTTAGCGGCACTGTGAGCCATTCACTGTTTATTATATTCTCAACAATTGCTGACAAGACCAAAATAAATCATATAAAAAAAAAACACGCACACAAACAAAAAGCAAAGCATAAAGAAATCGGCAATACGATTGTGTCCAGTTGATTCTTACCTGCTTTGAGTCCAGTTGCAATCTGGCTTATAGTGTGGCTACCAAGTTGGCTTTGTTATGGGCATGTGTGTTATCTTTTGTATCAATTTATAAACATATATTCTATGTACTTTTTGCACTTGAGGGTTTGTACGAGCGGCTGTTTGATAGCAATTTTTTAATGGCGTATAATTTCCAGCACTTGGCTTGGCACTTGAAAGTTGCTGTTCGTTTTTGTGTATGTTTTTAGTTGGTGTTGCTTCAGCTGATTTTTTTTGTTTGGTCAGAAGCACACGCACACACATACACACACACACACACACACACACACATGCATGTATACAGTGCTCGCACTCGCACGCACACTTTGACGCTAGCTCACCGTCTCTCACACACACAGCCACGCCACACACCTTGACGCTAGAGTATTAGAAAGCATTGCAGAATGCGGCGCCTTCAAACGCTGCTTGGTTTGACAGACTGCTTCAAAGTGCTAGGGCAGCTTCCGCGTTTTGTGTCCTCTTCACGAAACGGCTCAACTCGAACTGTGACGACGCTCAGCTGCTGCGGCCACAGCCAGTCAAGTGCTTCGCCAGCGCTTCGGATTCTCATTGTGGCGTACGCTCTCCCACGCACCTTCGTGCCATTGGAAAGTTGTCCCGTGTGTGTGAGTGCGGTTCGGCTCGTCTCGTCTCGTCTCGTCTCGGCGTAAAACCAGCTGGCGCAGCATTAAAAAGTAATATCAATTTCCACCTTGCAAACAGCGTCGCAACGCGAAAGCAACAGCTAAGCGATTTCCCAGGATGCAGCAGCGTCGATGTCCATGCACTGGGGCCCCGCCTCCTGTTGCCCACGCATTTGCGTTAGGTGCGCGTGCTCTGCACGTTCCGCTTTGTCTACACAAAACAGCACGCTGTGTGGAGAGTTTTTTCTTTTCATAATTGTTGCATGCGAGGATATTGTAAAAGTTGCGTATACGCCAAGGCGACCCACGTCTTTAGCTAATAGCGGAAATAAAATAAAATAAATATGTGTGCAAAATAAAATTTAATAATTAATTTACAAAATGATATTTTATATATTTATGCTCTATATTGTATCTAACTAATATTATAATACGACTAAATTAAATACAAATTTATTACAAATATTTTGTAAATAAATTATTTTCATGTAATTTCAGCCAAAGTAAATAAGAAAAAAAGAGATAAATGAAAAAATTGTTAAAGTAATCTTCCAATTTACCCAAACTTTTGAAAAGCTGTAATTACTTTTTAATTTCTCTAACTAGCCGATTTCTATGGCTGGGCAATGCGTTTGACAACTTCCACTTGGCTTTGTATTTATTCCGTACACAAACTAAGGGACACAGTGGGACCAAGACACACAGACACACTCGCACACACAAGCAGACACACACAAGCACAGAAAAAAGCGCAACAGGACCAAAATAATTGCGCGTTAAACATGTGCCAAGCGCTACCAACAGCAACAGACGGGACGCGACAGAAAGAGCAAAAGAGACGGAGCGAGTGAGAGCAATAGAGTGAGAAGGTCTGACACGAGTGCCGAGCATAGCCGAAGCCCGGAGAGCGCGACTGGAAATGTTCAACTGGTTGCGTTTTTGCAAGCAACAGGATATGCTGGAAGCCTGCAAAAACATCGACAAGCACAAGAAACATCGCACACAAGGCAAACACAATAGCAACAACAACAACATTATTTAGGGGAAAGCCAGTTGACTGGCTGACTGGTTGGTTGGTCGGTTGGCTCGGTCGACAGGACCGCAGCGGGGTTGGCGGGAAGACAGAGTGCCAGGCAGGCAGGGTGGTAGGCTGGCAAGCTAGTAGGCTGGCAGTTGGGCCTACAAACAGTCGCGTGCTTAAAGCCTCAATACCAAAACAATTTGAGAGCGCACAATAAAATTGAATGGGCGCAAAGAAAGGACGAAAGCAGCAACAAAAACAAAAAAAAGTGAGGAGGCAGCAGAAAAATGTGCCAACGTATAAGAAAAAAAAAACAAGAAAGAAAAGAAATGTTGCGTGTGAAAGGAGCAGCGCCTGTTGAAGGACGAGCGGCCATTAGAAAGCTGCAAAAGCGAACGCACATAGTGTTCGCAATGTTTACAGGTAGCCAGCGAGGGTGTGTTTGTCTCTACTTCCGTTTGAAGGACATAGCAAAAGGTACGCAGCGTGTGTCGATTAAGATGCTGAGCCATTGTTGTTGCTGTTGTTGTTGGGATTGCCTTTGGGTCGTGACAGACAGCGAGACGCTTGAGCCGGGGCCGGACCCGCTCCCGCACTTGGCGACCCAGATGAAGACCCAACGCCATGTAGTGCTGGCTGTCAGCTTATCAATTTGTATGCCTGTAGATATTTATTTATGAATATCCTTTGGATGCTTGAGTTTCGG
This sequence comes from Drosophila anceps, assembly GCA_035045945.1. NCBI lineage: Eukaryota > Metazoa > Arthropoda > Insecta > Diptera > Drosophilidae > Drosophila > Drosophila anceps. The sequence goes on from JAWNON010000150.1 coordinate 2,615,910, forward strand.
TAGTGCTCGCGCCTTTATGCCCGCCACTCGCACGAAATGCCGCGTAATCCAGGCGTATACCTGAGGGTCGGTGCGTCCATTCAACCATATTCCGGACCTTTCCACTTCCTCCATTCTCTTACATTCGGTGTGTTTATCTCTTTTGCTCGCTTCTTTGGCCATATTTGAGCTTGTCTGCCATTCTGGCAAGGCCTTTCTTAATTTTATTTTTATTGCAGATTGATTTTTTCAGATTAAGTTTATTCCGCTCACTGTGTGTGGCTTGCGATAGCTACCTCTCACTTTGACAGCCACAAGTTGGTTACTAACAAAAAAACTGTTACCAATTTTTCAGGGTCAGGCCTAATGAAATATTAGTCCACTTCAGTTCAGCGTTGTTTTAAGGCAACTTCTGCTTCAATTAGCAATGCAAGCAGCTCCAGCAAAAACCATAACCGACATGCAAACAGAAAGCCAACTGCTGCCCCGCCCACCTAATCCCCTCACGGCGTTCAAACCAAAAACTCAAAGTAAAAGTAAAACATTTTCATGCAAATGTTTTTGTTTAACCACGAAATATTTTTAGTATTCAACACACACGCCACCCGTTTTCTCGCTCTCTCTCTCCCCCCCCTCTCTCTCTCTCTCTCTCTGTTCCTGTACTTCTCTTGCACACATACCAAGGCAAGCGTGAGAGTCCTGTGGCAAAAGTTTTTACTACTCGCAGCTTAGAACAAACAAAATCAAACCGAGCGCAACAAAGTACACAAATATTTACCTATGTGTGTATGTATACATACATATACGAGCATCTTCGTGTGTGTGTATGTGTGTGTGTTTGTGTATGTATACGGTCAGTTTGGAAAGTCATAAAGGCAACGTTCACAGCGGTCATATCAGCGCAATGCGACACACTCAAGCCGCCAGAAATAGCCACGCCTCAATGTATGCAACAATAAATTGGGAATTTGCAATAGATCAGCGAAGAGTCAACTGCCTGCAATTGATTTGGATACAAATAGAGAGTTGAACGCGTATCGTGCATTCAATTCGTAGCACAAATATATTATCTATAATATATGTATTTATTTTATTTATTTAAGCTAATGGAGAATATGATTGCCATAAATCGTGATATGTTGACAAATTGTGGTTCGCAATTTCATATTGACAAAACTCCACAGGCGCTTAAATCTAAATGGATGTCATAAATATCTGCTCAAGCGCTTATTGACTTAGTGGAAAAGTGAGTGGGTGAGCTACTCAACCTATTTATGATAGGGCAGCATTTATTTCAATTGCAGTTCATCACTTTGCGAGTCTTTCCACTTTTTCTATCTTCAGCATCCTCTGTTTTCAAGGCTTCAGTTGGAACGTATATTTGCTCAGCAAATACACATCTCTCTATATATATTTTTTTCCCAGTGAAATTGATCTAAACTTCGATTGCATTGGCATTCGGTATTGATTGCTAATTGCCTGTCATCAAATTGGATTAAAATTCTATTAAACTGTCAGCCAAGGCAAATGCAATTGAAGCCGTCGTTGAGTGCAGCGCATAAAATGGCCAAAAAGGCTGCCATTTGCCAGAGACTGGCAGTGGTGCGACTGAAGGCTTAAGCTGATTTTGCAATTGCCACTCAATTAACGCAGAGCCAACCAAAAGAGCAGCTGTTCACGGGTTGCCCACTGCCTTGTAGTGTTTTCATGATAGCAGACCAGCAATTATATTAAATATATGCCAAAAACGAAAGATGTGCTAATGAAGCTGAAGACGGCTGTTTCACTAGAGTAAACGACTAGGAGATACACTAACTAATTGATGCTATAAGCAACTATTGTATATAGTGAAAGAGATGAAGTAAGAAATATGCTGCAGTTAGTCAATGCTTTCGCAGATTAATAAGTGCAGATAACACGAAATTGAACATTTGACAAATGGTATAAATTTGCTTAAGCTTGAGAAATTGCTAATTCAGTTAAATGCTAATTAAATCCTTTTGATGCAAGCTCAAGTCAGAACTATGTTCAAATGCTTTGTTAACTAAATGGCGTAATACCCACTCTGACTCTCACTCTCATTCTCATTCTCACTCTCAATCTCGCTCCCTCTAGCCGCCCTGTGCGCCTAGGTGTTGTTTGTAATAGACAAAGCAACAACAAACAGCGCTTCATTACAATTTTAATTTGACATTTTAGCTGCCGCCAGGCCGACAGAGCTTAATTAGTACAATTTGCGAGGCAGGACAAGTGTCCTTAGCCTAAGCCTTATTCCAAGACTTCGCTTAAGACTTGCGACAACTCGAGCCGCTCGCAAATTTTCCTGATTGTTCAATGCAAATAGTTTGGCAACGGCTGGGCAGCAAAGCTAAAAAACGCGTTCTGTTTGTGGCAGCTTCTCTTTTTCTTTCTGTTTGTGTGCTTACAGCAAAGTTAATTGAATTTTCACGCCAAAAAGCGGCTGGCTTGTGCCTGGGCCTGTGGCTATTGAGCCAGATCGTGGTCGTGGATGCTCGTTCGATGGGGATTTGGGGGAGCTGTGAACTGGCTTTTAATGCTTTATTTGACATCATAATTAAGTCGAAATAATTCGCATGGAAATTGCTGTCAAGTGTTTCATAATTTATTAGGCTATGCGGCAGTTTGCATCTTTGTGAACTGCCAAAGGTAAATTCATATATATAACAGGGTGACTATGTGCCCAAGAATGCCATTTAAAAATCGATTTGACGTACGACGTTTGTTGAAACAGTGGCAAAACTGGAAAACTCGCAAGTTGGCAACTGTAAATGTAATGGACACGCCTGACAAATCTGAGGGCGATCGTAAGCTCTATCGAGCCGTGAATCTATCGAATGGCGTGCGCGCTCTGCTTATTTCGGATCCCGGTGCTAGTGAATCGGCTGCTTCTTCCCAATCATCTATGCCCCATTCAAGATCGTCGAGAAGTGGAAGCTCAGACTCCTCGCTGGAGCACTACCAGGGCAAATTGGCAGCTTGTGCAGTGCTGATGAGCGCAGGCTCGTTTTACGAACCACGCGAGTACCAGGGCTTGGCGCACTTTCTGGAACACATGATATTCATGGGATCGGAGAAGTACCCGATCGAAAATGCCTTTGATTCGTTCGTAACGAAGAGCGGCGGTTTCACCAATGCGCACACAGAGAATGAGGATACGTGTTTTTATTTTGAGGTTGAGGAACAGCATTTGGACAAGACTCTGGACATGTTTATGCATTTGATGAAGGAGCCCCTTATGTCCATTGATTCTATGGCACGCGAGCGTTCCGCGCTGCAGTCGGAGTTCGAGCAGACCCACATGATTGACGAGGTGCGCCGCGATCAAATTCTGGCTGGCTTGGCCACCAATGGCTATCCGCATGGCACTTTCAGCTGGGGCAATCTCAAGTCGCTGCAGGAGAACGTCGATGATGACCATTTGCATAGAACGCTTCATGAATTTCGGCGTAAGCATTATGGATCCAATCGTATGACCGTGTGTATGCAGGCACAGATGTCACTGGATGATCTGGAGGCACTGCTTGTGCGACACTGCACTGATATACCTATGAGTGAGGAGCAGCCGCTAAATGTCAGCAAATTTAACTACAGGGATGCGTTTCGCGAAAAGTTCTTTAAAGAGGTGCTGCTGGTGCAGCCAGTGGAGGATGTATGCAAGGTGGAAATAACCTGGGTGATGCCCGCCATGCGACAGTACTACAGATGCAAACCGGACTCATTCATCTCCCAGCTGCTGGGCTACGAAGGTGTCGGCAGCCTGTGCGCCTACCTGCGACGCCGACTCTGGTGTATGAGTGTTATAGCAGGCGTTGGTGGGGGAAGTTTTGAGACGAATTCGATTTATTCCCTGTTTACGGTGGCCATCTATTTGACAGACGAAGGGTTCGCACATCTAGATGAGGTAATGTCTGCCACCTTTGCCTGGATCCGTCTGCTTAACGACTGCAATTCGTTAGCTAACTCCTATTTGGAAATGAAGCAAATCGCAGACACAAATTTTCGCTTTCAAATCGAAATACCCTCCATGGACAATGTGCAGAGTATAGTAGAGGGCCTGAGGTTTCTGCCACCCAAAGATGTGCTCACCGGGACACAGCTTTTCTATGAATACGATGAGAAGGCAATAGGTGTGGTAAAGCGGCATCTAAGTGAGCTTCGGTTTAACATTATGATCTCTTCGCATATACCGTACGAGCATCTGGCGTATGATCAGGTAGAGCCCTGGTTTGGTACACATTTCACGACCATCGAGATGCCCGCTAAATGGCAGGAAATGTGGAAAAATCCAAGCCCACATCCGGAACTTAAAATTCCCGAACAGAATCAGTTCGTAACAACGGACTTCACAGTGCATTGGATAGAGGCTGGCAAGCCACATATAGCCCGACGACCCAAAGCGCTGATAAAGGACGATTTGTGTGAGCTCTGGTTTCGTCAGGATGATACGTTTCTACTTCCCGACGGTTTTATAAATTTGTACCTTATAACACCCCTAATGCGCAGGAGCCCGCAAGATTACATGTCGGGCGTGCTGTACACATACCTGGTGGAATTTTACATAGCCGAACAGTTGTATCCAGCGCTGGTCGCTGGTCTAACTTATGGCCTTGATACGGCAGACAAGGGCTTGGTGCTGCGGGTCAGTGGCTATAACCAGAAGCTGCCATTGCTGCTGGAGATCATAATGAATGTCATGCAAAACCTGACAATAGATCCCGCTCAAGTAGTGTCCTTCAAGGAGCTAAAGAAGCGACAGATTTTCAATTCGCTTATAACGGGCCGTTCACTGAACCTAGACCTGCGTCTTACAGTCTTGGAGCACCTGCGCTTCAACCTGATGCAAAAGTACCATGCATTGGAGTCCATCAGCATAGAACACGTACAGAACTTTAAGGATACATTTTGCAAGAAAATGTACGTGCAGGGCCTGATTCAGGGCAACTTCACCGAGCAGCATGCTCGCGATATCATGAAGAAGGTGAATACCACCTTCCGCAGTGAAAAGTTGGAGAATCTAGAGGATCAGCACAATCGACTACTACAGCTGCCGCTGGGCGAGCATTTCCTACGCGTGAAGACTTTAAACGAGGATGACCCCAATACAATAGTTAGCAACTATTATCAAATTGGACCGTGCACTTTGAGAATGGAGTGTCTGATGGATCTGGTTGATTTGGTTGTCGAAGAGCCATTCTTCAATCAACTGCGCACAAAAGAACAGCTCGGATATAGTCTAGGCGTTTACCAGCGCATTGGCTATGGTATTCTGGCATTTATACTTAATATCAACACTCAAGAGAACAAACACAAAGCCGAGCACGTGGAGAAACGTCTAGAGGCGTTCCGTGCAGGCATGCCTCGCCTAATCGCACAGCTGACAAATCAAGAGTTTGATGAGGTACGCGAAACACTGATCAATGGCAAAAAACTGGCAGATTATAGCTTGGATGATGAGGTCATGCGCAATTGGAGCGAAATAGTCAGCATGGACTATTTTTTTAATCGCACCGACATGCAAATACAAACTTTAAATGGCTTGACAAAAAAAGATGTGCTCGACTTCCTTGTGAACTATGACAAGTACAATTTGCGCAAGCTCTCTGTGCAAGTGATTGGTGCATCCTCCGTGTCCAGGGTCTCGACAACGCAGTCTATAGCTGATGCTGTTGCAGCCAGACAGGGCTCTGCTATCGGCCTGGGCAGAAGGGCTGGCTCCCTGGCCATACTGCTCGATGAGGTACAGCGAAACATATCCGAAGAGCAGTTGCTTTTCGAACAGATTGGCGATCGTATTCGTTTGGAGTTTATTGGCGACGCCAGTAATCCTGCCCACATAACAGATATATCTGCTTTCAAAAAGGATTTGTACGTATATCCTTTCGTAAGTAGCAATCCAAAAGTACGACAATAAATTGTAAGTGTAGAGGAAATTAATAAATGTACCGTCCCTGTTTAAATGGTAGTCTTTTGAAGCTAGCTTTATTCTTACAGGTAATATACATATCCATAACAATTTTGGTAAGTAATGAAACCAACTTGTAAAAGAAAAAAAAGATAAAATAGAAACAATATAAATGAGATATATTTTTTCTTTCCATTGGCAACTGACGCCTTTGGCAACTGACGCCTTTTTAATAACGCAAATTAAAGTCAGTTGTATAAATTTATTTGGTCTGCCAACTGTGGCTGTGTGCGTGTGGCATGACACATTGCTGTGGCAACTGTTGCTGGCACATATTGTGGCGGCTGTTGCTTCTCAACAACAACAACAACAACACCAACATCAACTGTCCTGCATTAATAATTATAGGGCAAGCTAATGCCTATGCTAGACTGCGCAATGTTCTTCTTTCAGAATAAAATAGAAATTATATAAAGCCAACTTTTGTGCGTTTGGGAACATTGATAAAAATAATTTTGGTAGATTCATTAAAATGTTCATACTTTCAGTTCGCTTTAGAGTTGCCAACTAATTAGTTTGAGTTAAATTTCAAGCATGGCAATTGGAATACTCAGAGCTGAATTGCATGAGTTGATTGCCGTTGGCTTAAAAGGATTCGGTTCCTGCTGGCGTTGCTAAGCACCGAGGCTCATTATAAAAGCACACTGTGCTCTGGCACTCTCCGCACTCAAGTGTATAGTATATGTATATGTAGTATCTGTCTTACTCTATGTTGCCTTTGAGCTGCTTGGCAGCAGTCCAATTGTTCGAGATTGTTGCTGTGCTGCTGCAATTTTGCGTCATATTGTTAGCTTATTTCGCTTCGGATCCAAAAATAAACTAAATACAAAATCTGCGAATGCCAGTTAGCCAGTTTGGCAGTTACGCCCAGCCCAAAAAGTGCCGCCCACCAATCAAGCAACGGTCGGTCTGGTCTGGCTAATGATAAGCCTTGTTTTGTAGCCATTATTATTATTGTTGGCGCTGCTTGTGGCTGGCTTTGCCATCAAGTCATTATGTGAGCGCATTATTCTGCCATTGATTCTGATTTTAATGTTGTATACGCACTGTTGACTTTAATGTTGCGTAACTTTAGAACTTAGTTCTGACTGCTGTAACTTACTTGACTGACTGCCTGACAGCATCTGGAAGCTGGAAGCTGAAAGCTTACAACAACGCATTGAGTTCACGAAATGCACTTTGGAAAAATGAATAAAGTTTTTATTTACGCAATAATTTCTTGCACAGTTATATGTATATATATATATAAGTATATGTATATCACTTGTTATATTTAATAATATATATTTCTGTGTTCCTTTTCTTGCCGATGAAAAAAAAAACAGACACAGCTTTTATGAAGTCATAGAATTGATGCACTGCATTTTATTGATTTGTTTTTGTATTGTATTTAAATTAAATTTTAAACGCAACACATAAAATGTTTAAGCCAACATTAAAGTAGATTTATATATGTATATATATATTTATACATTATGTAATTGAATTAAGCATTAAAAAAAAACAATAAATTTAGTTATTGATAATTAAATTCAGTGCGCCTGTCAGGCGCCTAACAATAAGTAAACTTTTAGCAAACTCTTTTTTTTTGTTTTTTTTTGTGGTTCTTTTTTGATTTAAATTAAATTAATTAATGAATTGATAATAATGGAAACATTTTTTCAAGCGCATTGATGATAATGTGTTTTTATGTTAAGCATGAAATCGAATTATCGACGCACTGTCAATCAGTTGCAATTTCATGAATATCTAAATGGATTATTGCAAATGTAAACAAGTGTTAATTGAATTGTTGCTGATGCTGATGTTGATTTTCATGGGCGCATTTTCGCTTATCGCCGCTGGACTTAGGGCTACAATTAAATAAAGTATATCAAGTAATTTACTTATATAAAAATATATTTATATATATGTATGTATAGGCGTATATTTTAAGTTTAATATTATTATTGTTGTTTTTGTTTTTGTTTGTTGTTTTTTTCGTTTTTGATATTTTATATTTTGCATTTTTAGTTTAGTTTCCTTTGTCAATTGTCGAAATATGTCAATTGCTCAGTTTTATTCAAATTTCAATTTGTTTTTAGTTGTAATTTCTATTTGCGAGTGTGTAAAACACTATAAATATGTCCGAATGCTAAGCATGCTCTCAACTTTCACTTACACTTAACCAAAATGTATTTAACTAAAATTGCTTATTCATAAAACGTTAGAATTGGTTTTCCATTTATTTAAGATTTCATTTAACAAGTTAGAATCTGGTTTAAAGTACGTGCCGCTTTTTTTTTTGTTAAATTTATGTTAAGTAACGGAATTTGCTCTTTCTTTTTCTCTAATTGCCTCGAAAAATAATTTGCTCTTTGCGTTTAGATAATTGGCATTAAATGAATTACTTTAATTGATTTAATTAAATTTAGGTTCTTTTTCCACTACTTTAAAGGCTTTTTCTTTCCTTGTAGGAAATACTTTTCAAATTGTTTACAATAAGTTTAATTTGATGCAATTAAATTAGTTTCTATAATTTTTTTTAGTATTTTTTTTTATTTAATTTCATTTTAAATAGAACTTAAAACAAAATTATTGAATGTGTTTTAATTGTTTTTTTCGCAATGACAAAGAATATTTGTCGCATATGTTTTTTTCCGTTTCTCTTGCTCAACTAAATCAAATCGTATTGCTGAACAGCAATATCAATCATCAATCATCGTTATTATTATAATCATCCGTAAATCAACTCATTCATGCTCTCTTAACTCACTTCTCTCGCTCGCTCTTTCGTACTCTCTTGCTCTCTGATAGACTTTTAGTTAGATTTCACTCGCGATATTTTCAAATTGGAATGACCTTAATTAGAAACATGTACATTTTTTTATCGAGCTTTACAACATTTTTCTTATGTTTTTCTTTTTTATGTGTATAAATATTTTTTTTGTTTGTTTCATGTATTTTCATTCATTTCAAACATTTTGGCTGCTTTTTATATATATATTTTTTTTTTGTTTTGTTGCTGCTGCTTATAGGAAAGGGTTCAGAAATATAGTGGAGTGTTTTTTGGACTAACTCTCCCGGCAATTTTGGCTTTAGTTGTGTATGTGTTTTTTTCGTTTTCATTTTCTTTTTCTTTTAAATATTGGAAATAGTAAAGTTTTGCAATTTCAACTATATCGTTCAAATGTTTTAAATGCATTTAGAAAATAAATAGGATTTCTTTTTAGTTGTTTTTCACTTTTTGTATTTTTCGAAACGAATTTTCAGGAATATTTTTGAGAACAGTGAGCCACACGTGATAGCGTGTATTGCATAAGGATCGTTTTAATGGGCTAAGCAACCGGATTGTCCAAATTATTGGCCCATTTCAATGTACATTGTGTGTGTGTGTGTGTGTGTGTGTGGGTGTGTGTGTGTGTTTGTATGTGTATTTATGTGTGTGGGTGTGCTGCCTTTTATTATACGGTAAAGTCACCCGCCGCCCAGCTCATCTTGTAGTCATCAATGTTGAATAAGTCGAAAATATCGCTGGTGGCATTGAATGCATCCACAGCACCACCACCACTGTCCATGGCATTGCCCATGCCATTGGCCATGCCCGTTGTTGCCGCAGCATAGTCAACGTGTCCAGCCGCCTGGGGTTGTGTTACTGCCTGCATTATGGAGTTTAATGTGTTCTCGAAGTCGTCGCACACGTCCATCGGGGTGCTGCTGTAGTGGCCATTTGTCGGGCCACACTCGACGGCGGCAGAAGTGTTGCTGTTGTTATTGGTGTTGCTGCAGGCACTGGCATCCACATGCTGACTGAGTTGGGCCACAAAACTGTCCGCATCGAAGTCAACATCATTGCCGTGATTGTTATTCAAGAGCACGCTGTCCGGACTGCTGGCATCGAGCAGCTCGTTGATGCTGGGCTGCAGACTGGGATTGAGATCGCGTCGCATATTGTTGCCGCCGCTCTTGCCGGCACAATAGTTGTTCGAGTCGTCACCAATGTCCATTTCCAGCTGCTGCGACATCAACTCCAGCAGCTCATACTCATCAAAATGATTGAGCTTGGCGTCCGGACTATTGGGCTTCTCGCCTGCGCAGCCACTGCCGCTATTGCTGCTGCATTTGGGCGGCGTGCTGGGCGGCGGTGTGGCGTGATGCTGCTCCAGGAATATGTCCAGAGTCTTGGCTACGCTCTCTGCATCGATGGCCGAGGCATCTGGCTGCATCGGTGAGGCCATATCAATATTTTCAATGTAACCATGTGTGTTGGCCTGTGGATTGCTGGACGCATAGTTGATGTGATTGTCGTTGGTGTCCATGGCCATGTCCAGGTTTGGCAGCGATTGTGGCGTGGGTGGCGCTTCCAATTTGGGCACAAGCGGCACAATGCTGGCGCCGCCAGCTGCAGTCCTCGGCGTCACTCCATTGAACATGGCCAACTCGGGCAACGGCGTCAGCGGTGTTATAGGATCCAGCGCGGCGCTCTCTGGCAGCTCACCTTGCTTGATTAGTATGTCCAGCACATCGCTGACCTGCTCTGATTTTATGCCCGTTGGCTTGCGCTGCATCTGGCATTTGCCACCGACAATTGCCGGTGCTGTTGCTGCTGGAGGTGCAGGCGATGCAGCTGGCTCCTCTTTGATCTTCATTAGCGGCATGCTGTTGCCCATAGCAGCGGCTGCTTTGCTGGCTGCCAGCTGCTTTGTTGCCTCCTCGTACTGTGGTGGCGGTGCTGTTGTGGGCTTTATGTCCAGCTGCATAACCTGCTGTTGGCCAGGCTGAAAGTGTTGCTGCTGCTGCTGCTGTTGTTGTTGTTGTTGCTGCTGCTGCTGTTGTAGTTGTAGTTGTTGCAGCTGCTGTGGCGAAATGATTTGCTTCGCATCAATGGGAAACACAATGCTGGGCAGCGAATTTGTGCGCTGATGGCCATTGAGCAATTTCTTTGTGGCAGATGATGCTGCTGCTGTTGCTGCTGGCTGTTGCTGCGGTGCAGCTGTTGTTGTTGTTGTCGCTGTGAGACTTATATTGCCTAACGTGTGCGCCGTCATCTGCTGATCGTTGAGGCCCAGCAGGAATATGGTCTGATTGCCTTCGTTCCACACAAGACCCACGTTGTTGGGATGCGGTGCGGCTGCTGTTGCTGTCGTAACTGGCTTGGCGAGCATTATTGTTGATGTGTTGGCAGCAGCAGACGTAGCAGTAACAGCGTTCGACTGTTTTGTGGGCGTGGCTGGCAGCTTGGATGCGCTATTTGTGGTGTTGTTATTGTTGTTGGATGGAATGAGTACAGTTTGTGTCTTTTGCGTAAGCAAACGCATCTGCTGCTGTTGCTGCTGTTGTTGTTGCTGCTGTTGAGCCTGCTGCTGCTGTAATGCTGCTGCGGCAGCGGCCGCCTTTTGCTTTTGTATCTTCGCCTCCAGCTGCTGCTTGACCACCATCTTCTGATTGATGGGCGCCGGCGGCTGCTGTTGCTGCTGCCCATTGCTATTGGCTTGAAGGCCGCTAATGTTGGCGGGCTTCTTGGCTTGACTGCTGCTGTTGGTATTGTGTACACCATTTAGCTTACCAGCTGGCGCTGCCGTCGCTGCCGCCTTCACGGTCACCTTGGCAGGTATAGTCTTCTCCAGCTGCGGCAACACCGTCAGCGTCTGTTGCGGCCCATTCCCCGTGGTGGCTATCAACGTGATCTGCTGCGATGGCAGCGCGTTTACAACCTGCGCGGTAACCGTTTGATGCTGGTGCATTCGTCGTATTTGCTGCAGCTCCTGCTGGGAGCGCTGCAGTTGCCGCTGCAACTCATCGATTTTGCGCTGCTGCCGACGTAGCAGCTCATCGTTTTGAATGATGGTTGCCGTTTGGGGCTGTGGCGGCAGAATCGTTTGCAAAGTCATCGCATGATTGCTGTCCAGCTGCTGCACAACATCCATGTGCTCGTGCTCAATGGTGCCGGCGGGCGACTCGGCCACCAGCATGGCCACTGGTGGCGCCTGCACATCTGTAACACCACAATTGCTGGTGTCCATGGCATCGCTAATGGTGATAACCTCTGTGGCAGACGCTGGTGCGCTGGCTGGCGTGCAGCACTCGATGGGCTCCAGGGGCAGATAAGGCTTCAAGCGCTCAATCAACTGCGGCTTGGGTCCAGACACTGGCAAATTGCGTCGCTTCAGATGCTGCTTCAGGTCAGATACTTTCATTTTCTCCAGACGCGTCAGATCTGTGATGGAGCTGGTGGACTCCGCATAGCTATTGGCCGGACTGGGCGGTATGGAGGAGCTGACGGATAGCGCTGGTGAGGGCAACGGCGGAGGATGTTGCTGCTGCTGCATTGTGGCCGGGGCAACTACTGCTGTTGCTGTTGGCTGCTGTGTGGCTATCAGCGACAGAGTTGGTGGTGCGGGCGTGGGCGCAGCTGATGGCGGTGCTGTTAGCAATGTGGCATCCCCGAATTTCAACGGTGCATTAGCCGTGGTGCTGCTTATGGAAATGGTGTTGGGCAACGTAAGAGGCGCCGGTGTTGCAGCTGTTGTGATGGATGTGGCCAGCGCCGGCACTGTCTTGGTGGTCACTGTGATGCTGTTGGCTGTGGTGCTAATGGAGCTGTTGGCGGTGGCTGTGGCGGCGCTGGCTGCGGGCAGTATGGATTGATTCTTGTTGAGGCTCTCCAGAAACTTGAGCAAATAGTTCTGCTGCTCCAGGAGCAGCTGATATGAGGTCGTTTGATCCGACTGCGCTTGATCATGTGTCTGGCCCGCGGCGCTGGGTGGTCCTTTATACTCGTGGAACTTAATGGTTCGCGCCTTCGACACTGGCTTCGACTTGGACTTTTTGCGATTTTTGTCCTTGCCGGGCGCATCCGATTTGATGGACACCGGCTGCAGGTGCAGTCGCGTCGTCGGCGGCGGCGGTGATGCAATGGAAGACAGCGGACTCAGCGTGGATGTGCTGGAGCCTAAGGAGCAGGGTGAAGCGAGCATGGGCAGCATATGACTGCTGGCTGGACTGGCCGTTGGCCCGACAACGCTCTGGCACAGCTCCTCAAACAGATTGGCCGTCTCCTGCTTCACCTTGATGGCACCGCCAACAGGCATGGGCGGTGGTGGTGGTGGAGGTGCACTCACGATATGTGTGCCACCACCCATGTGACAGTCTGTCGTATTAAGCAGCTGTATGGAGGGCATTACGCTGAGCACCAACTGGCCGCAGTTGCTGGTCGTGGACGTGGGCGTGGTTAGCGCCACAGTGACAATGCCCGCTGAGGCGGCAGCTGCTTGTAGCATATCCTTGGGCGCCGATGCGAGCGGCTCGGCGGGCGCCAATGCAACACTGCCAACCGCTGTTGCCGCAGGCATAAGCTCGTCGAGACGCGGCGGCGTCTGCCGCGTGTCGCTCTCAGAGCTTTGCGAATCCTCTTCGAAGGTGACATAGCTGTGCGGATGCTGTGGGCGCGTCAACAGACCCTCACTGGTTGCCTTGAATGGCACCAAGCCCTCTTTGACAATCTTCTCGATGGGCTTCTCCGTATGCAGTATGTTCTTCTTGATGAGCTCCAATGGTCCCGGTCGATGCTGTATCTGTGAGTTCAGTTGATCCGCCAGGCGCGCCTTCTTCAGCATGCGCTGCTTCTCCGCCAGACTCGGATCGATGTGGCACTCATCCTCCTCCAGTATATGCAGTCTCTCGAGATCTTCGCGATTCGGCCGCTGTTGAATTTTGGCCTTCAGCAAATCGCTGGTCTTGGCGCGCTCCAGTTGCTTGCATTGTTCGTGGATGGCGGGCGATGTTTTGAGCGCTACAAAAGTTGATTAAAGAGATATATTTAGACATAGTTTAAATGAGTTTCAAGATATTCTAAAGTTAAATAGTCAAAGCTTTGCTCTATTTTTAGCAAAACTTTCTAGAATATTCACGAATGAAGTTGAAATTGTTTATTGAAGCGACGCCCGGAAGGCAGCTTAAGATTATTATTATTTCATTTATTTTTCTTTTATTTTACTTATTTATTTTTTTTCGGCTATGTTGAAAATTTGTCATTTAAATTCAAATTCACTTTCGGCTGCGCTGCTGCGCTCCGCGCATTGAATTGGTTTGTAAATTCGCGTATTTTGTTGATTCTTTTCGACTTTCTTCCGTTTGCGTTCGCTCAACTTTTTCGCGGCGTCGCGCATAAATTTGATAAGGAGCCCATTGAATATGCGCACATATTTGCATATCCTTTTGCCGGGCTTTTACATCTGCCAAACCTCGCTGCTGAAGCACATAAGTGGCCCTAATGTGTACTCTCTGTGGCGGCTCTTCAATACTATTTATTGATTTGACTAGGCCAAAGCCAGATTTGTTGTTTTTCACTCAGCTAATATTGTGTGTAACAAGTATACGCAGCGTTGTTCACTTACATGGTATAATGCCCTGTTCGACAAGTTGCGAGTGCGGCCGTCGCACCATCAGCTTCACTTTGAGCGCTGCAAGAAGAGATAAATAAATACAATCATTATACATTAGAATGGCAAAAGCAATGACAGTTCAACAAGTTGTGGCTACAAATCAAATACCACAAAATTTCAACGCCCATAAATTATAGAGTTTGGACTAGTCCAAGAAGGCAGCCCGCTCACACAGATCAAAACAAAAACATAGCCCATAAAAAATGCTCTAAACAGCTGGCCAAAATGCGAACGCCAAAGTTTTCAGCGGGTTTTCGTATTTCTTGACAACCCAAAGCAATAAATGTCGAGCCCAGCACACGGAAAGCGAAAAGAGAAAAAAGCAGCTGCAAATGGAAAACAACAAGGCAACAAAACGCACAAAAATATTACTGCAAAGCTAACAATGAAAAAAAAGACCAGAAAAAAGCAGCAAAAGTTTTAATATCTTTATGTGCGGTCTCTGCGTTTGTTGTTGTTCTCAATGCTGTTGTCGCTGTTGTTGTTGTGTAAACTTTTTCCTTATTCATTTTTTTTTCTGCTTAACACCAACGAGAGTGTAAAGTTGGCGCCCTCAAAAATTAAATATTTAAGCCGGGCGTCGAGAGCGCACTGCCTGCCCACATGCTTCGCCGGGCGCCATGGGGCGTATGCGTAATAATATGATTATGTGGCAACTGCTACTAAATGACAGATTGATGTCAATTAAGTTGACACAAAGTCAGTCACCGAAATCTGTGCTGCGATATCAGCCCCGCACAATGGCCACACAGTTAGGGCCAGCCAACAGCCAACAACAAGGACAAATCCATTCAAATTGCTTTGATTGAATTCATGCTAAACAGCAGATACCCTAGCTTACAGAGCCGTTGGACTGTTCTGTAACTTTTTGAATATTTAAATAAGTTTTGCGTAAACAAAACGAAAACTAAATGGAAAATTATTTTCAAATACATTCCGAATACGCATTAAGCAAGCATACGACTTGTTGACATTAATTGCGCTGTTGACATTAGCGAGAAAAATGCACAAAATTCTTGTAATTAAATCGAAATCATTCACATTAAGTCAGTGGACTGGAGCTGAATAAAGCCAAAAACCACAAATGAAATGAAAACACAAATCTTATGGCTACATCAGGGCACTGCACTGTGCGGCTTGCTGGTTGGTGGTTGCTGCTGCTGCTGCTGCTGCTGTGGTTACAGCTTTGCTGCCAAGGCCAACCGCATGAAATGCCAAATGCACGCAGACTTTATTACATTTACATTTTTTTTTTGTTTTTTTTTTGGGCATTGGGTTAACCCGTGGTTAGACATATGCATGTATTTATTTGCAAACATAAAGACAACTCTCTGGTGGCAGACGGTAGCCAGCCAGGGCAACACTTGACGCCACAACAAAGTCGCATAAGTGACGACGAAAACGACATCAAAGTGAGATGCTGACGATGACGTTATTATAGTAATTTAGGCTCTTGGAAAATCATCATAAAAATTAAAAGAAAAAAGAAAAACCAAACAGACAGAAGCAGAACAAGCATACATTGGCGAGCTGAGGAGCTGCCAAGGCGCGTAATTGTCTCGCGGGAAGGCGCTGGCAGCTGTTGGCCAAACGGTCGCCCGATTTTTATGATTGAAGTGTGCACAGTGCGCAAAAATGTATAAAAAAAAACAACAACAACAACGAAAGAGATATCGCTCGTAATGCGTCTGGCTGCGATTTGCTTTGTTCCTGCTGTTGTTATTTTCATTATGGCAAATATTTGGGCATGTAACACGGCTAAATTCAATTTTGGTGACGAAGCCAACGATTGCGCCGCCTGCCAAATTAATTACGCTAGCAATTTATTCTTGGGTTTTTCATCTTCCTCTTGTTATTGCCGTTTCATCTCCATCTCCAACGTCTTCTTCTTCGTCTTCTCAATTTCTAAATGGGCGCTGCGCTGCTGCTCTGTTTACGTGTCGATTTTACACCTACACACGCGATTGATAAAAACAATAACAAAATTCCAAATTAAACACATAAAAGTTTTTATGCGTTAGCAATAAAAGTGTAGACGTAGCCAAATCGTTCTTAATATTACTGTTGTTGTTGTTGCTGCTGCTGCTGCTGCTGCGTCTTCTTCTTCTTCTTATTGATGTTGTTGTTGTTGTTGGCGGGTGGGTGATTTTGCTTGCCCTTCTGCATGGAGGCCCAGTTCCACGGACGAAGGTCAGGTAAACAAAGCGAAGCAAAAAAAATCCCCTAGAGCGAGATGAGTGCGGCAACAGCTGGCTGACCGCACATACATAAATATATATATATATATATATATATATATATATATATATATATATATATATATATATATATATATATATATATATATATAAATATATATGGGAAAATATATATATATATATATATATGGGAAAATATATATACCTATATAAATATATACGATAAATAGATGTATATAGTATTATAGAATCGATTACGTGATCAGCGGCAGCGCCTTAGCCAAGACGCCATCAGCGTGGGCCAAATCAATGAACAGGCGGCGGCCAAGTAAACCAAAACATTAACAGCAGCCAGCACAGTGGGCCGACTATATGAAATACAATGTCTAAATATAAACTAAAAAATATATAATTTAATAGATATTAAGCTTGACGACAGCGCCCTCTTATCATAACTGCAACCAGAGTAAACGTTTACTACATGCATTTAAATTAAATATAAATTTTTTTTTAAATGCGGAAATAGTATTTCGGTTGCCAACTTTCATAGACAGCTCATATGCGCAAATATTTCTTAGAGCACCTTGAACCACTGTGCTATGGTATTTACATGCCTGCCGACTGCCGTTGCGGCGACTGTTATTTCCGCCTTGGCGTTTGCCTGCAGCATTTACAAAATTTACAGCCACAACCACTCGCTTAACATAGCTACCTCGCACCCTCATCCGCAGCCCTCTTCTCGGCGCCCCCTGGGCCAAGCGTTTTAAAGTCGCGTGCAGCGTGTTTATTTGTCAAAACATTTTTGCAGCGCCTTCGCCGCCTGCGCCTGGCCGCCATCTGTTTATAATAAATTTTAGTTGCAAATTGCAAAATGTTTACAGTGGGGCAGGCAGCAGCAGCAGCAGCAACAGCAGAAGCAGCCATTGCTGTTTGGCCTTTTTTTCACAGCGCTAATATGCAGCTCGTTTATTTGTTAGATAACGGTTTTTGGCTAGTGTGTATACGAGTGTGTCTGTGTGTGCGTGTGCTTGCCTGCCGGAAATTTGGGCTGCCCATTGGTTTTGGCAGTTTATATGACTTTTGATATTGCCAAAAAGCAAACAGAGAGTGAGAAAGAGAAAGAGAGCTAAACGAGCTAAGCGCATTGCATTGCGAAATGCATGCGAAATAATTGGCGCCTTTTGTCAGGGTCAGGGTGTTGTGAACTTTTCGCTAGGGGTTGGGGCTGCCATTTTGGCAGCCACTAAACACCGACAAAAATGTCAAAATGCCAGCCAAGCGCAGGCGACAAGAGCTGTCAAAACTATTAGCGGCTATGCGCGACTATTGCACACACAGACACACACTCAAATATAGATTTACACATACATATACACATATTCAGGCCATTCAAAACGAATAAGATTATTTCTCTTCACTCAAAATGCCAAGCAAATATGTAGGCCAAACAGAAGAAAAAGCAAAAAAAAAGCCAAAACGAAAAACTGTTGACAATTTCTGTATCGCTGGTTCGGGCCATGAATGAGTTTTGCTGCTGCTGCTGCTGTTGCTGCTATTGCAGTGGGCGAATTGGCTGGTGGGCGTGGCAGAACATGTGCACGCCTTAAGTGCCTGTGGCGCACTGACAGCTTCATTAAGACTTTTGTGCGCTTTGCAATCTGCCTCCAAGTCGATAATAAGCAAAAGATCGTGATGATGTTGCCGCTGCTGACGATGGGGCGGCTTCTGTTGGTCAGCGGCAACTGTCGCCAATGGATGACTAAACAAAGCTAAGAAAAGGCACAACGAAAAATAAAACAAGCTGACAAATGTCAAACAGCCGCGAGTTGGCCAAAAAAGTGGGCGTTTGCACCAAATATGTAAGCACGTAATAACAACAGCGAAAACAAGCCAAACGAAGGGCCAAAGCTGTAGAGTAGGAAAGCTGAATTTTGTAAGGTGCAAAGTGAAGCCTAAATAAAAAATCTGAAGCGCTTTGACGATTAGCTTAAGGGTAGGGTAGCATAGTCAAGTTCTAGTCGATTCAAATCCTTTACTCACATTCTTTATTCTTATCCATGGCCGGTTGTAACGGACTAGAATCGACAATGGCCTTTGGCGGTGATTGTCGTGCATCATAGCAATCGGAATTGTTGCCATCATCGCTGCTGCCCAGAAACGTCGCGTCCAGACGCTGTTCACCTGGGGAGATAATATATTGTGAGCCACAAATCAATAAAATTGAATGTTTTGATATATTTACCTTCCGACATATCGTCGTAGGCGTCGTGCAGGAATATTATATCCTGAAAAGTGTGCTCCAAGGCCTTGCCGCTGAGCCGTGTGGCCAGCAGGCCGTTGCAGCTGGCGCTCGAGATGAGCTCAACGGTGGCCAGCGGTGATGTCGAGATGGTGGCCAGCAGCGATGAACCGCCGCTGCCACTGCCACTGGCACTGCTACCGCTGCCGCTGCTCAAACTATGCAGCGAGGCGGACTTGACCAGTTGGCCAACCTTTGGGCTACTATTATGCGTCTTTTGTGTGGCCTTGAGGGTGCGTGTCAGGCTCTTATTTGGCGACGTCGATGTGGACTTGTTGAGCAAACGTTGAGCCGTTGCTGCGCTAACCGATTTAGAGCTGGAGTTGGAACTGTTGCTGCTGCAGCTGCTCACGCTGCTAATGCTGCTGCTGCTGCAGCTGCTGTTTGATTTCTTGGAACAGTTTGAGCTGATGGATGAGGCGGGCGATGCTGATGAGGAACAGCTGCTCAGTATGGCCGATTGCTGTTGTTGTTGTTGCTGCTGCTGCTGCTGTTGTTGTTGTTGTTGTTGTTGGAGTGTATTGTTGCTGCTGTTGGCTGATTTGGTATCGATGCTTATAGGTATGATGCTGTTGGCCACCAGCTTCTGTTGCCGTTGTTGCTGATGCTGCTGCTGCTGCTGTGGTATTTGTGGCTTGTTTGTTGTTCCGGCTGCTGCTGCTGCTGCTGCGACTGCTGTGGCGCCTGATGTGCTTTGAAACCAACTGGGAAAGTTGCCTTTGAGCGTATCAATTAGATCCTGATCGAGCGTTAAACGCCACGATGCAGGGCCGCCGTCCACGCTGTGCGTAGACTCTGTAAGACCAAAAATTGGAAGTATATATTAATTTATATGCATATATGATATATGCTGCTTATACTTAATATTAATTTTAGAGTTTGGCCTGAGCCCAGAAAAGTGGCATTAGTTTGTAATTTTTGTCTTAAACTTTCTTAAATTTTTAAAGTTCTGTTTAACCTTGACTCTTCAATGGCAGCCTGCCTTGTGGCAAGCAACAAGTGCCGCAGCTTCATTAGACAAAATTCAATTGAACGCGCTGTCGCCTGACCCACGCAACTATCAAACAAATCAATTCACTTGGCTGTCATACGCACAGATACATAATTATCTAAATATACATACAATATATTTATTTATTTATTTAGTCGCGCTGTTGCGCACTTATTTATTTTGATGTTCACCCTTTGGTGGCAAAGCCAATGACGCAGCTGCCCGTGTGCTAGTTATTTGTGCTAAGCACTGCCAAGTAACCTACTTAGTGCTGAATACGCCCAGCCACCCCCACCCGCCCCCTCGCAGTGAAAACTTAGCAACGCGCGTACTTGATTTTTTTCTTTTCAATTTTGTTTTTTTTTTTGCTTCTGCTTCTGCTTTTCTTTGCAATTTCTTTTCTCGCTTATTTTCTGTGCATGCTTTCTTTGCCTTGTGTTTATTTACGCACTTGTCAATACTTTTTCTTCAATGTAGCATATTTAATAAACTGACTAGATGTCAGCGCGTATACGTGTGTGTGTGTGTGTGTGTGTGTGTGGCAAGTAATTGTAATAGCTGTAAGTGCGCTGAAATTTTTGGCACTGACCGTTATTGCATCAGGCGAACGCGACATTCCCAGACACGCCCCAAGTTATGCAACAGTTTGTCAACATTTTTAGCTCTGTCCGCAAATAGAAACGTTGAAAACAGATGAAAAAATACCTTTTTCTACCCTTTGCCAACGAGCTGTGCATTAGACTGACATGCACTTGTCAAATGTACCATTTTGGCTGAGCTCCTCTTCTTTGCTTCTGTTATTTTTGGCAATTGTTCGTTTTAGTTAGTTCTATTTATAGTTAAAGGTTTTTTATTTACTTTGTTATTGAATGGAGCTATATTTAGCCAGCCAGCCAGCCAGCCAGCCAGCAGCTGCTCGTTTGTTGGTTGCGCAGTTAATTCCAAATTTCTTTATAATTTGCTTGCCACATTTATTGTTAATTAATGTGGGGCGCCACGGCAAGCAACTGCAACAGAGCAAGACAAAGACAGCCCAACATATAGCAACACGAACACCAACACGAACAACAATAGCAAAATACAACAATATACAATAGACACTTGCCGCAAGCGCTGCACCACGCGACGCCTGTTTCCGCTTGGCAGGCATCAACGTCGCCATCAGCTGCCACTGCCCCTCTGCGTGGTCCTGCCTTAGCTCAGATGTGTGTTTGCGTGTGTGTGTGTGTGTGTGTGTGATGCTGCAACATAGCTTTGATGCTCGCTCGCTCATTGGCGCGACATGTTGTCCACACGCAGCCAACACAAAGCCATTGCCAATTCTATTTTTAAGCAGCCAGCCAGACACTAGCCAAAATGCAAGTGGTTTGTTTTGGTCTCAAATCGCTCCAAGTCGCATTCAACAGACGCGAACGAGACACGGATGCAACTGACAACACCTTGTCCACTATTATTGCTTGCCAATGAGGCGTATGCGCAACATTTATGTCAATACAATTCAAATTCAATTGTGCAGCAATGAAAATACTCTTCACATTTATATAATTCCCGAAAATACAATTCAAGCAAATATAAATTCATATAGCAATGCAAAGGAAATCAGTTCGTATGTCAAGTTCGTAACTGTCAAGTCAAACAATTCTCTGTTAAATTATTTAAATAAATCAGTAAACCTATACATAGGTTTCTTACGTATAAAAACTAGAACACACATCAACAAAAAATAAATCGTTAAGAATCATTTCAGTAAATGCTCGAACATGGCCGAATCACCAGAACGTGCCAGCAAGGAAAATGTAGCTGAAGCAGCAGCCAAGGAAGTGGCTGGTCCCGATCAAGCGGTTAAGGAGAAACCAAAGGGCAAAGAGAAAAAAGCTCCAAAAGAAGAAGAAAAAGCTCGCGGATCGGTTGTGACGACAGGACCACCGAAGCCAGCAGCACGCTATGCGCCCACCTACCGCCTGGACCCAAAGAATCCGCTGAAGCAGGAACGTCTCGAGATAATCGTTAAGTCCGAAATGAATAAGAACTATGATGATGAATATACCTTTCATCCGAAATATTCTCTGCACATGGCTGCTCAGGTCGCCGAAGACATAAAGGCGCGTATCAAATTATTGAATTTCGATCGATATCGCTATATAGTGCTGATCACTGTTGGCGAATACCTAATGCAGGGCCTCTACTCGATGGCCAACTTTCTATGGGATGCCGAAAGGGATGGCTATGTCAACTATACCATTGAAACGCCCAATTATTTTGCTGTCTGCACAGTGTTCTACATATACTTTGATTAGCAAAGTCATAGAACTGCCGACTGCCATTGGAATAGAGGAAAAACAAGTTGGTTGTATAACTTGCATAATCTATTTTTGTAAAATACGAAATAATTCAATTATATATTAGGGTTTACAGCCCTAAACTAGCCAGCATAACTTGTCTATTAGTGCTGATTTAGGACAGACTAAACTATGCTGGACATGCCACATAAATTGTGTACCTTTGCTCCCATTTTATATGAGTGCAATATTACCGCACATAAGCCAAGCCAAAGTGCTAGCCCATTGGCAGCTAAGTCGTAAATTTTATAGCCAAAAGCAACAGTCCTTTTTAGCCACAGCCAACATCTTTCGACTGTCCATGCACAAAACTAATCATTCAAAACGCAACGGAAGTTGCGGCGGAAATTGTGGCAGCTGTTAGCGTCGCTCATTCTATAGCTCTGTGTGTGTGAGTGGGTGTAGCTGTGTCGGTCCTTGCCTATGCTGCTGCGTTGTAAACATCAATTATGTATGCTCCGGTATATGCCAGCAGCTATACACGAAGCCAAGGCGCGCCCGCAAAGTATGCTATGCTGGGGGCAACACTTCAGTTTAGTTGTTGTTGTCTTTGTGTGTGTGTGTGTGTGTGTGTGTGTGTGTGTGTGTGTGTGTGTGTGTGTGTGTGTGTGTGTGTGTGTGTGTGGGTGTAGTGTCTCTTTCTGTGTCTGTGGCTGGCACTTCCTCTCGGCAACAGGAAACAGGATGCTGTTAATGTTACAATTCGACATAATCGATGCTTGTCGTACGAGACTCGCATTTAACCTGGCAATTTGTCGGTTGCATAAACATTAAGTTTTATTTGCAGTTTATCTGCACGTTGCCACTGCCCCCGCTAGTGGCATGCATAAATCAAGCTGTGGCATCTTTAACAGCTAGGCCAACTTTATGGCACATTCAATTTCAAGACAACAAATAAAAAACGCAAAACAGAAAACAAAATGATTAAAAAATGCAAAACGTGCTAAACGCTGACCTTTATAACAACGTGACGTGGCGAATTGTTGATTTGATTTTTATCTCTTTGGCTGTTGTTGTTTTTGTTTTTGTTTTTGGGTTTTTTTTTATTGTAAAACAATCTACGCGACGTTTACATATTCATTTGAATGCCAATAGCAGATGCAGCAGCAGCAGCAGCAGCAGCAGTAGCAGCAACATTGCTGACAGGTTCGACAAGCGAGGATTATGCAAGCGCCACAGCTCGTGAATAGAATTCGACAGACCAAAAATCAAATATATCAAAGACAACAACAACAACAACAGCAGCAACAGCAACAGCAACGCCATGTGTCGCTGTGTTTGTATATACAGCTAGACTATGTACTACAATATGTGTATGCTGCAGAATTGAAACGTATATTTGTAAACAATATGCAGACGTCATAGACAAAACCCATTTAAAAAGCAAAACAAAAATAACAACTAATATATACATAGGTAAATACAATACAATAAAAAAAGTACAGAGCCAAGAAGCGCACAGTTCAGCAGCTACGACTGTTTTTTTTTTCGCTCTGTAAAATATTTTTTAGTTTTTGGTCATAGCGCTGGAAACTTGTTTAACTACAACGGCAACGAGTTGTGTATAATACTATAAAAAATATATAGATATTTAATAACAATCTATTTCTTTTTTGTTGTTCAATTTTTATAGTTTTAATATGCAGCGAGTTGTTTTTGCCTTATTGGTGCGAGCAGAAATTTCGCATGTTATCGCAACATGACAAGTGTCAGCGATATACGCCAAAAGGAGGGGACAGCCAGGCGGGACAGCAGAAAAAAAATATAATAAAATATTAAGAGCAGCAGCAAAAACTAACAATTTGACAAAACGTGTTAGTTATGGACACGCGCAACAGAAAATCAAAAAATAAACAAAACTAACTAAACTCTATAAAAAAAAGCAACATTGAAAAACATTTTTGGATTTTGAGCAGAGCTTATCAGAGACTGTGAGTCACAGCAACTAAATGAAAATAATATATATGTATGTCTATATCTATATATACACATATCTATATATATATACATATATATGGCTAAACTTACTTCAGATCATATTTAAATGTCTATAATTCATATGCACAAAATTTCATAATTTATTATTATTAATTTGTTTTTGTTTACTTTTCGAAACGAACTTTTGCGCACTCTCCGTAGCTCTGTAGCCAGCTTATCTTATCAATACACTCTTTATTTTGTTTTGTATTTCGGTTTTTAAGTAAGCGATTAAGTTGAGACTTTCGCGAAATGAATCATGGCAGCGCTTTATCAATTGATTGTCGAGCTGAGGCAGAACGCGGAGCGTGAATACGTTGTTGTCCAACGTGGAGAGCGCGCACCGGCAAACTAAGTTAAATCGAATCGAGTGTCGAATCGAGCGTCAAACAGCAACACGTTTGTGGAACCAGAGCTGCTGACGGTATGACGTGTATAACTGACCAACTGACTGAGTGACTGACTGAGTGCTGAAGGTGCTCGAGGTGCTAGAGATGCTTGAGGTGGGCGTCGACTATCGATAGTCGACTTAACTGGTATTATGCGCGATTCTCTTTCTCTCTCTCTCCCTCTCTCTCTATTTATCTTTCTCTGGCTCTCTTTTAATTTAAACAACATTTTATGCTGTTGACATATTTGCACTGATTGATGGCACACGGCTGAGCAAACAGCGCAGGTTATTGAAGAATCACAGAATTGTAGAATTGACAACTGCCACAACACAATAGCCGGTTAATAAGCGAACAGTGCACACACACAGTTGCACACTGTTGCAGCCAAAATTGAATTAAAGCTGTTTCTGCTGCGTTTACTGCATGCAAATGAGTTGTGGGCAACAGTCAACGCCTGCGGCCGACCAGTCGCTCCGTGCTACCTGACCAAACAATTGCAGTACAACAAAAGTCATTTGGACTCACACGCATAGGAAGTCGCACTCTATCTCTCTCAGCTCTCTCTCTCTCTCTCTCTTCCTCTTTTTCTGTTTCTTTCTCAGTCTGACAGCATGTTTTGCATACAAAGCAGGGGCCTGTAATGACGCCAACTGCCTGTCCAGGGCCTGTCCAGGATGTGATGCCTTATTGTAGCACTTCGGGCACAATGCGTATTGTGTGTGCTCTTTGTGTATACCGCATGTGTGTGGGTGTCTGTGGGCAGCATTTGTCTGATAAGTTTTCACAGGCATTAGCAATTGGGTAGAGCAAAAGTTTGCTTTAAGTTTATTTATGCAACACAAACTGTTGCTTTAATGCAGCAAAAGTCTTTGGAAATCGAACGAAAATATTGAAACAATTTAATATGCCATCAATTAAGTTCCTATTTATCATTCACTACGCTAGCAACTAGTAAATAAATATTGTGTCAGTTTTTACTTTTTGGCAAGCTTCTGCACTGAACTTTGCTCAGGCGTAAATGCTTTGTTTGATTTCCTCGTTGCGAACTGCACATTGAGATATACTCGTATATATATTGTGTATTTGTATATATCTACATATAGTTTATACCTTTATGTTCCGAAAATTTGTTTGACAGTTTGTAAACAACATTTGCAAATACATAAACAAATCAAAAATTTATCAATTAGTTTTCGCTTTGCCAATAACAAATCAAAATTTGATTTGATTTTCATGGAATGTGTTAAGGTGCCGGCTGATGTTGCTGTTGCTGCTGAAGATGCGGATCAGTGGCAACAATGTGGCTTACGGATTGTGACATTGTGTTAATTGTCTGTTCGGTTAGCCCGTTTCATGGCCTGGCGACTACTGTTCCGGCTCACGAGCAGCATATAAATAGGACATGTGCGTCGGTGTGTGTGTGTGTGTGTGTGTGCATGTCCTCAATTAAAATTAATTATGCCCAAACGATACGCTCAATAAAAATTTAATTTGCAAAAAAAAATTAGTCAAGAAAATGAGAAACATAGACAAAATTTGACATTTAAGTGCTATGTAACACACACGCACGCACGCACACACACACACACACACATGCCCAATAATTGAAATTGAATTTTCAATGATAGAGCAGAACAAACACTATATGACGATGTCATCTCGTCGTCTCGTTGTTGTTGCTAGCCACCCGCACAAGCATTTTGGCAAAACTATTTTTAATCAAGTGCACACGTTGGTTGCTTTTGGCAACTGCACCAAATCAAAAACACACACGCACACACACACACATACAGAGACACACACGCACAACATACTACATTCATGGCATGGGCTGGCATCGACCGGATGCTGTGTGGGCGTGACCAGGCCAGGCAGGCCAACAAACAAAAACTGGCCGCCCTTTACTACTAGCTCTAACAAGCTCTTCGCTCCAAAGTGTTTGTGTGTGTGTGTGTGTCTCAAGTGGGCGGTACGAAGTAGAGAACAATAAACACTTGGCCGGAATATGTTCTGCATTTAGTTTTTATCAGATCAGGCGAGAAATACAAATTAAAAATAAATTGGGGGGGGGGTAAGACAACAACAAAAACTAGAGAAAATAAAAATCAAAAGTGTAAAATTCAACTTGTTGGCTCTGTGATCCTCTTCTTGCCTCTGCTATGGCAACGGCCATGTTGCGTGCCAAGTGGAAAATATTTCGCAAGTTTTTCTACATGAGTACGATTGTTGTTGTTGCCGCTCTACACATTTATTTATTGTGCGAAAAGAAAAGCAAAAAGGAAAAACGAGAAAAAAAAGTGGAAATGCTAGAGAGTAGACGTAGTGCGACTAGCCAGCCGGGCAGGCAGCGTCTTGTGTTTAGTTTTTGTACATTTAATTTGGCATTGTTGTTGCTCTTGCCGGCTAAACAATAAAAAAGCATAATAAGCAACAATAACAGCAACAACAATAGCACCGACTAGAAGAAGCATGAACATTTTTTGGCAAACAATTCAGGGCTAAATATTTTGTTTATGTGTTTTTATCACACACACACACACACGGCGGCAGCGGTGCGCAGCATTCAAAGTTTCTAAAACAAACCAACAACAACAAAGCAATAGCAACAACAACAACAACGATCAAATCGACGAATGTTGTGGGCGGGCGGTTGGCATCACCTGATTAAAGAAATATGCAGATTATAAGAGCTGGCCATAAACTCTCGAGTGCGTATAAATATTTACCTAATGCACAAAGTTTTGTTCGCATAAGTTTTGTTTTAAGAAGCTGTTTAAATTCTAATTAGGCAATGTTTTAACGTCATCCTAATGCATTGTCTTCAGTGAATGGTCAAGATATAAAGCGTGATCTATAAGCTAAATATTACACAGACTTAGTCTACATGCCTAACTAACTAAATGCTTTATTTATTTGTTTAATATTTGTTAGTAAACAATTTTTTACCTTCAATTTGGTTTTGTTTGACTTTGTTTAAAAGTTCACATGCAATTACTTAATTTTGAAGCGGCAGGAAATAAATCAAATTAAGTTAGTTAAGTTTGAGGTTTATATTATGTTTGCTTTTCTGGGGAAAGGGGTTCAAAGTTGCCTGCATGCACGCACACACGCGCACACACACACACACACACATCTAATTGCAAAAATGCTTAATTATGCATGAAACATTGAAAAAGAAAAGACTGCCACGCATACACACACACACGCAAATAACTGAATAATTCATTTAACAAACAGCAGTCGAGGTGTATGTTGATCGCTGCGTTACTCCCACTCACAGTCCCTCTCTCTCTTTCTCTTTCTCGGTTACCCTTAACTATCACCCCCTCTCTCTCTCTCTCCCTCAGGCTCACGCTGTGTGTGAGCGCCAGCATTTTGATTGTATTGCGCGCGTTTGTAAAACAAACAAACACAACACAACAACGGCAACGGCAACGGCAACAACAACTACAAATAGCCAAGAGCCGAGCATTAGCAGCAAATAATTTGTGTGCCTAATGACGTCGACGTTTGACGCGCCTTTCCAGACGCCAACAACAACAATTCCACTTTTTGGCCTGGTCAACATTTCGTTTGCAATTTGTGCAACAACAACAACAACAGCAGCAGCAGTAGCAACAGGCAACATATTCCTTTGCACATTTTGACAGCAACGGTCAAGTTTGTTGTGCTATTGAAATTATGGCCTAGCATACCCTAAACACAGGGTATAACAGCTGTTTAATATTGGCTAAATGAATTAGCAAAGTAAATAATATTAAATTTTCCAAATATATGCTTTATCTTATAACTTATCTGAAAGTATTTCTATTTCACTTTTCAGTTCATATACTCATCAACTATTCACAGATGTTAGAGTATTTGCGAGTCAGCTTGTTGAGCTTTCGTCTACCTTCATGTTTTTGTTAGCCACGCACATACATATGTTTACATCTCTACAGACACATACACTTACTAGATACATTTGTAGGCTTCAATGCTAACAATTTGTTTGCTATACACAAAACGCATCAATAACACGTGAAGAACATGAACATGTAACTCACCTGCAAAGAGAGGGAGAAGGAGAAATGTATGGTTAGAAATCAGTTATATGGCGTAGGGCATAAATAATAACTAAAACATGAAATACAGCAGCGAGAGCAGAACATCATATGTTATATACATATCGACTAATTAGGCGCCCACATTGCGTATACGCCGTGCTGCGCTGCGCTGCGCTGCGCTGCGCCATGTTGGTCAACGGACTCTCAAGGCTGACAGCTGGCTGAGGCAACGAAAGCAGCTGCACGCTTGTCGCTAATCATAATTTTGTGATCTACAAATTAATTAAGGTGCGCCCGAGTGTGATTGCAATTTATTGGACACCAATTGAAACGAAAATTTCATTCATAAACATTACAAAAGCGCAGCCGGCCATAAGCGCAACGAAATTCTACTAATTGCCAGGCGAATGTTGTGCGTATGTGTTGCGAATGATACTAATGTTGTGATGTCGTCATAACGCCGCCATACGTTGCACGCTGCAGCACCTCCTGTTACTCCCGATTATCAACAGGTGAGGGCATATTTCAGCTCTCAAAAGTTCAAAGTTGCAAAAATCTTGAGAACATAAAAGTTTTTCGCACGTGTTAAGCATCGGTTCGAGGGTAACACACGCGCTCACAGCAGGAGGTGCGGCTGGGATAGTGAATATTATTCATGGCGCATATTTTGATGGTTTGGCAATAACTGAGTCGTCGACTGCGACGCCGGCGTTGTGCACGACGCTCGCAAATTGAAATAAATAATTGCAAATATTATTGGGCACTCAGAGCGCATGCCAAATGGCAATAGCAACAGCTACAACAACAACAACAACAAGAACAATCACAATACTAGCAACAAGAATAGCCAACGAAAACTTTTTCGGCGCGCATAGTTTCGCAATAATTTTGCGATGACTCAAAATTGCAAATTGAAAATTAGAACCATAAAATAAATATATTATACTTGTGCTTGTAGTATAGTGTAAAAGATAAAGATGAATAAGAAGAGTTGCAAAAGCTACATATGATTGAATTAAAAACATATAAACTATAATATTTTGTAGAGCGAAACTATATACAGGATTTGTAGTCGATATTGACTGTCTAGCATTCAAAACTGTTTAGCTCTATATGTTTGGATCTATATCGATACCTTAGACTTTTAAAATATAGAATTATAGTGAGGCATTATAGATTATAATAGATTGCATAGTTATCTAAAGTTAGCTACTAACAAAATTATTTACTTTAAAAATTATTCTTAAAGTCAGCAGAAATTTGAATTATTCGAAAACAATTTAATTTTCATAAAGTTTTACCTTCACTCTCTCAACTGAACTCTTCTTATGCCAGATACTCGTATGTCTGCCATATTTGTTATTCCTTGTGGACACACGTACTCAAGGGCTACGACAGCAACAACTATTTGCACAATGGCATTGTTAATATTATTTGCTGTGGAGCTTCTAAATGATCCTGCAGTTCAATTGAAAACAAGTCCTTTGATAGCAGCCAGGTAAGCAATCGTTGTTGTCGTTGTTGTAGCTGCAGTGTGTTCAGCTGGCTTTGGAATGTGTTTTCTTTTTTTTGTGCCTTGTGCTATGCAACAAGCATTTGTCAAGCGTAATTTTGCTGATCCGCCCTCTTTGCTCACACGCCCCTCAATTGTGTGCAAGCCAAAAGCAGCCGCAGTCTTTGCCACAACCGCACGTCACCAACACAGACACACACCCACACACCCGCGCACACCCGCACACACACGTACACACATAAAGTTTATGACCAAAGCAAACACAACAAACGAAGTACAACAAAACTGCAGTTGTGGTCGCCCGTTTCTTGGCAGCTAACAGCAGAGCAATGCAAAACCACCCAACGACCAGACTCGGCTCTCTACAGCACTTGCAGCCCCCTCTAATAGCATTGCTTATGTGCTGTGTGGGTCATTTGGATTGAATTTATGCGGCTCACGGCCGACGTGAATTTTCTACAAATGGAATTACGTTAGATTCGATTTTAAATTATTTATATTGGTTTAACAAGCAATTTCGTTGAGTTTCAGGATTCGTTAGACGTCGCCGTCGTTGACCTTGAATCGGGCGCCATTTGATTTGGCCCCACACAATTTGGGTGGTGGTGGTGCTGGTGGAGAGATCTGTTCTGGGTTAGTCAGACTTAAATGCGGCGCATCTGCATTCCACGCCAGATTTAATTAAAAACTAGCCGAACGCCAACAAAAGCCCCCACTGATTTATGGGTTTTGTTGGGCGAACATCATTTCTGTGCGCTAATTCCGCTGCCTGAAATTTGCATGCTAAATTTCGCTTAGTGCAAAAACGTAAAGATTTTCATAATTTTCACACTTGAAAGCGCGACGATTGCGGGCAGTGCACGTTATATCTTAATTAAATTTATTAATTGCACACAACATGAGCCAAGCCGTACAACGGGACGTATGTAACGCCCACAACTTACGAAAAAAAAAAAAACAAAAAATCTAAAATATCTGCGAGATAGAAAAAAAGTAAAGAAAACGCGAAAATATAAATAATAATAACATAGCATTTGAATGATTTATCTAGGCGTTGATATCTTAACGACGGTTGCCAAGCAGCGCTATAAAGTTAATGTCCTGCTGAGCCAAAAACACCAAGCAGACGCACTGTTTTTGGATTTGATATTGAATAGGAATATGAATATGAATATGAATTTAAAATAGATCTTTGCTGAATCTCGCTTTCATTAGCACTAAACAATATTTGACAATCTCTGGCAATTTGTCATGCAGACTTCCCGCTGTGGGCGTGGCATGACAAACAATTAGTCTCAAGTGGAGCAAAATGCCTGCCGCTGCTGATGCTGCTGATGCTGCTGCTGCTGCTGCTGCTGCTGATGCGACTGTCATCTAGCTGTGTGTCATCTCGAACCAAAATACGAAGTATATATATAGAGATATTTCTTATATTCGAATACCTATTTCATCTCACTAGCGACAGGGGTTCCTAGCGCAAAACTATGCGGCCGAAACTGTGACAAATGCCAAAGTAATTAAGTGGCCCCGCGAATGCAGCGAAACATTTGCCAATTTCTGCCACGACGCAGAGCGTCGTGGGAGGGAAGCGTGCGGCGGCCAGGTGAAGGAAGAGCTGTAAACCTTGCTCGCATGTTTTCCATGGCAATTTTATGCTGAATTCAATAAATCAAATCGGATTTTAGAGCTATTTGAAAACATTAATGACTCTGGATTATGACAAAATTAAGTATACGTATTCTAATTTAAATAAAATAGTAATAATAGTTTGTCAACATAGCAACAAAGCAAATGCACATTCTGGCTGCAATCTAAATGTTGATTATTACCATAATTCAAAGCACAAAACAAAATGGCGTCGTTTTAGCCATTACGGCGCGCACAGCGTAACAGTTGAGCGAGCGGGCCAACAAGCGAAAAGCGCCAGCTGACGCTACATTTGACTTGAAAATGCAACAATGTTTCCACAGAAATGTTGCATGTGGGTGTCGCAGGTATTTGTATTTGCGTATGCTGTGAAAAGATGGATCCGATTGGAAAACGGCGGCAAGATGCGATTCTTACGTATTGTATACTCTACAGCTACAGGTGTTTATCATTTACATAGGAACAAAGGAAAAACGTGTAAAGTCTGTCTGTGTGTGTGTGTGTGTGTGTATGTGTGTGAGAAAAAGAGAGAGAGAGAGAGAGAGAGAGAGAGAGAGAGAGAGAGAGAGAGAGGGATGGGGGCAGCGGTAGAGAGTGCAATGATGGCGTTAAAATATTTCCCAACGCTTTTTGCAGCTTTTATATTTGGCCATTTTGTCGACACTTTTGTTATTATTGTTGTTGTTGTTGTTGTTGTAGCTAGCTCTCGCTTTTCTTTATTCGCTTGAGTCGGTTTGAAAAACGTTTTTCGCTGCTTTGGCTTTTGTTATTTTTATAACGTATGCATAATCTGTCTGATTATTTAACTTGCGCTAAATACAAATATTTAGAAATATTTTCAGGCAATTTTTATGCTATTTTTCTTGCCAAATTGACTTTGGATTTCTTCATTTTTTTTCTATTTAACTTTGCGCTGACAAAAATGAGGGTCATAAAATATACATATATTTATGTATATGTATATATGGTTATATAGTATATAGTCTCAACTCTGAAGCATGCATCCTATATATTATGGTTTATAATTTACCTATTGTCACATTTTGGCTTAGACGCACCAAATTCCTATTGTTATTTGTGGCCTGCAGGTGGGCAACAAAAAAACCAATTGATACAATAAACATTTCTTTTTATACATCTAGAGGATTCTTTGCTCTTTGAGCGTATGCTCAATTTTATTGTTATTACTATTTGTTTTTCATATATCTTAACCTTGAATGTGAGTGTTTCAATGAGATTCGTCTCTTGACGCCCACGGGAAAGTTCGGCTGGCCTCATAAACTAATTTTTTGAAACATTTTTTGCCAAATACCGGCCGGCAAATATCGTTCCACTGTGCAGCAAACTAAATACTTAACACAGCAAAACATTTCTGCTGATAATGATTAATAAATCTTGAGAACTTATGGAAAACAGAAAAATAACACAGAAACAGCTGCCGTCTGTCTACCTACTTATATGTATTCAGCTGTAGTCTAATTAATGCTTTGACAATAGAATCACAAAAAACTATAAAACGGTGAAACTATAAAAATAAAAAAACAAACAAACAATAACAAATGTGACATTTCAAGTGTGTCTCACAAGCTATAAAACAACAAATTATTAATTTGAAAATAATTCTTTTCACAATGTGCATATTCTTATGTTGGTTTTTTTGTTCTTTTGTATAAATTTTAGACATAATAAATAGGTTTTAATAATAGATTTAGTAATTCATGGAGGTCAGTGAACTAAATGCTTAGCTCAAGCAGTTCTTAGATAAGGTAGATATTTTATTAAATATTTGTTGAATATTATAATATATATGTATATATGTTTCTTTGTGTACCAACTTAATTCTTGGCCACACTTTTTCATCTGCTATTAGCAGGCATTAAATCAGCTAATTTTCCATTAAGCCGAAACAAAAGTTCATTTTAGCAGCCATCACAGCAACATAAATTATAAACAACGCATAAAATACTCAATTAAGATGCGACGCGGCGCTCAAAAAGCGAAACATGTACAAACAAAAAGAAAAACAAAAAAAATGTCTGCAGCACAAAAATGCAATAAATAAACAAAATACAACCGAGCAAAAGAAAAAAAGAAAATGGCAAATGACGCTAGAAACTTTGACAGGTCCGCGACGGGCGGCAGCCAAAGTGCAGCGCCATTTAACACATGAGGCAAATTAAGAGCATAATTATATATATATATATATATATATATATATATATATGTATATATATAACGCATATCTATATATCTATATACAAAAATAAAAGCAAATCAAATCAAATGGGTATAGAGCCAACGTCAAGCGGCCCACGTCGAGCCGCCAATGGAAGACTGGAGGAAAGCGCAAAAAATATGGCGACAGTCTGTCAGTTAGCGGCTCCGCAGAGGCATTTGATACATTCGAATTGAATGAAATTAATTAAAAACCTGTAAATCTGCATGAAATTCTCAGACTGCGCCATAAAGTTGTCAAAATTGTCACTGCCAGCTAAACTGACTCACTAGATCCAAAGATTATGATGGATGTGTGTGCGACATTTTGCCAATTGTTCTGGCTTTTCTTCTTCTTCTTCTTCTTCTTCTTATTTTTTTTTTGTGTGTATCTTTTCTCTTTGTTAGCTGCATGCCCATTAATCACTGAATATATCTTTAAAGAGATTGTCTATTTTATTTGAAATTTATTAGCACTCAATTTATGTGGAATATTTGCGCCATAAATTTTAGATAGCAACAATTTTTGCAATCAATTTTTCACTGAATTTTGTATAAAAACAAAAAGCTTTTTTGCTGCATTTTGTAAGCTGTAAGCCCTTATCGGAAACTTTGCTAGCCAACAGTATTAAAATGCCAAAGATATTACTGACAACAAATTGGAGCCCACGCAGGCGCCCACGCAAAGCTGCTGTAAAAATCTCCAAGCATACATATATACATACATACTCTATATACATACATAGATATTTGTATATATGCACAACTTTTTCTATATGTATCTCTAATTATGTTGCGCTACCTTAAGGCGGCGTCAAAGGTAAAAAAGTTTTCTTCTTGGAAAGAGGGCAGGGAATGGGATGGACCGGGATGTGGCAGTGGGAGTGCTGTGAAAATGGAACGCAACAAATCTTGTCCAAAAATAGACGTCGAGAGCATTGGGACAGCTTCAGCTTGTTGACTCCTATGGCTGGCAGCAGGCAGCAGGCAGCGGTGCAAAAGTTGTTGCCAGAACTTGTTCACGCATTGTAAGTATTTAAGCTGATTTCAAATATGAATGGTAGCATAAAGAAGCTCGAAACTTGAACTGGAACTGGAACTGGAATTGGAATTGGAATTGGAACGGGAACTAGAACTGGAGCGGTAGCTGGCGAAACGCCCACACTCACGCGACTCAACAGATGCCTTTTCAACTTCTACGTAGTGGCATAGACCATTGCACAAGGCCAAACGGAAATGGGCAACAGTTGTCAGCTGCTGCTCAGCGATGCGTCCCCCCTCACTCGACCCTGTGCTCCAAATATTTACGTGGCATGCGGGTCTGTATGTGTCTGTGTCGCTGTGTGTGCGTGAAAATTTTCCACGCTTCATTTTGCCGGACGTAAATCAAGTGAGAGAGAACACGGCTGCATTTGTGCTTTGAGGGCAACTGTCAAAGGCATTTGACAAGATTTTCCAGCTATGCTCGGCCATTGCTGGCATTTTCAGTTTTCAGTTTTCCGCTGCTCCCAACTTGAGAAGCTGCGCTATTCGCACCCTATTTCACATTCCTGACCACCTTTCAAGCTTTTCGACTCTGCTTAAATCTGAGCGCAAAGTCAGAGTTAAATTTTTCAATGTATTCACGAAATCAGCACACGGAACACACGCAGACATTCAAATACTTTTAGCCGCAGGCTTGGCGGCTTTATTTATATTTTCATTTTCATTGTTTTCTTTCTTCTTTGTGCTTTTTGAAGTTATTTACATGTGCTGCAGTTGCCGCGCAATTGTCAGCTCTGCCCTGGAACTACCCTACCCCAAAACCCAAAACCCCGCAGTCAACTTTTGAGCCGGGCCAAATAAAATGTGTATAAACTGCCAGCGGTTGTTTGGCGCAGTCAGCTAGTTAGCGTTTTTATCAAGCGTTCAAATTTGTTGACAACATGTTGCGGCGCTGGTTGTTAAACTCATTGCCATTTCTTGTGCTATCTCCCTTTGCATCCGCTTCCGCCCCCACGGCCACTCCCGCTGCCTCTTTGTGGCGCTCTTGTCTGTTACAGTTGAACAAATCGATTGATTGATTTCTCAGGTGTGTTCGATTGCGCTGACGTTGTGCAGAAATGCCAACACAATGATTTTTATGTTGTGAACAGTGCTGTGTGCTTTAGCGGTTTTCAAGCTAGCTACTAGCTAAAAACTGGCTAAGTCTCTTAAAGCTTTAATGTGCCTTTGTAATCGTAAGCCTATTAAATGCCTGCGGAGGGCAGATAAAAGATTTCAGCTCAATTAAAGTTTAATGCTGCCTCAAGATTCTAAAGTACTTTGAGTACTATAAGTAACAGAGGAAGTTTTTCTTTTAAATGCCACTAAAATCCATATTGATTTTTAAAGCATCAGCTTACAGCAAAGTACGTGCAAATAATAGTGCTTACTCTTGTTTAGTTTAGATTTTATTGACACAACTATAAGAGAATTTCAAACAATTGAGTTTAATTGAAGAATTTAAGTCTTTACTCTTAACAGTTTTTTATGTTTTTGGCCATTTATCAGTCAGTCAAGTTGTCAGATGTCAGCTCTAACGCTCTTACACCGTTTAGTTTGCTGTAACGCCATTTTGTTTTTACGAGCTTGCGTGTGCTTTGTTTGCATTTGTATGTCGCTCAGACTAATACAAATAGTTCGGCCTGACTGGGCGAGCTTTTGGTAGTCGTTGCTCCAACATAAACGTGTTCACGTTTTAGGTTTCGTTTATGGCGCCTGATGGCCGAATGACGATTGTCACGGTGTAGCAGAGATATTTTTTGAGATAGATATGAAATAGTTCTGATGACACCGCGTCTCGCTGCTATTTGTGGCTACTGTGCAAATCTACAACAACAACAACAACAACAACACCAACAAGAGACCAACTGACTGACTGATTGTCTGTCCGTCCGCTTGTCTGGGCATTTTGCAGCGACTTTCTAGAGCTTGGCAAACGTCAAAGTGATGCGCATTGAATGCGTTTGGTAGAACGACCTAAAACCTAAATACGGCGCTATTTTCGAAAGTGCTTTCAAGTACGCAAAAAATGCGCCTTGTCGTTTGATGTGCATCGCGTCTAGATCAGAGCAGAACAGCAGCAACCGTATAGACCTAGAGCAGAGCACAACGTTGAGGAGATCGAAGCGGCTGACCAGCGTACAAATAAACAAAAGCAAGCCACATCGAGTTGAACAATGCAGCCAAAAAGGGAAGGATTTTGCTTGGTTTTGTTTGGTTTTGCTTGCCACATTTTGTGGCTAGCAAATTAATTACGGCAACCAAATAAAACTCACAGACGAGTTGAGCAGCCCGTAAAAGTAAGAAAGCAAGAAAGAAAGTCACAAAACTACATAATAACAGGCAAGAATGTTTGTTGTGCTGTCGAGTATGCTCGACTTAAAGATACCATATCTAAAATAATTTGCATTCAAATGATAAGAGACCTGAACTTTTTGCCTTGGGCATACCCAGTTTCTGGTTGTAAAGTGTACAGGGTAGAGAAAGCCACAAAATGCTATGCATTTTTTATACAGTCCAAAAACAGAAGCTGAATACAGTCGAGTCCTAAATAAACATGACCAAAAACTGCACGGATACGAACTCGAAGTCGACTAGAACACACCCATCTACCCCACAGACCCGCAACTCTGTCCCAACTTAACTTATCTTTCAGCCAAGACACAAGTGAAATTGCATTAGAATCTTTGCTCATGCATGGCCACAGCGTCCTATGTCTGTCTGCCAGTCTGTTCGTCCGATATTGCGACTGTGTGCCAAGTTATTTGCATTGCTAGCTGCTGATGCGGCTGCTACTGTTGTTGTTGTTGTTGCTGCTGCTGCTGCTGCTTTGGCGTATCTATAAGATACAAGTGCGTGGCATGCGTATTTTTGCGCTTATTTGGGCTAAAAAACATTGCCGCTGGGCTCAACATGGCTGACACAATGCTTAGAGCCAGCGGATTTGCATGCTGATTCTATGCAAGATGTTTGACTGCCTGCCTGCCTGGCCTGCCCTGGCCTGGCCTGGCCCATCTCTCTCTGCCAGCCTTTTTGGGACTGACAGTTGGCTCGTGTCGATAAAATTTGTTGCTGCCCCGAGCTGGCTTAAGTGGCGACGTTGCCTCTCCATCTATTTATAATGCTGGCCGATGCGGCCGGGCCAGCAGCAGTTCTTGATCTTTGTCTGAGTCTCTCTGTCTGCCATGTGTGTGTGTGTGTGTGTGTGTGTGTGTGTGTGTGTGAGTGTGTGAGTGTGTTTGTGTGTGTGTGTGAAGCATAAATAAAAACTAAATGAAGCAACCTAAAAATTGCTATTTGTTTGGCATCATAAAACCTTCAAACAAAAAAACCAATAAAAAACAGACGAATGAAATTAAAAATTTGCAAACAAAAAACTTTTCCACAATTGTAAACCTGTGCTAAATAGCTTTCCTCTATACTACAGTTTAATATATACATATATATAAGCTCACATTTTAGTAATTAAAATTTGTAAAGCTGCAGAACGAAGCAGAAAATATAGGACAGGAGTTGAGTCGATCTGTGTGCATTCATAGATAATAACCTATGACAAATGTTTGTTAATTATAAATACAAGTTCGACTAAATTGCACAATCAATAAATTAAGCTAGTCATAGAGACAATAAAGGCGATTAAAATCGTTTCAGTTTTGGCAAATTTATGTAAGTTTGAACTCTAAAGGCATTAGAATTGAATAATGAGAGACAAATACTTGAAACTTTATATATTATTGCACAAGCAAGCTGCATAACATCGTTTTTGATTTCGTTTTGCTTATTCTATGACTAATTTCTTAATCATCTGTCCGTAGGGAATATAAAATAAAAAGCTGGCAATAAGCGACAGTTTAAAATCAAATTACGCACATAATTTATATTCAAAGCCTTCAACAAAAGCAGAAGGCAAAATAAAACGTGAGACCAACAGACAGAGAAATAGACACACTCATACTATATGGCACACATCTCCATACCTAAAACCAAAATCGACTGCAAAACTTTTATAGTCCGCCCTCAACATAATGCTTGCTCTGCCTGCTACCAATTGCCACGTCGACAACTTTGCTGTTGTTGTTGTTGTTGCTGTTGCTGTTGCTGTTGTTTGTTTGTTGCTTGGCTCGACCATTCAATATTTGTCCTTCATTTGAAAGTCAAATGCGTGATGGAGGCAAAAGAAATCTGTTGCGCCATGCTGGCCTGCGACTGCGACTGGGACTGGCTGGGATTGGCTGGGACTGCGCCGAGCTATCGGAATGGGTATGGGAATTGCTACTGGGCGACAAGATTTTTATATAGAGGAAGAACAGCAGCAGAAACAACACCAACAAAATGAAACTGAAATAATAATGAAAAGCGAAGCAGACTAACCAAAAGAATCTATGTGAAAAAACATAACATAAATTCTAAACGCCTGACAAGCAAATACACACATTAAAATGGCACACACACACACACACGCACACACAATCATATACATATATAGAGAGAAAATTTGAATAATAAAATAAAGTTGATATAAAAACTATAGAGGCCAAGACGCGACGGTAATTGGTTTAAAAATAAATCCAGAAAACAATTTATGAATTGGCTTCTCATGAAAGTTTTCAAATCAATTGTAAGCGATTAAAGTAGTTGAGCATTTAGTGCGTGACTAAATGTATCACGATATGTTTAATTTAACAATAACAGTTTGTAAACATAGTAACAACAACAACTACAACAACAACAACAACAAAAAGGCAGACAAATGGGAAATGGGAAATGCGCAACTGAAAACCAATAAAAAAGTCAAACACCAAAACAGACAGCGAAACAAAATAAGTACGCAGCGCGTTGAAATGATCTAAACAAATTGTGAGCAATACAGAATGAACCAAACAATTTATGCAAAATCAACAAGATTTCCACATAACAGGGCCAAGTGAGCATGGCTCAAATGGGGCTGCGGCCATCAATTAGGCGCAAGGTGGCAAAAATCGAAATGGATCGCAAATGGGCATTATATGAATCCCAATTTCCACAAATTGTTTTAATTGGGCTGCTGTTGCTTGGCCCAAATGTAACCAAAATGTATGCAAAGTCGCTAAAAATTCTATATACAAAACAAAAAAGAAGAGCAACAATTTGCTGTGGCGCCTCGCCGACAGAGACGGAGCAGAGGAGCGGTGGCGGTGGCGGACGGTCATTGCTGCTGAGTTACATTTTCATTATGCTGCGTGCCATAATTTCCATATTTATTTGTTTGCTTTGAAATGAGGACACAAACGGCAAGCCGCCGACGCCTGCTAATGGCAGCAAATTGCCAAAATGTCAATGAACCAAAGTGTCTGCATATGGCCAGCGGATAGGGGCGCGGCGAGGCGGGGCACGGTTTTTGGAAGTGTCCGAGCCACTGGCTGTTAATAACGAGCACAAAGTTCAACGCTTTCGCATAAAGTAGATTGTCAGGAAACGATTTTCAATTAGCCGCCTGCACGCCTGCCAAACAACAATTCTGCCACAGCATATTTATTTTCTAAGAGATTTGCCCAAATACTTGCAGCCCCGGACAAAATCAACAAATGATAGCAACAACAGCAGCACCAACAACAACAACAACAACAACAACAACAAAAGCAACAGTAGAGCATGAGCTCTGTAAGATTTTTTGGGGGTGTTTCACTTTGCTGATCAACTTAGCGCGTGTGTTTGTCCAAGTTCTTGGCTTGATGAGTGGGTAGCTGAGGACAAACGAGGTTTATTTGTGTGTTTACCTTTGGCTAAACTTTGCTTTTGGGCCAGCTTGTGAAGACAGTTGTCACAACAATGGCTCAATCAGGCAACCAGAAGACGCTGTTAAAAGTTCTTCGAGTTGCACAATAAATCAAACAAAGTCCTTAAAGAAAAAAACTTATAAAACACTCTTAATAATAGAATAATGTATTAATTGGAAAAACAGATTACCCTGAAATTCAGAATTAACAATAATAATAATGCAACAAGCATTTAGGCACGTAGCCGCCATTTGAATCATTCAAATACAGTGGCTTATTAATAATACAAATAAATTCCCAGTCATAAGTAATAAAAGCTGCGAGCTGAAATACTTAAAGCTTGCAAAACAGAAGCACGTTTTATAATGTATTCATAGATAACTTAGCTCATTCAACAAGTATATCTGGCAATTTGTTACAATTTTGTCAATAAATACTTTTTGTTTTTAACTTTTGTTCAGGTTTTTTGCAACTAAGAACTGACTGCACAGATTTGATACGCGCTCTGTTTGGCCTTAAGCGAGAGTTAGTCCAGTTAACAGGTCCCACAGGCAGCTCAGCGCTCACCGCACAATGTGAGGGCTTAAGGGCTCGAGCTGTAGATGGCGCCACAGAGCGCACGAATGACAGAATAGCGCATACGCCCGCTTAGCCCTTTGGCCAACAGCCAAAAATGACTTTTTATGTTGGTGGCAAAGTTGGTTTTGCGCTTTTTTACCCTCGCATATTTTGCAGCTTTTCCATTAAGACAACATAACTGGCAGAGGGCCGACCTATGTGTGCTGTTTTGCTCGTTGGTTTGAGCAAACATTAAAATAGTTTGGGGATTTGTATTTATGTTGATTGCATTGTCGAGCCACGTAACTGGGTAACTGGCATGT
Source organism: Drosophila anceps (assembly GCA_035045945.1). Lineage (NCBI taxonomy): Eukaryota > Metazoa > Arthropoda > Insecta > Diptera > Drosophilidae > Drosophila > Drosophila anceps. The sequence continues at coordinate 2,657,571 of JAWNON010000150.1, forward strand.
GTATGGCCAACTACGGGCCAGCGTGCCAGCGAGCCAGCAAGAGCCAGCAAGTCAGTGTGCGTGCGTGTGTAAAGTGGGATTTGTGTGTGAGAAATTGAAAAGTTGATACCACGTGCCTGCAGATTTACTCTGACTCGAGCGCCCTTTAGCCAGCTCATGTGTGTGCGAAGAAATGCAATTTTGTGACCTGACATATGCTAAAAAGTGCAAGCAGCTATCACAAAACTGCAATGGGAAAAGTTTAGAGTTCAGGATTCAAGTGCGGCAAGTGTTCAGTCCAGTTGGAAATTGCTACCACAGATTCCACTTGAAAGTTAATGCCAGCCAAAACATGTACGCAAATCAACAACAAACAACACGAAAGCTGCCAACTTTATTGCCACAGCTACCATACAGCTGCCGAGCCGGAGCGGCTTGCTGCCACACTGTGGCACATGCACCTGTTTCAACTTCAACTGAAACTGCTTTATTTTTAGACACGAGTGCAGCGCCGCCTGCCTAGTTGCCACGTTTGACCCACATCAAGTGCCTGACAATTTTCTAGTTATTAATAAGTATACATAGCCAAGGCAGCCAAGGCAGCCAAGGCAGCCAGAACAGCGACCACAATTCTAGCTCTAGACAGCTGTTGGGCTGCTGCCTTCACTGGAAATAATGTTATCAGGCTGCTTTTAATTACCCACTCGCATGTTACGCAGACTGCGCAATACACTTTTCTAAAAACTACAAACTTTTCAGGGAAAATAACTTTTAAAAAGCATAGAAAATGCACTTAAAGTGAATTGTAATTAAAGTAAGTAATGCAATAAAAGCAGTTAGTTTTGTTTAGAGTTGAGATGCCTTTTAAGCCAGGCAAAATTGATTTCATGTCTAGATCCAACTATGAAATAATTCTCACATCAATTTTGGCATTTGCTTAAGCTCTTCTAATAGGAATTATAATTACTTGCAGCACATAAAATTCACATAAATCTTGTATCGATCGCAATCGTACGCCGAAATCATATTTCGGCATTACGTGAGATTTTCTGCTATAGCTAATTGGACAGTCATATCACGAGTTCTGCTCTGGAATCATTAATTTTTAGTCAAGTTGTGTTGTTGCTGCTGTTGCTGTTGCTGCTTTTTGCTATTTGGGGGCTGCGATGCGCCTGTTGGCAATTTATCTATATCGAAATGGCATTAAAAATACAATGACCACTTCTTGACGTGCCATGGTCAAATTTTTGTGCATTTGTCAAAGTGAAAATAAATCAGAAAACAGACAAAACCAAAAACCAAAAAAAAAAAAGGACGCTAAGCAAACAAACGCAATGCGAAATGACAAATTTTCTTAAGCTTTTTGGCAATTGTTTTCTGACTGCTTTTTGTTATTTTTGTTGTTGTTGTTGTTGTTTGTTTGTTTGTTTGTATTCTATTTTTGTTGTTGTTGTTGTTGTTGTTGCTTAGAATAAAGAAATGCTTCATGCAATCGAGCTAATGAGCAATGTGACACAGTTTTGCAGTGGGACGCCCACGTTTTGGGTAGATTAGGCTGTTTTTTAGTGAAGAGACTCAACCTCGATTCGATGACAGCGTTGCCAGCCAGTGAATGTTGCCGTTAAAAATATCTAAATATCACAAAATATCAAAAATATAAAACGAATATAAAATGCAAATTTTATGCCACATTTAAAATAGCCGGCGCAATGTTTTGTAATTTATCAACGACCGCCCGCATAACGTCGCAACGCAATGTGGGGCGTGGCAACTGTGGCGTGTGACTGCAGCTACAGCTGTGGCGAAACGCACGACAACGACAACAACAACAACAACAACAACAACAAAAAGAAATTGTTGAAAACTGTGCAGCGGCGACGCCAATGCAGACATTTCTCGACACTTCTCTAAATAGTTTTGCGTGCGACGCAATGCGAGAGTGTGGTAACACACACAGCAAGGCAGGAGGCAAGAGGCTGCAGCTAGGTGGACTGACACACGGTCACTCGAGTGCCAAAATGTCCCCGCACGCCATTAAAAATGTTGCGAAAATTACATAGCAAACTGAAAGGTGTTCTAATGAGGCGTGCGCCGGAGTCTTCACTCTATACGAGTACAACTGTGTGCAGATGTGGGTGTGAATGTGATGTGGGTTGCTTGAATAACTGTGGCATGAGTGAGATCTTTATGCAAAGAGCATCAAATGTGATGAAGCATGAGCTATGCGTAATAAGTGAATCTGATAAAAAGAAGTAGCTAGAGATCAATGGCATCGGCTTGCAAAAGCTTGGCTTACCAAATAGAAAAAACCTATTAGAATAAACTTCTTGTAAAGCAAAACAAATTGAATTGAATTCAAGCAATTAAGCTAGATTTCAATTACTTTTGCAGCTATTTATTACCCTTTAAGCGTCCACACAGAAAAAAAAAAAATAATAGCCATTCATCATGGCTGGCTTAAGAGCGCATTTGGAAACCCCTAGAAAAACCATCAATTAAATTATATTGAGCAGCAACCAAACCCAATCTCCAGTCAAGTTCAATAGCCATTTGCAACACCTGCAGAACTCCCGAAAATACAGCCATTGGCCTCAATTTGAATGCTGCAATCCTCATTAAATGAGTTCAAAATCAAGGTCTCGCCACCCAGGCAGGAGTGGGCCGCTAGGTTGGGAGTCGAGCAAAAAAAAAAAAAAAAAAACATTCATGCTACATCATCCATGTCTCAAAGCGAAGCCCATGCGATGCCATGAATACAAATTGTTGCATTTTACACAATAATATGAAAAAGGAAAGGAGGAAAATACAGCAGCAACAAGAAATTCATGGCATTCCATTTCAATAAAACCGTCGCTACAGCCAAATGCAATGGGAGAGAACAGAAAACAGTCAGTAAAAGCTTATTAAATATAAAGCAATGTACAACATGGAGAACGACCTTAGAGTGAATATGAGTGCTGTCTGAATGCTAAAGGGCGAGCGGCGAGCGGTGAGGGGCGGGGGGCGGGGGGCGGGGGCACGCACACACATGTTGCACGGCAACGTGGCTGAGAAGTTCAACAGTAATTGCCAAGAAAAATATTTTTCAATAAGCGGCAGCATCAGCAGCCATCAGCAGCAGCGATACAGAAAGCGAAATGAAAAGAATTTAAAAATACATAAAAACAAAAGAAATAAAAACAATTGTTGCGAGAGGGCAACAAATAATAACACACCTGGAGATAGCTCGAAAATGTTGGAACTCTTTAAGCAACCAACTCACTATCTCTCTCTCTCTCTCTCTCTCTCTCTCTCTCTCTCTCTCTCTCTCTCTCTCTCTCTGTATCTGTCCGAATCTCTGTTTAATCCCAATAAAACTGGAATGCAGCAGCTAAACTTCTACTAGTTCACAGCATTGTTAGAAAATTTTTTTTAGTTCCATTTGTTTATTTGCACAAATGCGTGAGCTTTCATTTCATTTTTCCGGCGAATTCCGTGCGGCCGTATTCAACGCTAATCAAAATGTGAACGCTACACACACCCACACACGCACACACACACACACACACACACACACACACACACGCGCGAGCGCACAACAATATTTGTGGCAGTATCTGGAAAAAGTAAAGAAAAACGAAACGAAAAAAGCGCAGCCTGTTGCTCGCTGTCGAACATATGTCTGCAATATGCAAAAGTAATGCACAAGCGCCGACAATGGCGAAATGCTCGTAACAACCGTAAAGCAAGCCCCTCTCAGCCCAGCTACTACTAATTCAGCGAACGAACGCCCAATCGCCCCCCAAAAGGCCATGCCCATAGTCTATACATTGTTTTACATGAATTTTGACTTTGGCGCGCCATGCGTTGCCAATACACATGTGAGTGACTGAGTTTGTGTGCGTGTGTGTGTGTGTGTCTGTGTGTGTGTCTGTGTGTGTGTGTGTGTGTGTGTAAACATTGCGCAAAACCGAAAACAACAAAATTATTCATACGCCACGTTGTACCGCACGGCGAAAGACGTCAGCGCGACGGCTGATTCAGACAGCGGCAGCAACGAAATTTGACTACAAAAATGGGCAAAATACAAAACAGAAACAGCAACAGCAGCAGCAGCAGCAGCAGCAGCAGCAACCGCCATGTGTGTGTCTGTGTGTGTGTATGTGTGAGCGTGTGGCTTTTTCGGCAATTTTGCGGCATGTTTTTCACACTTTGGCGCGCAGCTAGGCAAAAAACAATTGAACACGACGGCCTGGCTGCCATGGATATCAAATTGTTGTTGTTGTCATCGTTGTTTTTGTTGCTGCTGCTACTGCCGCTGCTGCTGTTGCTGCTGTTGATGATGCAAGTGCAAATTTATTTGCCACTTTGAAGCGCGTCCAGCAGCAATTTCAAATATGCTTTGTTGACTGATCATCGATTGATTTGCATTGCTTTCAAGTTTAGGTTTTCCCACAAATTTAAGAGCACTTCTGCACTTGTCGCACTGCTAGGAAACACAGCTCAAACTTTAAGGAAATATGAATTAGATACATCAGTTATATAAAGCAGCATGTGGGCATGAGCTAAGCAACTTGAAGCGTAATTGCTCTGCAGAGGAAAATAGATTCTATATCATCCTGTCAATATGACAATAAATCAGTTTCGAGGTTTCCTTTTGTGTAATTAATGAATTTTTGGAAATATAAAATGAATTTTAAACATAAATGAACTATTAAATTTGTTAGTCGATCTTAATGCTGAACTAGCAAAGAAAATTGTCTGAGCTGTGCCGAACCTATGAACCCTCATCCAATACATTTGCATAGCCAGAACCCATTGAAAATATGAACTCAGAATGTAATCTACTATTAAAAGAAGCCAAAATGAAAACCCTAACCTACCATTTAATTCTTTAAAATTTGATTTGACTCTAAATACAAGGCTTGGTTCATAAAACGAAAACTTCCAGTCTCCGAGTAAGTATCAACAATCTGTAAGCTTCCTTGTAAACAGAATTAACGCAACTGCTTAACTGTTTAATGTACCAAATTCCAGTTCATTCTGCAAAGCAAAAGAACAACAGCAACAGCAGCAACAACGTAAACAACAACAAAACATTTCATCCCATTTCACTCATATCAAAATTGTCGAGCTGCCAAGCGACGTGCGGCTGGACAGGGAGCGTTGCGAGCGTTTGGGGGCAATCCTAAAAATAGCAGCACCAACGACACTTACCTAAAGTGTTTAAGAGCACAAACAAACATACACAGATACACACACGCACACTCACATACCCACACACACACACACACACACATAAAAAACAACAACACCTTATGCCCCACTCAACTGTAAAAATTACATTGAAAATGGCCATAAAAAAAGGCAGCAAATGCCACAAAAACAACGCGCAACGACTGCGGCCCTTTTTTGCTTATATTTCTCATTTGGCTTTCATTAAATTTGATTTTATTGTTGTTTTTGTTGTTGTTGCTGCTGTTGCTGTCGATTGTCGCACGGCAGCTAATTTTGAGCGCAGGCTGCGCGCGCTTTGCGTGTAAATAAAAACAAAAAAAAATAAGAAAATAAGCCATAAAAAAAGAAGGCAACGAAATGAAAATTTTCCGTTTAACATACATATAAGCATATATATGTAAATACATATATGAGAGAGACACAAAACTGCAGTTAAATGCCACGCCCACACAGAGCAACAGCAACAGCAGCCGCAGCAGCAGCGGCCAGCTAATCAAATTGTTATAGCCAAACTATATAAACTATAACAAATTGTATAAAAATCACAATAACAACAGCAACAGCAGCAACAACAGCGGCAAATGTGAAAGAGTGTCAAGGCTTGATAGCAATTCTATCTATATATTGGCCTGGTGGACACAAAATGAGTTTTTCTTGCGGGTTATCCGACTATTTGTAAACACTGCTCATTGTTGTAAACAAGCCATTTATATGGCCTAATGTCTGTTGATCCTCAAAGCATGTTGTTGCCGTTTCTGTTGCTGGTGCTGTTGCTGTTGCTGTTGCTGTTCCTGTTGTTGTCGTTGTTGTTGTTCGTCTTGTTATTTTTTGCTCGCTTTTTAAATTGATTAATTCTGGGTATTACAATAATTTATTTATTTTTAAATGCGTTTGATTTCACTCATTTTGGATGCTGTGAATGAAAAATTACAAAGACTTTGAATGAGCGCGAATGGAATCAAGTGTGAGGAAATTAGATAAGTAAAGGTAATTGAGTGAAGATGGGTTACTTGGAAGTAGATCATTTACAACAAAGAGAATGAGAAAGAAGGGAGAGGGTTTTAATGATTGTGGCAGCTATATGACCTCTGTAGATAGATAGATAAAGATAGATGTTATTGCCCATCAGTATTGATAGATAATTGTTCATGTAGAGGTACAAGTAAACTATGTATATATTATATGTCCAAAAGGGAGAAGAGGGCCGTCGCTTATGTATATATATCTTAAAGGCAGACGTTCTTTATGTAATGATATATTATTATTTATTTATATTTTTCTTTTAATTTTATTAAATTTCTTTTAATATTTCTATAGGTATTTTATTTATAAAAACTCTGATACGGGGAAACATCTATCATATCTCTACAAGTACTCGTTATCTGCATTTAGAAAGAGATGTGCTCTTCTAGAGATTAGAGATTTCTATATTCTCTACGCTCACATGATATTGAACTTAGCTGTGAATTGAGTCTCTAAGCTGATCAGAGATCAGCCCTTGACATAAACATAGCAGAGCTCTTCTACTAGCATATATAAAATATATATATAGAAATAATAATTAAATATTTGTGGTTGTCTTCTTATGCTACACTTTGATCAAAATATTATATAAAATTTGCAAATTATATGCATTAGCCGACACAATGTACATTGTTGCAATCTTTTCTGACAGCTCGTTAGCTGGCAGAGGGCGAGCACAGCGGGTGGGCGTAGCCTGGCAGCTGTTATTAGGTGGGCGGCCAAGCAGTCAAAGCATCGACATTGAGCGATTCACAGAAGCAACCAGAAGCCCTAGCGAAGCAGAGACAGTCGCAGTGGCAGTGGCAGTGGCAGTGGCAGCAACAACCTGCCTGCCTCATTTGTGGCAACACTTTTCTAATTAATGCAAACAATAGAACAGCTAAAAGCTAAAAGGAAAATTAAGCTAATCTAGCTATATTTTAGCTAAATGATAAATGCTTGACTCACAGCGTCTCTATCTATATATAATATAAAGTCTAGCTGGCTTTTGTTTTTTTTTTTTTTTAACTATATTCCCAGACTCAAAGGTAATGTAATTAATTTTACTCATATTGTTTTGACATTTCCGGCTATGGGAAAACATTAGTTTTGTTAAAAAATACATATATTTTTTTATAAAATTGAAAAAGTCTGCTCTTTTTTATTTTATTTTACGGCTAATTTGTAGGCCCAAAGGCCGGTTAGCGTGGCGCTGTGTGGCTGTCATGTATTTGAAAATTTTAAGTAGACACGTCAGCGGCTTTTTAGTGGCAACAGAGCAGGAAAAACAAAGTGCCCCCACCCCCACACCCTCTGCAACAATTGCGAGCGTTCCTTATACAACAACAAGCAGAACTGAAAATTTGAAAATTAAAACAAACAAAACTAAGAGTCAAAACTTGGGGGCCACAAAGTTAATGCCAGTCAAGACAATCAAGTGCCGGCCGAGTGAGGGAAAGAGAGAGCTAGGACTCGTGTGAGAGAGCTATATGGAGAGTAAGGTAGAGAGGGAGCGTGGTAGAGAGAATCTAGCGAGAGCGAGAGAGAGCGAGCAAATTACGCATAAATCTATCATTTGAAGCGAACGTGCAATCAAATCGAAACGCCTTCGTCTAGAGTCCGGTGCGTTCGTCTAGTGTTTGGATTTGCCTGCCAGTTAATTACTGCAGCTAATAGATACCCAGCATTTGGGATTGGGTTAGTGAACTCGGTGGCCGGCAGCGAATAAGCGGTAAACTGCATTTATAGATATTTATTTACATATATGCAAGTGATGGAGATCTTATATAGAGACTAGACATATATAAATTCTAGGCATACCCTCACAATATTTGCAACATTTTGCTGGTGGCTCATCGTTGGTGGCATCGGCAATGATCGGCATGGTCCCCGGTCCCGTTGCCGGTCCACGCAGCGCTCCAATTTCCAACTTTGGCCAACTTTAAAGCGCTTACGCTGTCCACGTCGCGGTATGTGTGTGTGTGTGTGTGTGTGTGCGTGCTTGTTGGACTCGACGACCTCACCAACAACACAATGTCAGCTGGCACAACATTTGATATATAAACACAACACTGAAGCACACACACACGCACAGACGCACTTACAGGGCACACACACACACACACACAGTCAGAGAGAGAGAGAGAGAGAGAGAGAGAGAGAGGAGTGATAGCGAGAGATGCACACGCGACACGCGCTTGCAATGGCTTTGCTCGGAGTTTCCTTTGCGGGTGGAGCGGGGCGGTGAGGCGTAATTTATAAACCACCTGCCGGATCACAGCAAACGCCAGTTGCAAATTTTCAATTTTCAATTTAAAATTTTTTCAATTTTTTCTCGTTTTGCAAAATCTTTTCAACACTTTCGTTTATTTTGTTTTTGGAATGTTAACAGCATAGTTTCTGCACAGTTTTACGTTCTCACAGTGCGCTGGCCATTTGTTGGGCGCGACAGTTAGTTGTTGGTTAACATTAACAGGATCAGAATGATTATCTGGCGATTATCTAGATCTCAGCTGAACCGATCTGATGTGATCTGATCTGATCTGAACTGGGTTCGCTTCGGTTTGCTACTGTCAGTGTCTGGTCTTGTCTGTTTGGGGACGTCACGCCGTGGCTATTTCTAGTCTTTGGCTTTCACATTGCGCTTTTCCGTGAAAATTGTACGAGACGTTCAAACGTGAAACCTCCGCAGAGACCACTGAGCAGGCAGCCACACACGACACGGCGGCCAGGCGACCAGGCCAGGCCAAGGCGTGCAACGGATCGCCAGAGAGTTCGAATTTAGAATTTCTACGAGTGTGATGCTGAGTCCCCACTCTCTAGCTCTAGCTCTCACTCTCTCGCTGAGATCTTCGAAAAATGCCGAAAAAAGCCGACGAAAATTCTCAGCCGAGCATCGTCAGCAACTGTTAGATAATTTGGCGTCGGCACGGCCAAAAAGTTTTTCACCATTTTCCTCAATGAAACAATGAACTTTCACATTTCGAACAGGCACAGCAACAACAACAACAACAACAACAGCTGCTGCCTTCGGCGTGCGCTCTCGAGAATTTCGAAAAATCTTTTCGAAAATAGCATAAGGCACAGAGATCAAGCGAAGCAGAGCAAGCGCGAGAGCGAGAGCGCGCGCGCTCATAGAACAACTCATTTTCGAAAAGTTTTCAAAAGTTTTTCTATTTTCTACGCTCTGCATTATCGTTTGTGCACCCTACACATTGAGTTTGCGGCAAGGCATGCTGGATTTGGCATGTGTTTCGTATGCTAACTAGGTTTCTGGGTCAAGGCGTGAGCAATTAGCGAATTTGCTCAGTAAATTGGGTTTTGGGAGGCACAGGAGGCAGCTGATATTTGAAACCGTGCAATTACTTTGCTTACTCAGCTGCATTGACGCAAGTTCACTAAAGGCAATGCCTCAAATTTCCAATTGAAAAATATAATATTTGAGCATTTCTTGCCTCAACTGCAGCTAGTCAACACTGGCAGCATAGCTATAAAGCTGCCCAACACTGTAGCTCATGTTTTGCTGTTTTAGCGAATCAAAAGCAAAACTAACTAAACCAGAAAAAACTGGCTAAGGCTTTATTGTTGCGTTCAAGCATCAGGAATATTAAAATAAATAAGCATTATAATTTAATGAAATGAACGCGCCGAAACTTAACAGAGCTCTGTTACTTAACGAAATGCGAAACAGTTTGAAGATTTATAATAGTATGTATTAATTATTTGGCCATGGGCCAACAAATCTTAACTAAACAACAACGGCAACAAAAGATGCTGCGAAAAAATCCTTGCTAAGCAACAACAAACGACCTTGAAAATAAGAAAGAAAAAAAAACAAACTAAATAAATACAAATAAAATACTTTAGAAATAAATAATTAAAATAAAATAAAAGAACATTTAAGTTTTCAACAACTTTCGCCTCGAACTTAGCATAAAAATGCGCATAAACAACAAAAAAATTGACGAACGCTAATTACGAATATTGCAAATGCGAATTCAGATGATTTGTGCCTGAACACAATTCGAAATTGTGTTTTGCGTGCGCTGAAAAACACCTGCATGACTAATCGCGCCCCGCCGCGCACCTGTTCTACCGCATCGCGAAGTAAATGGCATATTTAAATTTAGCTGCTAGCCAAATAATTTATTTAAATATAGCATAAAATATGATTTCTAGACGAATCACTCTACGGCAATAGAATTCAATAAAATATGTGGAATATATACATAACTGTATATATATATATATAGGTTTATATATATATATATATAAAATAGATTTCGAGCGCAGTGTTGGCAAAAATAAATCGCAATCAACCGAATTTCCCGCCCCGCACTCGGAAAAACAGCAACTAAAAATAAGCAAATTGACTCAGCTTTGGCTTTTATTGTTGTTGTTGTTGCTATTGTTGTTGTAGTTGTTATTGTTGTTGTTGTTGTTGTTGTTGTTGCCATTTAGCGACAACATTTTTGTGCACAAGAAAAAAGAAAACGAAGAAAAAGAAGAAAGAAGAAAATAATATTTGAAATAATTTTTCAAATTTATTGCCAAATTGGGCACAAGTCAAAAGACGAACGTCAACAACTGGGGCTTATGTATGCCCCCGCCCACAGCCCACTGCCCAGCGAATGCTAATAGAAGTGGGCGTGTGCATAGACTTTAAACCAATTGACTCATAATGCACATTTAGCCAAGCGTGCAAATAGTGTAGCCAACTATTCGGCCAACAAGATTTTTGTCATATAAACAATGTGCACATTTTTCATAGGAAAATTGCAATTTCCACACATTCGGCTCCATTCGGCCCCAATGTCAGGGACGAAATAGAAAAACAAACAAAACGAAAAGCTAAGGGAATTTATTGCACAATTTTCCACTGTGCGTGTGCGCGCGTGAGTGTGCGTGTGTTGGTGAAAATTTATTGTGCACATGTTTCAAAACATAAAAATATATGCGCAATGACAATTTTGCAACCAAAAATAATTGTTGTTGTTGCTCTTTCAGAACGAATTTCAAATGGCAAATGCAGGGTATATGGGTTTTGTAGCAAGTTATGTGACAGGTTGAAGGGGGCGTGTGGCAAGTAAATAAATATAAATATGTAAGAGTATATATTCCTCATAAGTATAGATAGACTAGGTAGATTCAACTTCAGCTTATGTCTGTATATCAGATGTGTGTGTCTGTCCGTCTGTTGTATGGTCTCAAAAGGTATGAGATCATCGATAGCTTTTCTTCTCTTTAAATCAATCAAAAAGGATTCGAAGCTGCGACTTTTTGTGCACACCTCGCACATCTTAAGAACTAAAACAACAAAAGGTGGCACATAGATAGATAGATATATAGATAATAGATATAGATAGCTATGGCTATGGCATAGCCTACGCGACTGTTTAAGTATCTCCTCCAATAAAAATATACTTTTAAAGTCAGCAACTTGCCTTGTTTCAACATTTTATTTCCACATTCAAGCAAAGTAAACATGTAAGCCAAAATATCTCAACGCTCAGCTTCTCGCAGAGTTTAGGGCATCTGCTAGTCGAGCATTACCTAGCAGAGAGCACTCTTACTTGCTTTTGTTGCTGCTGTCAAGCACCTCGCTCAGGGTCAAGCCAAAAAAAAATTGCAAATAGTTTTATCATTGCTGCTGCTGCTGCTGCCGCTGTCGCTGCTTCTTCTTCTTTTTGTGTGCTTTGGCTTATGAATTATGAGTGGGCTGGCGAAGTTTATGACCCACTGTGCACGCAGCTTTGGCAATTCGTTTTACCAAATGTCTTATTCGATTGCAGGTGAAGGAGCAGCAGCAGCAGCAGCAGCAGCAGCAGCCGCCACCGCCACCGCCGCAGCAGCAGCAGCAACAATTTTTCTATTTATTTATTTGTCTTCCAATTTTGTTTCGCATATAAATTATAAAGCGAGTAGCATAAAAAATACACAAAAAAAAAGAAATAAATAAATAAAATAAAAATAAAAATTTAAAAAAGAAGAAATGATCAGCCAGCGAAGCTAAAATCGAGCGCGTCAGCGTTTTCTTTTTCGTTTTGTTGGCGTGGGCGAAGAAAATTGAAAAACATTTTTCACCATGCGAAAGTTTTCTCGTCTTTTTGACGTCGTTTATAATGACGAAACGGCGAGCATTTAGTTTAGAAAAGCCATAAACAAACAGTAAATGCCAATGCAAAGCAGAGAATTTTTCTAAATTTTTAGCCTAGCGCAAGAGCAGCAGCAGGAGAGATTTGCCAAAAATTTTAAAATAAACTTGCAGTTAACCAAAAGTATTTTAAATATATTTATATTTACTTTCGTTTCAGTTAATTTATTAGATCTGAGGATCCGTTGCCGGATTTCAGAGAACTCGGAACTCGTAAAAGGAAATGTCTTTATCATTAAATAACATTCCTGATCAAGATTAATTGGGCTCCTATAGAGCAGAGTCTATGCTTTCTTCTATATTCGTCTGCGGGAACTTCTAAGCTTGAATGCAACCACATCTTAGATCGTTCTGGAATGTTTCCGTTGCAAACAGTATAGCAGAAACAACTGAATCAATTTACCATGTCATCACACAGCTTCTATAACTATCATAGTCAAAATCAAATTTCTGTCTTTGCTTACTTAATATACACATATTTATCTAACGTGATATTCACAATGTTTCTCAGACTCTCCATAAAACTTAAACTAATGTCATAAATATATATCTATATAATTATACATAAATATTTATATAATAAAAAAATATATTTATATATTTCTTAAATATTTATAAATTAAATAAATATTTATTTAAAATTTAAATATTTTTTTAAAAGAAATTATATACAAATATAAGAAATTCATTTGTTTTATGCAAAAAAAAATGAAGAAATAAAAAAAATATTTAAGTCAATTTATGAGAAATGAAAAATCTGCAAAAAAAAATAATAAATATTTAAGCAACTTCTGCTTTAAACTGAACTTTATGAAAAAATCAGGAAAATCAGTTCACATTTCTCGTATTTCAGTTTTAGTCTGTTAATAACTGTTAAAAACTATTCAGTTTTATAGTCAAATTAGAATTGTTTTCTATTTTCTTATAAATAAATATAAAATGTTTTATTTCTGCTTTAATATAAATTCGCTATCTTATTAAATTTAATCAAATACTTAAATTTATTTTATTAAGGCTTGAGTCCTAGGGCTCATGTTGACTATGATAATGCTAAGTTCACTATTCTACACAGATCAATGCAGCTATGTCATATATAAGTAATGAATTTCCTATATACAAGCTATATCATATGGCAATTATTATAGAAACAATCTGCCTCTGTTTAGTTATGGAAATATCTTCTGCTATAGCTAGCTACTCAAAAAGCGTAATAAAACTGTTCTATAAAAAATCATGCAGAGTATACAATCTGCGACATGCATTTTGCTACCTATTCTCACTCGTTATTACTGCATTTAGCTACCTGGGCTGGTACCAAGCAAATCTAAACGCATCCAACAGAAACCAGAAAGTGTCTTGCCTTTATATAGGGTAAAACGAAAGAGAAGGAAGAAACAAAAGCAAGTAAATTTCAGAAACGATGAACAATCAAACTGGATGACAGTTCTCAAATGTTGGAAAATTGTGATGGCTGCTGCTGCTGCTGCTGCTGCCATTTCATAATCGGCGATAATTTATGTGATTACTTAAATGAGCAATGTTAGGCGCAAGCAAAGAAACAGAATAAAACTATGCCAAGAACAACTAATTGGTGCACACAAACAGAGCAAACTGAGAAAAAAGTCGAAAAGTATCGAAAAAGAAATATGAAGGCATGGCACAGTGCTGGCCGAAAGTCTGTGCACGATTGTGTGGGTGTAACAGCTGCAACAGGTGCCAGCGACCGTGTGTACGTCAACTTTCAGCATCGACTGTGCGCTCAAACAACGCGACAACGCGACAACACGCCACAAACAAGCAACATTAACAAAAACACACGACAACAACTCATTAATTGTGACCAATAAAACTAGCGATGTGAGCCAAAGCTGTTAATTAAATTAATGGGAATTATTATATATTATGAATTTATTTATAAAAATCGAAAAAATCATATAAGATTCAATAATCCTTAGCCTAAGCAAAGCTGCGATAACTATGCTAAGCTCTACAACTTTATAAACATCAACGATAAACGCGCCTAGAGCTGAGCCTACGGATTCAAATTCGATAACTTCGCTTTAGCTTCGAGAACTTTGTGAATTTCTGCAAAATGGCTGCCCTACCTTCGATAACTAAAGAAAAGCTGATAGAGTTCACTGTCAATCGATAACAACATTCCACAGCGAACCGTCACAATTCAGTGATAATTTTGCTCATCACTATTGCCCAGGCACACCCGCTAGAATAAATACTAAAATCAGCTAATAATATTACACAAAATTTATATGGAAAACATATTAACATAAATGACAACATTTGCATGCTCTATTTGCATACAGTTATGCATAAAAAATATATATATGTATATACTCGTACAAACAAGCTAAAACGATAAACTCTAGAATCTTATTGGAATTTCAGTTGCAACAGGTTGAATGGAAAATACCAAGGGAAGTGTATGCAGAATTCGCAGTGTTGTTGTTGTTGTTTGAATAGTTGTTCCACCTGCGGTTTACAGCTGTTTCATTTGATGGCAGCGCCAAGGGAAAAATACAAAAGCCATAAAATCGTAATGGCCCGAAGACGACACCGAAAATTGTCGCCTACAACAACAGCGACTGGGTTGCATAGGGTTAGGAATCGGAGGGGCTTGAGGCGAACAAGTGACACACACACACACAGACACAGATACACCTTAAAAACACCCACATCACCCACAATCAGACTATAACTTATAAATAACCAATTAGCTTAGTAATGCATTACGAATCTCACATAAATATAGAGGTCTTCATGAATTGGCTTGCATTGCAAATATAATTAGAAATTTATATTCACAAACAAGCAATTTTATCTTTAAGTTAGTAATATGTTTATATGAAATAATAAAATCGCAAATTTGCATATATTAATCATTTTGCCAATAAGAATCGCAATTCCAATTCCAATGGAAAGTTAACCGTGTATTGGTTTTATATGCTATGTCTCATGAGCTTTTCGTTGGAATGAAATTGTTTATATACTAGTTCGTAATTCCAATTGCAAGCGATAATTCTAATACACGAAAGCTACCCATGCACAGACGCACACACACGCACGCACGCACACTTACACATACGGCCAATGAGACCAGCTGCACATGCGACTTTCATATTGGAAAAGGGCGTCGCAGCGCAGCCGGCAAAATAAAGACGCGAATATCAGACAAAAGCGACAAAGCAAAAGCGTCGCCAAACCGTTGTAGACGCAGAAGAAGAACACGAAGTAGCCAATGCAAAGCATTGCAAGCTTTTACATTTAATTTACATACGCAATTTGTTTGCCATAAGCTAACCAACAAATAAATTTAGAAATATACTACAATTCCAGGTTGCACCCAGACGCGAATTTAGAAATAGAACAAACTATACACATACACGCACAAACACACATACATAAATATATATATATTCACATGTAAACGGGGCAACAATAAAAATAAACAAAAACCACATAAAAAATAGCAAAATTACCTCAGCGCTGCTTCTGCCGCTGTCGCTGCCGATGCCGCTGCCTCTGTTGCTGCTGCTGCGATTGTTGTTGGATTCCGTTCCCGTTTGCTGTGAAGGCGTCTCTTGGGCGATTGTTATTGTTGGCTGGTGGCTGTGGCCAGTTGGCACTATACGTCTGACACTGGTTGTGAAGTGCGCATTGCCAACTTTAAGCACTGTTTACAACTGGGTGCACACAATTTAGGTTATTTAACGCATTAATGTTGCTTTATTTTAGAATTTTATGCACAGACGTCGCGGAATTCACAAAAACACTTGCATTGCACACTAGCGCCGCCTGCAGCTGTTCGCATGAACCCTGAAATATCTAATTTTCACACAGTTGGCAGCCCCATACAAGCAGAGTTGTATGTACGAGAATCGCGATAGTCGTGTACTGCAACGCTGACGACGCCATCATACAGCTTGAACGTAGTATATCCAGGCTTGCAAGTTGCAACCCTATTGAGACGCCGGAGAGGGTATAAAGAAAAAAAAGCGAGCCGCTTAACACTTGAAACGAAAAAACGCACAGGCACCGGAAAATTTTTAAAAACATATAACAGGGTAAGCAATAGTGATATGTACAAATATTAGCAAGAAATTATTTGCAAAAAATATGTGAACTCACGTGTACTTTACGCGTATTTCAGTGCTGACGAAACGTGTCTGGCTTCTGAGTCTGCGTCGGTCGTACAAAAAAAAAAAATAGAGAAAAAAAGAAGACAACAGCGAGAACAAAATGTCGGACATCTCCAGCACTCAGCTAAGGAGCGAGATTCAGTCTGTGCTGAAGGATGCCGATCTATCGACCATTTCGGCGAAGCGGGTGCGCGAGCAGGTGGAAGCCAAACTGGATTGCTCGCTGCTGAGCCGCAAGAAGGAGTTTGACAAGATTGTCATGGAGGTTATCAACGAACAGCAGGAGGAGGACGATGATGATGACGATGACGATGGCAAGGATCCGGATGCAGAGCCGGCAGACGATAGCGAGCCCAGCGAAGAGGACGAGGTGGCCAGCAGCAGTGAGGAGGAGAAAAAGAAGAAGCCGGCACCCAAGAAACGGCCACAGCCCACCAAGCACAAGGTATCCGCCAAGAAGAAGCGTAAGAGTCTCAATGCCGATGACTCCGGCACTGAAAGCGATGCCGGCTCCGATTCCGATTATGAGGTGGTCAAGAAGCCAGCACCGAAAAAGAAGACGGCCAAAAGCGCTGGTTCCGGCACCGGGCGAAAGAGCACCGGCTTCACACGCGCCTACAATCTGTCGCCGGAGCTGTCAGCCTTGATGGGCGCCGACTCTTTGCCGCGCCACGAGGTGGTCAAGAAGGTGTGGGCCATCATCAAGGAGCGCGACCTGTACGATCCGAAGAACAAGCAGTTTGCCATATGTGACGATGAGCTAATGAAGGTCATGAAAGTTAAACGCTTCCGCACCTTTGGTATGCTGAAGCACCTGAAGCCGCATTTCCTTGACTAAGCTGCAGCTTCCATTGCTGTTGCTGCTGCTGCTGCTGCTGCTGCTGCTGCTGCTGCCGCTGCCACTCAAATCCAATCAGTCCCATCCAGATGCAATTGGTTCATATGCGCCAACAACTATAACACTAACCCCACACACACACACACACACACGCGCACTCACAAACAAACAAACAAACGCACATACACAAGCACTCGCACACACATATAGAAATCGCTTAACATTTAGTTTAGTCCTCTTTGAATGCAAAATTTCGGCTCTGCGACATTTGTTTGTTCCAATTCTATCCTCCACTCCTGCTCCTAATTTGTTTTTTAAGAATTATTTGCACGCGGTGTAGACGACGTCGTCGATGACTTACTTTTTGGGGCTCCCCCACCCCCCACCAATGTGTTAGGATTAAAAAACCTAATTAAGACGAATCTACAAATACTTTCATGTAGTCTACGGCATTTTAAGTAAACGTATAACAAAACAAAACGAAAAACAAAGAAAAAAAAAAACAACAAAAAACGAAAAACAAAACAAAAAATTTCAAAAAGATTGTATAATTTTTGTGTAATGTAATTTACAAATTATGGTAAACGAAAACGAAAATATTAAAGAAACATTAAAATTTTTAAGGCATAATATCAAATAAAAATAGACGAGTGATGCATCTGATAAAATAACAAAAGCAACAACAAATTGTATTTATTTTCCAAATACTATTCAAAGGGGCAAAGATTTGAGACAACTTTTTTATATTTTAAATGCTTCAATTTTTTATTACAATTTTTGATTACTTCAAAATTAGACAAAAAATAAATAAAAAAATTATATATATTTCTTTTTTTAATATATATTATATAAATAAATATATATATATGTATATATATATATTTTTTTTTTAATTGCATCAATAAAAACAAATAAAAATTTATTTATATATATTTTTTTTTTATTTATCAACTTAAAAATTGTGTATAAATTTTCTAAATAAAGCATAAATACAATTTTATAAATTTTTCAAAACTTTTATTTGTTATTTACAAATGATGACAAAGAAAATCGAATAAAATTATAAGAAAAATGTAGACTTAAATTTCAAAATTGGATAATAATAAAAACTTTAAAGCATTGCTCAATAAAACTTTTTTTTTTATTGTTTATAGGTTTTTCACAATTTTTACTTAAAGTTCAGTTGTTTTTTTCTTTACAAACATTTTTATTTTTCGTGTCGTTCACTTTTAATTGTTTTGGTTTTTTTTTTTAGTATTTAGTTTTAATTTTTTATACATAAAGTTCTCTAATAATATGTATGTATATGCGTGTATATATATATATATAGAATTCTTTATCTGATATATATGCCTGCGTGTACCTCAAATAGGTACCTCAATAATTGAATAAATGGAATTATTTGCACTGCATTTCAATTAACGACGCTCAAATATGGTGAATACAGAAGAATAGAGAAACAAAAAACAATGTTTTCAGTGTAAACAAATACAAATAGATGCGATAAAAACAAGTACAAATAGCTACATATACACACAGATACATATATGTATGTATGCATGTATGTATGTATGTATGTTTGTGTGTGTAAGTAAATTCCATGCAACGGCAACAAAACATATCCAAATATCTCATAATATATAATATGTATTAAAGTTTGTATATTATAAATTCAAATGCCGCTAGTTAAGTAGTACGCCAAGGGGCAAGGGGAGCGGATTAGAGAGCGAGGGGCGTGAAGGGGGCAGAAGTTGTTAGCAAAGCGAAAGAGTTTGGTTAGCTACCGAAACCGTTAGTCGCGCCTGTGTCTGTCTGTGTGTGTTTATGTGTGTTGGCTAATGAGAAAAACATAAATACTTTTGCGGCTGTGTGTTAAGTAACTGCTAAAAAAAACAATATAATGTTTTTTTTTTGTTTTTAGTAAATGCTAGCAACTAAAAAGCGTCCGTTATTTTGTGTTTGTGTTTGTGTTTGTTTTGGTGTCTCGTGTGTTATGCTTACCAAGCAAATACAATTTTATAGTAACTTTGTGTTTTTTTTCTCTTTTGTTTTATCTTTTTGTCAACAATGTGTGAGAAGCTGAAGTTCTCGCGTAAATAGTTTTAAATCTTGCAAAGAAAATACTTTCGTTGGCGTTGTTCTTCTAATTGTTGTTGTTATTGTTGTTGTTGTTGTTGTTGTTCTTATTGTCCTTTAATAGCGATAATAGTTGGGCTTGAAAGGACCGGCCTTGTTGAGGCCCATATACTTGGCCTGCTCGTCGCTCAGCTCCGTCAAGTGCGCATCGAACGTGGGCAGATGCAGACTGGCCACATACTCATCCATTTTCTTGGGCAGCAGATAGACATCGGACTTGTAGCGACCGGGCGGTGCATTGAACAGCTCAATCAGCGCCAGCGCCTGCGTGGCAGATGTAATTGACACCGCAAACGACGGTATGCTCGAGCAGCTCAAATTGACCAGCCGGCCCTCGGCTAGCAGTATTATATACTTGCCCTCTGGCCAAATGATGTGATCGACTTGAGAGCGCACCTTCTCCCAGGTAAGATCCGGCGTACGCAGCCCATTGACATCGATCTCCGTATTGGAATGGCCCATATTGCACACAATGCAGCCGCTCTTCATCTTATCCATGTGCTCACGCACCACCACATTCTTATTGCCCGTCGCCGTGACCACAATGTCCACGTTGCGTATCACCTCATTCAGCTTGACCACACGGAAACCGTCCATGCTCGCTTGCAGCGCACAGATTGGATCGATCTCAGTGATGTACACAATGCAGCCCTACAAGAGAGATCAACACAAAATCAAAAGTGGAATTCAGCTTGTTATATTAAGTAGTGTTATCTGGCTTACCTGTCCCTTGAGCGCCTGGGCACAGCCCTTGCCCACATCGCCATAGCCACACACGACGACCTGCTTGCCACCGAACATCACGTCCGTGGAGCGCTTCAGACTGTCCAATATCGACTCCTTGCAGCTGTACAAATTATCAAATTTAGTCTTTGTCACCGAATCGTTGACATTCATCGCCGGCACAGTTAGTTTGCCCGCCTTGGACAGCTGATAGAGACGATGCACACCCGTCACACTCTCCTCGACGATGCCCTTGACCAGCTTGAACATGGTGGGATACTTCTTCAGCATCAGATGTGTGGCATCGCCACCATCGTCCAGTATCATATTGGGCTGCCAGTTCTCGGCATTCACACAGCGATCGATGCACCACCAAAAATCTTCCTCCGTCTCACCGCGCCAGGCAAAGATCGGTATGCCCGATTCCGCCAAAGCGGCGGCCACTTCATTCTGCAAAACAGGCAAAGGCGAGAGGATTGTTAGACAGCTAATTGAGCGATGGCGGGCAAACACAAGTGACTGCAACTTAGCACAACACTTGGCTGATAAGCTGGCAGCTCTACAGCGCTTAACAGGTAGGTATGTATGTATGGGTGTTTATGTATAGGTGTGGGTGTGGGTGTGGGTCTGTGTGATTCAGTGTGTCAATAAGCACAGCGATAAGGGCGCTGCCCCGCACGATCCGTGCTGGTGTGGGCATAGAGATTAATTAGACGGCACATAAAAATATGTGCAAACAGCTTTGGAGCCCGTCAATGCTAATTGCATTCGATACGGCAGAGCCACAGCCTGGGACGTAGTAGATGCTACGCAGCCGGAGTTGGGTGCCAGAAACCAGTTTCGCGCTTGCAGAGTGTGGGGTCGAGCTCAATGGAGCCCCAATTTCGGGCGCAGGCAGACAAACACATTCGTATATCAATTATCAACGTTTTGCTTCTTTGATTGCCAAACCAAGCCACTTGAGCTGCCCGCCGACCCCTTTTTTTTTGTTTTTAACTTTGCCCGCGTCATTTGATTGATGATTTGTTTGTATTGTCTGTCTGCTTAAGTGTGTGTGTGTGCGTGACAACAAATTGGCTCAAGTGACTTGCGTGAAGCAAATGGCGCAGGCAGCACAAAAAAGTTGACACAAGATCTCCCAGCAGCAGATCTCAGCAAGCAAAGATCTACTGTACTTGAGCACAAGTGAAACGGGTATTCCCCTCCCACCAGAACTATTGAACTGGTGGCATTCCTCTATAGATCTCACTTCACATAGTAGCCAGCACTACCCATGCATGCAACAACTTCGGTACTTTAGCACTTAAGATTGGGCATTTCCTGTCAGATTCCTTGAGGAACAAGGTCTTATCTTATCAGATTATTATGCACTCTTTATCAACTCAATTGCCAGCTTTTACTCACTTGGGTTGAGTAAATGTTGCAGGCCGCCCAGCGTACACTGGCGCCCAGCTCGGAGAGCGTCTCAATGAGCACCGCTGTTTGCGCATTGATGTGGGTGCAGCCAACGATTTTGGCATCCTTCAATGGTTTGTCCTCGGCGGCACGTTTGCGCAGCGCCATGATGCCCGGCATCTCCTGTTCGGCAATCTCGATCTCACGTCGTCCGAACGCATGTTGAGCTCCAATGTTGCGCACACAGAAATCGGAGCTGCCCTTGGAGTTCTTTTGCACTTTCTCGCGCGGCGGCACATCGTCGCCATCTTCGCTGCTGCCGGTGTAGGAGGCCGAGCTGAAGGAGTCCGTGGAGGAGGCGCTCAAGGAGCGACTGCGATACCGGCTGGTCTTTTTCAAAGCCGACGATTGTTTGGTGGCAGGTGGAGGCACCAAAACGCTGGGATCTTGAGGCTGGGTGGCACCTGCCTGCGCTTGCTTGTCGCCACCACCAAAGCCCGGATCGACCACAACAGTGTCCGCTAAATTGTTCATTGTTTGCCGCTTGTTATGTAAAGCACACGTTGCAGGATGTTTTAAATTTCTTTTGATTGGTTGGCAGGAGCAGAAGGAATATCACGTATCTAGTTAATTATCACGTGATGTGCGATCACTTTACTATTGGCAGCTTCGTTGCGTTCGTCGCGTTCCCTTTGCACATCCAACGGCGACAATTTATACAAAAAATATATATTAATTGTGTTTTTGTGTGCGCTGCGCCGTCGCCGTCTCCTTTGTTTCACCTCTCCGCTGTTTCGTGGCTGGGCCGTGCTTCTTCTTAGCGCTTCCAGCTGGTGTGCAATAAAAAAAAAACAATGAAACACAAGCGGCGGTCTGATGGGAGTAACGCGTATCGCTTATTAGTTGTTTTTAGCTGTAGAAGAGAAACGAACTGAATGCGTGAGTGCCGCAAAACAAAAGGTATTTATGGTAGAGTGGAAAAAAAACAAATTGCCGTTCGACTTATCTGCCGACCACCACATAAACTATCGCTGCTCAGACATAACATGTCGATAATCAACAGTGCGATATATAAGTCTTACATCGATTACTTAATTCGCATTAGATATTAAACAATATATTAATTATACAAAATATTCGAAATTTGTAAATAGTTAACAAATATTACATATGCTGCTCCAAGTACCCACACAGCTCACTGTCATCGAGATCTGTCACAAGCCGCGCTTCAGTCAGCAGCGCCGCTTTATAACTTTCGCGCTTCTCCACAACGCGTGAAAGAATTGGAATGGCTAATGGCCCTTGCTTGGCATACTTCCGGATGAACTGGCCCACCATTTCCCTGTCCACCACAGACATAGCCAGGCTATGCCTCCAGGCTAGCAAGGCCAGTGGCCGCTCCGGTGTCAGCAGCTGCGAGGGAGTTACGAGATGCCGATAGAGGCAGCCGCTCACAATATTCGCCAGCTGTGTCACTTGACCCTGGAAGGCGCAGGGATGATAGAGCATGACAATGGCACCTTCGGCAAGATTGCGCATATATCGCTGAGGTGGCAAATATTTGTAGGTGCCATAGACAGCGGGAAGTGGACGAAAAGAGCCGCTGCGAACGAGAATCTGGGTAAGACTAAAGATTAAAGCTAATCCTTGGATCACTGCTTACCATGTGGCTGGTTCATGGGTGTACTCAATGGACTCATTCAGGCACTTGGCAGGCGGTACAAAGGCACTGGGCAAAAAGTGCTCCGTCAGCAAAGCCTCTTTATTCAAGTTGGGATTAAAGAGGCTGCGATTGGCCGCAAAACACAGATAATTATAGTTCTGACGTATATCCTCCGGTTCGTAATCGACATGCAGATTATTCTAGATAAATCAATGAGAACATGTGATGGATGAGTAATCTAAAAGAGGGGGGGGGGGGCAACCCATTCAGCTACTTACGGCGCCATCATCACAAATGAGACTCTGCTGGTCCTCAAGTGCTCCTTTTGTGATATGTGGTTCACCTGGCGCTTGGGGAAACCATTTGCCCTGCCAACTGTCTTTGGTTTTAGGAGTTGTGACTACAGTTTGAGGCTGCGGCTCCGTTTTTAGGATATGCGGCTCACCTGGAGCGTAGGGAAACCAGCCGCCTGTCCAGGAATCACCCGATTTGTAGATTTTATTCGACTGAAGATGCATACGTTGCACTTTTTCTTTAGGTTTTTCACCTGGCGCATGGGGGAACCACTTGCCCTGCCATGAATTGAAGTCGTCCCTGGGCTGCCACAGAGTGGCTCCCGCTTTCTTGATTGTCTTAGCACGGCAAACGTACTGTATGGCACTCAGCAGGCACAAAACAAAAATGTAGTTTATGTTCACTAACATTTTAATTAAATTAAAAACAAAGCAAAAGCTGGCAACAGGTGAATAAGAACAAATCCGATTGCGCAGTTGACGCAACGCACAAAAGAAAACAGCTGCTGCGGCGCTAAGCCGTGTTGTCCAACACTGGTCGTTCGTTCGTCCGATTTAGAATCATTTTTTATTTTTTGGTTGAAAATTTGGTGTTGGTGTGCACGACTTGAGTTAATCACAAAATACAAATTACGAAATACATATTTACACAGATTTGAAAACAAATGAATACAAATGCTTTGATACACAGTCAACAGTGGGGGATGCCAAACATCCAATAAGACAGCTGCGGTTGAATCTCTTTATAGGCCAGCCTTTAACTGGTTTGCCACTAGAAAAATTAAATGTAGAAATATTTATGAGCATTCGAATATTTGAACAACTTGTAATCTATGTCCAGAACAAATTTATCCAAATCGATAACAAGCTATCGAATCTATCGAAACTCCCAATTCAATGCCAAGTCAAATTGGTGAAACTCACCCGTAAAGTGGGTCCGTTGTCACCTTGGCGTGCGGCCTCTTCCTCTCGGCGCTCCATATCTAATGCGCGCTGTTGCTGACGACGTACTTTGTCCAAATTCTTAACTCCCCGAGATTCGTTTTCCTGACGTCGTCGCTCTGCCGCCTCTAATTGCTGATTGCGACGCTCCTCCTAGAAAAGACAGCAGTTTAAAGTTTATTTTCTCTACAATAATATTAGCTTACCGGGGAAGGCATTAAATTTGTTTCCTCGGCGCTATTGCCGCAACAGCTAAAGCACATACCCATTTTATTGTTCTGTTTTTTTTTTTCAATGTGCGCAGCGAAGTTTTAGTTAGTAAGGCTTCTCTGTGAATGCTTTTGCACTAATTACTTTGCATTACTTCTCTCTCGTTTTGTTTTGTTCTGACTTACTTGTCAGCTGTTGCAGCGTAGAAAGTGCCATCACTAGCATACAATCAGCTGACTAGCTTTCTAGAGATGCGTCTACAGACGATGAGTGTGTGATTAATTGTAAGCCGAACTGCAATGCTGATAAGTTGTATAAATAAGTTATTAGTATATTTAAATTAATAAATATTGCGTATGCATGTAAATTTTATGTTAATAAATTTCAAATATTTTCCTGTCTATTTAAAGAGTTGGAAGCATTTATAATGTATCGTTTGAATATTTGTGGTCAACAGTCACAGTTACTAAGAAACAACTACGAGGGAGCGGCTCATCTCTAGTAATTATGCTCACAGCGTTCTCCAATAAGAGAATAAAACGGCGGCAACACTTGTATATCATTCTTGCTACTCTTGTTGTGTTTTTATTGCCAGTTTATTCAAATTCTTTGCATTGCGTGGTTTTGTTGTGCGGTACATTTCTTCGTCTTGCGCTCGTTTAGAGTTATTTAATTATATTTGAAATTCGTTTGTGTAAAAATTGTTTTTAACTGAAGCAAAATGTTGGATATACCACAAGAAGCCAAGGTAAGTGGCGTTAGTTAAATTCAAACGCTTTTAGCTTCTCTTCACTTTTCCCTATCTCTCTCGCTCGTCGTCTGTTTGAATGCAATTAGTTGCAGCTGAAATGCAGCGGAAATTCTCCAGTAAAAAATGCAACAACATTTGCCGGTTTTGACGCTCTCTATATTTAGCCAAAGCTTCGGCAGCGGTTGTTGCACTTCTGGTTGGGATTTTCCCACTGCGCTGCTATGGCTAAGGTTAACCTTCAAGTGACCTAGTCGCCAAGTACACACAAATGTTTCTACATACTATACTTGCGGGTGAATGTCTACGTGCGTATGTGTCTGTGTATGTGTGTGTGAGTTTTTTTTTGAGGGTCTTTGCCCAATTCTTTTAATCGGACTCAAGACACGCGCACTTTATACATTGTCATATACTTATGAAATCGACAAAAATTCTAATAAGAAATCAGAACGTATTTGCTATCGCTTTAGAGATAGTCTTATCAGAAAACAGCCATCGCTATTGTTTAGCTCGATTTGCTAACAAAATGCTGATAATTCTTGACCTAATTGAATGTGGGCTTGGCTAGTGCGTAAATATCGTTGTGACTCTACTGATAAACAACTTCGGCTGCTGCTCTCCCGCATTCTTTTCACTTCCTCTACGCTAACCCTTTGCAATCAGTGAAAACTCACCAAACGTTGAGCATTTCAATTGTTCCACAAAGTTTGTAACGTTATTTTGATGTAACAGGAAAATTTGTGAAGTGTCTGACAGAGTTGTGAACCAGTTCTCAATTGATTCTGAAAATCGGTTCAATGAACGTTTAATCCAGTGCGTTGCATATGTATGAATTTTTGTATGCGCTACAATGACTGGTCAAATGATGTGTGTGTTGAATAGGGCATACACAAGTCGCGTTGATGGAGAAAGTTTCTATCTTAATGTGTTGGCTCGCTGGCTCGTTTGCTACTTGACTAGCTCTTTACTTTATACGCGCTTCTTTCAAATTGTGCTGCTGCCGCCGCTGCTGCTGCTGTTGCTGATGTTTTTTCTTAATTTTTTTTTTGTTTCTTTTAACTGCTGTCACAAGTACACACAGAGATACACACACACACACACACACACACACACACAGACGAGCTTACACTGACACTCGGACAAGCGCGCTATCACTTGTTGCTGCTTCACTTGTCGCTCTGTTGGCGCCGCAGTCGACGTCAGCGGCGCAGTCGTTGCTGCTGTTGCTGCTGTTGCTGCTGCTGCTGCGACTCTCGGACGTACTCGTGTTAAAAAATTGTATTGAAATTCAAATTCATATTGAATTCTAGCCGTATTTTCAATTGCACAGTCGTCGCGCCAAGTTCGAGAGTCGGGATTCGTCGGAATTGTTTACGCACGTTCCAGCGCGCTTTTGTGTGTGGCTAAATCAAGAATTAAAAACAAAATAAACGAAAAAAAAAACACAAGTGTTTTTTTTTTTATTTTCTAACAAACTAACCAACAGCAATAGCCGTTAATTTTACGCTTGAAACAATGACGTCAGGCATACGACCCATTGATGTGCTGCTGCAGCGAGCCGGTGTAAGTTGTTTGCAAAGGTTTTGTGTCAGCCCTCGCTATGCGATATGTGTGCCAAGTGCAATCGAGTACTACGACAATAAATATATAAATATAAAACCGAAGTTTATTGACTTTACAGGGCATTAGGCACTTCCAACAACGTGAATTCTTTATCGTTATCTTCCTCCATATATTTATAGAAGAAAAAAAAAACAACTCTAAACATGATATACGTACATATACATACATATGTATTCTATTCCTACTACATTCACTGTGCTGCTTCCATGTTTCATTAGAAACCGACAAATTGTCAATCTGTTACTGGGTGCCAATCTTATCGCAACACCCATGTCCGCAGCAGGTGCAACTGAAAATTACTATAATTAAATGGCTCCGAGCTTATTTCTGTTCTTTTATATTCGATAAACATTGTTTTATTTTGTATATTTGAAAGTAGCTGAGGTCATTGTGGCTATGAATACATATTACGAATGATCTTTGTCAACTCTGCAGCACGTTTTAATGTCTTCATTAAAAAACGCTATTAAGACAACATTAAAAACGCATTAAAGAGTTGCGTCTGTCTACGAACTAATATGCTCGCCACTGCAGGGTGTTCTAGGCAACTCCTTCTAGCTAATAAATATGCCAAACACACATACGGCATTCTAAAAATATATATATTATGCACATAAATACAATTATATATATATATACCTATATATGTATATAATGAAGGAGAAAGAGAGTGACATAGTACGTCGTCATATAACTTATCTGGACAATTGACCTTCCTGAAGTTCAAACACCTGCCCTCTGACACTCTGTCTTATCACTCTGGACTTGGCGTCGTTTATAAATAAACCAACAGCAAGCGCTCCAGAAGGCGTGTCTGATGGTTTCTTTTTTCTCTTCATATTTTTATTTTGAATTTTATTTGCCTGCCATCAGTTGGAAAAATGATTATAGCAATTATATATATATAGACATACGTACAACATCTGTATATATGCGTACATATATATATTTAGCTCAAGTTGTCGATTTTAATTGATTTGCACACGCAATTTTCGTCCACTAGATGGCGCCATTGGACAGGGCAAATATTTGTTATATATTTGAAATATGATTGAATCCGTCGTTTGTTAAGCTAATGGCAGCAACGTTTAGACAGCATCAGCATTGAGTGGGCTTGGCAACCTTGCCGAATGTCAATGCACAGTTTTTGCAAATAATTACACAACAAACTCAAAGTGTTTGTTATTGTTTGTTATTTGTTCCCGTCATTGCCTATTTAGCAAATCATTATTATATAGCTATAAAAATCATTGATAAGCGCACTATGATAGTCAAAACTCTTTCACGGTTTCTGCGTTTTTGTAATGATTTGGCTTTTGGCCTGACTGCGAAATTAGAATAGAGTCTAGTCAAGCTTGTAAACAACTAAACAAGCTAATATGCCCTGCTTTTTATGTAGTTTGTAGTGTGTATTTGAAATGCTTAAGGATTTCATTTCTTTGAGAGCTGATTAAACAGGTGAACAGGTGAATTTAGTAAATACAAATCAGAATACAACTTTCCGAGAGTTTTCAGTGTGAGGACTTCAAATTTGTTTTAGCAAAATTAAATAATTTAAAAACAATTTTTAAAAAGGTTTTCTAGATATGGAGTTGTACTTTCAGTTACCACAATACTCTCTATAGACAAAACAAAAGTATCTTTTAGATCTCTAAACCTTTTTTATGACACTATTCGGTGCAAATATTATACTTTTATTTTTGGATTTGGCACGTCGACAAGTCTGTTTCTTGTTTGCTGAATTTCATCAAATTTTTTCATCTGTGCTAATATTATATGAATTCCTAGAGCTTCACAATGAAACTCTTCTTAAAAAAGAATATTTCGCAAAGTCAATTCCAAATTTCGATAATCTAAACTTAAGAATATCTAAAGATTATTTATTTCTTTTTCGTATTACTACTTGAGGAATTCTATCTCGTCATGGTGACGATGTTGGTTGGGCTATTCAAACCAGCGTAGGACATGTGTATTTTGTAGCTAACTCATTCGTAGATAACTTTAATGAACACACGCTGACTTATTGGGTAATGCTTATCATGGTGATGATAGCGTTTAATCCAAAGCAAAGTCGGAAGGTTGACAAAGTCAGGTATATTACATGTAAGCCACAGACAGATCATATAATCTAATGATTTAGAGGTCGTTTCATGGAACATTAGATCTACGCTAGAAACGGCGCTTATCGCTCAGGCACAAAGGTCGCATTTAATGACAAAACAAATTATTGATTTATTGACGACAACTACGCTAAAACGAAAACTAAAACAAATTGTGAAATTTCAATTGCGTCTTTCAGAATATAATATTTGGTATTTCTTAGGGCTTGCTCAATGTTCCATTGCGTGGACAATGCTTAGCAAAGCGCGACTCACAGCTCTCGCCGTGCTGCTTGAACTCATCCAAGCTGGGCATGTACTTGAAGAATGCATTTGCATTCATGTAGCTCTGGTCGTCGTACTCTTCCTTCTCGCCAGTCAAGCGTTTCTCCAGCGAGTTCTGCATGCCCCAAATGATGGGCGAACTCTTGCACATGAGCAGCTTCAGGCAGGCAGCTTCATTACCTTCCGCCGTCTCCTTGGACTCGATCATATCGACAATGTGCTCGGGCAGCTGACGGTCCATGATGCGACGCAGCATGCGCTGGGTATGTGCCCCGGGACGTTGCAGAAACCAATCGATGGGGCTGCCGGGCGACAGCGAACGCGGCTGATGCTCGCTGGGCTCGTAGAGAGCCTCGGGTCCACTGGTTGGACTGTCGCCGCTACCGCCACGTGTTGCCTGCATAATTGTGCTGCCAATCTGTGAGAGAGAATCAGAGTTAGTTGCAAGTGTTTCTTCTGGTGATCCACGCACGCACCGCTTGGGCAATCATCACAATTGCATTGAGTGCCAGTGCGCCCAGCTTGCGTGGATCGAAGCCAATCATGCGCATCATATTTGTCAACATCTGAACGGTGTTCAGCTGCATGGGACGGCGGCGAGTGTCGCCATCCACAGGCGGGGACTCCTGTGCATTCTCTTGCTCTGTTTCCTGCTCCTCATTGTCCTCGCCTTGCTGCTGCTCCTGCTCCTCCTGTTCCAGCTGCTGTTGGCGCTGTGTCTCAATGCCCTGTTGCAGCACGCTCATCAAGTCGGGTTTCTTGCGTGTGGATACCCGTGAAAATGCCTTGGCTACCAGATTAGCCACATCTGCTGCCGTATTAATGCCAAACATTTGTCCTGCCAGCTTCAAGCCATCGTCGACAACGCTGGCCTTTGCAGTCTGCTCGCTCACACTGAGCAGCAGCAGACACAGAAATGGAAGCCAACTTCTTGCCATTGCTGTCTAAGGAAAACTGTCGCCACTAGCGCCAAAGATGCCCTCGGCTGCCTGGCTGCCAGTCGAAGCCTGTAATTGCCCCAGGCACGCATTACGCGAGCAACAACAATTTGTCTTATTATACCCAATACCCAGCATGAGAGCTGTAAAGGGTGTATGCACACAGTTGTGGCAATGTTTGTAACAGGCAGCGGCAAAGTATTCTATATCAAGTCTCTCTTTCTCTCTCTCTCCCTTTTGATATTGGGTTCTCTTTGTCTACCTCTCATACACTTCCGCCTTTGTGCATATTTCCATATTTTCCCTAGCTTCACCGTCTATCTCTCTAGCACACAGTTTAACCCATATATTTCTTTCTCTCTCTTTCTCTTTGCCTTTTTCAATTTCTCTTTATGCAGCTTTCGTTCTCTCTGCCTCTTGATTCCTCCCTATATTTCGGTCTCCGTAATTTTTGAGCCCTGTTTCCTTTTCTCTCTGCCTTTCTGTCTTCCGCTCTGTCATTTGTCTTTTTTCTTTCTTTATCTCTTTCTCTCTGTGGCTCGCACTCTCTATCTCTCCCCTTCTTTCTTTTTTCTCATTTTAAAATACCATATAGGATATCTGCTAGTCGTTTACTTTCCACATTCATTATTTTGTAGCTGTTGTTTTTGTTGTTGTTGTTGTTGCAACTTTTGTCACTCGAGTGCTTTCAGCTCGTCGCGCTTCGGCACGCAGTTTAATCGTTTAGTTGCCATAATTTCTTGCAGTGTATTTGAATGTTTGTTATTATGTTTTTTTTTCCACTGTTTTGCAGATTCGCGGCCATCAGCGCGCTCCATCCGATTCGAAGGAGTTCCACGAGGTAACCAAGCGCGATGCACTGCGTCTGCTGCAGAATGATGTGGATCGTCTGCTTCAGACGACGGAGCCGGCTCGTCGGCCAGCACTGCAAGCGGAAATGGGTCGATTTGCCGATCTATTCGGACGTTTCCTTCAGGAGGGTAAGTGTATCTAGCGCCATGCCATTACTAAGCTCATCAATAAGCTGGTGTTTGTTATCTTTTCAGAGGGACCGGCGCTGGATTGGAACAAAATTCAAAAGTTGCCCGAAAATGCGGTCATGAACTATTCTAATCTCAAGTCGCCCAAAAACGAGCAGGTATGTATTTGTCTTAAATCTATGGATGACCTTTTATGGTTTGCTGGCCCTGGTATCTTTCCTACAACCAAGAAACAACACGCGCGCCCTACCTCAACAATCCAATTTAACCTAATGATAACTGTCTTGTGTGCATACATATGTATATATATATATATATATATATATATATATATATATATATATATATATATATATTTTTTATATATATATATATATATATATATATATATATATATATATATATATATATATATATATATATATATATATATATATATATATATATATATATATATATATATATATATATATATATATATATATATATATATATATATATATATATATATATATATATATATATATATATATATATATATAAATAGACATATATATGTTATTATAAATTATATTTTCTTAATCTTTTCATATTTCGTGTACTTTGATTTGAACACTCATTGTTGCCGTTGCTATTGTTGCAATGGCCGTCCTAATGGCTAATGTCTGCCTATATATACATATCATATATAGAATGAGGTAAAAGCGTTTTCTTAACTCTTCACTTCTACTACGCTTCTCTCTGGCGCTTACGTGTTCAGCTCTCTCACTCTCGCTCTCGTTCTTGCTCTCTGCTCAATTCTTATTCTTAACGGGCTCTTGGAACGCCTTTTTTGTTGTTGGTTTAACTCTTTAGTTAATGCTTTGGTTCTTTTAGCACTAGCGCTTTATTTAATTCCAAATTAAGCTTAACCAACTCCTTTTGTGCTAACCTAAAAAAAAAGAAAGAAACACTATTGAAGAGGGTTTATTAATCTTCCACAATTGCTATGCAGATTCGTGAAATGTTGGACAAACTGGTGGTCATTAAGCTGAATGGTGGTCTGGGTACCTCCATGGGCTGCCATGGACCCAAGAGTGTCATTCCAGTGCGCTCCGATTTGACTTTCTTGGATCTGACGGTACAGCAAATTGAGCATCTAAATAAGACATACGATGCCAATGTGCCGCTCGTGCTGATGAACTCCTTCAATACGGACGAGGATACGGAGAAGATTGTGCGCAAATACAAGGGATTCCGTGTGCAGATACACACCTTTAATCAGAGCTGTTTTCCGCGCATCAGTCGCGAGCATTTCCTGCCCGTTGCCAAGGACTTTGATGTTGAAAAGGACATGGAGGCGTAAGTAACGCATTGGCAGTACACATTGAAAAGTATCTAATCTAATCTAATCTAATCGCTTAGCTGGTATCCACCTGGTCACGGCGACTTCTACGATACCTTCCGTAACTCGGGTCTGCTGAAGAAATTCATTGGCGAGGGTCGTGAATACTGTTTCCTTTCCAATATTGACAATCTGGGCGCCACCGTCGATCTGAATATACTCAATAAGCTGGTGGGCGAGGAGCGCGCCAGCACGCCCTTCGAATTCGTCATGGAGGTGACCGATAAGACCCGTGCTGATGTCAAGGTAACTACGGTGCAGACGAAACCTTATCAGTATACTCAAATCTTCTGTATTTTTTAGGGTGGCACGCTCATTCAAATGGAGAACAAACTGCGACTGCTGGAAATTGCTCAGGTGCCCAAGGAGCACGTCGATGACTTCAAGTCTGTCAAGACTTTCAAGTTCTTCAATACCAACAACATTTGGGCCAATCTGTCAGGTATGTGTATAGGCCTAGTCTACTTTTAGGCTGTCTATTCAAATGCGAAGGCTAAAATGCTGCTTTTTGTTACAGCTATTGATCGAGTGCTGCGCGAGCGCACGCTCAACATGGAGATTATTGTAAACAACAAGACACTCGAGAATGGACTGCGCGTCATTCAGCTGGAGACGGCGGTGGGTGCGGCCATGAAGTGCTTCGATGGCGCCATTGGCATCAATGTGCCACGTTCCCGTTTCTTGCCCGTGAAGAAGTCGTCTGATCTGCTGCTTGTCATGTCGAATTTGTATACGCTTAAGAATGGCAGCTTGGTGATGTCGCCGCAGCGCATGTTTCCCACCACGCCCCTAGTCAAATTGGGCGAAAATCATTTCTCGAAGGTCAAAGAGTTCTTGGGTCGCTTTGCCAATATACCCGACATCATTGAACTGGATCACTTGACGGTCAGCGGTGATGTGACCTTCGGCCGTGGCGTGTCCTTGCGCGTAAGTTGCACGAAAGTAACTCGATTTATCTGCCTATCTCTGAACTATCTTTTCCTTTGCAGGGCACTGTGATTATTATAGCTAATCATGGTGATCGTATCGATATACCCGCCGGCGCCATCTTGGAGAACAAAATCGTGTCTGGCAACATGCGTATCTTGGATCATTAATCGTTCGATAAAACGCACATATGTGATATGCCAGAATCTGTCGTTATCTCTGTAGCATAATTAACTAAGTTTATGTAGTAGCCATGTTCAAAGTTCCAAATTACGCGTTTCATTTAGCCAATTGTTGTAAGCACAAAGTGTCATCTAGTGAAGCCGCATCAGATATAAGTACATACATATATAGAGAATGTACATAGTTAAGTTGGGAGATCAACAAGTTTTTTAACCATTAGCCATTGTGCTGTCAAAATTATTAAAATATTGAAAAATTGTTAAAATTGAATAAAGGCATATTTATAACTAAGACAAAGAATTGAGTCTATTTTAAGATTTAAATATGTTTATAAATTAATATAGAATAATATTTGGTGGATTTTACGGAGTGGTGCCCATTTCTATGGCACTGGCTAATGAGAGTCTAAGTAGTCTTCTACTTCAGTTCGCCAATCAGTTCATAATCCTTCGCCAGTTTGCCCAGTTTGATGCCCTGTGCGAGCAGTTCCTGTGCGACTTTCATTTGACTCGGATTGGGTTTCGTCATGCCCAAAAAGCCCACAATGAGCGCATCCGACTGTGGCTTATCCGATTCGGCCGAATCACAGCTATCGTCCCAACCTCTGGCCACATACACGTTGCCATCGCCACCCACTACAAAATTGTAGTTAATGTCCTGTTTGTTCTCGGTCTCGATGTGCAGGCTTTGCAAATAGCGCATGCGAAAGGTGCACGATGCTTGTGTGACACAAGGCTCTGACAGTGTGGGCTCAAAGCGCACAATTTTGACTGGCAGCTCCAAGGGAGGCAGCTCCTTCAAAGCAGGCTGTGCCAGCCAAGCAGCGCGTTTCACAAACCTCAACGGCTCGTCGTTCAATCTGCGCACTGAAACAAAACGTTAGCTTACGGCTGGGATAACTGACAGAAGTGTATGGAGCTTACATGAGGTCACATCTTCACTCCAGCGTGGCCAATGCCGCATTAGCTCAAACAACTTTTGCCCAGGACTCTCGGTAGGTCTCAATTGCCGGTGGGCATAGATGTGATAGTCCGGATGTAGTTTGTGCAAACGTACGCCCTCGTCCATCAGTCGCTTGGCAGCACGCACCTGCTGATCCGCTGGTGCCACATTAGTAAATGTGCCTATGAAAGCAATGCTGAGTGACACTGAGCCATAGCCCCTGATATGCTGGCCCTGTGCATGCCAGCCGCGGCCCACATAGACTTGGCCATCGCCACCAACCAGAAAGTTATAGCCAATATCCGTAAAGTCCAGCGAGCCCATGTGGAACGCCTGTATCATGCGCATCTGATAGATGCAGGCTTCCTGAAGCGATTACATATGAAAGTT
Source organism: Drosophila anceps (assembly GCA_035045945.1). NCBI lineage: Eukaryota > Metazoa > Arthropoda > Insecta > Diptera > Drosophilidae > Drosophila > Drosophila anceps. The sequence continues at coordinate 2,692,776 of JAWNON010000150.1, forward strand.
TTATGTTATATATTTTATATTGTAGAAGAACTCACCTCTGTTTCGCAGCCCTCTGTGGCAGTATGATGTATAATTACATTTGATACGGGTGTGGGCAGCAGTTTGAATCCGCTTGGTGGTTCCCCAAGCCACTCACTGCGATCAAGTATGCGCAGGCTACTGCCAACCTGTCCGCTTTTGTGGCCTGAAGAGTAATTGAGTAACGGTTATAAGCTATCTAATTGATTGACAAAGTGCTAGGGGATTCCTTACTCATTAACCACACAAAGTAAGCGGCTGCTGCGCTCACCAATACCAACAGAACACCACATTTCCATAGCAAACCACGCAGTTGGTTCGCATTTGTATGCGGCAGCGGTGGCGGCGCTTGACTTTCGAGGCTCGTCGTTAATTTGTGGTTTTTCATATCGCTAGATCTAACAAAATCAAATTGCCAGAGATCACAGCCACAGCGCTTCTGTCTCGTCAAGTCGCTTGCTCGTCGTCAACTGATCCGAGTCGTGCCCATTGCTGAACAATACACATCACAAATCTTGTTTGCTTTACTCTGTATTTCTTTCTATGTTGTAGTTTTTGTTGTCCACAGAAAAATCCCCGTTATAAACTGCGCAGCAGCAGCGTACCACTGAGCTTTTGTAAGCTTCATTGTGGGTTTCGTTATGAAAGCTTAGTGGCACACTCTGTATGCTGAAGCCGAATGGGGTAGCATGGCACTGCAGTGCTAAAACTAGCTTTGAATAAGAGCAGCTTCTAGGTAAGGTCTAAAGAAGAGTGTAAGCTTAAATTGTATTACTTCTAGAACGGCAGAAAAACTCTCACAGTTATTTCTAGGGTATTTTTATAGCACGTGCTGTTATATATATTAAAAAATATATTTATATGCATTTTTTTTTCGCGCTCTCTATTTTATAAATATATTTTTGTTCAAGCTCTGCTCTGGGAGGTGGAGCCTATCATATATATGTATATATAGTCTATTCTGTTACTCATCTCGCCGAGCAATCTGTGCAGCCGAACAACGTTAGCATAAACTACGTTTCGTAGAGAGTCACGTACTTCATTAAGTCCATCATATCATCTAACAAAGTCGACGATTATGAACACAAGAAAAATTCAAAAAAAAAAAATATAATAATAATAATAATAATAATAAAAATAAATAAATAAAATAGATAATTAATTCATCGTTAATAATTTCATCATTTCATTTTAAAACAGAAAGCTTACAACTAGTACATAGCTAAGGCAAATATGCCACATAATTAAATTGGGACAAAAAAAGACCAGTCATGAGTACAATATTATTATTATTTGTAGTTTTTGGATTGTTCAGGGTGCCGTTGTCCAGTGTGTCCAATTGGCGAAGCTCCGGTAGAGCAGCTCCGCATTGTATTCGGTAATTGTGGGCTCCAATGTGCTGGCACCCACCAACTGATAATTTGGCGCAATTTTGCCCTGATTGACGCCATGCTCCAGCAGTAAACGCGTCACGTTCAGCTGCTTGGCCGACGGCTGCTGATGCCGAAAGGAGCCAATGTAGGCGAAGCTCAAGCTGCGCGTATTATAGCCATTCATGTGAGCTCCAACGGAGTCCCAGCCGCGGCCCACATAAACGTTGCCATCGCCGCCAATCAGGAAATTGAAGGTTATATCATCGCGCTGCTGCGACTCTATATCAAAGGTCTGCAGGAAGCGCACACGAAATACGCACTGAGCCTGAGTGCTGCAGTTCTCTGAGTTGGTGGGCAACAGTATCACCATGGGCACGGGCAGCTTCAGATGCGGCAGCTGCTTCTGCGGTGGCTGGGCCAGCCAAACAGCGCGTGGCACAAACCGCAAGACCAAGCCGCCGCCTATGTTGTCCTGATCTGTAAAACAAAGATAAGATTTGACTTAATACAGTTTAATGTCTGCGGCATACTTAATTTAGTATTCTAACTAGGACATTTCAAAGCAGCAAGCGTGGCAAAGAAAAGGCCTTTTGACGTTGGCTATTTCGTTTCGTTTATTATAAATACAATAACACATTTACATTTTAACACATATACTTTGTTAACATTTATATTGCTTAGGAATGTTTAAGTTGTCTTTGCAAAATGTGGCCAGGTCCTAATAATGTTATAGAGCTTATCACCCGGACTTTGCGTAGCCAGCAGCTGTCTGTGTCCATAGACCTTATAATTTGGTGACAATTTCATTAGCCGCACGCCCTCCTCTAGCAGCAGCTCACAGGCGCGCAGCTGCAGCCGAGTTGGCTCTGTCTTGTCGAAGCTGCCTATGAAGGCGATGCCTATGCTGCCGTTGTTATATTTGCTGGTATGTGCTCCAATATAGTCCCAGCCGCGACCCACATAGACGCGTCCGTCGCCGCCCACCATGAAATTGTAGCCGACTTGCGGCCAGTCCAATGAGTCCATGTGATACGCTTGCATGGCGCGTACGCGGTACGAGCAAGCATCCTGGCATAAATTTTAGTTTAGCTTTGCTGAATCCAAGTGCAGAGTTGGACTTACCAGCGTATCGCAGTTCTCAGTTACGGTATGTGCTATAATCACACGATTCACGGGCGGACTTAATGGCTCCAGAGACGGTCGCGTCATTTTGCCATCCCACTCATCAATACTGACCAAAACAAGTTCGCTTCCGTCAATAGCTGCGCACAAGAAAGCCTTGGTTAGTGGGTCAGTTAGCAGGGACTTAACATTTTACACACACACACACACACACACACACATGTAGTTAAATAAATAGAGGCGTGCATAGGATAGTTACATAAATATATATATATATACATACGTGCATCATAGTAGATATATGTTGATATATATATATATATATGTATGTATGACTATATATTCGATAAGTTTATATTCCATTCAACTCAACATCACGATAGACAATTTTGGTTTATTTTTTCGACACTTCACAGCACTTTTCGAACGGCACAGTTATGAACGCGATATATGTAGGTTATTTGTGGTTGAAGTGATTTTGAAATGAATTTCAAAAAGATTTCATAGAGAAAAAATGTTATTTTAATTACTAAAATTACAAATTACGATAGAATCATACAAATATCAACATAACAACTAAGTGGGCCTTTTCTTAGTCCAATGCGGCCAGGTCTTTATGATGCTATACAATATTTCACCGGGACTCTCTGTGGCGGTCATCTGTCGATGCCCATAGAGTTCGTAGTCGGGCGCCAGCTTGTTGAGCCGCACGCCCTCTTCGAGCAGCAGCTGGCATGCCTGCAGCTGGGCATCGGTTGGCCGAATCTTGATAAAGGTGCCAATGAAGGAGACGCCAATGCTGCCATTGTTATAGCCCAGCGTATGGGCGCCCTGTCGATCCCAACCACGACCCTCGTAGACCACGCCATCGCCACCAACGAGAAAATTGTAACCAATGTGATCCCAATTCCAGCCATCCATATGAAAGTTCTGTACAATTTGCACTCGAGACTCGCACACATCCTTAAAGCGAACAGAAGGAGGTGGTTCAAACTGATGCGGACTGTGAGCTTGCTGAGTTGTTAAGCTTACCCGTGACTCACAAGCCTCGGCGGCTGTGTGCGATATGATAACACGATGTACTGGCAGAATTAGTTTCGTGAGCGATTTTCTTGGCTGTCGTCCACCCCATTCCTCAACACTGAGCACTTGCAAAGAAACTGCGACACGAAGTCACTTGGAATTAGATTAAGTTATCAGGCACTAAGAACTATTCATATTCCAGTCAATTGAACTAAGGTCACAGTTTCACTTCGAAGCACTTCTCAACACTGTTAAGCTCGATACAGTTGCCCAGATTCAGCGATAATTTGGAGCTGTACATATGTACATATGTATGTATGTATGTATGTACGTACATCTATATATTGACGCGATGTTTAGTAATTTGTTATTAATGATAGTTTACAGTAATTGCATTGGTTAAGCACAACTAAATTAATAGAATAGAATAAGAGATAGAAGTGTGGCAATGTGAGGGGAAAGTATGCCAATTGCTAGCACCAATTTGAAAGCGTTTTTATTCGCACGCATAGAAAAGCGACAATAAACTGTACCTATTGTTGAATTGATTGGAATATTTTGTCTTGAATCTTCGCTGTCACCAAGCTTACTTTTACTTAACGATTTGTCAAACAGATCTGTGGTCGTTGCCAGTATGACGAGCAAGCCAACGGTCAATATGACAAATGCAGCTGTTATAAAAACAGCCCTCGTGGTGATATTACTTGGCAGAAATGGACACAGCACGGGTTCCTTGCAGGACTCATTCAACTTGCCACCTGTGGAAGAGATAAGGCATCATATTATATAAAGTAAAAATGTAGTAAAACTTTAGTATATGTATATGTCTATCATACATTTACTACTCGCTAAGCCCTGCTCTAATATCTCTAAACGTTTCTCGTGCTGCTTGAGGCACAGCTCGAGTTTTTCACAAAGCAGCTGCTTGCTCGCCGCTTGTCGGTGACAGGAGTCACAGCTCCAGCTTATATTGGGCGTGATTTGAATAACTTGTAGCTGTTGCTCGCTGAAGCCACTGCATTTGGCGTGATAAGCACGCCCACACGCCGAATCACATATGAGAGGATCACGATGGATGAGCCCGCTACACTTTACACAATAATTCAGTGCGTTCCTCGACATTTCTAGAAGCACGCAATGACAGCAACTGCTGAAATCACAGTGAAACAGAAATGTCATTCCTTATAGAACGGTTCTTTTTTTTACTCTATATACAGTATATATATATATACTATATAGTATAAACAACATGTACGAGAATTGGCACTTGTTTTGCGTGTTGGAGAAAGTAATTAATTTCCATTGTATAATGACATCGAATAAAAATTCCCCTTACTTCTGGGGGGCACGTGACTTTGATCCGAGCTTTATACCCTAGTTTAGGGGAAGTACCGACCTGGTAAGTGAGTTTAACGTCAATTAGTTAGCTAGAATTTAAATCAAATTCAAATTTCTATTTGTTGCTTTGTTGATTTAGTTCGAACTTGAATTATGGCTAGATTGAGAATTATTTGAGTAAACAATTGCAACTGTAGCCAGCTGCCACTGTTATTGTTATTGTTATTGTTTGTTCATGTGTGTGGGCGGCGTTTGGCTTATTTCCTCTAATTTATGGCAACAAGTCAGATGCGCAATTTCCTATCGCACACGTTGCGTATGCGCAATCTGCATAATTTCTGCAATGGCCATCGATTTGTATACCCAACAGCTAAGGCTAAGATTTATCTAAAAATTTTGTTTGATTTTGTCTAACAAAGTCATTTGGAAATTTTCTAAAGTTGGTTATGATGTTCACATTCTTATCAATTCTGGGAACTTTTTAGCACAACTATAAATTTAGTTTTTTTTTTGTTTAAATCATGCTAATTTCCCACTCGCAAGCGTTTAACACATTTCGCTCTCCACCAAATTGTGTACACGCAAATTCTCTCTGTGCGACCAACGATATTATTTCAAAATGTCTGCCCTGTGGCGCTTTTGTTAACGCGCTCAGTAAACAAATAGAAAAATGAGAAAAAAAGTATTATTTGCACGCGTTGAGCATTAGCCACAGGCCGCCCCACAAAACAAATAAGTGCTCCAAGGTGAATGCGAAGCGTAAATAAAAATGTCCAACAGACAGAAAAGCGAACGGACAGACAGACAGATAGACAGACAGAGGGATATCTAAGTTAAATACTCTCGCTACTTAAGACTTAAGCAGCTTACCTGCAGCGTTGCCGTTGGACGAGGCCTGCGCATTGAAGCCGGGATTATCCTGACCGCCTGTTTCACCATCCAGCGATTTCCACTTCTCCCGATTATCGATCAGTATCTGCTGTATCGTAACTGGACCCTCGTAATAGTGCTTATCACCGAATGTAACGTCTGTGGTGTTGCTCAGCGCGATGCTGCCAATTTGCTGGGTTGCGGCTGGCGTTGTTGGCGTGGCCAGGTTTAGGTTGCCATTGAGCAACTGTCTGGCCACCTCATCGGGGGCTGTGGGCGTGGCACCCACATCAGCACCGCTAGTGGGCACCACCTGTCGACTGATCACCGTTAGACCCTTGTTGAGCTGCGTCAGTTCGGCGCTTTGTGGCGGGTAGTTGATCTGTTGGCCCAGCTTCTGTACCGTGCAGCTCTCGTCTGCCTCCGCCTCGGAGTCGCTGTCAATGCAGCTGGAATCGATGGCATTTTCATCGATGGACACAATAGAGATCGTAGTGCTGCGTATTGAGAGTGCGGGTGATGTTTTCTTCGGCCGATAAGCAGCTGTCGCTGCATTGCTGAGGTTTACGGTCGCCTCAACCTCAATGCTGATACGTTTTTGTGCCTTGGCTTCCGCCTCCGTTTGCGCTGGCTCTGTTGTTGCTTCACAGTTTTTGCTGGTCTTGTGGCTGTTATCTTTGGTCGTTGGCCCCGCCTCGAATGTTGCAGCATTATCAACCAAGCCGACGCCCGAATCTGTCGAGGATGTGCTGCAATTCTTGCCACTGCTGCGATTTATGATGTGTAAATTTGAATTTGTGCTCGTGCCTAGCTCCGTTCCATTGTCGCAATACATGTTTCGCAGCACCTGTAGCACTGGTTTCTACAATTTGTGATTGTGCTTTGTTGTTGTTGCTATTATTGTTGTTGTTGTTGTTGTTGCTGCTGCTGCTGCTGTTGAATAACGGCTTTTGCATTCAGCAACTGTTGCAGCGCAGCTGAAACATTTTGACTGAATAAATTGTGGGCAACGTTTTGCGTTATTTAGTTGGCCTGGCCTGGGCTCTAGGCAAACATCACATCATGAGCATCTGAAAGTAAATTTACATTTTCACTCGGAATGTTGATAACACGTAAGAAAGGGAGCTTATTTCGACAGTGCTCGACTAGGAGATACCGTGAACTCTGCGTAGAGCTGGTAACCTAATCATCCATGCCTTTATACATTTTTATATAGCAAATAACTGATGCACACACACAAGCATGCGCTCTACTTACAGCGCAGCGGCTGCGCTTGGCACTTTAGTAAGGGAACTTTATTGTGGAACAACTTTGTGTTCTAGTTGGACTTTCTTAATCAAATTTGCAGAGCTTGATATTGACGTCTATTTTTTAAATATGTTTGAACATTTTAGATCTTGAAAACAAATTATCATTATCAAATATACATTAAAAATTGCCAAACTCTCGATTGAGTGGTTTGCGATATCGCTAGCTCCACTCCGCTCGTTGTCGTAATGAAAAAGTATTACTTTTTGGGCTTTTGCCACGCCTACCTCTACCTGTCACATACATTTTAACAAAACCATTATACTCTGAACTCCCATTTGCAATGGGTGCGAACAAATGATAAAATTCAGCGAGTCAGCGATTCACATATTTATCATTAAATTTTTGTTGTCTGTTTAGTGTTTTGCAAGGTTTAATAGATTTTTTTTTCAATTTTTGCTGAACAAGTTTTACAAAATTAATTTATTGAAATATTAAATTTTTCTTACATAACCTTTTGACAGTTTTATTTAATTATTTTATTCTGTTACCTTCTGTTCACATTCACATTTTATAAGTTTGTTCTTAGCTTGTTGTTGGTTTGTTGATAAGCAATTGAGGCCAGTGGAGAGAGGGAATCTATACATATCTATATATATCTATATATATATATATATATATATACATATAATATATATATGTATATATATATATATATATATATATATATATATATATATATATATATATATATATATATATATATATATATATATATATATATATATATATATATATATATATATATATATATATATATATATATATATATATATATATATATATATATATATATATATATGCAAATGCATATGTAAATTTCTGTTACATTGCGTTTTTTATTTTTGTATAAAACTAATATAAAGTCAAGCTTCGAAGATTAGCAATTCAAATGAAGTCTGGCTTATAAAAAATTCTTTAGGCGTTTCTCTTATAATGAGCCCAGCATCTAAGGCTCTTAAATCGATAACTTTACAGGTCACGTGCTAAGCATCCTAAGAATTTGCAACAATTTTCGCTACACTCTGATTCTAAAGTTCTAAAGATACTATCGATGAATTTCATATTATCTTCAGTTTGCAATTGCAATCGAGTAATAAACGATTTTCAGTTTGAATTCATAATCAATGAGATCAAAGCTGCAAACCAGTTTCGAAATGGAGCCACAACAAGATCTAAAACAAGCCAGTTGAACTTTGTACTGAGCCACTAAGTGAGACATATTTTTTATGCAAAAATATTTTGGTCACATGATAATAATTAACATACTAAGCCAAAAGTTGGCTTCAAAAGCTGCAACAAGCCAAATTGTTGTTGTAGTGAAAACTTTTGGCTGCCAGCCCAGTTTTTAGAAGAGTATATTAACAGTCCATAGATTGCCTTGGCTACTCAATTCAGTCAAAGTACGCGCTCAGTTACGGCGCATGACTTATGCTAATTATAATAATTCGTATTGGCGAGTTTTGCAAAATGCATTCCGAGAACTTGGCTTGCCGCTTGAAAAGCTTTGCAAACAGTTTTATGACAAGAGCAAAGCTCATATATATATTATATATGATTATATAGCTATTGCGATACTAGGTGTCCAAATATGCTGCATGAAACCAAGGTCGAACGTCACGACATGATGGCGTCACAGTTTATTGCTTGATAGGGAACATTTGATAATTGTCACTATCATCCAGGTTGAAGTGGAGCTAACAAGTAAATTCTTTCATGCCAAGGCATTTCCTCGAATCGAGCCTGAGGGCTCAGCTGGGTCTGCCAGCAATTGTATATATATGTGTGTGTATGTGCGTGTGCGATAAGGTGCTCGCTCCCGTTTAAGTTGGCACAGAGCGCACTTTTCAGATAACAATGGCGCGCCAGCAACTACAACTACATCAAGAACAACTCACACACACACACACACACACAAGCACGTTCGCGCGCCCAGAGACATCGCCTCGTCGGCTCTGAGCTGCTCACCAACACAGACAAAGTGGCATTTAAGCGGCTGCGGCCATTGCCACTAACACACATGCAGCCATTGCTGTCTGTGTGTGTATCTGTGTCTGTGTGGCTGTGTGTTGATCGTCAAATATATAAAATAAACAACAACAACAACAACAGCACTGCAATTACCAAGTTTCGCTTGTCTGTTTCATGTGTGTTAACAATTATCATTGAATAGGAATTGCTGGGCGCAAATGAATTGCGTATTTTATTTCGTCTCTGTTCTTTTTTTCAATGCTCGTTCTTAAAAGTGAAAATGAGCATATTAGTTTTGTGCAATGTTCATCTTGCTGTCCAATGTTGTTTATTTGTCTGTCTGAGATTTGCTATTCGAAACATATAATCTTTGGTCAATTGTTAAACTGTTTTCTATGTGCTTATAAGGGGCGTGGCAAATCAGGAAGTATTTTAGCTTTTGACACATTAAGTTCACTGTTGACCTCCTTTGGTGTCAACTCCGAAAATATACATATATAATATATTCAATTTAAATGTTCTTCCAGCCTAAACGGGCATTATGCAGTCAGTTTACTTGTTTTATTCTTCTCTTAATTTTGAAATACGTTATGTTTTATTTGATGTGGTTTTGTGTTGATTATTTACATGCACATTGCTTAAGCTATGCCATATTTATATATAGAGAGGGAGATATATAGAGATATTGTATTATATACATTCAACACTTCACACATATATATATTCTGTGTATTATTCAAGCTTAAGTTTTAGCTTTTTTTTCTTTTGCTTCACTCTTCCTTCTCTTAATAGATATTTTTATATATATATATTTTATTGTATTTTATTCCTTTTTTTTTGGCACTTTCTCACATAAGTTTCGTTGCTTCCGCATAAATATAATGATAACAAATTTATTGTGCTTGCACTACTAATTCCATTGTATACGTTTTATTACCGTAAATTTGAGGCTTCCGTGGGCTGATTATTGATGAACTTACAATAAAAACACGAATTTAGTGCGCGTTTTTCGAAATCAATTAAATAATTCGAAACAAAAAAACACGAAAAACTAACGTATTAATTTGTTGGTTACACAAAGACTTTATATATAGTATACGTATAAATATTATGCTTATTTTTTTTTTTTAATTTAGTATATGGCGGTAAATTGTATTCAACGCGCAGCGACACGTTCGAGAGGCTCCGATCAACTGAGCGTCAATCAAAACGCGTTGCGAGTCGCTGAGCCGAAGACCCTTGCAGCGAGCGCTGGTGGCTGCTGTTAGTCGAGAGTAACTGAGAGAGGTACCAGTCACGTAGAGACGAAGAAGGAGAGGTGGAGCGCGAGAGAGAGAGAGAGAGAGAGAGCGCGAGAGAGAGAGAGAGACTCGATATCGGAAATTTATACAAAACGCCCCTAGCTGAGTATATAAATGGGTATTTCGTCTATTCTCTGCAGCTGATTGATAATGGATTTTCCGAAATATTATCGGAGTTTGCTTTGAGCTCTGCTTATTCTTTTTCCTTTATGTCGTTGTTCTAGTTACTCAAATCAATCTAGTTAATATGCATAAGCTGAATAACGAGTTATTTTCCATTTAGTATCAGTTCTACATAAAACTAAACGAGTTCTGAGTCAAAAGGAAAATCCCTAGTCGCATTTTTTTCCTCTCATTGCTGTTTATCATAGATCCTGTGCGTCACTCACCGTCTACGTCGAACCCGTTCTACCAGCCCAGTTAGTTGACTTTTCGGGTTTTTCGAATTATTGGATGAAGTCAAATATTAATGATTTTTTCGTGTCTAGATTTTTACTTTTTCTCTAGCTCGTTTTACGCTCCACTGTTTTGATTATATTTAGACGTTTTTTTATTTTTGTTTTTTTACCTCGTTGTTTTTTTGTTTGTACAACTTATAAACAAAAAAAAAGAACAAAAAACAAATACAAATACACCACGACAGATGCTGTGCTGAGTGTGGGCTACAAAATTCTCAGAAATGTTTTGATTGTTGGCGGCAAGCAAAATCTTAGTGTATATATATCTATATTTGATTAGCAAAATCTTTGCAATTGAAAGTTGCTCTTTAAATATCCAAATCGCATAATCAGGAAACAGTCTAAGGCTGAGTTCAGCTGTACCCGAAAGCCAACTAACATTGGACTCCCATTGAAATTGGTGTTTAATCTTTTATTGATTTCATTGGTTTTCAAGTGCTGCTGGCCAGCACTGATAAGCTATTGAGTGGTTGAGCATTTGTTAACATAGGTCATTAGCTAATCAGGCAAGTAGATCACATAAATCAAGCAAACGAGCTCAGTAAATAAGCAGTCAGAGTTCAGTTATTATATTTTCGTTGAGTTTTACTTCGATATAATGGAATGGACTTTTTAGTTATCAGTGGAAATTGAATAGTTCCCAAATGATATAGAGTTTTTAATTAACTCTCAAACACATCACGACAACAACTAAAACAGCATCAATATAGTAATGCTCGAATGTGTGTGTGTGTGTGTGTGTGTGTGTGTGTGTGTAAATTGTATTGATAATGTTGTTGTACTAGTCACATATATACATATACACATATGGTATATATATATAAACTTACAGACCGCCCGTCCGTCTCTATATACATATGCTGATAGGCTTGGGCATTTCCAGCTTTTGAGTACAGCGCAATATAAACAAAACAGCTTTTGAGCGTGGGGAAACAGAGAGCGAAGAGACCGAGACCGAGACCGAGAGCGAGAGCGAATTCCGAGTTGAGCTTAAGCTGCAAGCGATACGTGCTCTATAAATAAAACACCTGTATGACAAACACACACCTTCGAACCGGTTCCGAGTACAAAGATAAATGAAGATTTTGCATAAGGCCCAAGCTGAGATTGTTGTTTTTCTTATTTTTATTTTTTTTTTTTAATATTATTTGGTTTACTTGTATGAATGTGTGGTTGAGTTTGTGTATTTTTAAAGCTAACTGTTCACTTAAAGCCTACAGAGTTATTGGCCACCATTCCAGGCGGCACTTGTCATGCCCAGCTCGCTGCCGCACCTGGGCGCCTGATCCATGCTGCAGCCATAGAAGTGCGGCCATTTGCTAATCTCACGATAGACATTGACTCCCGGGCTTTTCGTCACTTTGGTCTGTATGGGAGAGCAAGAGAATAAGGTGCTTAATATTCTTCACGTATTAATTAATTGCCATAAATTATTGAAGAGAA